>CM055403.1:70560026-70580525 GCA_029228625.1 Pseudolycoriella hygida
AAAAAATTTGTATTCAAAGACAATTTTTTTTCGAAGAAACTTTTTTTTGAAGAAAAATTTTTTAAAAAAGAGAGTAACGGTTTTCGTCTTAAAATTTAAAAAAAATCGACTGGTCCTCTTCAAAAGTTTTTCTATGCACTCCCTGCTTCGTAACTAAAGGATTCAAATGTTTTTAGTTTCATAAACTGTCAAAAAACATTGAAGCAGAGAATATTTTTGAAAATCCCATAGGAAAAATCAGTTTTCTATCGAGATGTTTTTGATATTAGCCCAGGGGGCCGATTGTCTAAATTCACAAAACTGAAAGTTCCCCACATACCCTACAAAATGTAAAGTAGCGATTAAATGGCCCCTCGGGCTTCCTTATCCTGTACACATCTTTTTTCACATAAAAACCTCTTAAAAGGTAAAGTGTGACGCAGTCCGTAAGTGCGCTTCCAAAATTAATGATATAGCTTGAGGTGACGCTATCGCTGATAATACGCAAAAATTTGTTTGAATGAAATCTTCCGTTTTTGCTGAAAACAAAATTACGTTATGTTAAAAACATTGCGTCACATATGGTGGAAAATTGGAAAACATCGAACCCTCGCAAAACTAAAGCGAACAAGGGAAACCATTAAATTGCCTACAAATTTCATTAAATTTTTTTATTAAAGCAATTATTAGTACAACATTTTATACAATTTTAATGTACAAAAAACTGCCAAAAAGTTTGTAGCTTCTTTACTGAAATATCCCTATCTTTAAACTTCCAATAACGTCCTAAAACAATGTCTGCGCTGCATATGTCAAAAGAAAAATGCACAACATTTATTATTTGAGTTCTCATATGTTTTAATTGATTCAAATTAAAAAAGTTTCAATTTTTTACTCTTCCTGAGACACTACATTCACCCAAGCCATTTGTTCTTTGCCATCGCTACCAGCAATGCGAATACGCACCAGCTTCATGCCATCAGCGTCAACAAATTCTGTGTCATTCGTGAACTCCGATTCAAATATTTGTTGATCCGGTGAAATGATTTCAGCAAATTCATCACTCTCAGTAGAACTATTTGCTGCCACAACTGAGGGTTTCTCATCGTCATCGCCAAATTGGACTTGTCCATCGATAATTAAGTCTTCAGTTTTACTTGCATTCATTTCGTCATCCTCATCCACCAATTGCTGCAAAATATTTAAAATAAAAATCGATGCAAAAATATATTTCATTGCAAGATATTACCTCTTCAGTCAACTCTTCAATGTCTTCATATTCTTCGGACATAAACACCAATTCCGTTTTCGGTTTCATTGACTCGATATTTGGTTGATTCAATACAATTCGATCGTTTTCGTGGTTCATCGATGTCATATGAGCCAGGAGTAATGGTTTTCGCATAAATCCTTGTCCACATACCAAACATTCGTACGGCTTCTTTGTGCTATGCACGAATCGATGCGCATTTCGATTATCACGACTGTTGAACGCTTTTCCACATACTTCGCAGTGGTAAGGCTAGGAAATTAATTATTAATTTACTGACTGACTACGATACAAACGTTGTTAAACTAGCGATCACTAAACTAACAACATGACCATCTTTTGTGCATCTCGTAAGCTGTGAAGTTCATTCACTTCTGAACGATCACTCAAGTAAATCTTAACGTATTTTCAAAAAGAAATTTCACTTGAAAGATAATCAAAAAAGTGCGCGGTAAATGTCGGTCCGCTCGCGCTTTGTACTTCCGGGCACGGCCGCGAATTGGGAAATTCTTTTCTTTGACTTTCAAGGATTTCCTAGGATTTTCTTGCAATTCAAAGGATTTTTTAAAGGATTTTCAATGAAATTGAGTATTTTCTTGCTCCCGGGTGATAATTCCTATTTGTTCGGCGATAGTTTAACGGGCGACTATTCCCATCAACTTTTAATGAAACGTCGGGAAAATATCAAATAAATGTGAGAATAGGTTGAGCAGTTCCAGCTGCACGGTGATGAAATAAGTGAAGCAGTGTATAAATGTAGAGTCAGGAAAGCACCCGAGTTGGACGGAATCACTGGGGAGATGGTGGGACAAGTGGAAGGTGGGAGATGGGGAGATGGGGAGATGGCAGTTTGGCCTTACCCCCGATAAAACAACTGAAGACGCGTGCGAAAGAGTCCACCGAATGGCTGAGACTTTAGAGAAAATATACGTCATTGGACTTTTCGTCGACTGCGAAGGGGCCTTCCACAACACGTCGTGACACGAAATTCTGAATGAGATAAATGAGTACGATTTCGAAGAAACATCACTCTTGATGAGATTCTTCTCAAACAGGGTAGCGCGTTTGCTAGAAGTGTTTGGCCAGGTCCAGAAGGTCCAACCCTAAGGCTCCACTTATGGTGGATTTGAAGGAAATGGAAGGGCTCGAAACTGCATCTGCTGAGGATCTTGCAACCGCCATTAAGGCAAATAGGGGAAGAGCCTGAGCGAATTCAGCAAAGCTGTATAAGATCGGTCTATGAATGGAGAGTACGTGTAGGTGTTCCCGAGTAACGAAAGAAAACTGTGTGTATGGTGCTGAAAGGTAAACCCTCTGATAGTCGTCCTCCATGCATTAGGCTGATGAGATGAGCCAAAGCATTACTTAATCTAAGTCAGTAAAGTACTTGGGGATCACTTTTGACGAGAGGATGGGTTCAAACCTCATTTTGTGATAATGAGAGAAAAAATGCAACATAACGAGAATGGTTTGAAGCTTGTGCTGTGAAAGAGCTGAGGTTTGAACCACAAGTCCTTTAAGGTTTATATACGGTGGCCTGTTCGTTGCTTGTATGAGTTACGGAGCGGGTGTCTGGTATGAGTCTATGAGATTTGGCTATGCCAGGGAGTTGATTAATCGATGTCAGCGAGTAGTGTTACAAGCTGGCTTGAATATGTGTAGAAATGTGTCCACGGTAGCGATGCAAGTACTCCACGGTGAATTGCCGTGTGAGATGTAGGAGGGGTGTCGCTCTCTTCGCCACAGACCCAGTCAATGGCGAGGAACTTGCGTGCTTGTCAGAAGAACCGATCATATCAGGGAAAAACTGATGGATGAATGGCAGAGCAGATGGGAAATGAAAGAGAAGGGACGAGCGACGCTCAGGCTAGGTTCGTCTGAGTCTGAGTCTGGGACTTATGCTCACTGGACACGGCAGTATAAAGGAATTCTTGTTCAAACGACGCTTAGCGGACGATATGTCTTGCTTCTGCGGGACACCGGTGGAAAATATCGATCGTTTGATAGGTGAATGTATCGGGGACCTCCGAAATTTGAATGTATGTGGTATAACTGTTGATGATAGAGGGAACATCGAATTGGGGAATGTCCCGAGTACACGTGAAACGTATGAGAAATTCAACAAGTCGACTGAAGAAAACGCGCAGGATGGAAACCTCTGTGTAACGTTTCTACAACACTCTCACCGTTGCTATGGTGCATGGTCGTGGACTCCTTGATCAAGAGATTGAATGACACAGGCGTTCATGCGCAGGGTTATTCGGACGACTTGACTATTCTAATTAAAGGCAAGTTCGAAAGTACCCTGGGAAGTCGCTTGAGGAGTTCGCTGAGGTTAGTGGAGAGGGGTTTGAAGCGAACAAAGCGAACATTGTGCTTTTTAGTAAAAGGAACACAGGGCACAATTTAGTGGGGAACTTCAGGCTCTTCGGAAAGGTAAAGTAAAGTATTTGGGGGTTATTCTCGACCAAAAGCTCAACTGGATCGAGCATGTTAAATACAAAGCACAGAAAGTGGTGGCCGCTTTCTGGATATGTCGAAAGGCTTTTGGAAGGGACTGGGGAATACCGTCTAGAGCCATATTGTGGATCTATGAGACAGTGGTCAGACGCATGTTGAGCCATGGCTGCGTAGTTTGGTGGCCTAGGCTCAATGTGGAGTGCGCGAGGAAGGAGTTGAATGAAATTCAGAGGCTCGTGTGCATTTGTGTCACACGAGCTATGAAGACTACGGCCACAGCAGCCATGGAAGCGCTCATTGCGCTATCGCCCATCCAGACGATCGTTAAAGCAAGACCTGGCAGACAGGCTGAAGCAAAATGGTCTCTGGATGAGGAATTTTGAATCTGGCCATGGAAGGATCCTGAAAATGATCAGCGAGAAGATCTTTGATATGCCCAGAGATCGCATGATTCCACAGGTCGACTTTGTGAGGCGATACCAGATCGTTATACCGGACAGAGCGGACTGGCTAGGAAACTGGCCGACCTGCCTACCGGTTGATGTACTGGTGAGCTTAACGGATGGGTCGAAAACTGAGGAAGGAGCGGGAGCGGAATCTATTCGCAGGAACCGGCGAACCGCGACAGTCTCCATTTGGGAAAGTTAGCGAGCGTCCTCCAAGCGGAGACGTTTGCGACGTTGATAGGAGTGATGAATTTAGTTCCAGAAGAAATGACGGGTGGCAGAGCGACCATCTGCTCAGACAGTGAGTCGATGATAAAGGCGCTCGCATCGCCTGTGACAAGTCAAAACTGGTTAAAGAACTGAAAGTGACCCTAAACCGATTGGAACTGAGAAATCAGATCACGATCGCCTGGGTCCCTGGGCACACAGGTGTAGACGGTAATGAGAGAGCAGACGAGCTAGCCAGACAGGGTTCAGCATCTGCGATCGAGGGCCTAGAGCCCCACATCCCGATCCCACACTCTCTGTGTGAAAGGGCGGTGGAACACTGGGTGCGGGCTGAGTCCGCAAAGAGTTGGTGCGTGTACGGCGGAGGAAAGCACACAAAGCTCTTCTTCCCGGCGCCTGACGAGAAGTGGGCCAAGGAGCTACTCAGAATGGACCGTAGTGGCATTAGGAGAGTAGTGGGAGCCATTACAGGTCACTGTGGATTGAACAAGCACTTGGCCAAAATGACCATTTTGGCTGATCCAAGATGTGACTGCGGCTTGGAGGAGGAAACGGGCGTCCACGTAATATGCGATTGCCCGAAGTTCCACCTGCTAAGGAGCATGACATTCGGTGGTTATGTGATTCGACCCTCCGATATCTTAGACCTAGGACCTATCGCTCTAGATAGGTTCTTGGTGAGAACCGGAAGGTTTTAAATGATTTACATGATGAACGGGAAGAAAACAAAGGATCAATAGATCTATGTTTTAGGAGCCAGAAATGGTCCATCACACCCTCAAGGCAATCTTAGAAATACTATTTTGGAGTGGCGACCCACGCAACCGATTGGGTACAGTTTTCACACTCATGCTGATTGCGCGTTTCCCAATTCCACGCCCATGGGGGCCGTGCGATTAAAGCTATGCCAGGCATGCACGTTAATCTGCAACATTTTCGTTATACGGTGTAACTACGTGCCTAACACGGGCTACTCTATGACTCACAATAGTTGGAAATTTTCACACAAATTTCGTTATGAGGTTTAGGTTTGAAAATTTGGAAAGTTGAGAGCGGGATGACGTATAGGTTTTAAGAGGAACTAAGTGACGTTAAGAATGTTCAAAATAATGTCGAAAAATGTCCAAAGAAACATGAAAAACTAAACAAAATTTCCCCACAAGAGCATTATCTTCTAATAGCTGGATTTATGTAAAGTATGTGTGTAATTGTAAAGCGGTAGGTGGAGGTAGCGAGCGGTAAAAGCTATTAAGTGAGTTACCTTATCGCCAGTATGGATGCGCAAGTGCTTCTTATAATGTTCAGGATAAACGAATGTTGAATCACAAGTCTACAAAAGAAAAAAAATATGTAAAAACGTAACACTCCGTGTGAAGGAGTCCTCGTGGGCTCGAGTTACCTCACAAGTATACGGACGCTCGCCAGTATGTTGCGCCTTTACGTGATAATCCAGCAAACGTTTTCGTTTGAAGCTTCGTTCACAAATGTCACATTTATGCCGTTTATCGTTTAGATGAGTTGCACGTTTGTGCGACATCAAGTTAGATCGTTGCGCAAAACTGGCATTACAAATTTCACAGACGTAAGGACGCTAAAATTAGAGAATTGAAAATTTTCTTTCTAGTCGAAAAATGGAGACTTTCTTTACCTCTCCGGTGTGTGTTCGTTCGTGATCTTTTATTTCAGCCCGTCGAGCGAATGCTTTGTTACATGTTCGACAAATGAACGGCTTGTAGCCAGTGTGGACAATCCGGTGAACGTCCAAATTATGCGCCGTTCCAAATGCTTTATCGCAAACGTCACAAACGAATTCCTTGATACCGGTATGGGTCCGTTGATGTTGGGTGAGATTCTGCTGACTGAAGAACGATTTCGAACATTGATCACAGTCAAACGGACGTCTCCGTTCAGAATGAATTTTCATGTGCGCCGTTAGTGTGTACTTGGAAGCCTTGTGAGATAAAATTGTCAGCGATTTCTACAATGTACATTTTAAAGATCAACTTACAAAGTCTTTGGAACATGTCGAACATTTGTATGGTCTGTAAATTGATAATTGTGGCAACATTAGTTGATTAATATACCCGAGACATCGATAATTAACAAGAAGGGACTCTATACATAGGACAAAATGTCACAATTTCTTCATTACCTTTCTCCAGTGTGCATGTTCATGTGCTCCTCCAACAAATTTCTCGAACTGTACTTTTTGTTACATTCTTGGCACTCCCAGAGCTTTTGAACAGTATAATGACCACGACGATGTATCCGAAACAGTCGCAAATTTGCGAATTTTTTCGGACATTCATCACATTGATACTCTTCGCCGTTGTTAGCCGTTGGCGCATGTTCGACTAAATGGCTGCTTAATTCACTACGTTTACGAAAATCGTGACCGCATACATCACAAATGTAGACTTTTTCGTCATGATCCGTCTTCAAATGTGTTGCTATCGTTCGAACATCGAATACCATGTCATTGTCAGTGCACAAGTAGCACTTGAATTTCGATCCTTCGCGCATAAAAATCGGTTTCAATGTTACGTCATTTGTGAGATGTGAATCCAACGTTTCGGTACCAATAAGGATTTTACCGACATCTTTAACATCTTGCGACAGATCAGAAATGGAGTTCTGGTAGTGCAGACTACTATTTTCGTCACTGTAGACGTGATCTTCGAATATTTCACTCAATTCATCTGCATCCATCTCCGTACTAATTTCCACCATGTTTCCATCGCTTTCGTCGAAATATTCTTGAGTAATATTTTGTTGAAGGAGGTCTTCGCCCGAACCGTCCACATTGACGATGTAATTTCCTTGATTTCTGATGGAAATCACATGCTTAACGGATACAATTTTCGGTTGTCCTTTGAGAGTGTCGCTGATGATCAATTCTTCTTGTTCATCTATATTTTCTTCAGGTAAAATATTCTCCACATCATTAAAATCGGGCTGAGCCGTTCTCGATGTGGTGGGTTCGAGAAGCTTCGCAGTTTCATTGAAATCATGTGAGATAGCCTTTTTGATAGAAGCCAATCGGTTTTGCATTTCCTCATATTCGTTGCACAATTTTCGACAGTTTTTACAGATGTAACTCGAGTGAATTGTGTCCTGATCAATTGTTTTATTCAAAATCGCTGATAGTGTTGACGCCAAAGGTGCTGCCGTCTAAATAAATGAAATGAAATTAGTTGAAAATTCAACGAAATCCTCGGAACTGCATCATATACCACCTCATTTTTAACAAACAAATGTGTCAACTCCTTGGAAGGTGTGGGTTCTGCATTACAAACGATGCAGTTTTGTAATTTGTTGATCAGCGGCTGTTTGCGTACAGACACTGACATTTTTTCAATTCTATTAAAGCAAAAAAACAAACAAAAAATTGAAAACTTTTGTTTACACTTTATCGAATGTAAACAATCGCCAACATTTCGAAAATAAAAATTATTCAAATTTTAAGTTAATTGCAACTGCAGTGTAAAGACCGTAAAGACAGACAAACGATTACTACGTCGTCGCCATGACATGTGGCAGATTTTTAGAAAAACGCATTATTCTGCTCTTCAATCATTCAACACATCCAATTACATCGAATTCATATGAAACAATTAACGAAAAATGCACCGCATAAAACTATACCACTCTTCCGTATTAAAAGTCTTACAGTTTTTGATGGTTTTGTCAAAAAAGTTGTCAGCAGTGAAAAAAACTTGAGAACTTCTCACAATTTTATCGACAATGGCCATACGAAGGAAAATAAAATATCGAAGATGCGCCACCTTTTTTCGTTCTGTGTATAACACTAATGTCACTTTTAATTCGACATAAATTTGAATTTTTGCGGGAACATTGTTTTGTGAGTCATCAACTATGAGATTAGATTATTTCACTGACAGTCTGTAGCTTTGTTCGTTTATATCACTGACATAATGTGGCTTTGTTCGTTTATTAGAGAGCGTCAGATTGCAATCACTAAATCCAACAAAAACGCTAAACACTAACAATAAAGGCAATCCCTGTGTTGCGAGCAGATGATTCTGTGGTGCCACAAGAGGGATGATAGTGTCCAGTTAATGTAAATAAGTTAGTCGACAACAACTTATACGAAAACTATTTATTGCAGTACAAGTCGAGTTAGGCTACAAATTTCTGCAAAGTTCAGAGTGTTAGATGAGGTTAGGTCTAGGGAACGAAAATTTGCACCTACTTATTGTGTATTAACTGGAATCTTACAATCTGAGGGTCTAGTAACAGCTTTCCTTACAATTCTATAATAAATTTAGATATAGCAATTCATTTGACGATTCCCGCGCTTTCATTATAAACTAATTACCGAAATTATCAACGTGCAGCTTTACCGTGGGCTTGCGTTCGTTGTTAACTAAATTGTACAGAATCTCGGCGGCCTGGGTAAATAAATCAATTAGATTCTAATACTGACGAAGTGGTTTTGTATTATACTCACAATATTACTGATAACGAAATTATTTAAATCGAGATTATGTTTAATTTTAGGAAGTTCACTCTTGATATTTAAGTGTTTGAATGTTCTTATAGATAATGACAAATTCCGAGGGTAAGGTGGAGTGACGTTGGTCAGGATCTTGGCGATAATTGGTTTGTAGCCGTCCCCATCTATATGTGACTGCTGGCAGTGTCACTCCCCCCTGCTAAACTCTCACGGGTGAGGGTCTTAGCCTCTAGATCTAAAACTGCCAGCTTACTTACTGGTCTCGTATAAATTCCGTTAGTGGTACGAACGTTGACTCGTCGAACGTTCCCATCGGAGTTGGATGGTAGAGTCTCGATGACCACGCCTCTCTCCCAGGTGTTCCGGGGAGCATCCTCATCCACGATCACGACCTGATCACTTATCTCAATTGGCTTCACATTGGCAAACCATTTAGTGCGTCGCGTGATAATCGGTAGGTATTCCTTCACCCACTTTCACCAAAATTCGTCGGCGATTTGTTGTGTGTACCGCCAGTTACTTCGTAATCTTGTTGGTGGTGATGGAAAAAGGTCGGGTGGTTTGGATCCATTTGACGACCCTTTCAAAAAATGGTTTGGCGTTAGAGCTTCCTGATCGTCCGGTTCGATGGATACGAACGTTAGTGGTCTCGAGTTTATTATATTTTCGACTTCTGCTAACGCCGTGATGAACGTTTCATGGTTCGGATAGTGCGACGTTGGAAGGATTTTGTCGAGTGATTTTTTCATTGAACCGATTAGCCTCTCCCAGACGCCCCCCATATGTTGTCCATATGGTGGGTTGAAATGCCATTGTGTGTAGCAAGTGGTGAAGGTAACGTTAAACAAGTCGTGGTCCAGTTTTGCGACCTCTTTGGCCAGTTCACTATCTGCTCCGACTAGGCTTGTACCACGATCACTGAAGAATTTCGATGGTGTTCCATTTCGAGCGATAAACCGTCTTATAGACATAATGCATGAGTCGCTCGTAAGTGTTTCAACGACGTCGATATACACTGCACGTATGGTCAGGCAGGTGAACAGGACAATCCAACGTTTAGCGGTTCTTCTGAATTGAATTATTTTGTACGGTCCTGCGTAGTCTATTCCAACAAACGTGAATGGCCTTGTGAACGAGGCTAGCCTTTCGACTGGTAGCGGGGCCATTTACGGTGGGCTCGGTTTAGCAGCGAGGTTCTTGCAATGTTTGCAACATTTCGCCATATCGCAGAAACTTTCTCATGTTAACGATGAACTATTCCAAAGCATATCAGACTGTAAAGCAGAAATGGACGAATGTATTCAATCATTAAACGTGGCAGGCGATACATCAAAATCAATTCGAACAGAACTTCGCAATCAATGCTTCGATCAATGGTGTAATCTGAAGTATCAAGGCTCCGGTGTAATTCATTTCAAAAACCACACACCCAGCAACGACTTCGTATACAACAAGAATTCGTTGTCATCGTCAGAATGGGTTACAGCGATCAAGCTCAGCACGAATTACGCAAATCTCAATGGTGTTCCAGGAGTAAGTAGCAATTCCCTCCTCTGTCGCAAATGCAACAGAGAGAAAGAAACAATCGCACATGTACAGGGAAGCTGCGACTCTAACAACCTGCTAATAGCATCGAGACATCACGGAATTAAGCATCGCCTCGCGGAATTACTTCGAGCAAAAGGATACACATGCTTTGACGAAGTTCATGCCATCGACACGGAAGGCCATTCTCGATTTAGCGATATCATAGCTTTCCATCCTAAGACTAGCAATGCATACATTATTGACCCGACCATAAGATACGAAGTGAGCAACGCTGACCAAGACAATGACGTTAGAGTGGAAAAAGACAACATCTACAAAAAGTGCATTCCGTTTTATCAGAAAAAATACGTGCAGACCTTTGGCGTTCGGAATTGGTCAGTTCGCGGATTATGGTTTGGCAGTCGGGGAGCCTGTGGACTGAGTGTGATAGAATTTTTTAAAGAATTTAAACTAGACGTGTCAGAGCTCAGGAAGCTATCTGAGAAAATTGTGATAAAGACTGTGCACATAATCAATAATCATATTTATAATTGACGATAGTTTGACGAAAAAGGAAACGATAAAATTGACGAAAATCACATCAACTTTTAGTTTGTAAGAAGATTGTCCTGTGATGGATTAGTACGCCGTGTATCGAGCAACTTAATGTAATTAAGCGGCACACATTTTATTAAATAAATGTTTTCTCTCTCAGTTTCGACGGATTTTTTTGAGTAGCACTCTTAACCTGGGAATGATAAATCTTTGTTTTATTTCGTTTATTACCGTTTCCGTATTGCGATGTTGGTATCGACGGTGGTAATCGGCCACGACCAACTCGGTTATTTGGTGATTCGTCGGCAAGATTATTGGCCTTTGTTGGTCTCGTGAAACATTGGGTGCGGCGTCGATTCGTCCACGCATTCGAAGTAGCATTGATTCGTCCAGGTATGGTGAGTAACGGTATATAGAGCTGCCTTTTTCCACTGTTATGTTAGGGCTCTTCGGGTTGGTTTTGTTTTCTTTGAGTTGTCGGATTTCTATGCCGAATACGTCTAACTGGGCCTTTCGGTATAGTGCGTTCTCTCCGTCTCGAAGTTCCATGCTAGTAAGTGAACCGTGCTGAATTTCAACGACATGCTTCTTGGCCTTGGTCTTGAGATTTCTACATACGCCCGAACGTTTAGTAATCAATTACTTTCATAGTACCGAGTAATGACTTTTGAAGCTATTCGAAAGGACTTACTTCAGTGGGTTTTTCAAAAGTCATTACTGTCAGCTATTTCAAAGCCATTTGCAATCGATTCATTTTCCACTGAGAAATGTCAAGATTTAACAGAAATGAATGAATGTTCGGTTTACTCTGTCAATTCGCAAAATTTTATAATAATTTAGTGTATTAATCCTGGAGTAGCGTTGGACTTATATTTTATTGTTGAAGTTCGTAAATATGATGTTTACAAAGCTAGCAGCAGTGAGCTGGGCAAACTTTTTTGTCTCAATAGTGCATTATTGAATGTTGAAAACGTGATTCGTTTAACTTAACCTACAATTGCAAGAAGTATCGCTTGAATCATTGAGTTGTCTTTTAAGGAGACAAAGTAATTGTCCAGCTAACTGCCGCTAGCTTGGTAAATATTAGATTTACAAATTACATTAATAAAACATGGGATCAGCACTACTACAGGAGTAGTAATCAGAAAATGTTTACAAAATTTTGTGAACTGACAGACGAAACGAACGGATTCATTTCTGTCAAATCTAGAGATTTGAATTTATCGTTAGTGTTTAGCGTTTTTGTCGGATTTAGTGATTGCAATCTGACACTCTCAATCTCAATCTCTCTCTCTCTCTCTCTCTTCGTTTGACATTTTTCAATAGAGCGTGGCTCGCATCACTTTTTATCAGGCAATACTAGCCGCCTGTCAGTGGCGTCATCCGCTTATTTTCATAGCTGAATACGGATCAATATAAAACTAAGGTACCCCTGTCGGTGGCGCCGTTCATTTTTTCATAGCTGAATAGGATTCGACACACAACTGAATCCTCACTCTATTGTTTTACAACCAAACGGAGGGGACACGAAGAAAATCCGGAGAGCTAAGCGGACGACTGAGCGGGGGCCTTTAAAGTACCTCTCTCTGATGATAGGTTGGGCGACAAATAGGTTTCACCGTGCCATCAATGAATCCGAAGCATCGTTCATAATGCGATCCTCTCTGAGAAATACTTTCGCATAATGTACCAATAAGCTGACGTGACAGGTATTGTTGGTTAAAATTTTTCAGGACGTGGCCTTTTTCATGTAAGATATGATTTATCATCAAATTTATTATTTCGCTCAGCGCACTGCGACCTTTCGGAAAGCCCTTCATGAGATCTACGGATCTATTTAGTCCAGCATTTTAGAAAATAATGAATAAAAACATCAAATGACTTGTATTACCTATTCGGATAAGATAGCCGTTGCAGTAATATGCATAAGCCATCTTCGGCGGATATTATAACTCTTGATTCAAAATTCGAATACGTGAAAAGGAGGCAAAAAATAAAAAAAAAGAGTTGGAGATCCTCCATTTAAAAACTGTAGCTGAAATTGAGGAAAGAAAAAGAATGTGTGATTTGATATTGTCATTAGTTACTAAAAATCAGAAAGAATAAATGGAGAAATGAGTTTTAAGTTAAAATATAATATATAGTTGATTAGAGCGTCACGTATTTCGTTTTAATTTTTTTTTGTAAAGTTTTGCTATTTTCAGTTGCCACAAGATTTTTCACATCTCTCTGTTTGCTGTCATATATGTCATTTACCGTGTCCGTTTCCGTTGTCGTTGGATTAACTACTGTTTTTGTTTACAACTGCTGACGTTCTCTAATAGACATATATGACAGCAAACAGAGAGATGTGAAAAATCTTGTGACATGTCAGTTATCGTTTCCGTTTCTGTTTTCGTTGGATTTACTATTTTTGTTTACAACTGCTGACGTTCTCCATGCCGACACAGAACAATCGCCATACGGCCCATTTTGAAACGAAGAATCCATTCGATTTTAACCGATTTCATCAGAGGAATCATATGGAACTTTAGACTAGGAGTGCGTACAGCAATTGTCCGATAACATTCACTGGTGGATCATTAAGAGATTAATGACAGCTCTCATTATAACGTTCAGCAATCTGCTTTTGTTTTTGGAACAGTTTTCATGCAATCATTAATAATCTTTATTAAAAATTAGAATGACAGTAATCATGACAGCTCTCACCGACATCTCTGACCGACATGGGTAGAAATCTGACACTCTCAGTGAACGTTGACAGCTGTCACCCACGATTAAATGAACGAAAAAAAATGCTGTACGCGCTATGGGACTATTTTTAACATAATTACTGCAGCTCACAACATGGTGAAGAGCTAAAATGAGAATCGGTTGTTTTTTATTCACCGTCTGTCGGTGGTGTCACCTAAGTCGTGTACTTAACTCCAAACCACGATGTATTCTATAGAGCGTGGTTCGCATCACTTTTTATCAGGCAATACTAGCCGCCTGTCAGTGGCGTCATCCGCTTATTTTCATAGCTGAATACGGATCAATATAAAACTAAGGTACCCTGTCGGTGGCGCCGTTCATTTTTTCATAGCTGAATAGGATTCGACACACAACTGAATCCTCACTCTGAACCACGGCTTATGTCAAAGTATACGAAATTTCGCAACAAAATGCAAATAATTTATCGATAGATGACTTATTCTTAATTTCGTCAAGAACTTGTGTATACTTTGAATTAGCGCCGATTCTTGCAAGTTTGTGTTCTTGTGTTTGTTCTTGCAAGTCAATATTGAAAAATCCCTCCCGAAGCAACGGCGTAAAAAATCTTTCCAAGCACTTAAGGCCATTCAAATAGTGCGCACGCTTTTTAGGAGGAAGAAGGGTTGCAGTCTGAATTTTTTCCATGTATTTTTGCGTGCAAGGGGGGAGGGGGGGGGGGGTCTAAAATCCGTCTTTTTTAGCGTGCGCACTATTTGAATGGCCCCGAATTATCTCGAGTAAAACTCAACCGATTTTCAAAAACCTTTTTTTCCCTGAAAGGTAATCGAAAAGTCTTTTATGGGATTGAATCTGGACACTGCCGGCCGGCTCGTGAAATATTCACAATTTAAATGTAAGAATTCTTAAAACGTGATTTAGGAATGTTCAAAAATGTCGGGAAAAATATTTGTACACGTAGGCCGCACATTAATAGTCGTAAGGTTGTTAGACAAAGTGACACGTTTGATTTCTGCCCATACATAACCTCAAAAAAATATATTTGCCATATTTTCGTCAGAAACTTGTCGAAATCAGTTGTAAACGTTAAAGTAATTTATATTAAGTCGAAACGAGCCTAGTCCGATGAAAAAGATGAATTTCTTGGTTGATTCTTTGATTTTGATACTGACTGTCTTTGAGTCTCAGAGCGCTGATGAACAACAATTCGCTTCAAAACCACTAGGAAATTCATCCCCAACCGCTGGAGTAAGATTAAGCGCCTCTTCGTTTCGCTTTGTGAGCTCAATCTGCGTTTGATCCTAATGACGTCATGCTAGTCTGTTTCAACTTATAATAATTTTTTTTGTTGTAATTATTTTGTTTTTTTTTTTTGTATGTGAATTCAATTATTCGATATTACGCGCAATACCTATTGTATAAGGTCCGCCTTGCGTAATTGGAAAATAAATGAATGAATGAATGAAGAATATCATCAGGTGAGAGAATTATATACACTTTCTGTCTCAGAACTCTTTCGTTTCTTCCGTTGAGAGTTGCGTCACGTGCTGTAACTATTACTGTGGATTTAGATAGCGACGTACATACGTCAGTTGCTGAATTGCAACGCGAGATTGACAGGTCGTAATGTCCTGTTTTGGATGAATTTATTCTAAATTTATTTTTCAATGGCAAAATCACTTAACAAACACTTTTTTGATATTAAAATTTGATGACCATATACGCAAAATACTATTTCAAAGGTTGAAATACAAAAATTCACACAATTACACGAACAAGCAACACAAAAACAATGTAAAAGACAAATAACTTTTCACTTTTCAATTCAATTTGAATCAAACAATTTAGGATTTAATTGTCACTGTCAGTCGCTTCTTAATAAAAACTTTTTCAATAATTTTTACACGAAAACTCACTGAATAGGAACGTTGTTTTCAAACAACATTACAAACCAAAGCATTTTTGTTTTGCTTTTGTTTACATTTCTTTGTGTGCTGAATTGCTGAATTGCAACGACACGGATGCTAAAATTGAAAAAAATCAATTTTGCCGACCACCCATCCCGAATTCGAACTGGTCTTGATCTAAGACATATAGATCCAGACTAGCCCGAACCCGGGGGAGAGACCATTAAACGAAGTCATGAGGTTGTAGTATGCGAGAGTGAATTTCACAAAATCAACCCTTGTACAATAATGGAGCTTCAAGGAATGATAGAATTGTTTATGCGTATGAGATACCCGTATGCTTAAAGGCAGTGAGTTAAATAATTTTGCTCCTGCGACACTGACTCTTCGCTTTCCAACACATGTTCTAGAGTATGGAACAAACAATAATCCAGAACTCCTTGTGGGATAGCGGCGATAGCGGTGAGTCGGCCTTCGGAAACTAATGTGAAAGTTCCAACTAAGGTGTTTATCTAGCAGTACACCCAGTCCACCTACTCCTACATCCTATCCTACCCGTGGTGACACCTGTTATAGTGAGCAACCCCACGAACGATCAGGTAACCAACCCTGGTGTAGTAGTGTGGGTCACTTAGCTGAAGGATGAGGGGGGCTGTCTTCGGGTAGTACCTAGACGCTACGTTTAGAGAGGGCTGAAGACAGCTAGGCGCTATCAAGATGGGATGGCGGCTTAGCATGGTGGCGAAGGATCTCGACGGTAAGAGACAACGGCAGCATGCAAAGTCCTAGTCAGATGGACTACCATCATTCACCAGTGCCACGGGCACATTAAGACCAACGCCAGTGCGGTCTTAATTACGGCATACTGGCAAAGCATTGAACACGGACAAAGAATATCGACCAGCGGATGAAATTTTAGACAAGGGCTGACAACTGTGGTATTCCACTACCTTAATAAGGAAAGGTGACATCTTCACGAAACGGCTAGTGGGCTAATATCATGGTTGCCCCCGTCCCGGTAAAACCTTGGCAGGCCTCCAAGTACGTTCGAAAGCTCGTCCTGTGAAAAGGAGGTGTAGGCTCAGATGAACATTCCTGACTAATACCGATCTGGCTCTGAACGCGGTGCCCCATGAAGGACCGTGTCAACCCTAGCATGGCCTCACTGCTTGCATAGATAACCATGAGATCACGAAGGTAACTACACAATCGAGTTGGAGATAGCGGCTTGGAGGGGGGACCCAACAGCATGGAATTAGGAAAGGAAGGGAAGGAGTTAAAAGAAAATCAACAAGAAAATCAACAGGGAAATCAGCAGAGGAAATCGGAGGATCAGCGGATGGATCAATCGAAGGTTCAGCTATTTGACGTGTTCGCAAGACGATCGAAAGTGGCGAGGTCGCCCCCGGGAAGGGAAGCGAGAAGGATAGAGGTTATCCACACAGACGTTCTCCACAACAACGACAACGATGAACCAAAGCAGACAAAATTGGAGCTAGTTAAAAAGATGGTGAAAGAGTTACACGAATTTATACAAAATAAAAATAACGTGCACAAAGACATTAAGACGAAGGTGATCAGCATTCGAGCCTGCCTAAACGAAGGGGAACAGGAAGATAAGCCGTGGAGGATGCGGAGATTCGAAGCAAATTACAAGAAGGCGAGAGCAGGCATTGAAGTCGGCGAAGTTACTGAAGTTGGCGAAGGTATCGAGGTGCTAGCCACCCCGCTCGCGACAAAAAGAAGACAAACACCGGATATTACGCCCACTCCAAGAAGCGCGGCAAAAAGGAGTAAAAGGGACAGGAGAAACAATGAAAGGACCACAAACAGACTGGATGCACAAACACCGAAGCCCAGTATAAGCGAGTGGAGAGAGGTGAGAAAAAAGAAGAAAGGGAAGAGCGAGAAGCAAAAGCTTAGAAGTCTGAGACCTAAAGCTGATGCTCTAATAGTGGCGGCAGAAACAGGAATGACGTACGCCGATATCCTCAAAAAAAATTAAAGAAGACCCAGACCTCAAGGACCTGGGTGAAAATGTCTCGAGAATAAGACGAACGCAAAAAGGCGAAATGCTGTTTGAACTCAAGAAGGGCCCAGAAATTAAAAGTGCAGATTATAAAGAACTAGTCAAGAAGTCACTGGGCGAAGCAGCAAAAGTGAGAGCGTTGTCCCACATGACCACGATTGAATGTAGGTATATGGACGAAATCACGACAAGCGAAGACCTTCGAAAAGCCCTGAAAGAGCAAGGTAATATAAATGACGAGATAGATTCCATGACGATACGTATGAGAAAAACGAGAGACGAACTCCAAACGGCGGAAATAAAACTTTCAGTGGACGCAGCGATTAAGATTCTGAAAATCGGCAAGATAAAGGTGGGCTGGTCCGTATGCCCGCTGAGGGAAGCCCAGCAGTTGGAAAGGTGTTTTAAGTGCATGGACTTTGGACACCAAGCAAGGAACTGCAAGAACGAAGATAGATCCAAGTTGTGCAGGAGATGTGGGGAAGAAAACCACCTAGCAAGAGATTGCACGAAACCACCAAAATGCCTGCTGTGCACGTCAGAAAATGACCACGGGACGGGTGGAGCGAGATGCCCAGTCTATAAACAGGCGCTTAAATCAAAGACGGGACAAGAATGGAAGTGATCCAAATAAACCTTAATCATTGTGACATGGCACAACAACTTCTTTGGCAAGCCACAGCGGAGCAAAAATGTGACGTAGCAATTATTGCAGAACCGTACCGAATTAATAAAAACAACGGTAACTGGGCTGTTGACAGAGCCGGGATGGCCGCAATATTGACGACGGGAAAGTATCCCATACAAGAAGTTGTATCAGGCACCCACGAAGGATTCGTGATTGCGAAAATTGACGGAGTGTATATTGTCAGCTGTTATGCACCACCAAGATGGACGATTGAACAGTTTGAACGAATGTTAGACTTACTCACAGGAGAGCTAACGGGATTAAGCCCAGTCAACATTGGAGGCGACTTTAACTCATGGGCAGTTGAGTGGGGCAGTAGATTTACAAACGAAAGAGGCTTCATTCTACAAGAAGCGCTAGCTAGACTGAATGTGGTTCTGGTAAACGTGGGAAACACAACTACTTTCCGCAAGAATGGACGAGAGTCGATTATTGACGTGACATTCTGTAGTCCAACACTAGTACCCAGTCTGAATTGGCGAGTGGATGAAAGCTACACATACAGCGACCACCAGGCATTGAGGTACACTTTGAAAAAGAGTACGGTGGCGGCAAGGCAGATGAATCAAGTAAGAGAGCGGAGATGGAAGACGAGAAATTTCGATCAAGAAGCTTTCAAGGAATACCTCCAATCAGAAGACGAAGGCGTTGAGAAATCGGCAGAAGAATTGACGAAAGGATTGGTGCATGCATGCGACGTAGCGATGCCAAGAAGGATAGAACCGAAGAATAAACGAAAATCGGCATTTTGGTGGAACGACGAAATTAGGCTCTTGCGCGCAGACTGCTTCATGACAAGAAGGAGGATGCAGCGGGCCACAAGTGAGAGTGCCAGAGCCGCGAGGCGAGACGAACATCGTACGGCAAAACTAACATTAAAGCGGGTAATCCGAGCTAGCAAGAGAAACTGCTTTAAGAAGCTGTGCCAGGAAGCTGACGCAAATTCATGGGGAAACGTGTACAGGATAGCGATGACAAAAATTAGAGGTTCATCAGTGCCAAAAGAAAGTTGTCCTGAGAAGCTAGGAGCCATAGTGAGAGGGCTATTCCCGCAACATGAACAGGTCGCATGGCCGCAAACTCCTTACGACGCTGAAATTGAAGACAGACAGGACCGGGTGATCACTATAGAAGAGATTCAGACGGCTGTCAAAAAGCTGAAAAATAACAAGGCGCCAGGACCAGATGGGATCCCCAATGTAGCTTTGAAGACGGCGGCATGCATAAAGCCGGACATGCTCAGATTGACATTGCAGAAGTGCCTCGACGACGGAAATTTTCCTGATATATGGAAGAAACAGAAACTGGTCCTACTACCAAACCCAAGGAAACCACAAGGTGAACCATCATATAGACCTATATGTTTGCTGGATGGTATGGGAAAACTGCTGGAGGCCATGATCCGGAACAGATTACACAAAAACACAGAGGGTGAGCACGGACTGTCAGACGACCAATTCGGATTTCGAAAAGGAAGATCGACGATCGAAGCAATAGAAAGAGTTATGGAGATTGCCGACAAGGCACGAAAGAAAACAAGAACAGGGAACCGCTTCTGCGTTATAACGAAGATAGACGTTGAAAATGCCTTTAATAACGCAAGCTGGACGGAGATAGCTAAGGCAATGCATGCTATGAGAGTCCCCGATTTCCTCTGCAGGGTAATGAAAAGCTATTTTGAACGACGGGTGCTAATGGGAAAAAGATGGTAGACATCACAGCTGGTGTTCCACAAGGATCCATATTAGGACCAACGCTGTGGAATACGATGTACGACGCAGCGCTGCGGCTGCAGCTGCCAAGATGGGTTACGACGATTGCTTTTGCCGACGACCTAATTTTCATAGTTATCGGAACGTCAAAGTTGGAGGTGGAAGTCGTCACGAAAGAGGCGTTGGAAACTGTAGAAAGTTGGATGACAATGGCTAAACTGAAGCTGGCCCATCAGAAAACCGAGCTCATGCTCGTGAGCAATTGTCGGAAAACTGAGCGGATTGTAATGAACATCGAGGGGAACGAGATCACATCCACTCGCCAGCTAAAACACCTTGGAGTCATGTTAGACGATCGTGGAAACTTTAATGCCCACGTAGATTATACGTGCGAAAAGGCAATGAAAGCCAATGCAGCACTGGCCCTGATAATGCCGAATGGGTTTGGACCGCGCAGCAGTAAAAGGAGGCTCCTAGCAAGTGTTACCCTATCGATACTGCGCTACGGG
>CM055403.1:70581025-70597025 GCA_029228625.1 Pseudolycoriella hygida
CGGACATTTTTTTTATTGCTGATTCGTCATCTCTAGACGATAATAGATGCATCCCCCCCCACTCCCACCTCGAGCTACCCCATGTTACAATAAAATTGTTTGTAGTAAACGTATAGGACCTCTTACGTACGGGTCCAAAAAGCTGATAGACTTTTTATAAACTCTCTTGGTAATAGACCGCAAAGTAGTCAACACATGCCTTGGAGTACAATCTCTCACGTTTTTTGAAACCATTGTGCTACGAAAAAATTCTCGACCGCAATTTCTACAACGGATTAAAGGCCGCTGTGCTGATATACACATAGTCCTGCAAGACATAGGTGTACTTTGTTTGGTATGTAAGGGCGTGATACGCCGAAATCAGCATGTTTTGTTTCGTTTCGTTAGATTGTCTTTCCGGCGGCTGGGTACATTTTTAAAATTACTAAAATTAGAACCAAAAATCAAGAAAGTTCAAAAATTTTTAAAATAAAATCTTGAATATAATGTTAAATAAGAGTAGAGGTCAAATATTCAGAAATTTGACTTGTGTTGGGGTATCCCTAGTTGGAAAGCGTAGTGCCCTTCATGCGTTTGTAGCTTAGTACGTTAATAGTCCTTGTAAGAACGAACGAAGTGCGAATTTTTAGGAATCTTGCACGAAACGTTTACTATACTGTCATAAAATAAACTTAATCGGGAAAACTGCTCAAAATACATTTAAAGAATCCCGAACTAAGAAAGTCGTGAAATATCGCCAAAGTCAAATTGCAAAAAAAAAAGAAAATGGGCGATACTTCATGAATTGGCGATATTTCTTGTGGATTGAAGACACCAGCAAAAAATGACTAAACCCAAAATAAAAATCTAATAAAAATCGCCAAATAGTGAAGAAACGCCAAAGTGTCAACCAAGTCGCATTACCAAGCAAATTCAAAGTTGCAGACAAAAAAAAAAACGAGCAAAGACGAAGTAGCAGGCTCACCGTGCTTATTCGCTTCGCGTCGGGGCCGACGGGGTCTCGTTGCGCTAGACCGGCTGGCCTGGAATTATTGATAGTTACCCTTTCGCTCGGATTACTCGGGATATCCCAGAAAAGATTTTATCGCCCGAAAAGTTCTAATATTTGTAAACGCTCAAATTGAGCCCCTGCGAGCCGGGCGCCGGAGCCGACATTGCCGGGCGAGAAGGTAACTATCAATAAGTCCAGGCGAACCGATCTCGCGCAGCGAGAACCCGTCGGCCTCGGAGCAAAGCGGAGGGCCACCGACCAAACACGGAGTGACGGCCGTTCCGACTTCGCCCGATTTTTTTGTCCTTTCATCATTTTTTGATGGTGTATTAAATCGTCAAAGTATAAAATATCGCCAGAAATAAGGAATTGCATTTTTCGGCGATATAACACACTATGGCGACTTTTCTTGGTGATAATTCACATTTCGGCGATTTGTTTTTTTTTTTGGCGATTTGACTTTGGCGATACTTCACGACTATCGAACGAAGTATGAATTGTCCAATAATTTCTTAAACTTCTTGGCACAAGTGATCTATTTTTTAAATTTTCAAAAATTGGGAAATTTTTGTGAATTTTGGAAAATAAGAAAAGTTGACATTTTGGCAACATTAAAATTAAAAGACAATCAATGACTTCCTTTTTCAACAAAAATACCTAAAATAATTTTTACCGAAATACTTCGTACATTACAAAATTCAATATGGCGGGGCAGGCGGCCATTTGTTAACTTCACAAGAACGTAGCAATGATTTTACGGTTTTCATTTCCCTTTAAACTAAACCATCAACATTGGTGAATTTATTAAATACGCCGAATAGCCCGACAAATACTCACTCTGAGAATCTTCACCACAAGTCCTATGAGCCAATATTTCGTGAGATTAGTAGCTTTCATTATCTACTTCTAAAACTATTTTTTGATTTTTTTGTACAGAGAAAAGTTGACAAAAATTAAAAAAATTGCGAAAAAATGACATTTTTCTGACCTAATTTCAAGGGTTGTTCGCATGAATTACGATTAAAAAAATTTGCTATTTTTTTATTTTTTTTTTAAAGTTACGAAACTAACAATTTTTCCTCCCAGCCGTTTTCAGCCGGCTCAGCCGGTTATAAAGTACCGGCGGCTTGGCTGGGTCAAAATGTGTCGGCAGCGGCTAGGTCGGCGGCTGATTTTCGGCGGCGCCCATGTCTTTATTGTAGAGTAAGTTGTGGGTATCATTTTCGCCCACTGAAGTAGTAGCCGCCGCGCTTCGGTTCGGTGGCGGCGCCGGCTTGAAAAAAATCTATATATATTTTTTCAAAAACGATTTTCCTACTTCCAAAAGTACTGATATCACAGCAAAAACACTTTTTAAAAGGGAAATGTGACGCAAGTTGTATCATATTTTGAAATTAAGTCTACTGTGAATTTTTTTTGGAAGATTTTTACATATTTTTCCAAAATGTTTTTTTAAATTATTTAAATTTTTTTTTTTTTAATTTTTTAAAAGTTTTTTTTTATGTTTTTTTGACAATTTTTTTAAATTTCGAACCCCTAGGAAAAGTGTTTTACGCAGTTGCTTCGATCGGGTTTTACATCATTGCCCTTTTTGAAATTTCCTGTACAATTTAATGCCGACTGACGTAAGAGTCAAGGCAATACATCTTTACCAGACAATATATCTTTAGATTTAGTTCGAGTCTTTTCGCAACCGCTGCTCTGTTTGCCACATCTATTCTGATGCGTACGCGTCCTTACATATCTTTGTAGTTTAATTCGAAAACAAAATTGCGTCATCAGGACTTCACCATAAATAATTCTGTCTATTTTTCAGGTAGCATTCGACTTGCAAAATTAAAATATTGTAATTGAATCGAGGCAAACAAAAAACTCAAAGCATGCAAATCTATCCCTATTTTATACCATGCACAGCACATTACTAAAATTCGCTTAGCCGAATTATTTTAATAAAAGCTCAATCGATTTAATTGTAATTGACTGTCTTCAGTGACATTTTTGGTTTCTTAGTAAAACATGTTCAACGTTTGGAATGGAATAATCTCATCGTTTCATCGGAATTAAGATTAAAATGAAGATTCAAAAACTATGCAAGCGTTATGTTTGTTGATTTGTATTGCAAAAATGTTATTAATCTTACTGATGGTGTGATCAACCAAGTCTAAGAAGACACCAACAACATCACCAGGTACCCATTGTTTTCCGAATGATTCTGTCGAACTTGCATACACTTTTTCTTCCTACAAATTTTATTCATTCAAGTCATTCAATTTCAGTATTTATCACTAAATTAAAATCGTATCAAAAATAGTTAACACTTTCTTTATATTCCATAGAACAGTCAGTGAAATCACGGCTGAATTTTTGTTATTTACACCACAAGATACTAATTTTTTTTGAGCCGCATAACACCCACGACGACGTAAACTTATAATTGCTGGCATTTCCTATAGCGAATACTAATACATACGGAGTGTACACTAGTTTTTGTTTGAGTTTGATCCTAAAGCCAAAGGTGGGTCTTACATGAGTTGATAGCAAGGGGGAAACAACAATGGCGAATAGTAGGACAGTGTGAATTTCCTTTTGACGCCAATGGGCGCGAATGGCCAATAGGTGGGACATGATTTTCCATTTTTGCTTCCCCCTCGGTGAGTAGCATAATAGCAATTTTCATAACTAGGGGAGATATAATTGCAACGTCAATGAAAAGTGAAACAACCCTTCAAATTGCATGTATGTAAATAATTTTATTCTTTTGGACAAAATAACTCCGGTCAAAATAAATCCACACTTCATGAATCGGACAGAATAACTTTTACCCCACTTTTTTCAGGTGACGTGGTTACCTGCGTTGCGACTTTGTCATAGATACCTAATCTCAAATCGAACTTTCTTTTTTCTCCATTTACTAACTCAAATTGAGCACTAAATAGAGACTACAGAGCGTCTACGGAAGTATGATTTCAAGGGCTCCACTCAGTCCCAAATTCAACCCTGTCACAAAAAAGTTGTAGAGAAAACTGAGGGGGAGTGGTTTAGATTTATCAGTTTGGAACGATCACATACGTGATCTTGAAACACAGATCTGTCGATCCTTTGTTTCCTTCCCGGTCATCATTTAAATCATGGCAGCCTCCCTGTCGCCGTTAGGAATCTGTCCAGGGTGACAGGTCCCAATGCAGCAACCTCTAAAGGTTGTACCATATAGTCTACCAGAACTCTACGCCTCAGTTGAAGGAACCTAGGGCAATCACATATCAAGTGCATGCCAGTCTCATCCTCCAATTAACAGTGACATCTGGGAGTCGCTGAGAGCCTCAACTTGTGTAGGTGTCGATTCAGCCCACAATGTCCGGTAATCGCTCCTCGTTGGGTTTCGGGAAAAAGCGCTTCGTGTGAGCCCCCTTCATACGCCATCCAGCGTTCCGCGTGTTTCCGTTCCACCCAGTCCTGTAGCGCTTTAATGCACAGTGATTGGGGTACCGGCAAGCTTGATTCAAGTCCACTTGTCGGAGTTTTAGAGCCAGCTTTTGCTAGCTCATCTGCTTTCTCATTCCCTTCCACGCCCGAGTGTCCAGGCACCCAGACCAGACTGATCTGGTTGTTCAGACCCATTAGGTTCAGGTAATCTTTACACTCTTTCACAAGCCTGGAAGTCGTGATTGGTGAAACAAGTGTCCTAATTGCTTCCTTACTGTCGAAACATATAAGGAATTCTTTCCCGCGCGTTTCAGTAGGTAGTACTTCATGAGCCCCCATTAGCGCTCCAAAGATTTCTGCCTGTGGAACGTTAGCAAATCCACCCAAATGGAAAGATTTGCCCTCTTCGGTCTCTGGAGCGTACACTCCGGCTCCAGCTCCTTCTAAATTCTTAGATCCATCAGTGAATCTGACTATACCACTTCTGGGCAGATAAGTAGGCCAGCTCTCCAGCCAGTCTTCCCTGGCCGGATACTTGGCGTTAAATCGCCTCGTGTAGTCGATTACCGGTTTCATCCTATCCCTGGTCATGGTAAAAATCGGGTCTAAGACCACGTTACGTATTTTTCCATGTCCGATTCGGAAATTCGGTGTCCACAAGCCGTTTTGCGCCAATCTGTCAGCCGTGGCAAAAGCCCTAGCTTGGACTATCAGGTTTACAGGTAGCAAATTCAGCAGTGTCTCCATTGCTGCGGTGGCTGTGGTGCGAGGAGTGGTATTTTTGACTATTGAAATATGGTCACTCTCTTAATTTTTTTGAATTTTTCTTTCCAAACTTTTTTTTCAAAAAATTTTTTTTTTTCAAATTCGCTTTGTATATTTTCTTTAACATTTTTTGTCCTTAGACCGTGTTTAATTGCTTCAGTGTTTTGTAATGGAAAGGAACAATTTCTTGTGTTCCTAGAGCTAGAGACATTGAGTCTTTCGTTCACGATTTTGCAATTACTGTTCCTTTGACACAAATCGCTCGGGTGTGACAACCTTTATGAACGGCCCCTAACTTCTAAATCTGATTTAATTGAGTTCTTTAAGCCATCTACTTGGCCTACCCATATCCTCTTTCAGAGGCTGGCCAAGACAAAATTCGCTCTCACAAAAACGGCTATATCTTTTCAACCGATCAAAAAAATTAAAATTTCTGATCATAGTAGGCTATCGAATATAGTATGTACGTCAGAAATATGTGAAAAAGTTACTTCATACAAAATTTGTTTCTCAGTCTCAAAATGTCAAACGAATTGGAAACACGCAAATTGATAATAAAACTTTTCCAAGCAAATCCAAAATGGAGCTTCAAAAAATCGCCAAAGAGGTCTGTGTTCGTCGAGAAACGGTCTCAAGAGTTGTTAAACGTTTCAAGGAAGACCTTACAATTAGCCGCAGGGAAGGATCCGGGAGGAAAAAGGGATTTCATAGCCCAAAAAAAGCGAAGAAAACCGTCAGCCTTTTTCATAGGAATCGTAACCTCTCAGAACGAAAAGTGGCCCAAAAAGTGGATTGTTCGAAGTCAACCGTTCAAAATATCAAGGCGATTAGTGGACTGAAGACATATAAAGTATAAAAAGTTCCAGATAGAAACACTGTGAAGAATCAAGAAGCGAAAAAAAGAGCAAAGAAATTGAACTCGAATTTCTTTAATAAATTTTCCTGTTGCGTGATGGACGATGAAACCTACGTCTTGACCGATTTCTCACAGCATCCTGATCAGGAATTTTATGTTGCACACTCTCGTGGGAATGTCGATGAACAGTTTAGGGTGAAGAAACAAGCAAAGTTTCCTAAGAAATTCCTTGTTTGGCAAACAATTTGCTCTTGTGGGAAAAAAAGCAAATTTTTCGTTGGTCAAGGCAGTGTTAACTCAAAGATCTACATCGAAGAATGCTTGAAGAAACGACTTTTACCTTTTTTACGTGTCAACATTCTTCTGGCTGGATTAGCTTCATGCCACTACAGCAATGCCACCAAGAAATGGTGCGAAGTCAACGGGGTGGTTATGGTCCCCAGGGAAGCCAATCCAGCAAATTGCCCAGAACTCAGGCCAGTCGAGAGATATTGGGCTTTGTCGAAAAGAGAATTGAAGAAGACTAAGAAGTTAGCAAAAACAGTAAAAGAATTCCGACGAAAGTGGAAGACAGCATCCCAGAAGTGACTGAGGCCACCATAAAAAGCTTGATGGAAGAACTTCCAGGAAAAATAAAAAAATTCTGTAAAATTAATTTTAATTTTTTTTTTGTAAAAACCACTTTTAAGGATTGAAAAGAAGTTTTTAAAATCGGCTTGCTATCGGAAATCGGTCCAGTGGTCCAAAAGATATAGCCGTTTTTGTGAGAGCAAATTTTTTCTTGGCCAGTCCTTATAAAATCGTTGGCCTGAACAGCTAACTTTGTGCCGCTACTTAATTTCTTTTTGCTGAACACATGTCACCTCAAACGACTGGCCCCTGGGTTTCCCATTTTCCTGCTTTCTTGCTGAGAAAATGCTTCCATTTAAACTCAGAAACTTGTTCCACCTGCTCCCTATTTAAACTGGAAGCTAACTCTTCCTGAGAATTGCCGACATGCATAACTTTGGTTGGTATTCCCTTTTCATTCCCCGTGCGATGTCACTGCCAGTTGACCTCGTCTTTTAATGCGTATTTAAGGAATGCGGCGCAAACTAAGAAAAAATATTCAGCAAACGCATTGTACCGCTATAATTAACTGATAATGAGGAGTTATCTTGACCAGGAGGTTTACTTTGTCCGCATTTAATTGGTCCGAACATTATTTGAAATGGTAGAGTATTTCGTGAAATTAGTCAAAATTAGGAAGTTGCCAGTAACTGGACAATATCTGCGATCCGGTAATGGGGAAGGTTTTCCTTTGACCGGTTTATTTAATTCACCGTCTGTGACGCACTCGTCATTCTTAAAACCTACTTCTGTGAAGGTTTTATGACCTAGGCGACATAGTGCGGGTGTTTGGTCCTTTTATTTAGTAAATTTTTTTTCACGACGAAAGGATACGGCATTGTTACATAGAATATAGATCTGTCAGCAACATATCATTCTCTTACGATATTTTCTACGATACGTTTGGTTAGACATTCAATTCAAGGAATCTTAGCACTACCACATAAGTTAAAGGGCACATTGTATTAGCATTTTTGAGAAGATGACGACGTCACAATTTGAACAAGTTGCTTACTAATCGACTGTTCAGCTACATCAATGAAACAACCAACGACATCGTTTACATTGTGTTGAATTCCAAATCGTTCTGTTGTTCCGGCATGAATTTTATTTATCTAAATATTTGCATGGAATTTTCCTTAACAAAAGTTTATGTTGCAAAATTTTAATTGAAATTCTTAAATTCAATTCATTTTCCAATTATACAAACATTCGCACAAGTAATTTGTCATATTTTGAACTTACATTGTAACCGTCGAATGCCCAAGTTGTTTCGTCAGCGCCTAACATAGAGCCGGGATTACAATCCGCACGTGCCCATCCAACCTATTCAAAGATGGCAAACTGTAGAATGAATCTAATTATATGAGGAGGGGGAGCTACCCCCTCGATTCGATTGCAGAAATATTACATACTCTCATGGGACCAGCTGTTAGAACTTCAAATTCGAAATACCATTTGCCGGAAGTAACGGCATAATTTCGTTCCACTCGATACGTTCGGAAAGCCGCATACTTCTGTCTTAAAGCCTCCGCCAATAAAGCTTCATTTCCTTCACCAGTCGGTGGATCCAAATTGTAACCATACACCAACAACGTTCGCACAGTTTCAGACGCCGTGTCTCTGTTGGCTTTTTTAATTGCCTCGTCAACTTTAGCATACGGCACCAGATGGGGACTTCGATGATTGTCTGAATCTTCATTCAGGCCATACGTCCATCCTTGCTGTATTCTCTCCTTAGCCCACAGATTGTGAGTATTTTCTGCTAGTTGATCTACCAACTCTTCCAACTTGAGAGTTAAGGAAACGGCACTTAAATCAAGAGGCGCCGGCTTGTAACCATTCGCTTGCATAAACGGCTCATTCGGTAAACGAATAGGACGAATTCTTGCCGGTGGTTTGTCCTAATCGGGAGAGAAAAATTGTGTCTGAAATTCAACTTTACAAAATGTTTCTTTTCCTTACCATTGTAATGTAGTAGCCGAGGGCAATAATTGTTCTAGAATTATAAATTAGTTAAAAAAACGTCGTGAAGAATGAATTCAGACTCACTTTAACGTTTGAACAGCCAATTGAGAATCGTAACGCTTTTCAGCTGATGGAAGTTTTTCGAATTGCGTCAAACACGGATGGATCCTATGTAGATCGTCCCTACGCTCTCCCCAAGTCCAGCCAGCGTCAATTTTATTCAATGCCCACATTTCATGAATATTTTCAGCCAATTTTTCTTTAATCGTATCCACTGAACTGGGCAGAGCCACGTTTGAGGTATCAACGGGATTTGGCACGAAAGGCGTATCGTCTTCGATGAGAAATGGACCGGACAAAACATTTTTGTTCAAATTTCCGAAGTAGAAGCAGGGATCAAGGCTGAGTACTTGGTGTGGCATAAGACATTGAACGAGTGGTGAAAATCCTAATGGTGGCGCATATTTGAGACGACCATGATCACCTCCAAGCAAAAATCGGCAACTAGAACCAACAGACGTTTTAGAATAATGAACATTCGTAGCCGAAAATCAATTACCTTAGCTTGGACGAACAGCTCATAACTGGAAAGAACATTCCATCGAGATTGAAGTTTCTAAAGTTTGAACGAACTCTGGATCCGTTAAATGTGAAGTAAATTATTGGAACGGTTAGGTCCAGAGCCACGCCAACAACGTCATTTTTGCGAATATACGGTTCTGATGGTAGATTGGTCAGAACAGCCGTATTTTTACCTCCTGTCCAAAGAAACGCTCCATCAAAACCGAACGAATACAAATCATCGCCTACGCCGTTTCCACCCCATTTTTTACCTCCACCAGGATAAGGGACATATCTGAAAGATGAAAATGTTACGTTTGGAAGTTCGTTGATTGGACGGCGTCATTACCCCGATGTATTCGCCCAGCCAATTCGTAAATGAGGCGTCATGTGCGTAGTTTGCTCGATGTGATCTACCGTTATTTCAAAATACCATTTTTGATACATTGAGGATCCTTCCACCCGACCTACGAAGATGTTCGGACGAATGCTGCCAAACGATGAGACAATTGATAGTCACAAAAAGTTAAGAAAAATTGACTTCTAACAAACCTGGCCACATGATCAACCAATTGCGTTTGTAACAAGAGATTTTTCCCCGGTAGCAAATAGTCACAAATATTATTTTGCGATGATCGCACTGCTACCCCGTTACCAACACATAGTGAACACAAGACATCGAGAACTTTGGGATCCCTGCCATGCTTCTCCAAAAGACTTATAATAACTTTGATATGCTCGTCACGCATCATATTTAAAGCTTCTGGTGAATCGATGAGTACACAGTGCAACACATCTAACATTCCAGACCCTTCACTAGATGCTTGTGAACCCAATCGTGAAAACAGCCAATTCAATCGATTGGAATTGGCGAACTGAGCACAATTTGTGTGATTTCCTTTGATGATTGCTGCTAAAAGTTGATACAAGTAACCGGAAATCAGCTCCCAATTTTGACCGGTCTCTTCATTGACTAAAAATCCAGCCAGAAATCCTTGTGATGTGATTACGTTTATTTTGTCAATAGCTTCTAAGATCAGATTAAGAACGCCTTCCTCTTGGAACAGATCTTGACGATTACGCAATGCACGGAAGCGATTTTGTTTTTCCTCGTGTTCTGTAACAAATCAAACATTCACTGGGTAAGTGACGTTTAACTTAATTCGTTGTTTGCACGTCTCACCCATATCGTCTTCCGGTTGGGCAAAGTAACTTATCAAATCCTCCAAACACATAACCATTTCGCTAAGATTAACCGTTTGGAAGAACATAGAATGTCTGCGATTCTGCGTTAACGTCTCCAGACCACTAAAATGTTTTCAAATTAGATTCGATTGCATACACACCTCATTATACGATTGAATTTACTTGATAAACTTCGTGAACAAGCTGCTACACTTTCGAATGACGCGAGCAGTTCTCGATTCTTCCTCTTGTGATCGAGAGAAAATCAAACAATCGTCCATTTTACCTTCCTCGTGAAGGACTGCCTGTTTCTCTTCGACTTTTCCCACACCTTTCTTCTTTGTTTCGTAAGATCTGAAATTCAAGGTTTAATGAAAACAGAAAAAAACTTCAAAAGAATAGTCGGGGCAACGTAATACTAAAAACCTTTAATAAACAAAATTCTTTCTACAAGTCGATCCATTGAAATATAGGAAGGACTAATTTTGAAAATTTTTTTTTTGGGAATTTTTGAGAATTTTGTGAAATTTTTTTTTGAGAATATTTTGGGAATTCGAAATTCTCTAAATAGTCCTTGTAACATAGTAATGAGACTTTTTAAAGGGGGCCTTTCCTACAACACGTACGGCGGCCTCCGATGGGCCCTTTGTGCTACCTTGTAACAATTATCACCTGTTAGAAACTGCGTGTATTAGCTATGTAGTTCAAGATGTCCCTTGGTTGAAAGTGTTTGATGGGGTCATACTTGATGGTATAGCCCCCCAGATGCCTTCGTCTGTTAGTGGAGAAAGCTGGACAGTGGACATGAGCGGGTTGCCCGAAACTTCGAAAAACCCGACCCGAACCCGGCCCGAACCCGAACCCGAATTGTTTTTTTCGGGTTCATGGGTTTCGGGTTTCGAAAATTTTAATCGGGTCGGGTTCGGTCCGGGCCGGGTTTGGAAACTGTTCGAGTTTCGGGTTTCGAAAAATTTTATCGGGTCGGGTTCGGTCCGGGTCTGGTTGTTGCATCATTTTATTCGGGTCCCGATTGACTTTTTATATTTTACAAAACTTGTCTAAATTTTATCATCTTACATTACACGAATTTTGTTTTAGTCTAAGGTCCGTGAAGAATGCAGACGTAAGGCCTTGAAATAATTTTTGTTTCGAAGTAATTTGGGTTGTGTTTCGGGTCGGGTTTTGAAACAGTTCGGGTTTCGGGTTTCGAAAAATTTTATCGGATCGGGCTTGGTCCGGGTCGGGTTTTGAAACAGTTCGGGGTTCGGGTTTCAAAAATTTTAATCGGGTCGGGTTCGGTCCGGGTCGGGCTTAGAGACAATTCGGGTTTCGGGTTTTGGGTTTCGAAAAATTTTATCGGGTCGGGCTCGGTCCGGATCGGGTTTAGAGATGAGCGGGTCGACCATTTTTCGAAACCCGACCCGGAGTTTTGTAAAATATAAAAAGTCAATAAAGGATCGGGACCCGAATAAAATGATACAACAACCCGACCCGGACCGAACCCGACCCGATAAAATTTTTCGAAACCCGAAACTCGAACAGTTTCCAAACCCGGCCCTCCAAACCAGAAACCCATGAATCCGAAAAAAGCAATTCGGGTTCGGGTTCGGGTCGGGTTTTTCGAAGTTTCGGGCAACCCGCTCATCTCTAGTCGGGTTTCGAAAAATGGTCGACCCGCTCATCTCTACTGGACAGTAACACAAATAATGCTCTGCTGTGTCTGTGTGGAAACCACAGAGATCACAGCTCGGATCCGCTCCTTTTCCTATGGAAGCTAAGTGTTTGTTAAAGCCGCAATGTCCAGTTACTACACCAGTGAAGACTTCCAGCCTAATGTGACTGACAATTAATAGAAATTTCGAATTTTTCTTGCTGATACTAATGCAGTTTTTTTCTTGTTGACAGCTGGTCAGGTTGTCCGAGTAGTTTGATTCTCTGTCACGTTTTTTGTGTATTACATGTTTAGCTAAAGAGCGCGGAACTCCTAGGAGTGGATCGATCGGTAATGAACTTACTTGTAACTGAGCCAAAGACCAGATTCTGAATGTTGTAAAATCACGGTTGAGTCACCGTACTTTATGATGGGCGATCCAATAATTTCCAAATCTTTATCCTCCAGTACAATTTTTTGGTCGTCTTTTTCTTGTCGTAGGCAAAATGTTGTTGACGAAAGACTGGCCTCTGTTTGTCGAAGCTGAGAGAGAAATTTTATTTGTGAAAAACAGCTGTTTGCCGATTCAAAGTCATAGATTTACCAAAATGAGTTCATTATGATCGTTAACACCTAAATATCGGCCTGTCGTTATATGTCGAATTCTCATTGGATGATACCAATTTATGAAGCCACCTGACCATTTCGTTCTAGCTAACTCTAATCGCCACAGTGATCTGGCTTGTGACATCACAGAACCACCTTCGTATATGACGATGCTAAATTTAGAGTAATTTATTTAATTAAAACCATTAGCTAAAAGTATTTTCTTTTACTTCTGTCCTGGTTCTCTACTCCATGTGCCGGGTATAGTCAAACATTCATCCCCACCGTGTAAAAAACGCAGTACATCACCACCGAACACAAAGCCTACATACTTCACACGGGATATACCGCTACCGAATGGTTGAACTGACCAATGGGTAACATGAAAACTGGCATTTACAACTGACAAATCATTTTCTTTCGTTGTATGCTACAATAGTTGAATTTATAAAAACTATGAACTTGAAACCCATTCCCTAAATTACCAAATATCGTTCAGTTGCAACAGATACCAAAATTAGATCGTCACCAACGCGCACCTTTTCACCTTCCGACCTCTGCTTACTGGCCGGATGCACAGTCCACCAACATGCTTCACCTTGACTGTGTTCTTGTAAACCGACATCAAAAGCCAATTTGTCGTTAGACGATGATGTGGACAGACATGCCAAATACTTAAACAAACTCATCGTTACATGAATCCTAACTAGAATTAAGAACCAATTTAATTTACCATATCACTGTTGTTATGTCGCAATAAAATTGCATTGCCATAAAGAAGGGTTCTGTGACCTGAACCCGTTCCTTTACCCTGAAGAAAGTTGACAAAGTTAATATTTTTTACGAACGCTTGTTCACAAAGTCAAAAATTTATGCGCAACTTCTCGCCATATTTACATAAAAAAAATGTTATTTTAAGCTTTTGACTGTTTGGTTTAGCCAGAAACTACTTAAGTGCAATTTGTGTTTCGGCTATTTGATGATATCTTCTCTGTTTATTGTAAACGAAATCTTACTTTAATTCCGCTGAGTGTAACACTTGTCTGTTATATTAATTGCCGAAAATTTGTTATTTTTAAAATGTTACTATTTTCGTATTAGACAACTACAAGCCGGTGTTGATTCAGCGTATGCTTAGAATTTTATGTAAGATTATGTTTGTGTCTTTGAGTGTGGGTTTAGATATTGAGGCAAATTAATGTGAAAAGGTTAGTAACCTTCAATTCTTCGATGTCACAGGCACATCTCGTTTCACGTGTGAACTTATAATACAGAGTTTTTGAGCAATGGTTGGTCTTTGCAAAAGTAAAACAACAAATTCCAGATTTTTCATTTTCACAGAAATTGTAGAAATTGTCGTAAATGGCGTGAACGCAAGGCAATTATGGTGTTAATCGGAACTATTAGGAATTATACTTCGTATCCACAATTCGGTTTTTGACGTCGGGGCAGGTGCTCCAAACTCTTCTCTATGATGTTGCATAGTAAAATAAACTTTTTTTCTTCTTCGAATAGATTGTGTAATCGTCATCCTGCTCATGTTTTCCCTTAACATCATCATCAAACTTTATAGACCATTAGTACCTTTCGGCATGAGGTCTTTAAGCCGCAACCCTAGGATGGTGAAATATTGTCCTCCATGCCCTTCTATCGCCCGCCAAGGAGATGGTTTGTTCGTTCAGTGAAAGTTTCCTAAGTTCTAAATCTGATTTAATAGAATCTATAAACCTTCTCCTTGGTCTACCCTTGGGCCTAACACCAGTGACCTGTACATTCAAGACCCTTTTGGGTAGCCTGTTATTACCCATCCTTGGAACGTGCCCGAACCAGCGAGACGACCTGCCCTTGCCTTCCTTCCACTGACGAAACCACTAAATTTTCCCTAATGTCGTCATTCCTTATATGATTATCACACTGCACACTCCGATACACTTTTGTTATTTTACTGAGAACACTCACACCAGAAACCTCCAGGTCATGCTAGTGATATCCGTAGTCCACCCACCTCTCACTATCATACATCGTCGGCCTGACAATTGGCCTGCGGATAGCCAACTTTGTTTCGCTACTTAATTCGTTTTTGTTGAACACATGCGACCTTAACTGACTGGCTACCTCGTTTCCCATTTTCTTCCTTTCATCGAATTCCCTCACTAACTTGGTATCCTCTGAAAAAATGGTTCCCAAGTACTTGAATTCAGATACCTGCTCCATCTCCTTCCCATTTAAACTGCAAGCTACCTCTTTCCGAGATTTGCCGACATACATAAACTTAGTTTTCCCTACACTTATCTTCATCTAGTACTCCTCACATGTGGTATTCACGCAGTGAATTACACACTGTAAATGCCGGGTATTATCTGCCAAGAGAATCAAGTCATCCGCATAGGCCAGTATTTTCATTATTACCTCTTCGACATTTCCCTGCAAGTTGCGGTGAGAGACAACAACCCTGACGAACGCCCTCATTAACCTGGAAAGACTTGCGAATGTCGTAGTCCCGCTTTCTGAACAAATGCTCTCAATGGCGCGAAGTAAATCCCCATTGATACCGTACTCGCTAAGAACCCCAAACAGCTTCTGCCTTAGTATCCGGTCTAACGCCGTCTCTAAGTCGCTGAAAGATAGGTATAAGTCCCTGCACTTTTCATAAAGCTTTTCGATAGTCTCCAGTGCACCTTCCACTATGTTCCTAACCCTGTCAACAAGTACACTCGCTTACACCTGACCTATAGCGCTCAAGAGCGATACCCCCTGCAGTTACTGCAAACCTTACGGCTTCCCTTCTCAAAAATCGGAGCAATAACACCGATGTTCCAGTCAGCAGGTACTGTATTCATGGCAAAATTAAAAATCCTACAAAGCGATTGAATCCCTCCTGATCCACTATAATTAACAAATTCGGCCCACCTTGCGGAACACCCTCCCCAGGGTAATATCTTCCCTTTGACCCGCCTCTCTATCAAGTCCTACTATCTAACTGACCTGATTGACAGATGTAAATTAAAATCAGCAAATATTCAAAAAAATATCAGTTGCCAAAGTCTCTAACTTTTACCGGAACGGGTACCATTGACAACTTTTCCCACGATGCTGCGAATAATTTCTGCAACAGCTATTATTGCATATTAAGACGTAAACTATCGAAAAATTGTACAAAATGGGTCTTGCGTTAGGCAATTAAAAAAACTCGTAATAGTTTTTTACACGAACACATAAATTACAAATGATTACGTGTAACCATCCGTTCACAAGGTTGAAAACTGTCGAAGTGTTTTCGATGTTTATGAATAATTGACAAAATGAATTACTATGTAACGAATAGACCATTCATTCCACCTCGACACTATTTTAGGCACTTATTGTGGGGTATCTAAATCTGCTA
>CM055403.1:70597525-70665698 GCA_029228625.1 Pseudolycoriella hygida
TTCAAGAAAAGATATCGAGCCGTTTTCGAGAAAACTCCAAAAAAGTGGGTTTTCATACAAATGGCTCTGGAACTAACTAAGTAACTAACTAACTAACTAACTAACGTAGGATGTTTCCATTAACTTTGGTTTCTATGAAAGTGCACAGTTTGTATGGAAAATGACGATTTTCTAAAGGTCATATCTCCGGATCCACTGGACCGATTTTAATGAGTGAAAAGACATTTCGCCTTAGAATTTTCCGTAGAATCCAGGAAAAATATTTTCCGGGGGGTAAGTCGCAAGGGGGGGAAGTCAAAACTTAGCTGTATATATGGTTCCGAAGTCTACGAAAAAAATTTTTCCGAATTTTTTGTTCGTATGGGGACTTGCGTCACGGGCGCATTGCTACCGCGCGCCCATGATTAGACATTTCATAACCACAAAAAATAAGAAAAATTTCTCCATTATTCAGATGTAGGAAATCCGATCACTATATCAAGTCTCTAGACGTCGCGTCGCCTTTTAGCAAACATACAAACAAATATGAGAGAAAGTTGGTGTCCTCTTCTTTTACACATTGTGGTAAGCGTCAAAAGAACAATAGTTAACATAAAAGATTAATTTCGCCATTTCACAACTTTAATGTTGGTGTGGCATAAAAGCTTAAACAGAGAGATGATTTGGCTTGGACTTGCAAATCCTAGCAAGAATATCAGTCATTTTATTAATTCCTCGTTCAAGTTTTGTTATTCGACTTTTTACATTGTCTAAAAAAATGATCTATTGGTTAGAAAATGACTACTGATGATTGCTTATTGTAGCACCGTTAATTGGGTATACGCGTGCGGCGTTGTTCCATGGAGGACTATGCAAAGAGGGTTATTTTGGACTCAATGCGACTATAGGCAGTTGTGTTATTTTTTCCATCTGTACTTGACTTTTTATCAGCCTCATGATGTCAAGTCATTTGTGATAAGAAAGATGGAAAGGGGAATGCTAGATGTTTAGATACTCACTAATGAATCTCCTTCCTGGAAAAATGAACCGAAACATTAAATTATAAGTAAGTGCAAAATTTTAAAAATCTATAAACTAACTAATTGGTGAAATGCTAAACTAACATTTCTTCTTCGAAGAAATTTCAAAAAATAACGGTTGCACGTTTCAAAAATGAAAACGAAATCTTTAAGTGGAAACATCTGTGCTTTATGTACATTTTACGTTAATTTAACTCAAAGAAATTACTCACCGTCTCGGAACCAGTCGCTGTTACCAATTCTTGCAGGGCACGCACAGACAAAGCTTGTTCGATAATGAAAACGCATTGTGAAAGGTCTGGTGGAATATTCTTATCCGCAATATTTTCCAGAAAACAATGACGATTGCCAAATCCGTCCGCTGCCAAACAAACACGTTCGCCTGTTGCTGTACATGATAGACAAACCATGTCTTCCTGTAATTTGAAGAGTTTTTTTTATATTTTTACAACAATGAAGAATAACGATGATTCTTGACTGACTTAAATTTATATAAATTGCTCCCCTTTCATAATGAAAGTCGAATCCAGCTCACTTTTTCGATGTGGTTTTTTATTATGTGTAGAAAAATTTACACTGGCGGGATATTTTTCACATTTTTTCCAATTGGAAATTTAGTGAATGTACATTTTGTGTGCGAAATATGTACAAAAAGTGTGAACTATCTGACGAATCGCACTAAATTGACATTTTTGTACATAAAATGCACATTCGCTAAATTTCCAATCGGAAAAAATATGTAAAAACGTCGTGCTAGTGTGGGTAGGAACCCAAGAGCGAGAGTTTTTCCAGAGAAACTTTTGTTAAAAAAAACTGTCAATTTAAAAAAAAGTACCTCAATTCGTTGTTTTTCATCTAGTAGTTGAGCTACTATTCTGAAATTGCTTAGTTTTTTAACAAACTTTCGCTAGAAGATAGGTTTGCATTTTCAGCCAGGACACTTGGTGCCGAAAATTTGAAAATGTCAAAATTAGGGAAATAGCAAGTGCATTACATTACATAATTTTATAATTTCACACCTGGCTGCGTGCTTGTGCCCTGAATCTGTCAATAAAGAAGGCAGCCTGGTGCTGAACATCAGTTTTTCTCAAGGAAGATCTAAACGTCATATAAGTTTCAACTCGGCACCAGGCCACGTCCTTTAGCTATGACACTTTGAATGCAGGGGGTAACAACAGCTTGGTGCCGAATTGAAACTTATTTGACGTAAAGAATTCACTCCTGCTTCCAATTTAGTAGAAACAGATGTTCAGCACCAGGCTGCCTTCTATATTTCCAGCAAGTAGGCAGTCTGGCGCCGACTTCGATGGTGTTACTAACTAATAACCTCACTTTTTCTTTCAGTTAGGCTTAGTCAGGGTTTCAACTTTCGTCAGACGTGCTCTTAGGTACATTAGTGTCACTTTGTTGACTGGGAATGATATACAAAAGTAAAATCTTAATTTACAAACTCTAAAATTAGCCATTCTTAACCTCAACGATCTAAAAATATGCTCTGCTAAAAGCCCTATGCTCCGACTTTCTTATAACCAACAGAAATGCCAGCAAAAATCCAAATAAAGACCTGCACGAATGAACACTTTCACTATGAAAAATGAATGCTGCGCGGACCCGTACGAATCCATCCCCAAAGCCATATCTGACGTTGCAAGCAATGTCGAGACTTGCGTAATGTCTAATAGGTTCGGACGTCGAGAAAATAGTTGCTACAATCATTAGTCAAATGAACTCTAAAAACATACTAAGTTGGAAAATCAAAACAACTTCTCTAATTTAAAATATTCTGTAATAACAATATTGACATCAGACGCCGAGACTAAAATAAATTGCCTTTTTCTAACCCATAAATCATTGATAATAAAGAAATACATAAATTATAGTAAATAAGAAATTACAAAATAAAAGAAAAGAGGAAAAACAAGGTCGAACCTACCAGACATAATGTTTGTTGTTTTTGCTCGGTTTCAATTTTCTTGATAGAATTGCGAAGTAAAAGATAATGGAAGTTTACCATGAAATATGGTGAAGCGAAAGCATTCAAAGATTAGGTAGCCTTCAAAGTATAGTTCAAGGACTAAAATGTAATATTCTCAGCATCATATTGTTGAAAACGGAGCATATGCTATTTGTAATAGAAATAACTATAAACCTTTATGGTTAGAATACAACAAAGCTTTATATTTCCCAAGGGCGGGGAGAAACAATATTTGTGTAATACAGTTAGGATGAAGCATGGGTTCTCATTTTCATTTAATTCGTCTAATTTGTAATCCTTCTGCAGAAGCAGTCGATGGTATACATTTATTTTGACTTGTTCATCAAAAGCACGTTCAAGCTGCTTCGTCGGTGGCAGCAGGTATAAATTCAGCGAGCTTCAAGAGTATTTTATTATTTATATGTGCTTTCGCTAAATCGATAAAAGATGCGTTTTATTTGGCTGAAGCTGAGCAAAATAACTGAATTTTAATGAAACTAAATGTAAGTGAAGGACGCCGCCTATTGCGCGGGGCTTAATCGCTTTAATTTACTTAGGGTACAAGTGGGGCACCCGAAAAAGTTACGCTTGTGGTGCTACAGTAAATAAAGAGAGATTAGGAAAACTATCTTAATCAACCCCCGAAATTTCTTTCCCCCAATCGAAACTATATGCAAAAGTTTCATTAATGACCATATTTTTCGAAAAATTGGTTAAAGATTCGCAATTTTTTGCTGTTGTGATAATAAAATTGTACAGATTCCTAATATATTATCACCAAGGTTATCACGCTAATTTTCAATTTTGCTCGCTAGCAGCGACTAGCGATCGCTAATAATGACTTTAGCGGACCCTCTTTCGCTAGTCTCTAAATTACTTTTTTTTCGCAAACTTTGTTATATCACAGAATAAAAAAATCGTTTTCTGTTAGTTAAATCGCTATAGAATAGAAACCCTCAGACTAGATTGTCAAGTTTTTCAACACGAATGCAATATTCTATGAACCTGTTCTATTGTCTTTCTTGCTATTACTCTGATTTGCCTAATTGTAGAATATCGTTCCGAACAAATCGTTTCGCGTAAGAGTTTTTATTGTGTCTTTGATTACACGTGAGAACATTTTTGTCGGAAAATTTTTGTTGATTTTAATCACAGAGAAAGTGAAAGTATATTTAATATGTCGGAATCTGCTGACGATAAAGTTGATAAAGCAATTGAAATTACTATGCCAACCGAAAATACTGTTTCTGATGTGGAAACTATGACAATTATTCAGGCTTTAATGGCTCACAATGTTCTTCAGCAACCAATGCTGAGATTATTCTACACAAACATTTGTCTTTGGCGGACACATCAATTGAAATTATAAAGAACTTCCCGGAAGTTGGAAAGCTTTTCATTAAGTACAACACGTTACTAAGTAGTAGTGCAGCATGCGAACGACTTTTTAGTTTGGCGAAGCATGTTCTTAGCGCTGACAGATGTCAGTTAAATGATGAGAATTTCGAAGCTCAATTAATTTTAAAAGCGAATTTATTCCCATCGAAACGATGTTCAGATTCAGGTTCGTTTTCAGGGATTCAAAGTTCTTCGATTTAGATTAATTTAAGTTTTTTTTACAATCGGTTTTGAGTATATTTAACTATTAATTGAATTCATTGTTTTAATCAAAGATGTCTTAAATGATCAATAAAGTTAATTATTTTTCCAAAACTAGATTTTTTATTGCCGAAAGTTCAATGCGATTTCCAAATAAAGTTTTTCCGAAAAATTTTGCAATTTTTTAATAAAAATTTTGTTTTTCTTTCTTTTTTTGAAAGTAGCGAGTTTTAGCGACCGCTACTAGCGATCGCTAATCTCGCTAATTTCAAAAGTGGCTCGCTAGTAGCGACTAGCGTCGCTAAAATTTTTCAATTTTAGCGTTAGCGTTAGCGTCGCTAGAAATTTCCGTTAGCGAACCCAACATTGATTATCACATAATAATTCTCTATTTACATTGTTCGTGAACGATAATACAATGAAGAAATTTATAATTTGCACACTTTTTCTATTTTTCTCTTTTTTAGATGTTTTGCTATTGTTATAACAATTACAAAACAGCTGAAAATGATGAAAAGTGTGAATGTGTAGAATGAGCAAATTATAAATTTCTTCCTTGTATTTGTTTACAAAACGTCGTCGTGTAAATTACTATACACAGTTGAAGAACAAACACGGTGTCCCTCAACCAAGATAAAGTTTTATGAAAATGAACCCAAAAACTTAGCTTTGCTCGAGGTTCAGGGACCCCAGGGGAGCTCAAAAAACCGCATTATGGGATCTAGTTAAATTCTTCCCCCATTGTCGGCTGTTAAAAAAAACGATTTTCTCCATACATTTCCAATTTTTTTCTGAAAGTGATGAAATAAAATTGTCGCCTACAAGCGATTTGATATTTTTTATCAGTCATAATATTATTCTAAGCAAAAAATTGTTCGACGGCAAACATTTTAGTTTTTTTATAAAGAATAACTTATCTGCGAAATTGCCACGAAAATCGCTCTTCAAGGTTTTGAATGAGAGATATAGACTGTCGGAAATCACGAAAAAAAAGTTTGTGGAAATCGGTTGAGTGATTCGGGCTGTGGTGTGAGGCCAACTCACACTACGCGACACTACACTATAATTGGTGGTCTTTCATGAATATTCCTCAAATGATGAGGTTTTCTGTGTATTGTTGTGGAGAAAAAAAATTAAAACTTTTTTGCCCATAAAGGTATGAGTCCGAGGACTCTCCTTCGGTTCTGAGGCTGGTCTACCCCAAAATTTTTTTATGAAAATTTATTTCGAAAATTGTTTTTTCAGAGTTGCTTCGGATGGATTCTTCAATATTGCCCTTTCGGCAATTTCCAATACAATTTAATGTAGTCGTAATTTCATAAGGCAATATTTATTTAGAGTTAGTTAGGGTCTTTTTGTAACATGTGTCCTCTTTGTCACATCTATTCGGATTTATTCGCCTATTTTTACTTTATAGTTCATCACTTACAGTTGGAAGGCCTTACAACTAATAGTTACTTACGTAACTAGGAAAACATATTTTTTCCGAGTTTCGTACAATATTTTTCATTCCGAGGCTTCAGAAAACTGCTTTTCTGTATTTAAATAGGCAGGAAAACAGCAGTTTTCCGTCCTAGGAATGAAAAAATATTTAATGGCCCATGAAGGGTGATTGGATCATTCATAAAGTATGTCACGCGTGGGAAAGAGATGCAAGATAGGAATAAAAATGTAGGAAAAAGAGATGCAAATAGTCATCACGCATGACATACTTTATGAATGATATTTATGATTACGATTTGTCGAAAAAAGTGTAAAAAACTTACCGTTCTTAAGAATGAAACATCATCCTGCTCTGAACCTCCTTCCGCTTCAGCCATTTTCGTTTATATTCTTAATCGTCGATTACTTGAGGGACGTCACAATAGACGTCACCCAAGTTGTCTATCTATCTACACAAATATTTCTCGTTTACACTATCGTTTCCTAATTCACAAACTGTGTCATTAAAAATTAATTAATTTTCCGAATTCATTTCCACATAATACACACTGAAGAGCAAGTAATATTTTCTTTGTATTAAACACTCCTATCGATTGTTTGCAAATTCCATTAATAATTGATAATAATTAGGTAATGTTCATGCTGTATATAAGTGAACAACCTGGCAAATATAAAGGCAAATAAATGCCTTGAATTTTTCATTCAACAAATATTCATATTAAAATTGAGATATTCACCCCAAGGTTTATTCACCTAATAAAACCGCAAAACATGTGCGTGCTTCATATACTAGCGTGAATGTAATAAAACGATTGAATAACTGTTCTTTTCATAATCGTTGCCAACTTTTTCAAGTTTCACTAAATTTTATTTCGGATAAACTTTGGATGAAACGTGAAAATAATTTATGTTGTGTGTTATGAATGGAAATCCGTCATGCGAAGAAGTTTGTAAGAAGATGAACAAAATTTTTCTGGGTGCATTTTGCTGAAAAAGGAGGTAGAGTTTCAAATCTTCGTTGGGACCTTATAATTTCGCTTTGTTATCCTTAAAATAACATACATTTATTTGAGGAGGAAAGGTGTATCGGACGCCCACTGATGTCCTCTAACGTTCTTCTCGTCCTCCCCAGCCCCTTTTCTACGCAGATCGATGAAGAATACAAAAATCGCACAAAAAAAGGTTGTGAATGTGGAGAATAATCGTTCTATATAACACTTCTAGGTCCTTTCTTATTAACGACACCAATAGGGTGAGTTCACTACATTGTAGAATAAACAAACTGGAATTTATTGTATCGGAACATCATCTTTTGACACCGTGTGCAAATAGTTTAGTATCCACATCCGCTTGAACGGGAAGCGAAAACGAACGGGAATCAAAAATGTTGGAAAAACTTTTTCACTGAAGCTTAACTAAGATTTTTTGAATACAGGAACGGAAAAGTGAAAACCGACAAGTTTCTGATTTATCATACGAATTTACCATACAAATCAGAAACTTGTCGGTTTTCGCTTTTCCGTTCCTGTACAACAAAAATCTTACTTTTCTGCCATTAAGTCCCTTGAAGCCGTTCCCACTGTACATGCTGTAGAATAGCCCCATGAAAAAATTACAGCCAAGAGGAAAGAAAGACAAAAAGAAGACAAAAAGAAGAAAAACGAGAAATCATTCAGAAATGCGAAGTGACTTCTTTACGTTGTGTTTCAGTTCGAATTCTCAAAAAATTTCGCTCGCTTCGCTCACGGTTTCTTTCACGAATATTCATGAGTTCATGAGTTACATATACAATAAACCTTTAACCCGATAACGACATCTCAAACTAGAAGGCTTTAATCTTACCCGACGAGAGTGGAAGATGCTAAACCGGCTTAGATCAGGTCATGACTGTTCTGGTGAACAAATGCATTTTTGGCGTTATCATGACTCTCCGTACTGTGATTGTGAAGACAAAATTGTCCAGAAAATGGATCATGTTTTGAGTGTATGCCCTTAACGGAAGTTCACTGGTACCATTCATAGTGCGAACATAGAAGCGATAAGGTGGCTGAGTGAGTCGAACATTGTAATTTGAAGTTGAAGTGAGTTGAAGTTTTTCTTTTTCTTTGACGGAAAAAGATGATCGAATGAATGTAAATTCTTATGATAATAAACCCCATACGATCAAAAAGAATGAGTTCATAATCCAAAAATTTCACTCGATTTTGTCGGATTCCGGGAAATTTTGGGAAATTGATTTTGAGTGGTGTCGCGATATGTCGCTTCAAAATTCTTAGGCTTCAAAATTCGGACGAAAAATTCAGGGGCGTCAAAATCCGGAGGCTTCAGAATCCGGAAGATGCGGACGAAATGTGAGCTAAGTTCTCATCAGCTGCAGTTTCTTTATTCGAATCAAATTTTTATCTGAACTGCTGCGCCGCAGGCCGTGGACATAATGGAAAAATAAAAAGCGGGGTCGAGAGGCCCGCCGCAGGCGCATGTGAGGTGGCCTCAATATTAAATATAGTTAAGACCGCTGCCACAGGATTACAATCCTTTATGTATTATGAGATATTTCAGTTAAGTGTTTAAACAATTCGAAATATTCCTAAAAGTCACAAAACAAATGCCGAATTGTCGTGATGCAACATAGAAGTGATCTTCAATTGAAACAAGGTCAATGTTATACGTGGCCACATTTGAATTTGTTCGATGTATGTATCACTACACTTCTATAGTTATTACTAAAAATACGGAGGATACAAAATCCGGGCGCTGCAAAATCCAGAAGCTGCAAAATCCGGACGTCCCTCTGGGTTAGGATGCCTCTGGAGCTTGACGCCTCCTGATTTTTCGTCCGGATCTTGTGCCTCCGGATTTTGAAGGTGAGCCATTTTGAGTACCGGGAAGAAGAGTATATTTGAACATACCCCAATACAAACGAGATGTGTACGCGCGGGCGAAGATCAAGCGAAAAGTACACATCGAGTGTGTATTGGGGTATTTTGAAAGAAATTTTTCTGTAATAGTGAAAGTGTGTTGGCGCACATACCGCGAAAAGCAACTTTTCGTCCCAAATAATGGGAACCTACGTTACAATAGTACCACTTTTTTTTAAAGCGGAAAAAGTGGTAATAATGTAACGTTTCAGATATGCAACGTTTTTTGGAAGATAGTTCCAATTTTCAAAAGTAAAAAAGTGGTACTATTGTAACGTAGGTGTAATGGGAAAATATTTTCCGTCACAACCAATACATTCTCACGTATACAGAAAAACATTATTTCCACACGCGCTTTTGACCCACGGCCAGCTGTTGTTACATTTATACAAAGAAGAGGAGACGATTCCACCCTATATAAAGAATTCGATTTTGATAAAAAAAATTAGAAGCGAAAGAATAATATGAAGTGAAGACTGTCTTATGTCTTGAAAATTACGCCCTTTCTGGGAAATTCCCCCGGCCGGGTTTCTGTCTGGTAAGAACATTATTAGACTTCTTAGCGTGTTGTATCCCCAAGTGATAATTTTTTATGAAGAGGCTCGAAACTACAAAGGTCTCAAACAAAACTCCGGCTTCGTCCTTGATTAATGAAAAATTAAAAGTCGACTGCCGGTAGCCCACGCTAACGGAGAGAGAGAGAGAGAGATTGGAGTTGAATTTTTATAGCAAAATAGGAACCCCGAATGATCTCTACTCCACTTGAGAAGGGTTAAAAATATTCGTTAGACAGCTGTTCAGTTCGACTTCCGCTATGGAACTTCATTTTAAGGAAAAAGTACACCTGGGCCAAAATAGTAATTTATGCAACAAGTTGCGAAAAGAAAATTTTTGTCAAGAGATGTGAATGAGCGTAGCGAGTATGATAAACACATCGTGTGACAAAAATTTTCCGTTTCGCAACGTCTTTCATACAACGTTTTATGCCAAAAGTACTTGGGAGTGACAAAAAGTATATATGAAATTCCTTTTCGCAACAAGTTGCATAATGGAATTTCATATATACTTTTCGTTACTCTCAAGTATGCTATATGGTGGTGTAAGTTTAATTTAAAATGAAGAAGAATTAATAATAAAAAACACTGAACTTCAGTTTATTCATCAATTAAAACATGTAAAATAAACACAACATTGTAATGGGTGTATGAAAGTGGCGATAGAGTGTAGTCGAAAAAGTTAATTTAGACTTATTTGTCATTGCTTTATATTCACCAATGACACCGATGACAAATTACCGATGACAAATCACCAATGACATATCATCGATAACAAACAACAAATGACGAATCACGAATGACAAATCACCGATGAAGGATACAGAGGCCGACGGACGGACGGACAGGAATGATGAAAACATAAAGTAGCTATCGCTACTTAATAATCGAAATATATTATCTGTTACTTGCTGCAAATAGTTTTTTAACTTCTTAAAGAGCAAACCAGAAGTCAGTGGATGAACTCCGCTGCGCATTACCTGACTTGTTCAACACCGAGGTCTAAATCAGCCGTTTTAGCTCCTTGTTATGTAGCATACTATTAGAGCTGAGAACACGTTATAAAAGAGTAAGATTTTACAAGAATTTCTACGAAAAATTAAGGTTGCAAAATATGAGTCAAAATTTATAGTTAGAGGAGAAAATAGAAATTCTTAATCAAACGTGAAGTTTAAGAAAAAAAAGAATTTCAACAAGAATTGAATTAGTGGACAGAGTAGAGAAAATATCAAGGGAGCGTCCATAAATGACGTCTGCATTTAGGGGGTGGGAGGGGAGTCATGAAAAACTGACGAAAACAGACAGGGGGGAGGGGGTGTTTAACGAAAACAGACGTCATATTCGGTAATGTCGCTCAATTTGAAACTACCACCCGTTTCATGATGAAAGCCGTTTCTCTAGCACACCATAGTTGTCCCATCCCATTTTCGAACAAAAATTTTATTCGTCTCTTCATTTCGAGAACTACGAAAATTGTAATTTCTCGATGTTCAAACATTAGTTATTTGGATCACAAGGGATGAAAATATAAAAATTCAACCCTGTGCGAGCCCGCGCCGAAGGCAAGTTCGGTTCTCGAACGGAGTTTACGATTACGTTCCAGCAATAGAAAAAAAGAAATTTAAACTTTTGCATGTAACGCAAGATCGCAAATGAGTGAACTTTTTGGATATTTTTTAGGATTTCGCCCATTTGCATGTAAAGTTTTATATGCATCTGTTCTGGACGACGGTTTTTAGGCATTTTCGCTTGTAGACCTCACTTCTTTCGGTCTACGACTCGCAAAATTGCCTAAAGTCAGTCTTGAAAAATAGATACACAAATAACTTTTTTTTTAAAAATCAAAGAATCTTCAAAAATATTGCAAATAAATGATGAAAAAATGACGTCTGTTTTCGGGGGGAGGGGGGGGGGGGGTAGGGGATATGGAAAACAGACGAAAACAGGCAGGGGGGTAGGGGGTGTCTAAAAAAACCGAAAAAATGCAAACGTTATTTATGGGCGCTCCCCAAGAGACAAATGAGGACCTGCAATTTTTCCTATTTGCGAAATACCCTCTAGTTTAAAGTTTTTCTTTTAGGCTTAAGTAATGAATTAATTTTTTTAAAATTGCTACGAATAACATTTTCTTCGGAAAATGTAAAGCAATAGCTATTTCTCATCCTATGAGAAAAAATTTACTTTCCCTATAAAAAATCAAATTTTCTCACCTCGTAAGTTGGAACCTATTTTTCCTCCCTGAAATGAACACAACGTATTTCATGATTCCGTGTTCCAAACGTATTTCAAAAATGTTTTAATGAATTCTATGCCGTTATGACATAATTTTTTCTCTCCAGCGCAGCGATCAAAATTATTCAATCAAGATTATTAGCTCACCTCATGAGAATGAAAAAATGTTAAACAACAAAACAATTGGTTTTTTACGTGTCTCTTTTGGACAGTTGATTAAGAGCAATCCCAACGAAGTTTTTCATCACACAAATTCAAACTTTCAAGTTAACACACTGCAGATTTTATTTTCCTTTTTTTGAAATGATTTTTAAATGATACAAGAAATCTCAAGGCTCCTTTTTCATCGGATTTTCTTGAATCAAACCAACAATTTTTACTTCACAAGATATTTCAACACCAAATATCTCAGCATTTTCGATTGGTTCTCTTTCAAGAAAAATAAAATTTATTTAGCGCAACTTTTACATACAAACATTCTTCGTAAAACAATTGCAAACATGTGCTCTATGTGTACTAGTGCGAGCAATAAAACTATTCAAGAACAAACTGTTCCTTTGTGAATAACGCAATGCATTACCGTTACTAACTTTTCCGAGTATCTCTTTACTTCACTTCACTCCACACACTTGGAGAAACCGAAGATAAATAAAGAAAAGCGTGAAAATTGTTTACATGATTGTGTCGCTACAGTATATCAATCGAACCGAATAAAATGTCTTAACGTAGAAAGAGAGAATCATATACGAATGTACGTGGAAAACAAAAGATTAAATTTTCAACTCAAAGAAATGAAACGGAAAATTTATATTCGACTTTGATAGAAAATACAAATTCGTGTCGGTTATGAAATGTAAATGAATCACATGTAAGCACATCATTGTTAAGTATTGCTTGATCATTTTTCTGTTATTAGAATGGCTGAATCGGGGTTATTTCTATGAAAATTATGTGTCGCAATTGCGTAAATACATAAAAAAAATGTAAGTATAATGTCTAGATATAGATGTACATAAAGTTCAAGTGAAATAGGTGACAAACGGACGTATTTTCTCTGAAAAGGACACGGTAATCATATTAACCGTCGACAACAAGCATGATAAATGATGTATACATAATGTAAATGTTTGAGAAAAAATTGGGTCAACTCCTCCAGCTGTTGGAACTCTTGTGCTTTTGGTGGATTGAACGAACATTCTAATATTGATTTTAGAGTAGAGAGAATGCAGTAAAGCTGTTCGCGGTTTTTGATTCAAGATGTGGAAGTTAGGCAAAATATATGTCGAGTGTATGTTTAAGTTTCTTCTTTGAAACCAGATGAATATAAAGCAGTGAGATCACTGGACAGGCGGTCAAATCTATGGCAACACTACACAAAACTACAATTGCTCTTTGATCACTCGCTTCGCTCTGGCCGCAAAAAATCGCGTTTCGTTGGAATTTCCTATTTATTCTCGAGGTGAAATTTATGTCAGCGGGTGAGAAAATTAGTGTGCCAATAAATATTTCCTCATCAAATCGTTATTTTCATAACAAATTATCAAGATTCCAGTCTTCGCCTGTGTTGTTTCGAGGCGAAGCTGAGGCGAATAATCACAGTTATCTGGAATCGTCATTTCTCAGTTTCATCCCGATACGAGTTCAGTTATGTTATGTTCTTTACATGCTTACTTCGTCGAAAGTTAGTGAAATTCGATGAAAAAAATTTTTCGACCCACGCACATAATAATTTTTCGTAACTCGACAGTGCGAAAAAGGATTTCCATATAACTAGCACTAGTGTGCGAGAAAGTAAATGACGAAATCGCTTCGTTACGAAAAACGTCCTTCGATACACGTGTCATCGTGACATCGGCTTCGTCTTGGATCGACATCCAACATCTCTTGCGAAAAGATACCTTCATACGACTATCGAAAATTACTATTCTCATCGGGTCATTGCTGAGTAAACTTTCCCAGATAAAACATATCACATTTTTCGATGTGATGTTGTACATTAAATGTGTATCGAAAAGCACGTAGACCGTTACATCGTTTATTGTACATTTAACGCACATTTAATGGGGTGAATGGCAAAAAGTGTACACTAAATGTACACCTAATCTAATGTAACGATTCACAACTTTTTTGTCGATTCTACGTTTTTGTCGATGTACATAAAATGCACATTTTTTGTGCAACAATAATTTTTTAATTTTTTATTAGATGTTCACAATATTATGTGTACATTTAGTGTACACTTTTTGCCATTCACCCCATTAAGTGTACATTTCTTGTACATTATTCACAAAAGAAAAGATGTAACGATATATGTGCTTTTTGATACACATTTAATGTGCTGCAACACACTTTTCGATGGCATCAAACGTACATTTCGTGGGGTGAATTGTTATCTGGGTTTATCACCCTGATTGACGCACTTACTAAACTGAAGTAATCAATCACCGAGGAACGACGACTGGCTGCTTCCTAACATTTTTAGAAAGTGTTTTTGTGTCTATTTATATCGACGCGAAGGACGTTTTTAGAGATCTCGTGAACGTCTTCGTTAATCCTTGTATCTACATCTTGTTATAATGAAAAAATTATACTTTGTTCAATGGTGAACGCGCTGGACTGCCACCGAAATGGCCTCGCTAAGTTCACCCAAGCTTCATAAATTGGGTAGTTATGGTATTCATTGTCCGTAGCTAACTGTACACAATCATTAGCTCTGATGACGTCACTCAAAAGATTGTGTACGAACAAAGAACATCGTGCAATGGGAACACGTGGTTGCAGGCTCTACCCCTGCTAGAACGATATGGATGGCGCTGACAACCCTCGGCGTAAAGATGTCATCACTTGATCGCCGAACTATTGGCATTCACCTTCCTGCCGGCATACTAACACATCAAGCCTCTACGACAATGCGAGAAACCTTAACTCATCAATGTATACTATAGAAAACCTCGACCGGTCCACGGATATAAAGATGATTTCCTATTACTGTCGACGTGGAAACAGTTATTATCTCCCCGAAGGAGGTAATTGGTTCGCAGGTATATAATTATCAATTCCACGTCTAGCATAATATTGAAATACCGTTGAGATTTATATATCAACAAATATTCATTGAAATACAAACAAAGGTTACGTTTCCTTGCATAATTTTTGGTGTAATACGAAACGAACAAGGACACAGCTCGCAAAAAATTATTTCAGTATATAATGAAAAAAGAACCAACTAACCCCGAGAGTACTAAGCGATCTAAAAAAAATAAAACATTTCTCAAACGACACCAAGCAAACATATAGGTGCTGCCGATAGGCGGTAGCTGCGCCAGCGTTGCGTCACAGATTGATTTTAGAGAGAATACAAAACTTATACCACCCACTAGCTTGAGTCGATGTTTAGCCGCCGCGTACAAATTTTTAGGTGGCGCTCAAATCTGATAGCAAGTAATAATTTATTATTCTAATTGACTGTGAAGGTGCGTGTAAAGGAAAAGGTATACAATTTCTTCTGGAAACCATGGAAGTACATAATCTTCTTATTATTCCTATAAATGGAAAAGCGAAATTAAAATGCCAACATTTTGTTGAAAAGCTTTGCCAAAGGAATTTATTACAAAGATAAGAACTTGATGTTGACCTTGAACTTATGGTAATTTCGAGACAAAAGCAAATTTAGAACACATTTTGTTGTAACGGCGAAGTTTAATGGATTCATAAAATTTTCTATTGCATTCAAACAAATCATACAGTCAGTGCAACCCTTAGATAGCATGTGTGGGATTTAATTGATTGGTGAAGGAAAATTGGGTTAGTGGTGTGACGTAGGGTGTTTATTTTCATGGTTACAGTTGTTTTTCTGTAACATGACATTTTATTGATGATAAATGCAACGAAAATATTTTCGTTTTGAAGGCCGTTTCGTTGCACTTCCGGTAATTCTTTCATATTTCAATTTAATTTGAAGAAATGTTAATTCAATTTTTCAATGCTTCTGATTCTTGAACTTCTAAAATGGTTGAGCATCCACTCCAAGTTTAAAAGGAAACCAAACAGATGCACTCAATTGATTTTCAATGAATTTCTTCCGGCGCCACCCATAGATCTTTAAATTCTACACTAAGATGAGCCATTTATATCAAAATTTCAAGGCTTCACCGACCTTGGAAAAGCTCATTTTCGACCACATTTTCGAACATATCTCCAGAACTCCTAGACCGATTTTGCTCATATTTTATCTGCTATTCCTTACTTTTGATTAGCTTTCACACGAAAAAAATTATCGAGATTAATTGAGGTTTGCCGGAGACCAGAGGAGACATTTTTTATTGCTGAGATCTCAAGTCACACAGTCACACTTCTGTCAGGTCTTTGGTATAATAAATAATTGTATGAGCGAACATAACCGTAGCGTGACTAGGTAAGAGGTAGTGACTTCGGTGTGGACAAATTCTGTATAGGATTTTTCTTCATCGCTTATCATGAAAGTAACGTTTCTAAGCTCACCCAAGCTTCATAAATGGGTAGTTGGGGTAGCCATATCGCAACGATGTGTGCACAACGAAGTATTACGTCACCCATATTCGATGCACTGTGTACGAAACAAGCAGGTTCTTATCCAGCTGCTACGTTAGGGTGTGTGTAAACGTAAAAAAAAATAATGACAAATTCCATACCGCTAGGTTTGTGATTCGATTCTGTTCGATGCTCGCTTAGGTGTTGCCAGATGTACTAGCGTGCGACAAAATCGTAAAAGAAATAATCCTTTAATCGAAGGCGTGGTTCGGAATACACGTTAAGCATGTGGTCCCTAGCGTGGTTAATCCACACTAGATGGCAGTTACTCAGTGTAACACCCCGGCAGTCGAACCAGACACTTTATAGTGCTGCTCCCGACTAAAATAATTATTACTGGCAAATAAGGCCAGATGCTACCAGAACCAATTTTCGTGAAATAATTTCACGAAAAACTCATGAAAGAAATTCGTAAATTTCGGGAAACTCTAGAAATTATTTCTCGAAAATAAACTTCTGGGCAGTAGCTGGTCCCGTCTCGGAGGAGAATATTCATCAACTCCTGACCATTTTGTACAAGAAAAATTCAAACAATTTGTATAATGGAGATTACAAAATCATATTTTTATTCAGCTAATTTTTAACTATTGGCATCGTGGAGAAAGTCATGCGTACCAACAGCTCTCAAGTGAAAGATTTTCATAGCTTTCAATAAAGAGACACGAGAGCCTGCCATTAAAGTCAATCTGCTTGAGTTCGTGTAGGCTTTTCAAAAAAGTTCGGGTAATCCGCTGTTCTTTAGACAGCAACTAAGAAGACATACGTGCTATAAGCGTCACACATCTGTTATAGTAATTCATAATAAGTCGAAACGAGCCTAGTCCGACGAAAAAGGAATGAGAAGAGTCAAAGACAGTCAGTATCAAAATCAAAGAATCAACCAAGAAATTCATATTTTTTTCGTCGGACTAGGCACGTTTCGACTTATTATGAATTACTTTAAAGTTTACAACTGATTTCGACAAGTTTCTGACGAAAATATGGAAAATATATTTTTTTGAGGTTATGTATGGGGTCAAATCAAACCTGTCACTTTGTCTAACAACTTTACGACTATTAATCTGCGGCCTACATGCACAAATATTTTTCCCGACATTTTTGAACATTCTTAAATCACGTTTTAAATTTACATGAATATAACGGCTACTGTGCGTCATATGAGCCCAGCGTGTGCGTTAGTTTCCTGACGTCTTCGATTTACGTAAGTTAATTTGAGCCACACTGCTTGAGTTGACTCTCTGAGCTCTCTCATTTTCATCAGAAATAAGTTTTCGTTCGTTTCGTTTTTAACTGACCAGTTAAATGGAGAGCATTTCTTAAGTTGCTTAAAAAACATTTGCAAATAAGAAAACGGCATAAGTATGGATTCGAATTAGAAATATAATAATTTTCTCTAGGGGTTAGATTTGTCAGATTGGGTCGGTCCATTCCTGGTCCTTGAAACACAGATCTGATCATCCTTTGTGTCGTCATCATGTAAATCTCGAAAACCTCCAGTTCCTACAAGGAACCTGTCTAGAGCGGCAGGTTCTATTTTGGGTACTGTTGCAGGTTGGACCACATGACTTCCTAGAGTCGTTCATCATGTAAATCTCGAAAACCTCCCAGTTCCTACAAGGAACCTGTCTAGAGCGGCAGGTCCCTATTTGGGTACTGTTGCAGGTTGGATCACATGATTTCCTAGAGTCCTAAGCCTCAGTGAGGAAAACTTCGGGCATTAGCATATAACGTAATAAACATTTTCTAAGTGTTAAATGTATGTCCAACACCCCTTTTACACCCCTTAAATGAGCGGGTCGGCCATACGTTTAACACTTCGGAAATGTTTCTTCTTCGAGTTATCGCTGATGTAATATTTACGGCAACGCTAAAAAAATCGGATGTCGTTATGTATGACCTCCGAGATTAATGAGTTTGCGTTACGCATTGTTTTTCATTTGCAAGTGATTATTCAGGGCGACTAATCGTAGATTCTGTGAATAGTCCCCATGAAAAACTATTCGCAGAACCTACAAAGCGCCGCGCCGGCCGATGACGCTGAGTGATATTTGTAGAAATAATTTTCATGTACGCAAAACATCCGATTTGCATATTTTTAAACTGTGTCTCAAATACATTTTCCGAGTATTCGTTTCAAACAGACTAAACAAAGTTGTTGAATACACGAAAATCTAAAATTCTAAAATGATTTGAAATTGAAAATCCTGTGAATAATTTTCAGCTGAACTCATGAGCGTATGTTCAACAATTTAAATATTATTTGCTTTCCCTGTCTGGCCTGCGGATATTTTCAAATTCCACATTATACAACACGAATATGTTTCGACTGTCTCAAGAAAACCAAATTGTTGTACATTTTATTTTTGGATGCCGCATAAACGGCCACTCAACATATAACTGACGAATTTCGAATTACAATTTATTATATTTTTAGGTTGCAGGGGTTTTCAATTATTCATTTTTATGAAATTATTTATTAATTTTTAATTTTATTTAGCTCTTTGCACAAAATTTTCTTTTTTTTTCTTTTTTTTTGTTTTCTTTATCTTAAAACCTTATCAATTTACTTCAAATTTTCTTTTTTTCTCAAATTTTCACAAGTTTTCATTTACAATTTTACTCGTAACACAATAATTAACACAATAAATTTACTACCATTCCAAAGACCGTTATCCACAGCTCGGTTAATTGGAAGGTAGAAAATTATTTTCCACTGAAAAATTTATTTTTGGCATGCGAGCTGTGATTAAAAATATATTCGAGGCCCGGCGGAAAGAAAAATCATTAATTTATCATTGATTTGATTCGTTTCATTCACGTTTTAACACCACCACAAATGATTAAGTCAAAATTTATTCTATGACGGTTGAGGAATTATTGAAATTTATGATTTTTCATAATTTTCGTTGATACTTTACAGGAGCGTTTCACTTACTCGTGTTGATTCTGTCGCAGCCTAGATCAAACTAAAGCGAAAAGAGAGTTATGCATGTTAAGATGGATCGATGAGTCTCATTTTTATGGAACAAACGAAAATGATTTTATGAACTTTTATACATTTTTTTCACAAACATTTTTCAATAAATTTAATTCTTAATTTAATTGTTTCTGACATTTCCACCTATAGTGTCACCTATTCTGCTCAGATTGTAACACTGAAGAAGTAGTAAAAGAAGCCCAAAAGGTTTTCATTAAAGTAGGAGATGAACAACACCCATTTTGGCTACCCGAAACTTAGGTAAAGGCTCACCAGGACACTCCCAATTCGTAGCACCTTTATCCTTTGCGTTGCCACAATGAGAAGTGAGCCATTTCGGAACTATAACATCATATCGCATATTGTGTAAAAACGCTTTAAGCTCAACAAGTGAACTTGAAAAAAAAAACTTTAATATGAAGGCCAGGCGAAATGTAGTCGCACCCGGTTTTACACTGAATTGTAAAATAAAAAATAAAAAAGCTTGTGTGAAAAACACAAATTATTTCAATTCCTTTAGAAGAAATTAGATTGACGATCCACTCTATGGCACATCATACACTGTGAATTTTTGAAACTTTGAAAAATTCGTTTTTTTGAAACTGAATACGAATAAATATGTGCTGGAAATACAAAAAATGGCAAATATTTCGACTCAATAGTATCAACGTAACGTGTTAGCTTGACTTTCCACCAAGAATATACGAGCTCAATCCTGGTGAGGGAAATTCTGCAAAGGATTTTTCTTCAACTTGTAGCATGAAAGTATCGTTCCTCAGCATACCTAAGCTCCAAGTTCTGGGTAGTTGTGGGATTTGGCGTCCACAACGAACGGTATACAAAAGAATAACACGCATGACGTCACCCATGTACGATGAACTGTATGTACACATATCTGAGCCATCTTAAGGCGTATATATAACTAACACCAGATAAAAATCCTACATTATTAATGGTTACTCATACAAATGCCCTATAAAAAACGTATCTTGGTTGTGTGGGATGCACTGCATTCATTGGGCTCGTATAGACTAAGCATAAGTTGTGTCTAATAGGCTAGAAGATATACACACACAACGAGATTCATTTGGCTAACGGGTCTAACAAGTGTGTAATCTGAAAGAGAGAGTGTAAAATGTGGAATCTAGCTAAAAATCGAATACATGACTAGGTGGAATGATGGAAGAGTAACGCCGAGGGGAAGAACAAAGGGTCAAGAAGATCTGTGTTCCAAGTCCCGTAGGCCGCCTCAAACCAGAAATCTATCCACGTATTTTCTCACAGACTGTTCGAAGCTTTACTTTAGTTTTGCCTAAGAAACAAATTCCAAGTTTCGCCGCCGCTGAATGGATAATAGTACATTACATTGGACTCTGCGAAAGTAATTCATTACATGAGGACACAATTTTGTGATAAGAGCCACACTCACGAGTGTTTTTTAAGCAACTTTGGAAACTGTTGTTTTGACGACTGTAGAGTTTACACATTCGAGCCGAAGGCGAGGTATGCAATTACAAGAGTCAAAATAACGGTTTTCAAAGAGAGTTGCTAAAAATAAACGAGTGATTTTGCTAGTTCACAGAATTGTTTCCGAAGTAATGAATTATGTAGCAGAGTCCAATATATAATGTTTTACTGCGAAAGCTGAATTTTACATAAAAATATGCGAAAAATGTACTGAAAATTTGCCATCATGTAACGGATCATTTTCGCATGGGGCATATTGACATTTAATGATCAAGTTTTGTATGGGGTCGGCAGTAAATAACTTTACTCGCAGCACCGCAAGAAAATGAGTTACCTGCTGACATTTGCTGTAATTTTCATTTTCACGGGGCTTAGCAACTAAAATAAGCTACAAAATGGTTTTGACATTTTCATTTTGACTCGTGTGGTTGCATTCTAAGCCGAATGCACTCGTCATAATAAAGGTACGCAAATCATACTGTAATATACTATTCCAAGATGCAATTGCGATGAAAATGTGTTTGTGTGTATATGTGTATTGTGAAAATGTGTGTATATCAATACAATCAGATAAATGATATACCAGCCTTCAGTGCGTGACGACTTCCCACTTCATGACAACCAGCACGCTTACCAGACCAGCAGGTCAACGGACTCTGGCCTGCAAAGTCTGGTAACGAAGATAGAGAAATCCTTCTCGTTTGGAGAGGTCTCCCTGGGATGTTTTATGGACATCGAAGGAGCCTTCGACAATACGAGATTCGATATTATCCGTCAAGCTTTAGTTGAAAGAGGAATGGGAGGAGTTGTGGTGAGGTGGATAGAAAGCATGCTCAAGGATAGAACGGTTGAGGTTATTATATGTGGTCAAAAGGCGGGATCCTTTCACCCATACTCTAGTGCATAGTGGTAGACTCCCTCATTAGAAAACTGAATGAGGAAGGAATCTATGCGCAGGGTTATTCAGACGACCTGACGGTTCTAGCTAGAGGGAAGTTTGAAAGCACCTTGGGAGATCGCATGAGAGTTGCGCTGAGAATAGAAAGTAGTAATAGAAAGAAGTACAGGATCAGATCAGGCGGGGAAGATGAGGATCTTCAGTGTGGACCTAGATCTCGTAAAATACCTCGGGGTCACGCTGGACAGCAAACTAAATTGGATCGAACATACCGAAGACAAGGCACAAAAGTCCTTGACGGCGTTTTGGATCTGTAAAAACTCCTTTGGGAGGAATTGGGGTCTGTCATCTAAGGCCATTCTGTGGCTATACGAGGCTGTGATCCGACCCATGATGAGTCACGGTTCTGTAGTATGGTGGCCAAGAATTGACGTGGAGAAAGCAAGGAAGAGACTGAGTGAGATACAAAGTCTAGTGTGCATAAGCGTAACTGGAGCTATGAAGACCACGGCCTTTGGACTTAGTAATTAAAGCCAGACCTTTCACCACTGCGGATAGGATAGAGCAGTCAGGCTTATGGGCCCCGTACTTCCGTTTAGGACGTGGCAGAATTAGGGACGTTATTTCGGACCCGATTTTTGACATGCCAAGGGACCGGAAGGCGCCAGTAACTGACTTCACTATGCGTTTTGAAGCAATATTTCCGAGCAGGCAAGAATGGCTAGATGGGTGGCCAACCTGTTTGTCTAGAAATGCGAAAGTATTTTTCACTGATGGATCCAAGGCCGTAGAAAGAGCAGGAGCTGGAATATACGATCCAGATACTGCACATGGCAGTTGGTTCCATTTGGGCAAAACTTCCAGTGTCCTCCAGGCAGAGGTCTACGCAGCTCTCATGGGAGCTCAAGAATCACTGCCGGCGGGGACGCAGGGAAGAGAGATCTTTATCTGTTCGGACAGTAAAGAGATGATTAGGGCGGTCATGTCACCCATCTCGACCTCCAAGCTGATGAAAGAGGGATAAGGATTATCTAAACTACATGGGACTGAGTAATCAGATTACCTTGGTTTGGGTACCTGGACACTCTGGCGTTCCCGAAACCTGATGAAAGATGGGCCAAGGACCTTATCAAAATGGACCGTGATCGTATCAGGAGGGTAGTAGGGGCGACCACTGGGCATTGTGGGCTGAACCGACACCTGAATAAGATGCGGTTGTCGGAGACCCCAAGATGTTCTTGCGGATTAGAAGAGGAAACGGACGTAGGATTCTTGGGAATTTCACTGTGAGACCATCTGAGGCTATCAAATGTGGACCTGGCATTTTGGACCGGTTCTTGGAAGCGACAGGAAGGCTCACATAATGATTTATATGAACGGGAAAAGGAACAAAGGATCCCAGGATCTGTGTTTCAAGACCAACAATAGGTCGTCCCAAACTGATCAATCTAATAGTGCGTGACGACTTATGACAAAGTGGTCTTCATGACGTGATGTTTAAGCTGTGAAAGCAATAAATCATTTGATTGAGAGCTTTTGCATCGTATTAACGCAATAAAGGTGTTCATGAGGGCAATGCTTTGGATATGTTTATCATACGTCTGAACCCCATTGCATACGTTTTTCATGAGTAGTGACCGTGGTGATGTATTGTACAGTGAAAGAATCATTAGATTGTATGCCTATTATTGTTAGCGTTACTATCTGGTTAAATATAATATGAACGCAATATTTCGTTTTACTCTTAAAAAAAAGAAATTTCACCTTATTTTTAACTGTGTAAAGTATTTTCACACGAACATATTTCCTTCCTCATTCATAAACGAAAACATATGATGAACGTACTATCGAAACAATTTTCCGAATTTTCTGTTGGAAAAAATAAGGTAGAACGATGTAACGTATGTCTACACTTCTACCGTGTAAGCAGCACATGTTTCGAAAGCAAAAGAGATGGCAATTATTAAGGGGAAATATTGCTATTCGTAAATTAAACACTTGCTGTGTCAGAATTCAATTGTAAAACCTGAGAGGTAAATCCTGTAAGATTCTGGATAAATTTTTATTTAATTTATTAAAAATCAGTCAGATTTCGGATTCAACTGCAATCAATTAAAATATTGAAAAATAAATGTATCTGTTGGAATGAGGAAGGCGGCATATAGCAAGAGCAAGACGAAAGGTAGAGACGTATTTCGTTGATTTATTTCGTTTGTTTATCAACAGCTTATTGTTCAAGGTCATTTATGTTATTCTTCATGTTTTCTGGCAACGATTCCATGTTTAAGCAGTTCGTATACAAATCACGTTCGCAACATATCCACTGTTGTGATTTTGAATACGAGGCGCTGCAAGTGGTTGACATTCTAATTCAGTAAACCACAGACGTTGTCTAGTGAGATAATGAGCATTGTGTCTATTTATATACAGTCTTTATAGCGACAATGACCTATGTAGAATTGGTAAATAAAGTTGGAATTTTTATGTGTCGAGCGCGTCATAAACTTCAGTTTAGATAATCTTACGATTTTGAAATCAATTTAATATGAACTTCCTTTGTCTTCGACGGGGACTACCTAAAGTTTCTTCTACCTCTCTCAGACAGTGAGAAGTTTCCTGTTGTCTTCCCATAACATAATTGAATTAGAATTGATTGCGCAGAACATGGAGCAATTTTACTAATTCAACTAATAAATAGACGAGACTTGGACCAGCCAGTTTAAAAAATTTTAATTTCTGACCGGTGTCGAGAGTTACACTCTCATCTTCAGGGTATGGTCAAGAGTGCCCATAAGACTTTTTAGTGTACGAAACTTCAACAGTAGACCTGTCCAAAATCCTAAGTTGTCGAAAAGTTGTAGGCTTAGCCCGGAAAACGGTGCCAAATGTTCCCCGGAGAAAAAGTTTCTATGAGGCCGAGGCCCAAAAAGGCGATTTAGGGAGTGCTCAAATCGAAAAACTGAAAAAAATCGTCGAAAATGGAGTAAATTTCAGATTTGTCCACTTTAGACAAATTTAATGTTGCAGATCGATCTTGAAAGCGAATGTTAAGGCAAGTTTGGTTATTTTATATCAAAGCATTCCGGACAGTACGGTGAACATGTCTATGGGGTCGTCTGGGCTCCCAGCAGCTGTGGAGTCTCACTCAAAGGCCAAGGTGGTGTCCGGCAGTGTCGGAGCCCGTTGGAAAGTTTCTGAATAGCTATCTCATTACTTATATAAGGGAAATGTTGGCCTAGGGTAGGACTACAAAATATCCAAAAACGGTGGCTCTAGGTGTAGAGATGTAAGAGGACTGTTTTGATCTAAAATAACCAAACTTGCCTCAACATTCGCTTCCAAGATTGATCTGCAACATTAAATTTGTCTAAAGTGGACAAATCTGAAATTTACTCCATTTTCGACGATTTTTTTCAGTTTTTCAATTTGAGCACTCCCTAAATCGCCTTTTTGGGCCTCGGCCCCATAGAAACTTTTTCTCAGGGGAACATTTGGCACCGTTTTCCGGGATAAGCCTACAACTTTTCGACAACTTAATTTTCCCATATATTTTTGGACAGGTCTATTCAACAGTTTGTGTTTGTTATTTCGTTCCATCTGAATATTTTGAAAATTGCTCACGGGTTTTAGGGTGTATGGGTAGTATTCACTTATATTTGTGCTCAATAAATTACCCCCCAGGTAATGTAAAAGGCCTTAATGAACTACGTCTGAGACCACTGATTTTGAGGATCGGTCCATTTTTTCTTAAAACTCTGAAACACGTGTTCTCTAAAATTTTATTCTCTACAACTTTGCTTTTGACAGCAAATCTCCATATTGCATAGTTGAGCAAATATAGACGAAAAACCATCTGCTTTCGTAAATGGCCAAGAAACTCAATTTCGTCCATTCCACTAGTCCCAGTGCCCAGACCACTGACCCAATTTCCACAAAAACTTTTTTTTCCAGTTTTGTGGGATGAAATGCTTTCAAAATGAACAATTTCCGTGCCAAACTTGCTGAGATATTTTCGAAAACGTTTCACCGACCCTCGAATTTTTTTTCTTTCGGCTCTGTTAGCAATCATCGGCCGCTTTCCCGCTTTCTCTTCTCGAGAAATTAATATGAATAGAACATAGAAGCCGACAGATCATGACAAAGGTTTTTATGATAATGGAACAAAGGGAGAATGAAAAATGTATGGAAAAATGTCACCTTGAAACCTCGACATCTCAGCTCATTTTCAAGCAACTTTTATGTTCACAGATTTTATTGAGTTAAATAACTATGAAAAGTCATTCTTTACTCTTTGAAACTATACGATTAAAGTCTGCAAACTTGGAATCAATTCTAAGTTACAACTCATTACGTATTACTGTTTGCATGAGCGTTTTTTTAGACAAGCTCTTTGAATCATGTTGCCATTGACATGACGCTCAGACAATAAAACATCTAGAACATTTGCTTTATGGAGACAATTAGAAGATATCAACATTTCAGCATCCAGTGCCAACAATCGTTGGTCAAGTCATGCAACTTGATATGCTGTATTAGCTATTTATCTCGGTGAGAGGTATTGATGGGTGTAGCGAATCGTGACGGAAATGATTACAGATACTGCTTCTGTTGAAATTTGTGCAAACATACTCTAACCCTGAGAGTGTATCAAAGAAAAACGTTCATGTAAACAGTATATATATGAGTTGTATTGTAGAGTTGATTCCAAGTTTACGGGCTTTAATCCGTAGAGTTTCGAAGAGTAACGAATGACTTTCGTTCACTGGTTCACTTTGGTTCATTCAATAAATTCTAGAATCAATCACGAGTTTGTGTGGTTTCTCAGATAGCCGGAAATGGTTCTTCGTAACAACCGACATGATTTAACCGATTTGCTATCAGTAGATAGAACAGTTAGATCGATAAGTGGAACAATTAAAAATCAAACTGAAACCTCACATTCTATAGTATAGACAGAATGGATTGTGTCATTTTTTTTGTGACACAATGGTTTTTTCTTTTCTAGAGAGAAAGCGTCCTCGTCCCGCTCTAAAACTCTCAAATATTAAAGGTAAAACATCTCTTCCAATGGTTGCGCTGGTGGAATTGTATCCATTATGCAAGCGACATTGTACCGTTGCATTGCCATCGAAATCCTTTGTTTGAGGTAGAATTTTGATCGCGAATCACCACTTAAATCTTGCAATCTTTTGCCGACTTTTTCAACAAATTTAATTGACTCTATGCTCCATGGTCCCATTGTTTCAACTGCGAAAGCGAGAAGAATGTAATTATTTGTAGAAAGAAGATTGGAATAATGTTTTTGCTTCTCAAATCCTGCTGAATCCGCGAGCTTCCGAACATTGTAGTGTGAACTGCTATTTTAAATTAGTATTTTAAGGACCAGCATGTCCTTATTACAACATTTACTGATGTTTTTGACAAATATGAATCAGCAAACGTGTCAACGCAAGTTGCATCCCAAATTAGCGGTTTCCCTTTAAACCATGGTGTCAAAGTTCCATCGTTCCTCGAAAGACCTGTGGGTTCTAATTTTGTAGGGACATGTAAGGAGGCAAGCGTTCGACTGATAATATCATTTAGTTCAATATGTCTTTGATATCTTACAGCACTTTTTTGACAGCTTAGTCCATGTAGACCTTTAGATGACACAATAGATCCACATAAACAAGTATATCTCGAACAAATATTACAACCTAAACGCAAACTGATACAGATCCTGATGGAGTTGTTGTCCATTAAGGTACCAATATTCTGGGAAGGAATTGAATGTGACCAAGCATTTGATTCGTAGCATTGCAATGCAAGGAAACGAGCCAAGTCATGTTTAGATGCAGGGACTAAAATAAGGATTTTTTCCGGTGGAGCCAAATCGCTCCGGATGCACCGTAATATTACACTGAAACATCATTGCTAGGGATAACAGGGACTCTGCATCGCACCATACCCCATTTCTGCTCGCAATTCCAGGAAATTGTGTATAATGCAGGCCCTGTATCGGCTTCTGCTACTAATAGAGAGAACTCCACACGAATTCTCATCAGCATCAGTTCTCGTAGGGTAGGGTGATTAGCGTTATTTCGCAGATGCTGCACCACCATTTGACGTAGCGCCTGGGCGAATCCATAATGTATTGGTTCTGTTATTGTTGTTTTGAATAACTGATGCGCTACGGCTCCAGAGAGACAGTTACCATCTTGTGGTATCCTCTGTACCTCGCAGGTGCTCTGATACAACAGAACGCGCTCCACTATACGTTTAACTGATTAAGTGCTTATTCGCAATATTTAGTTGACGTGTAAAAATGGCACTGACATAAACTAGTCCAAATGGACGACACTACGCCGAGGCCTACTTAAGTATATATGAAAGTGAAGTGGGTAATGGAAGTAAAGGAAGATATTTATACAACGGCTGGTATTGGGATATGCGTAAACTATAGGACATATTCCTGGGGATCGACGAGAGGAAATATTCGCTACCAATTTAAACACACGTCTTACAATTCAGCAACTTGCCTCGCTTTGCTTGAAAAGTACAACTACAAACATTAATATCATAAACACCACTCACCAATGCTTTATGATTACTGTGCAACCTTATACACCGATCATCAACATTAATAATTTTACTCGTTGTCCCGCCGAAAACTTGTCATTACATGTATATGTGCACCCCGCGGAAATTATTCATTACATGTCATTCATTACATGCTATTCATTACATGTAGCCCCCACCGGAGACTTCTCATTACATGTATATCTGCATGTAATGACGCGTTTTCGGTTGGGACACCGAGTAAAGCAGCATACCGTGGGGGATGCTTAATAAGTCATCCATTCTGCATAATTCTGTGACATTCGCAAACTCATTCGTGTATTTTTAAATAACTCGCTTTAAAAACTGTTTTTTGACTCTTGTAGTTGTATACCTCGCCTTCGGCTCGGGATACAAACTCTACACTCGTCAAAAAACAGTTTTCAAAGCTTTTTTCTTAAAAATACCTTCTTGAGTTTGGCTCATTTCACAAAATTAATCCCTCATGTAATGACTTATTTCCGCATCCCCCACTGTAATCTACTATAAGTTGCGCTTATACGACCAAACTTGGCTTACACACCGATGTCAAGGCACAGACGGAACAAGACGCAATTCGCGAATAAATCTACGGAACATGTAAGTAAATATACAAATATAAGCCTCGGCTTCCATGGATTCACAAGGTTCCCAGGTAATTAATATAACCGAAATTATATAAACAGTAGCTAGTCCGACTACATGATCGAGCGACGGTGGTTGTTGTTAGAAGATTACGGCACACTTGCCGTAATTCGTAAGTCGCGAGTAACTAGATAGCGACCCAGCGCTGTTCATCCTCACTGGTGCTGTTATTCCCATCCCTCATGGTTGACCTAACAGCGACACAAGGGATGAACTTGTAGTGCCAAAAGGGGAACACGGGCAATGCTAAGGCAACGCCTGGCGTTCAATGTTCATGCACTTCTGGGGATGTGCACAGACGTCACTCTAGTTATCCTCAAGTCAAGTGGAGCCAAATCGTCAAAGGGGCACTGTAAAACTGTGATTAGAGGCCGGACGTTGTGATTTGCGAGGCAATCCAATAACCTCTTAAGTCTTTCGTGTGTCTCCGAAAAGCCGATTTCACTCCATATTCCCGTGTTGTAGGTATTTGGCGCCGAAGGCGAAATTTTTTCAATCTAAGTCACCGTCAAATATTCTTGTTGAATACGATACAGTACAAATATAACACCATGCCATTAAGAGCCAATTCGCGAAGAGTTCAACCAGCTTATATGAAAATGAAATACAAGTGGTTCCACATATCGAAGCCAGGTGGCTCATTCGATTTCATGGTCCTTTCTGACAGTTTTGAAGCAAAAGAGAGCTGACTTTTGTCTTGTCAATGAGGTTCAGTATGGTACTTTGAAAAGTCATGTAAGAATGTCGTAAAAATTTTATATTGCTAATAACTCCAGTAAATAAAAACAAACAAACACAAAACTTATGGGGTCTGTGGGCGGGGTCAAGACCAACAATATTTGAGGTATGAACAGTTCCTAAGTCGATGTGGTAGGGGAGAGATGTTCATTTTTAGTTCAAAAAATGGTCATTTTCAGTGGGTTCGGAAGGACAACAGCGCGGCAATATATGAAGATATTAGTATTTTAATCGAAGGCTTGTACCCCCTAGCATCTAAAGTTGAAGAAACACCCATGCATATATTCGGCTGTGACTCAGCGGAACCACATTAGTAAGGTCATGAAAAAAAACTTGAAAATTTACTACTTTTTTGATGTCCTGCCTGTGTTTTTAGACCGATTAATGCGGCGTAAAGTACAACAATTGACGTTAGAGAGCGTGGCGAGCGCAGGCATCGACGGGGAACAATTTTACTCCCACTGAAATATGAAAAAATCAAAATAATTCACTAAAAATTCGATATTTTGACAAACGCACACTAGAAGCGCACTAGAATTTTTATTTGTTTCTTAAGTCAGACTCATCGAAACCTGCGAAATCTTCCTCATCACTATCGCTACAAAAAAAATCATCGCATATTTGCTCAAGGTTCTCTTGGATTCCAGCATCTTCTGACATTGCGACTGCTTTGTTTTGTGGGCTATAGTGAATCTTCTTGAATGTGGCTATAAGATTTCGAAATTTCGATGTTTGCAATAATTCGTCTGGACTACAGAAATATTCTCCTTCTACCGTTTCATCTCTCATACGTTGCACCATCTGCTCAGCTGATAGTTTCGACTTCGATGTTGCTCCTTTCAAAAATAGGTGTTCAATAAAATCCTTTTGCTTGATTGTTATTCTCTCAACCCGTCGAATTTTCCATGCCGACCCCTGTACCTAAGTTTGACGGAACGAAGCTGTGTTTGCCTCATCCGCAAAAAATATGTTTGCACACAAATTGAGGTGGACTGGGCCGGAAGGTTCTGTAAGTTTTTTTGTTGTACGTAGTACAAAAGTGCTTCATCCATCACAGTTTTCATTTGTGCACATTTGTGAACTCAAGAAACTAAATGATTTATCATATCATTTTCATTTTTGAACTCCTAAACGCACAAGATTTCTGGGCAAATAAATTTTAGATTTTGGTTCCGGCTATCATAACTAACTTCTCCAAGGACTGACATATGAGGCACCATTGATTAAGTTTACATCTGTAAAGTAAAAATTGTGCATTTGTATCATGGGCGCGCCAAAAAATTCACAAGAAATTTTTTCGTAGACTAAGGAACATATATACAGGAACTTTTTGACTTCCCCCCCGAGCGACGTACCCCCCGGAAAATATTTTTCCCGGATTTTACGGAAAATTTTAGGCCGAAGTGCCTTTTCACTCATTAAAATCGGTTCAGTCGTTCCGAAGATATGAATTAAACAATTTTGCTATTTTGTATGGAAATGGACTCAAATCGAATATTTTTAACTAGTCAATTTGGTAAACCATTCTTTCTTTCGATGTTTCTTTCTTTCTTTCTTTCCTTCTTTCTTTCTTTCTTTGTTTGTGGCAATTTTTGGCAGGATGACCCAAATCTCTAGAACTATGAGAGTTAGAAAGTTGGTTCCAAAGGCGAAGTTGTAGAGATTTAAATTTAAGCGAACACGTGTTTCATGGTTTTGGGAAAATATGGCCTAATCCCGGGATAGCGTCACTTCCAGATTCCAGAGGGATGATTCATACCTCCAGAACTATGAGAGTTAGATAGTTGGTTCCAAAGGCGAATTTGTAGAGATTTAAAAAGCGAACACGTGTTTCATGGTTTTGGGAAAATATGGCCTAATCCCGGGATAGCGTCACTTCCAGATTCCAGAGGGATGATTCATACCTCCAGAACTATGACATCTAAAAAGTTGCTTACAAACTTACAAAAGTACTGATATCCGCAAAAAAACCTCTTACAGAGGAGGTGTGACGCAAGTCTTTATGTCTGCTTACAAAAGCTATGAAATCAGAAAAATGTGACGCATTAATAAACTAAGGTAAAACTATTTTCTTCCAGTTACAAAAGTTCTGAAATCAGAGGGGGTGACGCATTAAGCTTCGATTCGCAACAAAAATTTGTAAACAAAATTACGTTGAGTTCAAAAAATTGCGTCACAAATGCCAGACCCATCAGCGGAATAATTTTTCAACACTTTCAGTTTTTAATCGCATAAAATTAAATTTACTCTAAACGATACAATAAGAAATAAAAATCAAAGTTTTGCAGCGTAAAAACTGAAAGTACAGAAAAATTGTTTCGTCGTTGAATTGAATGACTATAGCGCCGCAGGCGACATTTTTTTAATTGTAGAGTTCTTTGATTAAAATTTTTGGGGCGCTTCACTTTTCCTTTAATTAAATTGAACTTTAGCACCGCAGGCAAAATTTTTAAAAATATAAACATTCAAGTTCGCTGTGCACACTAAAAAATCCAAGGTAATCTCGTGCTCATTAAGTTTATTATTTGCCATGGGGCATGGAGCCACTTTCGGGGCCCAGGGAGCCATCTGGCTCCGCACGATGTTCCTTATTTTAGTCCCTGTTTAGATGTAAAGTTCAAATTCTCCTGTATTATTCGTTGAACGTTGATTAAGTCCCAACTTTTTTGTGAAGGTTGTAAAGATGGCAATGTAAGATTAAAAACTTTCCATTTTTCCAAAGCTTCATCCAAATGGGTGATGGAAGTCGTATCTTGAAAATTAACAATATGAGAGATATGACTTGACACTCCAAAGGAAGACTAAGGAAAGCCGGTAAGGAAATATCTTTTAATTGTCTTATGCCTAATCCACCAAAGTTAACAGGCAACGTAGCTTGAGTCCATTGTTGGTGATTTAAATCAACATTCGATATTGTTTCCAAGAGATCTTTAATTTCATCGTCAAATGCTGATATGAAACTATCGAATTTCCACGCTGGTGACGTTCTAATTAAATAAATTAATTTTGGAATGGCAAAACAATTTTTCAAAAGAAATAAAGCCGAATGTGAATTAAGATATTTCTAACGTTCGAACATAATTTTCAATTTTGATAAAATCTTTTGTGAAAATTTCATAAAACCCTCTTCAAAAATCGATGCACCTAGTAAGCTCAAATCTTCCTTATTTGTTACGCAAATCACTGGACAGAGAGGACAGAGAGCCTCGAATCTTGAAACAATTTCATCGTCAAGGACGCCTCAAAACCTTTTGGCCCTTCGATGAAGGCCTGTCGAGGCTTGCGACCTGACACTAGGACTCATGACTGTAAGCGATTATGCAAAAAGTATTGCAACGAACGATGGCAGATTCTCGATCAGGCCAAGACGCACATGTGGCTGTAGCGCCGGAAAACTAAAGTAAGTAAGAATGAACAGTAATATGTGATGAATTGTAATTTAGAATTTTGATGTGATAGCTTGTTGTATTAGGAATTCATTGTAAAATACGCCTATGTCATCTTTGTCCCAAAACTTTTTTGTTTCGTGTCCTTTTTTTTCGTGGTGTGGAAACTGTGTCACACCCTTTGCTATCGCTTCTATAAAGGGAACCAAAGGAAATGAAAGTCAGTGTTTTATTAATGACAGAGTAATTTTGTGTTTATTAAGATCTCAGATGTATTTCCTTGGCTCTTAGATTACTACAATAATATGAATTCATAAGACATTATTGAGTTAACAAATTTACATTTAGATCTATACTTTTGTGTTTGTCTTACATTTCGCATCAATAATAAATTGTCATTGTTTTACCATTTTTTTGTCACAGAAATTAAAACGAGTATTAACAATAAAAATGTGGAAGTAAAACGAAACGAAGAAACATAATTAAAACGATTTTTGTTTATTTACAAATATATTTGATGTTGACACGTTTGTTCGTCTGTTCAAGTCAAAGTTTCCCTTTTTTTGAAATTGTTGATTTTGAAGAAGAATTTGTTGAATTGCTTCGTTAATCAAATATTGATCATAAACCTAACAATCCAAAAATATCAGTTTTCAGACATAATTTTGTTGGTCTTACTTTTTTCTTTCATTTTACGTCTACGAAAATATGTTTCGCAATTTTTAAGGATGGACTTTCAATTATTAATTCTTTTTTCTTTTTCATCTTCATTTTTTAATTTATTTATACAATATCTATCTAAAAGTTTATTTTTATATATTTTTTTTTCTTTCAAGTTTCTATTATTATAAAATATTAAATATTTAACAGGATTTTTTATCTAAGAATTAGATATTTACAATTTTAATTTTTTTATCATTTTATTACACGACGTATTTATTTTTTTACAGAGCACATTTATTGAAATTTATTCTGATTTATCATTTAAATGAATTTTACTTTAATTTAACTTTCAGTTCGGATACTAAATTTGTATTTTTTTCTTTTCTTTTCTTTTAATTAACAATGTCTTACTGAATGATTAACTTCATCTTTATAGTCATTGAAATCACAATTATACCTTGGAAATATTTTCAATTCATTTTTCATTTATTTTTTTTACTGAAAACGAAAAAATTTATTCTAATCGTTGTTCTTGTAATTAATTTATTTAAGTCAGAACAGTAGACGAAACATCATTCACACACATGGAATTGGCAATTGGATTTAAATTTTGTCGAAAAAGTAATTCAGTGCTGAAACTAGTTCTCACGTTTTGTCGTATGTATTTACAAAACGCGCTCGTTATGATGATCAAAGTAACTAATATTTAGGTGAATGTTGTGAGCCTCATGCTTGGTCAGGAAAAAGGGCGGATAATTCGATTCAGCACAAAATCTGGGATTTAGACCATTATACGTAGGCTAGCAGAAAGTCAGGCACGAATGTAGCACAATATTACCTCTAAGATTTGAGAAAAAATTCTAAAATCAACATAAAGGTTACATTTTCATGCTTCAACTGGTAGTTTTTTTACTTTAAAACTTCTCTCTATTTCTCTCTCACTGTCTCTATCAGCTTACCATAGAATTAGCCCTGGCTTGCATTTAAAAAAATATCGCTCCGTTTTGAAACTGCGAATGTGCATATAGAGCAAAATTTTCTAAATGCGCATGCGCAGTTTTAAAACGGAATGATATTTATTTTTTTAAGTGCAAATCCAGCCTTTGAGCCTTTGAGAATACACGCATCGCGCTGCTGCTCGAAAATAGAGCAATCGAGCCGCCGAAACAAAAAAGTGTGTAACCTTTGTGTTGAATTTCATTATAGGGGATTCTCAGAGAGTGTAACGGACATAGTTTCTCTCACCTTAAAATCACCACGTATATCTGACTTTTAAATTTTTTAGCTGAGACAATAAATTTTGTTCCTTATATATAGAAAATGCAAAACAAAAATCAATATCAAAATAGTTATAAGCAGGGAAAAAATATTTTTCATGCTCAAACTCAATACATCACGCTAAAACGAGTAGTCCTTGTGATGTAAATGACTATTATTGCATATGTGTTCATAAGTCGACATTTACTGTCTTTTCTTTGATTGTATTCGTAACGATAAATGAGTAATTACCGTCCGAACTTATCCGGCTAGAGGGAGAAATTCCTGTGGCTAGACGGATAAATCGGACTAAACAATGTTCGTCTCAGTATAAAATTTGTGTGATGTGATGCGACATATCAACACTATTACACACATCGACCACTAGAAAAAATGATACATAGCAGGCGGTTTATTTTAAAAATGAAATAATATCAAGCGACTCGAAAGTATGTTGAGCGGGTACGTGCATTGTTTAATTGTGAAAATGTCTAGTCAACCTTGGTGGTTCATCTCCCTTTTTGCCGACAGTTGGTTCCCCACCAAACTGTTATCGAGCCTAATGGCATAGGGTGCATTTTTTTTGTGTGGCAATTGTCAAAAGTCGACTTCATGCACAGGCCAAGCCTAAAGTCTTAGTGACGACGACGCGGCGGAGAAAAAAAAGAAAAAAGTGACTGTGTCGTGTAGTCGCACTCTTTCCGGCCGCTCAGCTTGATAAATTTAACAATATGGAACGGCAAGCAAGTTAATGAGCCATAAGCGAAAATACTAGTTAATCGGTACAGGTAACCACGTAAAGACTCATGCCGACGTTCGGGAATGTGAAAGTATGCTGGAAAAAGCGCTGAAATGATTAGGATCTACTTTGTTACAACTGAATGCTTACGGACACATAGGTAAAGGACATGTAAAATGTTGAAAAAACAATTAAAGAGCTGGTAGGCTTAAAAATGGTAAGACAAGATGGCAAAAAACACACCAGTTACCAGGTAATTAAATTAAATATCAAACAGATTAAGTAATTAGTATGACTGTTAGACCGAGCGGCGGCAGTTGTTGTTAGTTCTCGCTATCACAGTGAGATACAAATACCAGCATGACAGGTAGCGCCCCAGCGCTGTCCGAATGGCAAGCAAACAGCAATCTGTCTTACTAAAATAATCACTGCCCGCCCAAATTTGGACTAGGAAGGACTAAGGAGTCAACGATAACAATGTCTCTGACTGGGGTCGGCGAGTTGAACTGAGTCTGTCATGTGAAGTCTGAAGTCCACAAATTGTCAGGCATATCCAGACCTTTCCAACCAAAAAAAATTGGATGACCCATTTATAGTACAAAGGCATTATGGTAATATTGTAATTAACTAAGGTAACATATTGATCATATTTCTTCATCAACTTGAAAATGCATAAAGTAGTCGAGCATGGCCAAGTGGCGACCTAGTTGATTTACATAATACACTGCATAAGGTATTATGTTCATCTTTGAGAGTAAAAAGGGGGGTCCCAGTTGTCCCTCCACTATGAGTGACTCCACGTTCAAGCTCACTGGGCGTGTGCACAGGCACCAACTTGAATATGCAAGGTCAAGGTTACTGTCATCGACTACTAGAAAGTCTCACATAACGTTCTCGTAGTATATATTGCACACATAATTGCTCGCATTCGGTCGCGCTTAGTGTGTAATATACACTTAAACGTTAATGTTCGACTTTCTAGTCGGTGACAGCAAATATATATTATTTTTGTTTTGCATTTAATTCAGACAAATGTTTTTAATGGGAAAGCTTTTCGTTTGTTTAACAAGCACAAGTAAGCTAGTTACCCGCCAGAAAATTCATAAAGTCAGACCCACGTGGTGAGTTTGAGGTGAGAGAAGCTAAGTCAGTTACACTCTTTAAAAATCTCCTATAGAGAATTTTTGTGAATTTTTTACCCAAAAATTTTACCTTCTTTGTAACAAGTCGTTGATTTGAATGTTCTTCGATTAATCTGCTTTTTGTCGAATAAGGTTAATGAAAATTGAATAAAGACATTGCAAGACGTCATTCGAATACATTGAGACGTTGAAACTCTTAGTTCATAGAAATTCTAAATTCCACAGCCTTAGACCATGAAAGTGGTGAGAGAATTTTCTAAGAGAAGACAAAATACAGTTCTAAGTCTCTTATTCATTCAAGCAACATCCAAAAATTGTTCTATCTAAAATCTAAATATATAGGAATCAACTAAGACAGAGTTCGTCATATTAGGGTCTAACTTTCGTTTGAAAATTTTTCACGTTCACTGAAGGGCCAAGATCCAAAAATGTATCAAAATAACTTTATAACAATTACAACAGTACACCTCAATCAACACATGGTAACACGTGATGTGCATTACGTAAGTTTTGGAAGCTCTGACGACTCTGAAGAAATCTTCAACTAATACTCTAGTAATCATTCGATTAAACTCGTTTCACAAACATTTTCTCTAGAAAATCGCATTGAAAATTGTTGGGGTAAAACAATGAAATGTGAACTTTTGTATAGCTTTCTGCCGCTGGATAAAAGGAGAAAGTCATTTAACATCAAGAAATCTAGGCGTTCACTCAGACTCTCAACTAGATTATCGAACATGTAACCCGATCTGTACCTCAGAACGTAAGTATCTGAATTTTGAAATAAATTTGAGTTTTCCCCAAACATTTTCTACGAGACTTTTTAGTGGATGCTGAGAATGTACTCATAATAATAAGTGCCAGTGCATCATTTATTGTATTTGCCAGACTTAATTATAAATTCGACAAAAGAAAAAGTTTATATATTTTTAAATGTGGCAGTGTACACAAAGGGAACACAAATAGGAAGAACTTATAATATATTTTTTCCAAAGGTCCAATACTTTTTTTCGATGTTTTACCCCACCTTCCTTTGACAATATTTTATCAATTTCATTAATTCAGTGATCTAAATGTCTAAAATCAAGAATCTAAACAAAAAAATATTTTATCAGGGATTTTAAGGCACTTTGATAAATGAAGAAAATACTTTTTGTTATTAAGAAAAGATATTTGTGTGCTTCAGTACGACAATCATATTCATTTGCACAAAGTCATACTTTGAGCGACGTGAAATGGATTGCTCGATGACCGAATTAATTTTTTTTTCTTCAGCTTCAGCAAATATTGTGTACAACTCAGTGCACAAGTTGATTTACAGTCAACGCAAAATATTCAGAAACTTTTTTTTCATGTTCTAAGATGCAATTGACAACATACCACGTGTATCGTTCAAGATGACTATCAGGAAGTTAAAAATTCCGTATAAACTGAATGGTAAGACCAGAATTTCATAATCAATGTCAATATGATTCTATCTTTATTTAAACTGAACCTATGGTTCTCACTCTAATCAGAATCTGATTAGTCAACTCGGGTCTCACGACTCTCAAATGTAACTCTAAGTCACGTCGACTTGCAAAAACAGCTAGTCTAGCCGACTAGTTTCCGCTAATCATTTTTGTTTCAGGTGGACCATTGGCTGCACGAGACGTTGGTGCTTGATAGAACATCGGGCTATTTTCTATTTTCGTCTAATAATTGATTCCTGTTTAATGATAACTTCTACTTAGAATTGTATAATTGTTAATAATGACGATGAGCAGAGGTGGCTACTGACTCCGACGGGTCGACTGAGTCGGCAGCTCACTTCCGGTTCTGCTCGTAATTTATGTTTTTTGTCATACTTATTTGTATTCAGTCAGGGGGCTTCGGCCATTGATGAAATACATAAATAAATAAATAAAATGTTCCTCATTGTCATGTGAAAGATGATTCGTGTCCAATCGAAATAATGTGAAATTTGCTGATAGTGACGATAAAAAGCAGCGCCAAAGGCATTTGTGCAGTTCCCACCGAAGTGATTTGGTGGAGAACTTAAGCTATCACCGAGTGTAAATTCGGAACAACAGCGCTGGAACTCATCAACACCGACACTTAATCCCAACTTTGTTTGAGTTGCCTATTCCGCTGGAACGCTAAGACTATAAGAGATAGGGAATTTAGGATACCAAATAAACTATTTGGACTTCGGCGACTGCGCCCCTTTATCCTTCCTAGGAAATTATGTTGGAGAAAATTCAGTAGAGTCCTGACCGACGGACAGTGTGGACATAAATAGTCGTAGAACGGTAGTCATTGCTAAGCTCGCGCTCGTCCATGGTTATTGGTTACGTACGTTGTATACAATTAGATTATATCTCCTGCAGGAGAGGATTCGGATGTGTTGTGTAGCCTAGTTCTCATAAGACTAGGCGTACGTGTTAGTGTAAAAAAGTTTCTAAATATTTTGCGGTTTTTTGTAATAGTCTGGGGCTAAAATTAAGTTTTTACTTTGCTTTGTCTACAAAATATCAGTTGGGTATCGTTCGAGTAATACATTTTAATTTGCTGCAAATTCCTGCAAATTTAAATCCTGTGTTTTAATTTTAATTTTAATTTTTTTTTGGCAAAAGTGAGTAAAATGTTGATTTGAAATTGTTAAACATATTTTTTTATTGTTCAATATTTTGGCCATTTGATTTTCAGTTATTTTTCATTTTAAGAATGCGTCTGCATTTACAAAATACTTTTCATTGTAAATCTTATAAAAACCAACAAATGGATGAATTGTTAATTCATAAAAGTCTTCGTTTGATTAGTGAGAATTAAATTATTATCCTTACAAACCGAATGCGTTAAGTAAATTTATTTTATTTTTAATTAAATAAATTGCAAAGCTAAGTCCTTAACTATTGTTATGTTATGTTCTTATTTTGAGGTCTTTGGCAATAGAGTTTTTTTATCATTTTAATTTTATTAAAAAAATGTAAAGTTAAAAATGTTAAAACTTACAAGAGGGTATTCACTTATCCCATTAAGTCTCATAAATCTGGTAAATCTCAATAAATCATCTTACATTCCATCTCTACATTCCACAATCTTATATTCCAAAAAGGTTCGAAATCTACTGCTTCCAAGTTGGTTTCCATCAGGCAACACTAAAATTACGTTCAAGTCAGAGAAATGATAAGTTGGCATCACTGCACTTCTTTCTAATGAGTAGAATTTTTCGGTGAATCTTGCGAATTTCTAAGAATTTGGAGAATTTTTACAAATTTTTGTGATGTTTTGTGAAATATTGCTTGATTTTAATAAATTTTAATTTGTTGATAACGACTAGGAAAAATCATGTGACCAGTATTCACCCATTTTGTCCGAATTTCTTTAGAATCTACCCGAAATTTACTGTATTTTGTATGATAATTTGTTTGGCATTTACCCGAGTCGTTGATAATCTCATTTTGATAATTTGGTAGATTTTTGCACATTTTCGTTAAACTATATCACAAAATTTGCCAAATTTTCCAGAAAAAACAAATTTGGAAGAAAAATTTCCGACCTTAAACTTTTAAATTTGGGAGAATTTTGTTGAATTTGGACGAATTTCGGTGAATTTTTGCGAATTTCTGAGAATTAATTCTATAAATTAGGACCTGATCTGGTGCATCGCATGTTGAATGACAGTTGGATTATTATGTGAGAATAAATACATGCAATTCTCTCACCCAATGGTTACTCAATATGCTACTCCTATTTGGTTCAGTGGTGCCAGTGGTGCCAACTTATCATTTCTCTGGTTCATACAACACAAGAACATTGAAATATATAGTAATTTCGTATAGACGACAATAGATGAACGTGGCAAAGCTAGCCTCAGGGATCTGAATTAAATCCTTTTGGGTTGGATCCCACACGACTCGCAACATCGGATTTTATGGAATAAATGTGGAAGTGAATATCCCCGTAAAAATGTTAAAACTTATAAAATAACAATGTTTTTCGTTTGGTTGCTTTCTTTCTGGAGTTGTGTTTATGTTGAGCTTTTTATTTCGCAGACTTTTTATTTACTTCGCTTAAAATGTTGTTGTTGCATAAATATACGAATATTTGGTTTGTCCCTTTTTGAGCGATGTTTTGTTTGATATTTGATTCAGTTAACATTATTTCTTCTAAAACAAACTGTGTACAACGTTGACGACGACTAAAATCTTTCGTTATTTGGAATTCAATCATTTCTTTTTTTTATGGACTTTGATTTTGTAAGCCCCGTTTTTACTAAAAAATAGAAATAACGTCGATACTCTGCTTCAGGTATGAAGCAAATGCTTGGGAATTTAGGCGCAAAAGAAAATTTGGAAAATATTCTGCGATGTTAGAGAATTTCTCTTTATTTGTATAATTTTCGTGACCTTTAGAATTTCACTGGATTTTCTTGAATTTCTTGAGCTTAAACTTCGTCGGCCTATATGCAAGATTCCGTTTTCCTACCCTTATCCAGAGTTAGACAAAGCGAAACAGAAAATTGGATAGTACATGTTGGAGAAGACCATTTTAGCAGTTGTAACGCTGCCGTCATTAGGAGAAAAAACTTAGAGAAAATGAACCAAAATGTGTCAAAAAACTCCACTTTCATCACGAATTACAAACAACGTTTATTGCTCCGTTATGATCATAATGAGACGAAATCGCACAAACGAACGTACTGAAATCACTCTACAGCAATTTCATGCACACTTGATTGCGGCCGAAAAAGTATATATGAAATTTCTTCTTCGGACGCATATAGCGGCCGAAAAAGTACTTTTCCGGACTCCAACAACGCTAACAAAAACTTTAAGTTTTCGATCGTAGTTGCCGTAACGAAAAACGTCGAATTATGGTCATCATGAGCAAAAAATGATATTTTGAATCATGAAGTTGTATACCTCGCCTTGATGGTTGGTGAGGCTAAAGGCGATTCTAAATCGACTGGGAATGAGTAATCAGATCACAGTGGCTTGGGTCCCAGCGCACACTGGCATAGACGGCAATGAGAGGGCAGATGAGCTGGCCAGACAAGGCTCAGCAAACCTTACCGTCGGTCCAGAGCCCTTCATCCCAATACCACACTCCCTGTGTGTTAGAGAGATAAGAGACTGGGTACGAACGGAATCCGCGAAACGTTGGAGCGCATACGATGGAGGAGCACATATGAAGCTCTTCTTTCCGGTGCCTGACGAAAGGTGGGCCAAGGAGCTGGTTGGCATGGACCGTAATAGCATAAGGAGGACAGTAGGATCTATTACGGGGCACTGTGGCTTGAACAAGCACTGGGCGAGGATGAAGATCGGAAACGATCCAAATTGCAGTTGCGGCTTAGAGGAGGAAACGGGCGTACACCTAATCAGTGAATGTTCGAAGTATACTCTAAGAAGCAGAATACTGGGTACTCGTGTGGTTTCACCATCAGAGATCCAAAAACTAGGACCTGTTGCTTTAAACAGATTCCTAGTGGGAACTGGGAGGTTCAAATGATTTACATGATGAGCAGGAGGAAACAAAGGATCAATATATAGAACGGACGTCCTAACCTGATAAATCTAAATACCTCGCCTTCGGCTCGAATATGTAAGCTCTTCACTCGTCAAAATAACGTTCTCAAAGCTTTTTGCTAAAAAAAAAAAAACTCGTGAGGGCTCTTATAACACAATTGTGTCCCCATGTAATGAATTACTTTCTCAGGGTCCACTGTAGTGTACTATAAGCACTCACTCTCCAACGATTTTGCTACCACTTGATTAGACGGTCGCAAAATCGTTGTATATGTAATGTATATGTACATGTATATGTATTGTATATTGTATTGTATATGTATATGTAATTTCGTAAATTTGTAAATTTTTGATTGAAAATTCCTAAATTAGAAAGAGGTCTTTAGAATTGTTTTTAAAAATTGAGTTAAAAGTTCGAATACAAGCACAGACGTTGAAAATATTTATCATTTACATTTTTGACGTTAAAACAGCGTTTTTCAGCCAAATTTGACGCGCTCACAGCGGCGTCTTACATCATTAAACCCATACGAAGAACGAAGTTCTTCGAAAGGTGGTCTTATGCCCTAATTTCGACCCAGGAGTAGAAGGGGAGCATCGATCATGGTCCTTAGATGACGAATCATCAATAAAAACAGTATCTGTCAGTGGTTTTTGGTCTTTTGTACATAACTTGAGCAAATCTTTTCCGATTTTCATAAATTCTTTTAATTTTGAGCTTTTGGACTGAATCTCCACTAGGGTCCAACGTGTTTTTCTACATCAATCCGGTAAATCTTATCCGATTTTCAAAAACATTTTTTCCTTGAAAGATAATCTGAAAATTGATTTTTGGAATGAATTTGGTAAAATCGGTCGAAAACTTTCGAAGTTACAGTCGAAAAAGTGGTCAAAAACTGGTTTTTTGAAGGACGGTGAAACTTTTTCACTTATATCACTGCGAAAGATATGGATATCAGAAAATCACGAAAATTAAATTGATGGAAATCTGTTGAATAGTTCGGGCTTTAGTGTCCCTAATGGGGCCAAACTCACGCTACGTGACCCTAGGCGATATAATGGTGGTTTTTCGTGAATATCTCTTTGATAATGAGATTTTTTGTACAGTGTTCTAGAGAAAAAAGAAGCGAACTTTTTTGTCCATGAGAGTGAGAGAATGGATATTTCCAAACTTAATTTTCACATGACGATATGTTGTTATGTTATTATGTGGGATCGGGTACGGTTTCATCGGCACAGTCAACGTAACTGGACAAGTCAAGCTCTCTATTACGATTGGTGCAAATTGAATGGAAGTATCGAACGATGTTGCACATCGTTCTCGCATCATTGTAAGAGTCAGTCTTTGGTATAACACGAAACGGTTGACATTGAAATTAAATAAAGTTATTGTTTTTATGTTTCAACGAAAAGGTTTCGAGTTTTATTTTACAAGGAAACTTATTTTAGTTTCCTACATGGAGGCTCAACCGGTCGAACAAGGACAATTGACAAAGTGAATGAGTGAAAAGTGTAGACAAACGAAAAGAAATAATTTTCTTATGAAAAGCCAACGACTCACAGTTAAGTGTTCTATTGAGACGTGAGGGAACATTCGAAAGGGCAAAGTGTTCGTTTGAAAAGACGTATTCAAGTGGGACAGATCGAAAAGCGTTTGTGTAAAAACTGAGTGGATTTACGGCAAACAAATCGAAAAGTGTTCAGGTAGTAACCGGTCCACGCTGGACTGTTTAAGTTAAAAGTGAGAAAAGGCGAAGAACTTAGTCGAAGTCGTTTCGGGCTAAGTGAATCGAAAAGGAAAAGTGTGTAAAGACGTAAATTAAATAATTCTAAGAAGACGAAGAATAGTTACAGTTATTTGAAATACTCTTATTGAGTCTTAAAACGCTTATGTTTCTTTGAAATTGTACCAAATTTATTTTTATTCGCCAACCAGGTTTCGTCTACTAAGTAGACATTATCAAGGCTCATTCAAGACTAATGCGTAGTCCAAAATAGTTAAAGCTGAAACGTGGTTCCATTGAAATAGAAAATGGATAAAAGTACAGTTATGACCGATCAACAGGCAGAAGAGCAGCGTAGATGCAAAAATTGTGGCGGAAAGAATCACGTAACCGAAAATTGTCCGCATAAAAGAAGGGTGCACGGTGTTTCCGGTGTAATGAATTTGGGCACAAAGCCGCAAAGACAGCGCAAGCAGTTTCATCAAGTGAAAGTGCCGAATCACAAACAATAGGGCCACATGTATCGAGCTGGATTTTAAAGTTATGTCATGGTAAAATTGAAGTCGAAGCCGTAATTTCTTTGGGATTGTCAGAATCGTTTATTCGAAAATCGGCTGTGGTCAAGTTCATGTGTCTACCAAATGGAACCAACCAACCAACCAACATTGGCGGATATTTATGGGCACAAAGTAAATACATTTGGTTCGTACGAATTACACATGTGTATCGGTGATGAAGATTTCTACATACAATGTTATGTAACGGAAGATGGGGAGTTACCAAAAGAAATGCTGCTCGGGAAAAATTATATGCGCGAAGCGACGATGAGAATTGTGACGAGGGCGATACATTGACTACGAATTGGTACGATCAAGTACAAGCAACATCGGCTGAGGTCAGCCGATTCGGTAAAGGGGACTGTGTGGGATCGGGTACGGTTTCATCGGCACAGTTAACGCAACTGGACAAGTCAAGCTCCCTATTACGATTGGTGCAAATTGAATTGAAGTATCGAACGATGTTGCACATCGTTCTCGCATCATTATAACAGTCAGTCTTTGGTATAACACGAAACGATTGACATTGAAAAAATGAAATAAAGTTATTGTTTTTATGTTTCAACGAAAAGGTTTTGAGTTTTATTTTACAAGGAAACTTATTTTAGTTTCCTACAATTATTTATCCAAGAATGTCCCCGTTGGCAACATTAATTTCTGCTATGAATGTAAAATGTCAGCGTTGCCCGAGGAGGATTCTTTCAAAGCTTTAAATCAAATAAAAAAGTCATTTTGTGTGGCGTTTTTTATGAGAACATGGTAAGATATAAGATGGCGCTGCAAGCGTTTCATTTTCAAATGGCGAAAACCCCACGTGTTCTATTTTTACCATCAGCAATTTCCACAACAAAAATGTTTTGTGAACTAAATTTTAAAATCATTTTAAAAAATGAGGCTTTCGAGACGAAGCTTACAAGAATTCAGTGTTAGATTTTAGACGCTATGTTCTACGACTTAACGACATGGTTCTATTTTGGATTATCGTCAATTCGTTGCACACATTTTGGATTCAAAAGTGTTTCATTCAAAATGCACAACTCAAAATTGTGTATTCGAACCCCGAGAGAATGGAATTATTTATTAATGGAAAAGTATGAATTAAAAAAAAATCAATCCCTGACATTAATTGCATTAACGTTTAATTAATCAAAGAGAACTTACAGTTTCTCTTATTGAAGTACATGGAACGACCAGATATTTTTCTCTTTTACTCCTTGTGTCATAAAATGTATTTTTTTAATTGTATTGGATATCGTCTGATTTGATAATGCCTTTATATACAAAACAATTCGTTTTGTGATTCAGTAAAAATGATGAAAACAAAACAACCGAATTACATTTACATTACATTTTTGATTTCTTACTAAATACTTTTTTTTTAAGTTTTTTTTTTCTTTTACTTCGCATTTTTTTTATTTACAGTCTAAACTTTTAGCAGTTAAATCACATCCCAGCAAAAAATTTAATTTTCTTTAACACATAAATTTCTCTTCACGTTCTAGATGCCAAGGTGAGGCTGATTTATTATCGTTTTCTTTATTGAGATCATTTACAATGAATTACCCATTTCTTAAAAATTTTCTATTTTCGGTTCAATTATTTATTTTTTTTATATTTATTTGTATATAAAAAAGAAAAACACAACAGTAAAGGCGTCTCAATTATCCACTTTTGTTTTATAAACATTTACTTGTTTCATTTAAAAAAATTAAGATTTTTTTAAAAAAAATTCTTTAACTTTAACATTTTTTTCACTCAGCTCTTTGTTTTCTTTACCTTCATTTATTTTAATTTATTAAAAATATTATTTGGGATATCGTATTGATTTTACACTAGTCTACGTTTATTAATACGAAACATTTCGTTTTAATATTTATTCACAGAATTTTTTTTTGAAACATTAAAGAAAACATAACTGTTTATACTAAATGACCGTCAGCATCCGTGTAACCCATTGATGCATTGAATGAACTTAAATTGTGGGTATTGGGATCGTAACCGCCGACCAGTAAATTACTACCAATACCAGGTGCATTTTGCACATTCAATATTTGCATATTATTGTGCTGCTTTCGATTGGGATCTTTAAGAATGCCTGGTGGCTTTGGTGCTGAATTCGATATTTGTGACAAATTACTTAAATTATTAATCCCCTGTGATCCGTTTTGGCTGCTATTATTGTGCAATTCATGCGGTGCTTTTGAATGATTCGTATGATGAGTGACGTCCGGTGGCGGTACACGCATTCCACGACGCAATGTTCCACCACCGTTCGGTGCCATGATGTGAGTCATAGCTAGTGGTGGTGTAGAAAATTCCATTGGTGGATAATCCTACAATACAAAAGGTTTTGTTGAACATTTTTAGTGACAATAAAACTCTGCACTTCTTTTGGACATGAGAAAACGTATGGTTGTGAATTCAAAATTAGAACGAGAGAGTAACACACCTAAAAATTCTCTTCATTAATATAACATTCAAACAATTTTGTTGCAAAAACGCAATAGTTATTTGGATCACAAGGGACGAAAGTGAAAAATTTCAACCGTGTGCGAAATTTGCAGCCCGCGCCGAAGGCAAGGGCGGGAATCGCACAGGTTGAAATTTTTTACGTCGTCACATGTGATTCACACAACTTTTCATTACAACGAATACGAATCTTGTAATTTTCGAATCCCAAATAGACGCGAAAATTAAAAAATGCAACTCGAAACGAAGGCTTACTCATTAATCAATTCAACTAAGGTCAATAATTTATTCATTGGAATTGTTATGATTTAAACATCACTGCAGTAATAGCAGCAACAGCATGTAGAAATTAAAAATATGATGTTTTTCATGCCGGGCGCCTAAATTACAAGAAAAATTCTGTAATTTATGCCCAATTCATGAAAAGTTGTATGTGCATTGTGCACCTGCTTAGTTCGCGAAATTGCCTAAAATCAATCGTCCATAGCATGTACACAAATAACCATTGTGATTCTCATGCGAAATGATCCACATCCAAAACTCATGATACACATCCAAAACTAAGTGATTCACATAACAAGAACTACGAGAATATTGCAGTTTTTCCTTACAAAACTAGAAAGACAAAACTAATTTTAAAAAAAATAACATTTCCTTCTTCAACAATATCATGTTTAATTCCACATAAAAAATCTTGGTAGCACCGGCGCACAGATTTGTTACACTTTGATCAAAGTAAATTCAATGAAGTGTCGAAGTTTTTTTGTTGTGTCAGTTATTTTCGCACCTCTGTTTAGAGGACCGAAAAAACTTTCGTCCCTCTGTTTATTTTCGCACCTCTGTTTAGAGGGCCGAAAATACTTTCGGTTCTCATAGCATTCTAAGGCCTACTGAGAGTTGCATTTTTTAATTTTCGCGTCTCATTTGGGAAGAGAAATATACAAGATTCGTATTCGATGTAATGAAAAAATGATTCATTTGATTCCTCAGTAAAAATATGGAAATTAAAAAAAAATAATTTCAGGAACAACATCTGCACATTATGGAAGTTATTAACGAAGGGTTCAGCTGTGAAAACTATGCCGGCTGTGAGAGCTACCAAACATGTTATCTTCCACACAACTGCGTCGTTATAAGGAAAACATCTAAAAAAAAAAATCAGCGAGAATTTTCAAAGAAATTCACCGAAAAAAATTAAATTAGCGAAAAAATTAAACAAAACCATCGCCGAAAATCTTTTGTTTAATTGCGTCGCTAATTTGATTTTTTTCAGCGAATTTCGTTGAAAATCTTCGCTGATTTTCTCTAAGTTTTTTCCTTAATAAGATTTTTCTAATGGCGACAGAACTGTACTCTGCAGGCGCACTGACTTTTGTTATGAGTATTGGGGGATGAAGGCCACGACGCCGAACGTATTTGCTTCAGAGAGGGAAAAGGTGTGTCCCATATGATAAATTTTCGTTAGACCAACGATGCACAGAGCATAGTTTTAGAAATAATCAAATGAGTTCTGTGTGAAAAATTGAACGTGCGCTTGAGAGGGCTTATTTGGATAGGCCTTAAGTGATAACAAAGGTAAAAACTTCAAACTTTCAAAGCTCCCACTACCTCAGAGAACTCCCAAAATTAAAATCAATCGCATACAAAAACCTCTTAAAAGGTAAATTTTGACGCAGTCCGTAAGTCCGCTTCCAAAATTAATGATATCGCTTGAGGTGACGCTATCGCTGATACTACGCAAAAATTTGTTTGAATGAAATCTTGTGTTCAAGGTTTTATTTTCTGAAAAAATTACAGCGCTTTGTTTAAGAGCAATATCGCGAAAACTTCGACCAAGACGACCACAACCCATTTTTAAATAAGGCGGGCTATATCCCAATCGAATCTCCATTCGAAATGAGCGAACCCATGTCTCGGCGATTTTTTTAAAAATTTATCATTTTGGAGATTTTGACCATTTAGTGTCAGAGTCGTGAATTCAGGTTTTCAGTCATATCTCGAGAACGAAGGGATGAAGATCGCTAATTTTTCGTAGGAATATGAGGTGGTGGACGACAAGTTTTTAAACTGTCCCACATTATGTTCGGGTAATTAGTTCGGGCTGTATCGATGAAAATACGATCAAATTTTAGCTGCATTTTCCGGCTTGCAACAAGACTCTCCTGAGAAACTAATTCATGATTAAAATAGTGGGACTCCAGGACTATAACAGCATGCAAAAAAAAACCTCAAACATTTTTTGTTGCAGCGAGAAAAAAAAATATTTTTGTAAAAACTGTGTCCTGTCGTACATAAAAATTGACATTATTTTTGCCAATAAACGTCTGCCAAACACGTCTAATTGCAGGATCAATAGAGAATCGGACGTAGAACGTTTCTTGTGAACAAATGCAATCGATTAAAGTAGAGTCTGTCAGCGAAAAGTTTGATTTCTATGCATTTAGTGCACCCCCGTGAAACATTTCTCACTGGTAGACAACGGTATCGTCTCGGATCGGACCAAAAAATGATTCCATTTTGTAGAGGGACTCCTATTCTTTCAATTGAGACCAATATCACCATATTCGGTTCAGTAGAAACGATTCAGCGTAGCTTACAGTGGGTCGAACTGGACCTACGACGAAAAACGCGAAAAATGAAAAAAATTCGTTCCGAGTGAAATTAGCTCAGATTGATGAGCTAATTTCACTCGGAACGAAAATTTTTCATTTTTCGCGTTTTTTGTCGTAGGTCCAGTTTGACCCACTGTAAGCTACGCCGAATCGTTTCTGCTGAACCGAATATAGTTATATTAGTCTTGATTGAAAGATTAAGAGTCCGTCTACGTGGAATCATTTTTTGGTCCGATCCGCGACGATACCGTTGTCTACCAGTGAGAAATGTTTCACGGGCGTGCACTACATGCATAGAAATCAAACTTTTCGCTAACCGACTCTACTCCAATCGAATCCATTTGTTCAGAGGAAATGTTTTACATCAAATTCTCTATTTATCCCGCCATTTGACGTGTATTGCAGACGTTTATTGGCAAAAATAATGTCAATTTTTATGTACGACAGGACATATTTTTTACAAAAATATTTTTTTTCTCGCTGCAACAAAAAATATTTGAGGTTTTTTTTGCGTGCTGTTATAGTCCTGGAGTCTCACTGTTTAAATCATGAATTAGTTTCTCAGGAGAGTCTGGTTGCAAGCCGGAAAATGCAGCTAAAGTTTGATCATATTTTCATCGATACAGCCCGAAACACTTACCGGACCATCATGTGGGACAATTTAAAAAACTTGTCATCCACTACCTCATATTACTACGAAAAGTTGGCGATCTTTATCCCTTCGTTCTCGAGATAAACTTACGACTCTGTGCAGAACCTCACTAAAATCTCAAAATCTCCAAAATGATGAATTTAAAAAAAAAAGCCGAGACATGGGTTCGCTCATTTTGAATGGAGAATCGATTGGGGTATAGCTCGCCTTATTTAAAAATGGGTTGTGGTCGAAGTGCCCGAAATTGGTCGAAGTTTTCGCGATATTGCTCTTAAAACAAAATTACTTTGTGTTGAAAAAATCTGTCACAAATTCCGGACCCACCAGCAGAATAATTTTTCAACACTTTCAATTTTACACTCAAAAATTTAAATTTACCCTAAACAATCTACGCAATAAAAAATAAAAGTCAAATTTTTGCAGCTCAAAAACTGAAGGAACACAAAAATTGTTTCGTCGTTGCGTCCGGCATTCGTGAGGAAATTTTTTTAACAAAAACAATTTTTCTTCGAAAACAATTTTCTACGAAAAAAAAAATTTCTCCGAAAAAAAAATTCTCTGAAAAAAAAATTCTCCGAAAAAAATTTTTCGCACCAATATCTATAACTTTCCCGAAGAAACCAACTCTCTAGCTAATGTCACTCCGACACTAAAATTCGAAAACTCCGGGCATTACCTGAAAAACCGTCAAAATTGACCACTTTTCCACATGCCACGGCTTTTCCAGAATTTTCCCGGAAAAGCGGCCTCATAGGCCATTTTTCATTTGGGGCCGAGACTGACGTTCAGTGAAATTTTCAGAAAAATCGGCTAGCTGGTTCTCGAGATCGAAAGTTATTAATAGATAGATACATATACATACATAGATAGATAGATAGAAACCGACAGATCAGAAAAAAGTTTTCATAATAATGAGAACAATAGGAAAATCGACGGCCGATAGAAAAATGTAATTTTCAAACCTCGATATCTCAGTAAATTTCCAACAGATTTTGATAACTCTGGGCTCTTTGGAGCGTATATATGGTGACTTGTCCCAAAGGTTTTTGTTTGGCGTTTTTTGAGTTCGTGGACTTCTTTTTTGGGGTGTGGGGACTGCGTCACGCCCATCGTTACCGCTGCAGGCATGATTTTAGTAGGTTTTCACCTTTTGATTTCAGAATCAATCGTAAATACAAAGCCGCTCAGAAATGATGTCACGCTCGTCTAGAAGGAGATACATAAAATGTGACGAAAGCTGACGGGGGGAGGGCTATTAAGTAGTAGTATTAAGCATTCAGTAGTTCCTGTCCGTCCGTCTGTCCCTCTGTGCACTGTCACAATTGTTACGTTACAAAAATGTCTTCACAAAAATAACGTCAAAAATATGACATCACAAAAATGACGTCACGAATATGACGTCACAAATATAACCAAAAGTTATGACGTCGTATAGATATTGTTTCGTTTAATTCTTCAACAATACACTATCGCTAATTATGTGTACCCTTGTCAATTAATAACTTGTCTACAAAATAGACCGCAGGCGATTTTTTTTTATTCTAAAATCCACTCGGACTTTGGAATAAAAATGTTGAGGTAAAACATCCCATAGAAAATCTTAAAGGTTTTCATCTAATATTCATTCATCCATTCAACTCTAGTATCACTTTATAAATTTCAGGAGGTTTGTAGGATTTAGTCCATTTTAGGAAGAAAAGGATTCCTTCGGTTTTCGATAATTGCGGAAAAAGTGCATTTTAAAAAATTGTGATCAGACCGGTAGTTATGTACGGTTCGGAGTCGTGGTGCTTGATACAGACAGATGAACAATCTCTGCACACATTCGAACGAAAGGTATTGCGCTCAATATTTGGACCAGTATTCGACCGGGGAACTATCTTAGCACCCAAAATTATTTTCCCCCAAAATATCCATAGTCAACAAATTTATTTACTCCCAAAATTTTCCACGAAAATCTTCGCAAAAGTACAGTTTGTACTGTCATAATATTTTTATGTGTTGAGCCTTTTTTTATTTTTCCCCAAAATTTCTCCATACATCCCCCAATTTGGGTCATAATATTTTTACGCTCTGCACCTTTTTTATTATCCTCCACTAACAAATGTATTGAGAAATTTTGGGGGATAATATTTTTATGCTCTGCACTTTTTTATATTATCCCCTCAGTGCGAATATGTATCAGTCCTTCACAGCAATGACATTTCGTAAAAGTAGAAATTCGCTAGTTTTCATTGGCACCTTGGTTTTCGTGACATTTCGTTAAAGCGCAAATTCTTTAGTTCACCTAGGTATGGCAAAAAAAAACAAGGGAATTTCACCTTTTACGAAATGTCACAAAAACCTCGGTGGCAAACAAAACTAGAGAATTTGCGCTTTAACGAAATGTGACGAAAACCTTGGCGGCAACGAAACAGGAGAATTTGCGCTTTAACGAAACGTTACGAAAACTTATGTGTGCATGTGCAAACAAAGCTGGGAAATGTCTCCTTCTACGAAATGTCACGAAAACCTAGTTGGATAGCAAAACTAAACAAAAAAGGTAGATAGTTTTCATTTCTGAAAAAGAGAAGTTCACTAGTTTTCATTGACACCTACGTCTTCGAGACATTTCGTAAAAGGAGACATTCTCCAGCTTTGTTTGCCACATAGGTTTTCGTAACATTTCGTTAAAGCGCAAATTCCCTCGTTTTGATTGCCACCGAGGTTTTTGTGACATTTCGTAAAATGTGAAATTCCCTAGTGTTTTCGCCATACCTAACTACCTACTAAAACTAGCGAATTTCTACTTTTACGAAATGACATTGCTGTGAAGGACTGATACATATTTGCACTGAGGGGATAATATAAAAAGGTGGATTGTAGAATGAATTGTAAATTTTTGTAAATAAATATGAAGGTATCAGTCACGTCAGGGCAAAAAAAAAAACTAAAGGTGGAGAGCATAAAAATATTATCCCCCAAAATTTCTCCATACATTTGTCAGTGGGGAATAATATAAAAAGGTGCAGTACCTAAAATTATTATGACCCAAATTGGGTGATAATATTTTTACGCTCTGCACCTTTTTATATTATCCCCCACGAACAAATGTATGGAGAAATTTTGGGGTTAAATAAAAAAAGGCTCAACACACAAAAATATTATGACCTTAGTACAAATTGTACTTTTACGAAGATTTTCGTGAAAAATTTTGGGGGAAAATAAATTTGTTGCATATATGCCTATTTTGGGGGAAAATTGTTTTGGGTGCTCAGATAGTTCCCCTATTCGGCCGAAAACTGAACTCAAAGAGCTTTTTGGAGAGCCCTACATAGTCAGAGCAACGAAAATAAACCGACGACGTTCGTTGGCTCGGTCATGTACATTGTATATGTACATACAACGAATGGACGAACATCGTATTCCGAAAAAAATTCTGAAATCCAGACCTGAGTGTAAAAGGAGTGCAGGGCGACCCAAATCCCGGTGGAGCAACTCTGGGAGTAACCAGCTGGGAGACGTTAGCTGCGGATAGGCCCGCTTGGAGAAGGCCAAGACCCTCAATGGGTGGTAGTGCCGGTAAAGTAAGTAAGTAAGATATTGTTCGAAACTTCGAAAAACTAAAAATGGCTTTTCAACGGAAACAGTACTTTGAAGTTTCAAAAAATCAAATTCCTTGATAGCTTTACATTTTTGTATGGACGCCGTTCACGTAAACAATGAATTAAAAGAAAATTTCAAAATCTGACTCTAATTCGTTTTTTTTCGGATTCTTTATGAAATTATATGAAGAAACGAGGTTGAATGCGATATCGAAGGGGTCTAAAAGCACTAAAGTTCTGTATATTGCTAATTTCATCGGTAACCCATACATTGTCGTTACCATGTCACCTGGGAATCGAATGTCTTTTGTCTCATGTTAATATAATTCACATTGAAAGAGTGAAAGAGATAAAACTCGTTACCCAAGTGACGGTACCGATGGAATTAGCCATATGTAAGCACTAATGAATTAAGTGCATGAGGCAATGACATTGTTGTATAAATCAGAACAGAAAATCTCTTCTAACGGAAAGTGGCAGGAAAAAAAATCCGACAGAATCAATTCAATTTTCATTATTAGAAACAAATTGAGAGACTTACCATAGGTGGGTACGATAAATATCTATCACTGTTCATGTTATAATATGAACCATCTAATGGTGGTGCAGGTGATGGCGAAGGCATGTATCCTTTGCCTATCATTTGATCGTCTCTAGATCTTGAGTCAATTATGTGATTGTTGTGACGTGGATGAGGTAATGTCCTTGTATGGCCTAAAAAAATGAATTTGTTTATTGAAGAGGTTTTTTCATCAACTATTTGTTCGCATCTAAATTATAAACTGAAATCGAATTGGCAATCGCGCATTGACACTTTCTCCCCATTTTTTTTTTTTTCATTTTTGTTCATCGTTCCTAAAGTTTTGATCGCAGGTGAACTGATGCGCTACCGTCTACTTCTTTCCGGTTCGACAGTCTAGTAACAAGTGCCAATGTTATCCGTTTTCATTCCTTTATCACAATTTAGTTTACGAAAAACTCTAATCTCCAACTGACTGGTACACAACTTTCTCTTTATTGGATTTCGAAATGAATTTGAAACTTTTATACAATTCGCAAAATATTGTCGGAATGAAATGTTTAAAGTATATGCCACAAATAGTTAGCAAAATGTTAACATTCTGAAATTCACGTAAAAAGCGTTTACATTGTTTTGAGAGATTGTTATTCAATTGTTTATTTAGTTTACGATGAGGTAATTAGGTTTCCATAGCATCGGAAAAGTTTGAAACAAAATTAGTGGGAAAGAAATTCAACATTTCATCGTAGCAGTTCATCAACTTTTGCTAACATGTAATTATCTAAGAAATGTAAAGACAACTTATTTCACTTAACTCCAATTTCAATCTCCACTCGTAACTAAAACTAAAATTCCATAAACAACAAATTTCATAAGCAACAAGTGCTTTAGTTTCACAGTGAAAACTTTTAATTATTTTTATGCGGCAATTCGTGGTAATAAGAAAAGTTACAAGAAAACATAAAACTCTTCAGTGATGATGATGGAGGCGATGGCAAATCCTTCTTATTTATTCTTTTTTTTTTGCGAAAAGAGAAACACACATACCCTGAAGATATTGTTGTATTTAAGTTGAAGTAAATGAAACTTTTTTCGCGTGAAAGTTGTGACATGAAAACTACAACAAAATAACCAACTACACAATCCATTTTCGTCCTTTTCCTATTTTTTTTTCCTTAACAAAGTATCGAAGATGTAGCACAAGAAGCTTGGGTTGATACAAAATAAACTTCAAGCGATTTATCTTTTTAAATGCTAGAAAACTTTTGGCTATATGCCCATTTGAGTGAGTATACTTTTATGTACATTTCAGGCTGCTATCAAATTGATATTAGAAACTTTGAAATATTGCCAATTCGCTTCATGTACAAATTTAGATTAGATAAAAAATACTCGCTCAAGACTATTGACAGGAAGCACTTTTGCGAAATTTGGCGTTTCCTTACATAAATCAAAGTTTCGTATAAAAAATATTTTCACCTGAATTTGCAGTATTGTTGGGATAGTGATGATTTGGCAGTGTCCCATCTTTCTGATAACGAGGTGGTGGCATGTCAGGATTTTCCACCAGATATGTCGATGCAGCTTTCTTTCTTGTTTCGTCCTAAAAAATGTAACACATTTGAATTCAAACTGACTTCTACTCTTTTCACTAGAAAAAAAAAATTCGGAATAACAAGCCCAGACAACACAACTATATTCAATGTACGTTTTGATGCACCTTTATGTAACAAAACACATTCGGCGAGATAAATTGTTAGCTGGGAATGAGCGAAATCGAATTTTCGTAAAATGCCATTCAAATTATCGATCTAAGTAGCGACATGTTACCGGCAGGACGTCAGCTTACGCAGCATATCGTTCAAAATTGTCGTTTTTGTACAAGCAATTAAATAAATGAAACCCTCTTCGTCTCCCTCTTCGACTCCCACTTCTGCCTATATCCTTTCTGCGTGGGTATATTTCAAAATTATTTTCAGCAAAATTATATTTTTGATGTAAAAATAATGTAAATTTTGCGAAAATTTTCATGGATAATTAATGAAAACAATTATATAGATCATGTAAAAAAGATGTACAAAAGATGGATTTTACTACATTATTTTTCCATCATTTTCACATTCCAAATTAGAAAAGCATTTACATCTTTTTATTGATTTACATCATTTTTTCATTATCTACATTATTTTTACATTAATGGAAAATTTACGGATAGATAATGTAAATATTATGTAAATCATGTTAAAATGATGTACAAAATATGAATGATTAATGTAACAGTTCAGACTCTTGCTACATTATTCATCCATTATTTTTACATTCCACATGAGTATATGTGTCAAATTTGGATCAGTTTCTTTTTATATAAACCATAGTTTAACTAGTTACCGGTCACATTTCGCATTGAAATATGGCGGATCACTGGTGCCGGCCGGAGACTACTACATGGCCGATAACTGGTACATTTACTCTAAGGTTTTTGTAAAAAGAAACTGATCCAAATTTGACACATATACTCATGTGGAATGTAAAAATAATGGACGAATAATGTAACAAGAGTCATAACTGTTACATTAATCATTCATCTTTTGTACATCATTTTAACATGATTTGCATAAATTTCACATTAATTTGTTCGTAAGTTTTCCATTGATGTAAACATAATGAAAATAATGTTAAAATTATGTAAATGCTTTTCTAATTTGGAATGTGAAAATGATGAAAAATAATGAAGGAAAATCCATCTTTTGTACATCTTTTTTACATGATCTACATACATTTTTTCATTAAACATCTATGAATTTTCCATGAAATTTTCACAAAATTTACATCATTGTCACATCAAAAATATAATTTTGTCAAATATAATTCTGAAATATATTCTTCTGTGTTAAACACGGTGTACAGACGAACTTATGTATGTTATTGAGTTGCCTGGTTACAGTGAACTGATAGTGGAGCAACGGTGTGGTTGAGAGAGTCAGGGCGACTGAATTACTCGAAACAGACTGGAAGCCTCGAAAATCAAGAAATGCACACTGGGCAAAGAATTGAACCTACTTCCATGACCTTAAATGGATAGAGCCCCGACTGATGACACATATCCCAGTCGCATGTTTTAGGGAACCGAATGCGCTTTAGCTTACGGGCGTGTACGCACGTTAAACTGCAATTGTTTCTAAGCTTTTTTGCTTAAAGGAGTGTAAGGATTTCTTGAACTCGATAGGTCAGAGTAAACAGATCACTCTAACTTAGGTACTCGGACACTCTGGTGTGGAAGGAAATGAGAAGGCGGACAAGCTAGTCAAGGTGGGACGGCTCCCGAGAACGGTCCCGAGCAGTATTTGCCGATTGCTTGATCAATCTGTTTGAAAGCGCTGAAAGATGCAAAGATAAAGGTATAACGACTACTGTAATTGGTACGAAAGAAATAGATTCCCGGAGCTCAATTTCTAATGGCCAAAGGGTCTGCTAGAGATAACTTCCAGATCCAGATGCGAGTGCAGATCAGAAGAAGGAACGGGTATTCACGTGGTATGTGAATGCTTTAACATCTCTCAACTGAGACGCAGGCTGCTGGTGGCTGCGTCGTGCAACCAGATGTTGTTCGTCTTGGGCCTGGTATTTTGGATAGGTTCTTAGAGTCAACAGGAAGGTTTGCGTGATTTAAATTATGACTGGGCTGGGGACAAAGGATCGTCAGATCTGATGTGTTAAATGATCAGTCTCTAATATAAATCACTCTGTTCGCGAGTGAAAAGGAAAATATGTGCATCCTTTATGTCGCGGATAGATGGATGGCCGAACCATGGAATATCGGGGGAAAAAAATGTTGAAAAACGAAAAATTTTACGAAACTTAAGAAATATACTTTGCGTTGTTAGGCGTCGTGCACATATTACGTTACACCCAGAGGAGGAGGAAGGGGGTCACTGAAAACGTGACGGAATCAGGCGGGGGAAGGCGGGTGCCTGCATGGAACGTGACGTCACGTTTTGGGCAATTCCATTTAGACCAAATTTCGAGGTACATACCATCGCTTCACATCGCATAACTTTGCCAAATGGTTGCAAATTTATTTAAAACTTTCCCAGTACGCTTCTGAAAGATGACTCCTAACCTCCTAACCTAAGAAAAAAAATGTTTTTCACTCGTTCTCCTGTTTACAGGAAAAGTAAAATTGTAAACAGGAGAACGAGTCGAAAAAATTTTTTTTCTCCTAGGTTAGGAAGTTTTCGATTTGTTTTATTCGTCAGATATCTTAAATCATCTTTCAGAAGCGTACTGAAAAAGTTTCAAATGAATTTACCAAATGGTTGCAAAGTTATGCGATGTGAAGAGATGGTACCTCAAAATTCGGTCTAAATGGAATTGCCCAAAACGTGACGTCACGTTCCATGGAAAAGGAAAGGAAAAATTTTTATTAGACATTCAAAACATAAACTTCGCGGACCCGTAGGAAACCAGTTCAATCGATTCTGGTTGCAAGGATTCCCGTTCTATTAAATTACTGAGTGATTTTGATCGAGTTATTTACAAGAAACCCAAAATTACTAAAATGACCCTCGCCGAACGGCTTCTGGACATGTATTTCCAGGTGAGGGAGGTGGGGGGGGGGGTCTAAAATGTGACGTCATATTTTAGGGGGTGTAAGTCAAACGTGATGCAACTTGACATGGGGGAGGGGGGGGTCGTAAAAAATCGAGAAAAAGTATGACGTAATATGTGTACGACCCCTTAAGTGTAAATGCCGTATCGCAAACCTGACCTTTGAGAGCTTCTTTTGTTTATGCATACAAATTGAAAGCTCCTCGATTGTGCGATACGGCATTTATGCTTAACATGGCAGAACATAGGTAGGCCTACTCAACAAATAGATCGATTAAATGAGGGGAAATGGTACAATTACATTTGCATATCTGTGTGTCGCAATATGTGTGACAGTGTAAAATTCATGTTTGCCGTTACGAATTTTACACTGTCACGGCACCGTACATAACCAACACTCAGATCATTTGTAAAATTTTGTTCCCCTTATTTAATCGATCTATTGAAGTTTAGTCAATACCGTTTATTAAGCAGTGTGAGTGCTTTTGTAGACACTAAATAATACGTTTATGTTTCGCGAAGAGACTTCAGTCTAATACAGGACGGAGCAAAAAAAACCCATTACCCAAAATATAAAATTCTAATTTTTTTTAAAGAAATTGTTCTTCCTTGGGACTCAAATCAAAATTTTATTGTTAACTATCTTAGCTCTTGCCGGTTTGCTTTTCCAAATATTCACAACATCGAAAACTTTTGCCAAGAAAAATTTCATTTTCCATAACAACTTTAGCTTCATAAACTTCTTTAGATATTGTCGAGTTCAACAACAGCTAAAAATCTGTTGCTACAACCAACGGTTTGACTTAACAAAAAACAACGAAATGCTTTTAATTAAAGAAATAAGTTCAAAACATGAGTGAAAGGCTGAGCGAGTTGCTCGTGCAATCAAGTCTAATTGAAGTTTCCTATGTGACGACGGACGTTCATATTTAATTGTATTTACACTTCTAAAGTTTCGCAGAGCATTGTTGCTCAATCTTAATTCGCCGAATGAATTAAGAAACTAGCTTTTAATGAACACAAAATATTATGTCACGCTGTTGCAGCACTAAGAGTATAAATATTGTTTGTTGAAGTAAACTTTGTTGAAATTAATTGAAATGTGTCGCAATGTAGTCAAAATGATAATACATTTGCCCTAAAGTTTACGCAAATGGACGATCCATGTGATTGTGTTTGTTCAGTATAAACACATAATGGATGTAATTTACAAAACACAATGTCAACTCCATACAACTTCTTGTCCAACAAACTAAATAGGAATGTAGATTGTATCTTAATATCTGAATAGAAAATAAGTCAAATCCAAATGACTCAAATGATGAAAGATGAAAGTTTTCTTGTTATGCCTTGCTAGCTCGCATACACATCCTTTAAATCTTACTTCCATGTACATACAACACTTCGCATACACATTCATTATACATTGCTCATAATTACCATATAATCTGGTTGACTGCCCTCATTTGAATATGAATCGCTCTTCTCGGATACACTAGACAAAGTTTCGCCCGTTACTGTGTCGTTGTATGAACTTGGCGCATACATTTCTATAGTGGCTGACTTACTGTTTTGATTCGACGCTTCTGTTCGTTTTGGAAAACAAGTAAAAAGTTTGTTCTAATCAGTTCAAAGTTCAACATCAAGTTTTTTTAAATGAAATCTAATAGAAATTTCAGAATCAATTTTCAAATGATACTTCCAACTAGCCTTTGGACTACTTCCCAGACTCTTCCAATGTTCAGTAAAAATGTAGACGAGAGTGGTACCCAATCAGCTCTCAAAGACAATTTTGCTCGTAAATGTCACTTGAACAAATTATTTGAGTTGCGCTGACTTAAAATCTATTGTCAGCGGCCGAATTTCCAATTTTACGTCGCGTCGGCGCAATTTTAATAATTTATTCCATTGAAATTTACGAGCACAATTGAACGGTGTTCTGCACCATCTTTGTCATTCTATTGTTACCACAATGAAAGCACTCAGTTACTGCAGAACACCGTTCAATTGTCTTTGACAGTCGATTAGATACAACTCTTTTCCACATTTTTGCTGAATATTGGACAAGTGTATGATATAGTACTAAGGCTAGAGAACCGTCCGAAACGCAAAATTGAAAAAACCGTCCGATGCAACGATGTAAAAATAGTAGTTTTTGATACAAGTTACGTATGAAGGTAGTTTAACGCACTAGATGTGAGATTGCCGACACGAGCCGAACGCGAGTTCGGCAACACATCGTTTGCGTTAAATTACCAGCATGCGTAACGTGTATCAAACAACGTTTTTTGTAATTCACTGACAAAAAACGAGCTTTTATCTGTGTGTTTCTACTTCGCAAACTTGCCGAAATTTCAATAATTTTTCGCAACTTTCTGCAATTCAATGTCGAAATACGACAATTTTCAATACTGCTTTGAGTGCGGAAAAGGTCAACTTTTCCGCACTCAGATTTGAGCGAGTATGGAAAAGTTTTTCAGCACTCAATTTTAATTGACATTAAAAATGCAATGAAAAGGAAATTATGATCGAAATAGAAATTTTATTGTTTGGTTTTGTCTATTTCGGCATTGAATTGCAGAAAACGTTGTTCCTACCTCGTTTTGTAACTAGATTTTTTCAGCACACATCCTAAATAGTGTCCACACTCGCCTCTGGCTCGTGCGAACACTATTTAGGACTAATGCTGAAAAAACCTTAGTTACAAAACTAGGTAGAAAAATTACTATTTACGTACTAGTACGATAAAATTTATCACACTAGTGCGTAAAAGCGGTTTTTACGCACTATTGTAAAAAATTTATCGCACTAGTGCGTTTAAAAAGTTTTGTCGAACTACTGCGAAAAGTGACCTCTCATGCGACACCGAAATGACGAGCGAAAAAGCGAACTTTTTGTAGGTGATTTGCAAAAAAACGTTTGCCAACCCCCACAAAACACTCAAAATTTTGAAATTCCAACAGGAGAACCTTTAAACCTACAATTTCTTATCTCGAACCTCTCCTCTGTTTTCTCTACTACACTGCACAAAAAACCCCAAAGGAATATTCATGAAAAACCACCAGCTGTCGTGTGCCCGATTTTCAACAATTTTTTTTTGTGGTTTCCTGAGGTAAATTCCTCAAACCATTCATTTAAACCCCTCAAGAGCATAATTCACGTAGAAATAAGCGAAAAAAAATTGTTCTTAAATATCCTGCGATATTACAGCTAGTTCTGGCGTCCGCTGGTCAAAAGTTGGGATCAATTACCAGCCCTATAAGGGATAGGGAGTGAGTGGTGGGAGCTCCAATACCTTCCAATTTTCGTCAGGAGGATACTTTTGCCCTAAAGGTTTGGAGTGTACCATGGTTTTGGGCCCCGTTTGGGTATTTATTCGACCGATTTCCTTTGTAGAAATTGCTTCTGCCCCTGTTATGCCCCTGAACGCTTCCGCGTTTACTAAATTCAACGATCAATTCATGTGGAACCTTTTGGTGGTGGTTTGGGTACACCGTAGGGCATGTACGAAGAGACTATTAAAAAGTCTCATTCTTCAGTCTTCAATCTCCTACAATTTCAAACCATCACCATGTCATTGTAAGATTGTGAAATATTGATCTACGACCTGTTCCATCGCTTGCGCAAACTCGGTCAGATCACAGCATCCGTCTATCGATAATTTTACACCAACTTTCTGACTGCCATAGTTCTAGAGATATGAGTCATCCCTAGAATTCAAGAAGTGGCCATATCCCAAGGACTGGGGCATATTTCCCCAAAACCCTGAGACATGTGTTCGCTAAAATTCGATTCTCTGCAACTTTGCCTTCCAATTCTAGAAGTTGTCCTAGGCCAGGATTGGGCCATATTTCTCCAAAACCATGGAACACGTATTCGCTTAAATTCAATTCTCTACAACTTCGCCTTGGAACCAACTTTCTTCTTTCATCCTGCCCAATTATGAAAGTGGCCATATACCAGGATTGGGCCATATTTCCCCAAAACCCTGAAACAGGTGTTCACTTAAATTTAATTCTCTACAACTTTACCTTTGACAGTAAATCTCCATGTTGCATAGTTAAGAAAATATAGACGAAAATGGCTGCCAGCTGTCATAGCGGCGCCATCATGGATTTTCGTTTATGCTTTTACGCTTTTCGAATCTTAGTTCCGGAATGACACTACTTAGAGAGTTGGTTTCTTCTAGAAAGTGATAGAGTTTCATCAGACGAATTTTTTACGATTATAAGAAAACGGCTGCCAGCTGCCATCTTCGATTTTCGTTTATGCTTTTACGGTTTTCGAATTTTAGCTCCGGAATGACACTACTTAGAGAGATGGTTTCTTCTAGAAAGTTATAGAGTTTGGTCACTAAAATTTTTTTGTATCTTAAGAAAATGGCTGCCAACTCTCAAAGTGACATCATCTTTGAATTTTTGCTAAATTCTGAATAAGAATATCTAGATAGTTGGTTTCTTCAGGAAAGTTATATAAATGACTGAGAAGAATTGGTGACACGAAGTGTTCCGAAGGCAGCCGAAGGTGACACGAAGTGTTCCGAAGGTAGCTGCAGGTAGCCGAATGTAGCCGAAGGTGGCACAAAGTATTCGGAAGGTAGCCGAAGGTGATACGAAGTGTTCCGATGGTAGCAAAAGGTGTTGGAAAACAATTTTTTTCGCAAAGAAAATTTTTTTCGGAGAAAAATTTTTTGGAGAAAATTTTTTTTGTAGAAAATTTTTTTTCGGAGAAAATTTTGTTTTTTAGGGAAAATTTTTTTTTGTAAAAAATTTTTATTTTAAGGAAAATTTTGATTTCAAAGAAACCGTTTTTTGGAAGCAAAAATGTTTTTTTCTTTTCTTCTCAACATTTTTTTTGGCGAAAAATTTTGTTTCGGAGAAAATTTCTTTGGGCACCCCCAACGTAGCAAATTTTGTTGAAAGAAAAATTTTTTTTCGGAGAAAAACTTTTTTTTGGAGACAATTTTTTTTTTGTAGACAATTTTTTTTCTAATACCATTTTTTTTCGGGAAAAATTTTTTTTCTAAGAAAAAAATTTTTTTTTGAGAAAATTTTTTCAAAAAAATAAAAATTTTTTCAACAACTGAAAACTTCCAAAACGACTGATATCACAACAAAAACCTCTTAAAAGGTAGAGTGTGACGCAGTCCGTGAGTCTGCTTCCAAAATTAATGATATCGCTTGAGGCGACGCTATCGCTGATAATACGCAGAAGTTTATTTGAATAGAACCTTGTGTTCAAAGTTTTATTTTCCTTAAAAATTACAGCGCTGTTTTCGAAACAAAACTACGTTGTGTTAAAAAAATTGCGTCACAAATGCCGGACCCAACGACGAAATAATTTTTCTGTACTTTCAGTTTTTGCGCTGCAAAAATTTGACTTTTGTTTCTTATCGTGTAGATTGTTTAAGATAAATTTTACTTGTAAAAACTGAAAGTGTTGAAAAATTATTCCGCTGGTGGGTCCGACATTTGTAACGCAATTTTTTTAACACAACGTAATTTTGTTTTGAAAACAGCGCTGTAATTTTTCAGGAAATTAAAACTTTGAACACAAGGTTCTATTCAAACAAACTTCTGCGTATTATCAGAGATAGCGTCACCTCAAGCGATATCATTAATTTTTGGAAGCAGACTCACGGACTGCGTCACACTCTACCTTTTAAGAGGTTTTTGTTGTGATCCTTAAAATAAGCCCAGAATTTAGAACCGACCTAGCACACTTAGGTGAGGCATGGACAAAAAGGTTTGCCTCTTTTTTCTGACTATTAATTGCTGATTCGTCATCTAAGGACCATGATCGATCGTGTTAAGCGCAATAGACCCCCTTTTCGAAGACCAACAATCGTGGTACGGGTCTAATTACCGCTGTATACAAGAGAATTCCGTCCAATCAATAGGAATTTGTTGATTGAAATTATGCAGTTATTATTATGTGAAATGAAAAGTCAAATTTCATTTATTTTGTGCTACCTATAGGCAGTGAGTCTAACCCCCAACAGTCTGAACTACCTGAACTGCGTTGCTCTATTCGTTTTAATTGCTGATTAAAAAAATGTATATCAATCAATTAAATAAAGTTAAACGATTTGTACGGTTTTGATTCTGAAATTTCCAAACACTAAAAAATGTTGAATTTTCAAACAAAAAATTGTCACAAAATGAAATAAAAACAAACCTTTGTTACGTTTTCGAATAATAAACCAAACAACAAGCGCTGCATTAGCTAACAGAACTCCCAAAGCCGCCATTGCTATACCAACAATGACGAGCGTTGGAATTTCAGCTTTCTCTAATAGCTCAGCGGGAACATTATCTGCTCCTTTAAAACAAAAACGAAAAATAAATGAAAAATAAATTAAAATGAAATTATGAAAAAGTTGGTGTTAAAAAATGTGAAACTTAAAAAAAATCTATAATTAAAACGGGAAATTAAATCGAAAACTCAATTAAACTTTGTCATCGGGCACAAAACAAAGAGGACTTAACTGCTCGTTAATCGAAACAGTTGAAAAAATCAAAAAAGTCACGTTAAATAAACGAAAATTGCGATGAAATATCGCAGATAAAATGCTTCTTTTCCGCAACACAATTACCTCTCTTGATTCTATTTTGTGTACGTCTATGCAGACAACAACCAATCAAGAGGACATTTAGCAAAACTAATGCTGTACCAGAAGCAACACCAACTAACAACAGTATGCCAGACGTGCTGCCAGCAGGTGTTACACTAGTTGTTGGAGGACCACCCAGTGATGAAGCTGGCTGTGAGGGTGGAGGAGCGTCTGTTACGTAGATGAATGTATGCATTTACAATTCAATTGAAAAACATTTTTCCCATGTGGAGAAAATGTGTGCCATTCGTTTCGTGTATTGAAATTTAGGTCAGCGGAATTGACAATTGAAGAAAATCCGTTACGATAGGCAGCAAGGGAAGAAACAAAAGGAATTGTTTCGAGAAAAAAAGTTAATTTCTTGTCATTTACATTTGCGTAAATTTTAAATTACCTTTTGTCTGAGCACTTGCTAAATCCGGTAGGTATTTGCTATTACCCAGTGCATTCGACGCCATTACGGAAAATAAGTACAAAGTGTTCATTCGAAGACCAGTAATGGTGAGTTTGTGCGTATTCGGCAGTCCATCTTCGTATTTGTAATGTTCACTGTTAGCTTCCCGATATCGGACGCGATAACTGGCTTTCATTCCACCGTCAAAACCAGGCGTCCAGGCTACTGTCACTGAGTCATGAGTTGTGTTTAAAATATTCAAACTATTTGGAACGTCTGGTTTCGATGTTATGTCCAATCGAACGTTTTCCTTGCTTTGTCCCAAATCATTTCGTGCTATGCATTCGTATAGTCCATAGTCAGCTGGAGCAACTTGCTCTATAATGAGTGTAGATTCGAATGTCAGAGAGTCGATTTGTTTCACTTCAGCACTAAATTTATAAGTTTTGTTGATATTCAAATGTTGACCGTTTCGAGTCCACAGAAACTTTGGCGCTGGAGCTGATTGAGCACGACAGGGAAGACGACCTTTTTCACCCGCACCGGTGGCCGCCCTCAACAGGGACTTGTCAATTTCCGGTGCAACTAGAAAAATGTTTTTTTCATTACCTGAATTTCATCACTTTTCCAATATTTTCCTTACATTTAACAATCAACAATACGTCTCGACTTGTAGGATTGGCCACACGATTATCGGCAACGCATCGAAAATTGCCGACATCGTCTCGTTGTGGATTCTTTATATGTAAAAACGAAGTTCCATTCACAAAAGTTGACGTCGCCTTTTTGGTCATATCGTAGCCCAAGCGTTCCCAGCGAACATGATCCTCAGTTAACGGTTTCCCTTCAACCGTACACGACAGCATTGCTTCGTCGCCAGGATTGACAACAACATTTTCAGAGATTGACTTTATCGTGGCGCCATCTGTCAATAAAAATTCAATGTTTAGCCATTGCTTGAGGTCTCAACGTCATAGTCACTTACATTCAACAATGACCGATATGTTGATCATAGCCGAACCCTGTGAATTCACCGCTTCACATGTATAGATGCCGGCATCATTTCGAGTTAATTTGGTGATGTTTAAAATTGGGCCTTCAGATACGATTCGTTCTACACCGTTACCGGATGCTAGAATCGGTAAACCGTCTTTCGTCCAAGTGTAAGCAATTGAAATTGGATTTGCGTTGGCCATCATGGCGACCTGAAGTGGTTCACCTTCGACACCTACAACTGTTGACGATGGTGGCGGTACAAACTTTGGTGGATCTATTTTAGAAAACAATGTCACGTTACTCTTATTTCCTGGGAGAATGTACTGTCCAAATGAAAGAGCTACATCAGGCTCGGAATCAGGTCGGTGGTTTAATAAACTCGGGTCTGAACTGAAACCTAAAATGTATCCTGAGTGCGCGTGTCTGTGGTATACTAGATACCGGGAAATCGGTCGGCCAAAATCATGGATACCGGGAAATTTTTGTTGCGACCAGGAACAAACTAGCGATTGGGAAATCAGAAACCTGACCGGGAAAGGTATGATAATTTACAGATTAGAAATGTGCGGGTCGACATTCTTTGCCAAATGGAACCCGAACCGAGCCCGAACCCAAATAAGAATTCAAACCCGAACCGAACCGAACCGAGCCCGAAACCCGAACTTTTTTTAACAAGATTTCATTTGAAATGTTTTTTAAACTCAATTTTGAGAAAACTCAACCCGACCCGAAAAAAATGAAAATGAAAGCCCGACCCGACCAGACAAAAAAATAAATTCAAAAGCCAGACCCGACAGGTTGATTCGGGTTCGGATCGGATTGGGTTTTTAGTCGATTTTCGGGCGGCACCTCTCCTACAAACTGAAGGTTTTTCTTTGATAATTGAAGCTTAATCTGACCGTGAAGTGAGAGCCCTGACCGGGAAATGAGAACCCTGACCGGTAAGTTCTACAAAAGTTACCGGGAAATGCGTTTTAGTTTACCAAATTTCACTTGATTTTGACGAATATCGGGAAATTAACTTTCGGTACCGGGAAGAAAATATTATTTCCACACCCGCCTGAGTCTGTTCCCTGTTTTGCGGTCAAATCAGACGAAAGTTTCAGGTCAGGCTCTTCCCAGATAACAATTGAC
>CM055403.1:70666198-70721600 GCA_029228625.1 Pseudolycoriella hygida
TCACCGGAAGTTTTTCCTCTGCTGAAAGGTGATGATGGGCTTTTGCAGTAAAAATTGTTGAACATTAAAGCGTAACTTGGAACATTTAAATCAAAGATTCGGTGTTTGAAGAAATTGTTGCAATTTTTTGCTAGAACAAAGAACGGTGTGTGCATTGTAAAGTTTTGTTCGATCGAGTGTTGCGTTATCTGTTAAGACAAAGGAACAGTGTGCAGTAAAGTAAAGCCTTTTCGATCGAATGTAACGGTCTTTATAAGAATAAAGAACGGTGTGTGCTTTTTTCTCGTTGTAATTTACGCTGGTAGTCGAACGGTCTGAATCATGGATCCGAATAGCGACAAAGTAAAGGTAGAAAAATTGGAAAAAGACGAGGTTGATTGGTTTCGCAAATGGCACGGAAGTGAAGCCGACAGAAGTTCTGTATACTAACCCAGCTGTCTTATTGAAGAAAAAGGAATCATTTATGCAAAGCGAATACAAGGCTCAACGTGTTATAGTGACATCACTTGGAAAGAAGGCAATGTTGCACGTGATGAATTGTACGACCGTTGCTCAAATGTGGCAAAAATTACATTCTGTCTGAGCAAAAACCCAAGGTTACTATCCACTTGATTCAGGAACGGTTCTTCAATTTTAAAATGGAGTCTGGTGACGCCATAGCAATGCATGTATCAAAGCTACAGTCCATTGTTCAGCAATTAAAAGATTTGGGCGAGACAGTGTCGGAGCCCATGGTCATAACGAAGCTGTTACTATCACTGCCGAGTGAATACAGTCATTTGCGTAGTGTGTGGGACTCGACAGCAGCAGAACAATAGACGGTTGAGAATCTAACGGCAAGATTGATCATGGAAGAAACCCGAATGAAGAGCCAGAGTCAGGACGAGGTGAGCCAAGCGTTACTTGCAAAGAAGTTTAAGAAAGGGACGTTTACAAATAGCAAAAGAAAATGTTATTTTTGTGACGATTTTGGACATTTTAAGCGAGATTGTCCGAAACGGTTAGCGATGAATAACGGCTCCTCAGGTAACGGTTTTTCGAGTGAGGGTAACAGCACGACAGAAAGACGAGGCAGTGCGTTGATTGTCTTGAGCGAAAAGTCGTCGAATGGAACGAGGAAGGGAGCGTTCTTGACGTTGAACGATGCATTGACCGCTACGAAGGGACACAAGAGCCGATCGAATGAATGGTATTTAGATTCCGGAGCAAGTGACCACATGACGTATCGAAAAGAGTGGCTCATCAAATATGAAACGTTTAGTCAACCGATTAAGGTACGAATTGGAAATGGAGCGTTCATTTACGCTGAAGGTCAAGGCAGCATTAACATTCTCGCATTCAACGGTACAAGTTGGTGCGAGAGGCATTTGTTAGAGGTACTGTATGTGCCTGAAATCCATTTGAACTTGTTCTCCCAGAATACTGTCCTGGATAAAGGTTTGTTGATGACAGCTGACCGGAAAAAGTGCGAGTTTCACCAGAATGGCGATGTGGTAGCCATTGCAGTCCGAGAAGGTAATCTTTTTCAATTAATGTTTCAGTTAAAACAAGATGGCAATGCTTTCTCAGCCGGGAAGAGAACGTACGTCAACAGAGCAGTCGGCGCTGCGGTACCAAAGCCACCATCACGACTGGAGGAAATGGCAGTCGTTGTACTGTTCCTCTTTCCGTATGGCATGAGCGTTCGGGGCATCAAAATGTTCAGCAAGTTAAAAGATTTCTAGGAGATTTGAATATGAAATTCCAAGATGAAAAAGACTTCTTCTGCGAGGCATGTATTTTTGGGAAACATCACCGCTCCTCATTCAGTCCAAGTGAGAGCAGAGCTACTGAATCGGGCGAACTCGTGCACGCCGATGTATGTGGACCTGGACCCATGCCAGTGAGTTCTATTGGCGGATCGAGGTTTTTTGTCCTTTTCAAGGACGATTTTTCCAGTTATCGTACAGTGTACTTTCTGAAGCGAAAATCGGAAGTTCCGCAATGCATTGAGAGGTATCTAAAATCAGCAAAATCGATAAATTGTACCGTTTCAGTGTTTCGTTCAGACAATGGTCTCGAATTTGTGAACGAGAGTGTTTCCACGATTTTTGAATCGAACGGTATTCGCCATCAGCGGTCTGTGCCATACACACCAGAGCAAAATGGTCGAGCAGAAAGGGAGATGAGAACAATTATGGAAGCCGCTCGATCGATGATACACTCAAAGAATATGGAACATCGTTTCTGGGCTGAGGCTGTCAATACGGCGGTCTATGTTTTGAATCGGACGGGTCCTAGCACCGTGGAAAACAAGTCGCCCTATGAACTTTGGTTCAACAAAAAACCGGAAATTGGTCATCTCAAAATTTTTGGCTCAATTGTGTATGTTCACGTGCCGAAGCAGAAAAGGAAGAAGCTGGACAGTAAAGCAAAGAAAGGTATTTTTGTTGGATATTGTGACAATGTAAAGGGGTACCGGGTTTGGATTCCAAGTGAAAAACTAATCGAAATCTCTCGAGATGTAATTTTCAGAGAAAAAATTGGTACGTGCGATAACTCACTGTCGTTGCCCGATGCATTATCCGATGGTGACTATGTCTGTTTCGAGACTGGTGAATGTAACGAAAGTGGCACGCAAGTGGACAGTTTGAATGAAGCCGGAGACGATTCGATCGAAGAAAATCGCGTTCCGATTGGTGAAGACGAAAGCGCTGTAAATGAACGAAATATCGAAATCGTGACCGATGTCTAGTGATGATGAAATTGTTTTCCGAAATGTGGGCCCGACCGAAAAATTTCGGCCCAGAATGCCAAAACCAATTCAGTCAGTCAAAAATCGAGTTGGAAGAGAAGTCAATTTCAGTAACATCGAACTTGGATATGCATTTGTTGCTTCCAGCGAACCGAGCACGTACAAAACAAGCGCTGGAATCCTCGGAAAGCGAAAAGTGGAAATTTGCAATGGACGATGAGATCAAATCATTAAAAAAGAATCAAACCTGGGAGCTGGTGGCGCTGCCACGGGATCGAAATCTCATAGACAACAAATGGGTTTTTAAAGTGAAAGAACGTTCGAACGGCCAAGTGGAGCGATACAAGGCTAGACTGGTAATTCGAGGTTTCACTCAAGAATATGGATTCGACTATGAAGAGACCTTCAGTCCTGTTGTTAAATTCACGTCACTCCGTTCAATCATTGCCATGGCAGCTGTTGAGGGCCTCCACATGAAACAATTTGATGTAGCTACAGCTTTCCTCTATGGTGACCTGGAAGAGGAGATATTTATGAAGCAGCCCAGAGGGTATGAGGACGGCACCGAACGCGTTTTGTAAGTTGAAGAAAAGTCTATACGGCTTGAAACAAGCTTCAAGAATTTGGAATGCAAAATTTACAAAGTTCCTGAACGATTATCATTTAAAAGTAACTTCTTCAGACCCCTGCGTATTCATCGGCAGACAAGGAAACAACAAAATCGTCTTGGCTATCTTCATTGACGATGGAATGGTTGCGGCTGCACGAAGTGAGGACATTGATGAACTTATTAATCACCTTACAAAGGAATTCGAAATAAAGGTTTCCGATTGCAACTATTTCATTGGTTTCGAGATTAATCGAGTCGAAAATGGTTCGTTGCATGTGTCCCAACGAGCCTACACGAGGAAAGTCCTAGAGAAATTTAGGATGATGGAATCGCACGGCGTCGCCACACCAGCCGAAGTCGGCGTGGATCGAGATCCGACAGATCCGATATCAAATTACCCGTTTCGCGAAGCGGTTGGTAGTTTGATGTATTTGGCGATCGGCACCAGACCGGACATTGCCTTCGCAGTTGCACGGGCTAGTCGTCAGTTAAATCATCCAGTTGAATCCGATGTAAATGATGTCAAGAGGATACTAAAATATTTGCGGGGAACGATGGATCTAGGTATTTTGTATGAAGCAAAATTGATAAAATTTTCTTTGAATTGTTACAGCGATTCGGACTATGCCGGCGACAGAAATACACGAAGATCAACAACAGGTTTCGTTTTGATGTTAGAGTCGGGAGCAATTTCATGGTGCTCCCAATTGCAAAAATGTGTGGCACTTTCTACCACCGAGGCCGAATACGTTTCGTCATCGCAGGCAATCAAGGAATTGGTATGGGTAAATCACCTCTTGGATGAATTGTTGATCCGATACGAGTCGAGAAAACTATTTGGTGACAATATGAGTGCGATTTGATTGATTAAGAACCCTAAGTACCACAAACGCACGAAACACATTGACGTTATGTACCACTTTATTCGCGAGAAGTTCAATGAAGGTTTTTTCGATTTGAGTTATGTTCCTACTAGCAGGGCTCACGCTGAAATTCGACGCGTCCTTATAAGGACATAAGGACACTTTAGGCAAAAAAATAAGGACAAATTAAGGACATTTTCAGTAAAAAATAATGACAAATAACGATCACTTATAACGAAAAACATTTATTTTAAAATGCTAAAGTATACATACAGTCAACAAAATTTTTTTCTTTTGTTCGTTTTCAATGTGTCTTTTTCTTGGTTCAGTTGAACTAAACGGTCCTCGGCAATTTTCGAATTTTCAATTGCAGCTCCCAACAGCTTTGATAATCTCGTCCCGGTTCATTCTATTTGATGAAAGTGCAGTCTCAATTGTGGTTTTACCTACATCAATTAGATCAAGTGCTGCTCTACGTTTCTTCTCTTCCTGTGCTATTTGAGTGTCAATTAAATGCATTTTTTCCTCATTCTTCTTTTGTGTGTTGTTGCTTTCGGATTCTGTTGCCTTCGACAACATTTTCTCTATGTCCTGATGCCGCTGGTAGGCAGAATGAGCACTTCGAGCACTATCCAGCAGAGCTCTACTTATTGGAAATTTCGTTACGCCACGATATAGTAATATTGCATCTTTGACAATACGTAATGCTTCGATAGTTTTTTCGTCCAGTGCATGTCTGTCTCCTAAAACATCTTTGTTAAAACTAAAGCCACGCTCCGGATCTACATTCGCGTGTGAAAGACATAAACAGGTTTCTGCAAGTTGCCCCAATTTTCGAAACTTTTTCTCGCCGGTCTCACCAATTAAATTGGCAACAGTTTTCCAATACAACTCTATGTCGCCAGCAATTTCTTCAGAAATATCCAAATGTTCAGATTGATAGAGCCGAAATTCCATTTTAATGTCATCCGCGTAGTCTGTTGGCGATTTGGTTGTTAGAAAGTTTGAGTTTTTCAGAATATTTGCCGTCGTTAGCGCCACTCTGCCTGCAGCTGCAACTGTTGATGAAGAGCATTTCTTGTTTGGTTGCAAAAATTGTAAATCTCGAAGAAAAACGGAATCATGAGGTAACTTTGATTGTAAATACGTTGTAACTTCCACGTAGCAGTTTAGAAATGAAACTTTCAGAAGGTTGGTGTCCTTTTCAACGTTAGCTATTAAATATCTTGTCCGCATTCCAAAATCCATGTTGTGAATCTTCTTCAAATTCTTAGTATCATCTACCTTTACTGTCCCAAGATCTCTAGCATCATAGCTGAAATAATACGAAACGAGTTGAAGTGATTTTAAAATGGAGATGATTGAAAGTCGAAAAATCATTAAAAATTTGAAAATGTTTGCGAAATTGCGAAGTCAGTAAGTCGTTAAATCATTGAAAATATAGAAATTGTTTTAACTCAGTTTTTTTCTCTTGAACGAGACTGTCAAAGGCGAATTATAAAAAGAATTGCAATCAGAGGTTCCACAATTTTTAGGGTTGTCGGAAATTCGGACGAATCAGAATGAAGACTTTGAACAAGTGGGACCTCTGCTCAATCTTTTTATATACATTGTGTGAAAGCGAATTATAAAAAATTTTCCATCTTAAACAAAAATTAGCCTCAGAGATATTTCTGTAAATTATAAACCTGGGCTAAGACTTTGATACCATATTACACTCTTCTGCTTTAGGGGCCGTCCATAAAACCCGTCCCCATTGAGGGTGGAGGGGGGTTTCTGAAAAGTGAAACAAAATGGGATAATAAAGTAGGGGGAGGGGGATGGGTATGCGAAAAATGTGACAATGTGGGACAGAGGAAGTCCAAAAATCGCCAAAAAAGGGAACGGGTTTTATGGACGAACCCTTACTTAAAGAATAAAATAAGGGTCTCTGACATTCGATTCAACACTTCGCATAATAAAGAACTGACACACTCAAGGTATCGCATATCGCATTAACTTTGGTCGTGTTTTCCTCCCCCTTGCCCAAATTTCTCTCTACGGTCCTGCAGAAGCACGGGAAATTTTGGCCGTCATCTAGGGAAATTTATTGATTTTCATGAGCGTATTCTTTGAATAAAACCTCGCAAGAAGTTACGAATTCGTAAAGTTACTAATGGTATGAGAATCTTAGCCCTTTATATCGTCAAAGACTGAGAAATGTATTTTTTTCACATGGAAATGCATTTCTTGTCAACGGAAAATTTTATGAATATTTGGCGGATAACGGAAAATAACGTGAAACCGGATTTGGGTACCTGGATCGCGTTTTGTGGAGTCTTTCAAATTAATCAACCTTACCGTATTTTGTCAGTCGACATCAATTGGCTATCTTTGACGAAGCAGCTCATTAGTTTGAAGAAAAGTTCACCTATTTTGGTGAAGAGGACGTGAATCATTGGTTCTCCCGACTGCATTGGAATCAAAAAGTTTTCTAAAACATCTGCCAAATGAATAACAAAGGAAATGTAAATCAAGGATGTTTCGTCTTTCAATGCGGAACGTATGAATTGATATCTGGAACAAATGAAAATACAGTCTGAAGAAAATACATTTAACACGCTGACTTACCTAGCAGTCTTTTCAATTTTAGAAGCAAAATCTCTTGTAGTCGGAAGGAAACGTAGAAAATAACTTCGTAAGTTTTCCCACTGTTGTCGTATTCTTTCCAATGCTACTTTGAGACTCAACCACCGGGAATTGACATGGCGAAGCATATAGTGAGTTTCATTATCCGACTCAAGGTTAACAAAATTGTAATCTTCTCTTCTAGCAGCGCTGTATTTGAAGAAAAAATGCAAATCCTGGGCTAATTTGTCATAATCAAAAGGAATTTTTGATAAACCATATTTGAAGGCATTGTGCACAGGATGTAACGAACAGATTCCATTTTTTAAAATTGATTTTCCATACAGCTTTTCGAGCTCTTCTTCGAGTTCACGATGAAATTTTACATTCACATGAGGTCCATCCATCATTATGTGAAGCAAATAGTCGATGTTCCAGCCGATACGTTTTCCGAATTCATAAAAATGAGAGCGAAGTTGTTGTGAATTACAATGGCCTACGAACAAAGAACCGCAGTACGGAGACACGATCCTTTTATGAATTTTGGAATGATACTGAACATACGCGTCATACTGTTTCTTCACTTGGATTGTTGTTGATTCATCAAATTTAAACGTGAACGGGGTTTTTCTAATATCTGCCTTCAGACTTTCGAGTACAATTGGCGCGATCCCGAACCGAATCAAATATTTTACTTTCGTGCATGACATTCGATAGTTCTCAGCAATTTTTGAATCTGGAAACATGGCTCTAAATATATCATTCATGTCGCTGTTGCTACTAAATGAAAAGTTGTTCTTGCGACATTTTAGAGCCCAAATTACTTCTGCTTGGAGGGCTTTGTCACTACTACTCAGATTGAGCTTAGATGGATTCACAACTAACTGACCGTTTACGTTATTTGTTAATGTAGACTGACCGGATAAACAACGCTCCTTATGTAATTTTCCTCCCATATGAGAAATGACCTGGCTCTTACCGGCATTATTGATTTTAAAATTCTTTTGGCATAATTTACATCGAGCAGAAGTCTTGTCAGCTTTCACTTCCTGCAGCCACGTAAATTCTTTTTCCCAGCTCTTTTGATAGAGCGTATTTCGATGTGGTTTCATTCAATTGCCTGAAGAAAACATAATCTTAAGGACAAGTTCAATGCTCACCTCCTGCACAAATAAAAAACTTACTTGTTGTTATCTGCTACAAATTCAATTCGCTTTTTATCTTCTTTTGTTTGCTCGGTACTATTGGATGAGTTTCAACGATTTGGTTGGTCGGTTGATTGCGATCAGAACCCTTTTCAGTTGAGTGAAGATTGGGTTTACTGTTATTTGTCTGAACCACTTCTTCGTCGCTCGAATCCAAATACTCGATTGGCTTGAACTTTCTGGGATGGTAACGAATAAGCACTGCTTTTCCAGGATGCCACTTGGGCACAGTTCGTTCCATCTGTGAAATCAATTCAGTGTTGAAAAAATTGAAGAAGAAAAACTTCACATATGTGGAACAATTAAGGGCTCATCTCTAAATTACGTAACGCAAGGGGAGGGGGTTCACGCCAAAAACGTTACGATGCGTTACGGTTTTTCCTCGGGGAGAGGGAGGTTCATGTAAGTGTTACGTAAGCAATCAAAAATACCAAAAGGCCAAAGGCCATTCCTTACAATTATCATATCATCGGATTTCGTTGTAAAATGCAAGAATAATCAGGTATACAGCCAATATCGAAAATATTTTCGATAGTACAAGTGCATTTATCTTAGTCGCAAATGTGGCTTTTGTTTTGTTGCGTCGAGACATTAACAAATTTGTGTCTCGATTTGTGCAGTGCTTTTATTGTCCTCATTATTAATGAAAAAGTAAGTTGAAGAAGTATTTTAAGTCACGTAAGGCGGGGGAGGGGGGGCAAGTTGAAGAAGCATTTTGCATTGCGTAACGTGAGGGGGGGTAGAGGCGGCGGTACGATGCGTTACGCAGGGGGGAGGGGGTTTAGAACTGGTTTTTTGCGTTACGTAATTTAGGGACGACCCCTAAATTGTCTTTTCAGTTAAAAATCAAACTGAAACTGGAAAAACATAAGCATGAAACTAAAAGGCACATGGTCTATTGTTTTCGAAAAATAACTGGAATTAATCCGATGAAGTGATTTTTTACACTTTTGAAACACATTTCTTTACAAAATTTTTATTTTCGTTTTTTGGAACTATTTTAGTGCCCCTTTTAACAAGATATTTTATTTTCCATTTTAAAAACTAAATAGGACGATCATTTTGGTATAGAATTAATATTGTTTCAGAATCCGATGTAAACATTTTTAATAAAGTATGTTTCTTTACTTACTTGATTATCCCAAAGCTTGCAACGGATTTTCAGTTCCGTAACTGTGACTTTTTCACAATACTAACAATTTAACAATTACAGAATATTGTTTAAGATTGCACTACCGCACAATGTTACATAACCGAACTGTACAAGTTGTTCTTATCACGACGACGATTCGATGATTTTTGTTTTTATAAATTGATTTATCAAATAGGTACAGATACACAACACACGTTCATAAAGTAATGTGAAAGAGGGTGGTGAAACAATAAAAAAACATTATTAATGTTAATGTATGCGAATTGACAATAATTTAAGTGTACTTCACACGAGTCGACAATTTTTGTTGGTTTTTTAGTATAAATTTTTTTAAAGTGTTGTTTGAAAAATTTCAAATCGAAAGAACGATTGAAAAATAAGGACATTTAGGACATTTAGGACAAATCAAGGACTTATTTCAAAAATAAGGATAATTTAGGATTCAAGGACAAACGTGAGCCCTGTACTAGTGAACAGATTGCTGATGTTTTGACAAAGCCTTTACCTAGAGAAAAATTTTGTAAGTTTCGAGCCTTAATGAGGATGAGCAAATTTTTGTGAAGAGAAATATTTTTGATTTAGTTGTAACTGGGGTTGACAAATAAGGGGGCTGTTGATTGTAAATTTGTCAACATTGCGTTATATCACTAAAGGTCTTCTACCTAGTTCGTACATTAATCGTCTAGTCAGTTCTGCACAGGATTTACAAGAGAGAAGACCTAAATAAACTTTGTTCTGCTTAATATTGAAAACGCGGTCGTTTTATTTGTTCGATCACCGGAGGTTTTTCCTCTGCTGAAAGAAAGCACTGTGAACTTCCCTCAAAACACTATATTCTTGTATTTATATCGTAAATTTTCAAATTAATGTGTATTTAAGGCGTATTTCACAATTTAAACTTAGCGATTTATCTAAGACGTCTGTCTGACGTCTTACAGTCGTCTTACATTAGTGTTTGACAACTACCACCATTTTGGTGGGGCCCGCCCGAGCCCGAGCATGGAAAATTTTTTTGGGCCGCCCGATGCCCGCCCAGAAAAATGACTGCCCGCCCGAGCGCTGGCGGGCCGTACTCTCAAGTCTATGGGAGATGTAGTTAGTACGTTTGTTACGTTGGATCGTTCTCTTATATATTTTCTATCGAATTGAGCGTCACGATGCAGTCTCCTCAAAGTTTCTTCGTATTTGCCATTCATTTTCGAATAGTAACGGTACATGTCATTGCCCTTTTTTGAATAAAACGACGATAAATCTATAGATGCCTTTTCCATTTGGGTTGACCATTTATCAGACAAACATGGGAAGGTGATTTTCTTAACTGCTATTGCCAATGCATCCATTTCCTTTTGCAATGATGTAATAGAACATTCGATTTCTTTAATTTGTGTTTCCACATGCTCGAATTTTTGTTTCTCCAGTTCAGCCAATAAGTTGTTGATGTCACAATTCGGTTCGGAGATTCTATCCAAGAATTTGTCTTCTAACGTATTGAAACTGCCAACGCATTTTCCCACATTCTTTCCTTTATGAAGCATATCTCTATCGCATGATATGCGGAGGTACTCATTGAGAATCTCCATCATTTTTCGAGTGGCCACATCTATTACGTTTTCGTTTTCATCTCTTTTTCCTGATTCCATGAGATACAACATCATTTTTTGAACGGCCGCATCCATTTCGGTCTCATTTTCCATTTCTGTTACAGCTCCAGATACATTGAGATGCTCCTGTATTTTCCGAGCGTCCCCATCCACTTTGTTACCATTGGTAAATGGAGCAAGCTGTAAATATACAAGAAGTAAATTTTAAGGGCTGGTTGCTTCGAAAAGGGAGTTTTCGATCATTTGAAATACAAATTGTTTCTTTTCAGTTTCTAGACCCGTACTGCCAAAAAAAATTCGCCCGTCTGTCCGTCCGTCAACACGATAAATCTTTTTTTACCGGAAATGTAGACGAAAAAGTGATCATGGGATTGAATCCGAGCAATTTTGGGCCAAGGTCCGCCACAAAAACGCCCATCTGCAATCCCAAACCCACTTTTGGTACTGATAGGCGAAAAAAATTTTTGAAAATCGGTCGAAATTTACTCGAGTTAACGTGTTTAAAGACGGAGGGACAAATCGACGGAATACAAACGTCTTATTCAAGAAAACTTTGTCACATCTAATCGATTTTGATATTTGACTAGCCTCGACTATTTTGATTTGCGTTTTAGAAAGAAATTATTTAAATAATCGACGTATTCTAATGTTTAAATACAGACCGTAAATAGAAAACATTATGCGTACGCACAGAACTGATGTTGCAAAAAGAATCGATCGTATCTAGAGGGATTCTTTTGAAAAACAGCCCGAACGAAATCGTACGTATTTTCCAATGGACCTTTTTATAGGTGCCTAGGAAGGTATTGGTCCCTAGAAGCCAAAATCACTTGCAAAATTTTTTATTGAAGCTTGAGTGGCTAGCGGGAGGCGATAAATTACGAAAAACATGTTTTTTTCTTATAGAAATTTCTCCACGCACATGAAACGCATAAGGTCGTGTGGGGTGTCGTTCGAAAGGTTATTGCATGTACTTTCGGGGTAAATATACACATTGGGTATTAAATTTGTCTACACTGAGATATAAGCATTTGAAAAATGGGAAAAAATTCACCTATAGCATAGCATTTCTTCCCCACTCCGAACGAAAGATGGACTAAAGAGACCACGAAAGTGATCGTCCCAAACTGATAAAAATCTTAAATCTAGCTCACCAACCAATCTAGACGTCGTGACAGGTGACGCGAGTGCATTGATCACCGACTCGCCATCCGAGTATATTAGTGCTCTATTAGCCGTTGTTCCTTGCGATCTCAGAACCGACCCAACACACTAAGCAGAGTGCTCTCACCCGTGACTCATATTTTCATGGACAAAAAGTTCCCGTCAACTTACACCAAAAATAAGTAAAAAAAATTTTTGTGATGCCTTAGGACCGCCCCATCGTTTAGGAACTCCCATCGTTTAATTATTCTACAGAAGATAAAATACGGAAATTAAACAACGTTCAGTAACGACAAATGCCAAAACATGGAAGGAACCCGTACGTATCAGAATAGATGCGGCAAACAGAGTTGATGTTACGAAAAGACTGGAACGTATTTAAGTAAATATTGCGTTCACATTAGACTGTATTGGAAATTGCCCGTAGGGCAATTTTGAAAATCCCATCCGAAGTAACGGTGTAAAAACATTCTCCGAACGCACAAAATTGACCTCCAAATAGAGAAAAATGTTCTCCTCAATTTTGTCTACAACATAGCAAAAAACTATTTTTTGGGCTAGGGCCGACCTAGGGCCTTACGTAGAGGCCTCGGATACATACTTCCATAGACAAAAATGTTTCCCTCAATTTGCTCTGCAACATAGCAAAAAACATTTTTTTATGTTAGGGCCGACATTAGAACCGACATGAGGCCCACTTGAGCCCTAAGCACAGGCAAAAATTCTTCTATAAATTGTCGGCCGTGCCGAGATCTTTCAAACAAAAAAAAATTTTGAAAATCGGTAAAGATTTACTCGAGTTATGTACAAAAAACACATAGAGTCCTAGCAGAGACTCGTTTTTAGTGCCCTAGCTAAGTCCAAGGACTCAAATTAAAAAAAGTTTCTTCCATAAATTATTGGCCATGCCCAGATCTTTCAAACAAAAAAAATTTATGAAAATCAGAAAAGATATACTCGAGTTATGTGCATAAGACCAAAAACCACTTAAACGGCCCTAGCTCGGCGGCCCTTGGTGGAAAAAAAAAGTTTTTGAAAATCGGTCAAGATTTACTCAAGTTATCGTGTTGACGGACAGACAGACAGACCGACAGACAGACAGACAGACGGACATTGTTTTTTTCGCTGATTTGTCATCTGGAGGCAACAAAAGAAGTTTCCCCCTTACTCCCGGGTTCGAACTCGCAATGTAACAAACGTGGTAGTAAACGCATCAGACCTACATACTTCTTACGGGTCTAAGCAAAGCGATGCATTCAAAGAAGCTATCTATGGACAACGAACTGAACGGAGTGAATTCACAAACTGCAACGATTGATGAGCTGACAGATAGAATAGTAACTCCAGTGAGAAGCTTCCTGGAAACCAGATGCCGAACTACACTCACTAAAGAGTCGAAACTCAGCAAGGAAACGCTAGACCTGATAGCGGACAGACTAGACTTGGTTTATTATTATTATTATTCAATAGAACCTCACAGCGAATACGTTTTTTGAATAAACAATTAACGAATTACGATATTTCAACTTTCACCGAAAATGAACATACATCAAACGATTGTAAACATTGGCCGATCCATGAAACTGTGCCAAATCAATGTCGAAGGTTTTTCGGCTGACAAATCAGAATTCCTCGGTCGTTTTGGCTGTGACAACAATATCAACGTAATAGCAGCCCAAGAAACGCACATCGATGATCCAGCAGAGTTTCATACCAGAGGACACGTCCCAGGATATACCGCTGCGGCTTTCGTCAACAGCAAAATCTATGGGACTGCGACCTACGTTAAATCAGAGATAACTAATGTCTCGGTTCTGCACGCTAGCCAAGAAAACAACATTTTTCAGATCGTAACTGAAATTTCTGGAATCAAAATCGTCAATGTGTACAAACCACCGAATGAGCCATGGCCACAGAACTCTCTACAACGTGTGTGTCATCCGGCAGTGTATCTAGGTGATTTCAACAGTCACCACACTGTATGGGGTTATGCAAGCAACGATGATAATGGAATCACCCTGCTCAACTGGACACAAACACAAAATTTATTTCTCGTACACGACCTGAAAGACAACCCAACTTTCCATTCGGCTAGATGGCAACGAGGGTACAATCCGGATTTATGTTTTGTGTCGAGAGATGAACTCGACACGCCAATGACAGTAGAGAGAAATGTAATCAAAGCATTCCCTCGTAGCCAGTAATATTGACGATAGGAACGCAGGTGGTACCAGTGAACTCGATTCCAAAACCACGATGGAATTTTCAAAAAGCCGACTGGAAAAGTTTCTCCGCTCGAATTGAGTCAAACATTCGTTTCATTCCAAATGAACTTAACAATTATGAGCGATTTCTTGGCATTGTGAAAGGAGCTGCGAAAAAGTCCATTCCTAGAGGATATAGAAAGCGGTATATTCCGTGCTGGACTAAAGAAATGGAAAATCTGTATCAACAATTCGAGGAAGATGGAGATGAAGAAATTTCCGATCAACTGCTGGAACTACTAAATGCAGCTAGAAAGACAAAATGGCAACAAACAACTCAAGATATGAATTTTACACATTCCAGCCGCAAAGGATGGGTAATCCTTCGGCATCTTGGTGAAACGTCCAAACCCATAAAAACGAGGTCGAACATGGATCCTGAAAGAATCGCCTCGATGATCGTGAAAAACTCAAAGGCAGTTCCAGCCAACAAACATCAGAACCGGATAATGAAAGCTAAACTGCGGAATCTAATTGCATCCATCCCGAATGAGTCCGAGTACGACCAACCCTTTGAAATTCATGAACTACAGAAAGCTATAAACAACACTAAACTTGGAAAGGCGGCAGGCCTAGACAGCTTTTATCCAGAGTTTCTGCACCACCTTGGAAACAGAGCTAAGTACTGGCTTTTGAAATTTATCAACAAAATCTTAAAATTTTCAAACCTTCCCTCTGTGATGATGAAGAGTGTCATTGTGGCAATATTGAAACCAGGAAAAGCGTTTGACGACCCAAACAGTTACCGACCAATAACACTCCTTAGCGTAATGTATAAACTGATTGAAAAGATGAATTACCACCGTATCAAAGACAAAATCGAATCAGTGCTACCTCCCGAGTTTGCTGCTTTTCGATACAAACGAAGCTGTTCCGAACAAGTCTTGGCTTTGACAACCCACATCGAAACGGATTTTCAGAAAGGACTTAAGACTGCAATGGCTCTGGTCGACCTGTCGTCAGCATATGACACTGTGTGGAGGATTGGATTTATGTGGAGTTCTACAAAGTCATCCCGAGTAGGAAAATTGAACGATTAATAAACAGCATGCTCACTAATCGTATATTCCGAGTATTTATCAACGATAAAAGCAGCCGTCCCCGAAGATTAAACGATGGTTTTGCGCAAGGCTCGGTATGTGCTCCGCCATTCTTTAATTTGTACACCAGTGACATGCCTGCCACTTCCTCGAGGAAATTCGGCTATGCAGATGATCTGGGAATGACTATTCAAGTAATCCGTTTCGAAGTGGCTGAAAAAATCTTACAGCAGGACATTCTCAGAATGAAACGATATTATGTTAAATGGCGTCTGAAACTGAACGACGGAAAGACAGAAGTGTCAATTTTTCACCTAAATAACCAAATGGCTCACCGACAACTGAACGTTTCCATCGATGGTGTTCAACTCAAACATAATAGTGTACCGTCTTACCTTGGTGCTCCAGTTGACAGATCGCTAACTTTCAAGCCACTTATAGAGAAACTGTCACAGAAAGTAAAGTGTCGCAACAACCTCATTCAGAAGCTATCTGGAACGAATTGGGGTGCAAACGGAAACGTGCTACGCACCGCAGTGCTGTCACTCGTTTATTCGTGTGCAGAATATTGTGCCCCCGTTTGGTACAGGAGCAGTCATGTCGACGTCTTGGACACTCAATTGAACATATCTATGCGCACAATTACAGGAGCTGTTCACTCTACACCGGTTCCATGGCTACACGTACTGTCCAATATTCCACCACCAGAGGTGAGAAGAAAAATGGCGGCACAAAAGGAATGGAGGAATTGTTTTGACGACTCGAGGGGGTATGAACTTCCGATTAGAAGTGATCTGGCAAACCACCCACCCAAACGACTCGCTTCACGTTCCCCTATCTGGACTGACACAGAAATACAGGGCGAAAACTACGACGTGAAAACCGCATGGAAGCGCTATTGGACTGGATGTCAGTATTTTTCTAACAAACATCTAATCGACGACCCCCACCAGAAACTGGAAGGTTTTGATCTACCAAGAAGAGAATGGAAAATGCTCAACCGGTTCCGTTCAGGGCATGGCTGTTGTGGTGAACAAATGTATCGGTGGAATTTCAACACATCGCCGCTTTGTGACTGCGACAACGACGTAGAACAATCATTTAACCACATTCTCAACTTATGCCCATTGCGTCGTTTTGAACATGGATTGGAAGCAATACATTCAGTCACACCAGAAGCCTTAGAATGGCTCCAGAATTTGGATGTCGAAATTTGAAATTTGAGTGAACTGTGAATAAGAAATAAACTGAATTGTTTTATAAAGAAAAATGTAAATAAACCATACGATTAATAATAATCAGAACAAGGTACTGGACATCGAGCGAGAGTTCTATGAGAACCTTTTTACGTCGGTTCGAGCCAAACCACCTGCAGAAGCAACACAAACGAGACCGGTGATAATGAACCTTGGTTCTGAAGATTTGCTGAAAAGCAGTCATTACTTTGCTACACAAGAAAGGAGACATCACGAAACTCGAAAATTACAGGCCCATCAGTTTGATCTCGCATCTCTACAAACTGTTTATTAAAGTGACAAAGAAGCTAGACTTCTATCAGCCGATCGAACAAGCAGGGTTTCGTTCCGGATTCAGCACGAATGACCACTTGCAAGTGATGAGAAGTCTAATAGAAAAATGCAACGAATACAATATCAGCATCGCGATATGTTTCATAGACTTCGAAAAAGCGTTCAATTCGGTCGAATTGTGATCGATTTTAGACTCCTTGGACGATTGTCGGATTGATTCGAGATCAATGGGACGTCCACCGGAAAGATGGACAAACGACATCAAAAGAACGGCAGGCACGAATTTGCAACAGGTGGCAATGGACCGGGAGAAATGGCGATCTATGGGGGAGGCCTACATCCAGCAGTGGATACATTAAAGTCTAAGAAAGAAGAAGAAGAAGAAGATGGAAAAACACGTGTAGAAAATACTTTAAGTAAAAAGTGTTGTACGGTGACTTCCAAAGGACCTGAACGTCTCATTAAAGTAGAATTCGATATCAACACTTACCCGGGAAAACCTTTGAATTTTAATAGCCGCTGAGTTTCGCTTGGAAATTCTTCCACCACGTGCACCACTACTGACATTTAATGGTTGAACTTCGGTTTTTTCTTTATCATGACTTCTAAGTTCGTACCGACGGCTACCAAATTTATTCTCACGTAATATGTTGTCTACAGCGCTTTCCATTCCATCAAAATTGTCCATCGTCGATGTGTTTCGCTTGGAAATTTTCTCACTAAATGTTAAGAAGTCCTTACAGCTTGCGACAGCGTCGATTGTTACACACAGGAAGTTGAATTTGACAGATGTCTTCTTTACAATGTTTCAATGAGTTTGTGAAATTATGTGTGTGTTGGTACAGATCCTTTTTTTTTGAAACTGCTCACTTTTCAGCGAAACAACTCGAACAAGTCAAGCTGTCAAATTAGACATTCTGTAATTTATAATTACCGACCGTTCACATATGTAAAAGACGATCTGCTACCATCGAAACAGCTACTCCCACCTGTAAACCAATTTTGCAGCGGTATCAAAATCAACGACCTCAATATTATGAATGTACAGTACCGTATACTTATGGCCGGTACTGTATATAAACCACCTTCAGCCGAATTCGATGAACAAGTATTCCCAGCACTCACTTCTCCTTCAATTGTCGTAGGCGATTTTAACAGCCACAACACTCTGTGGGGGTACGAAAAAAACGATCGAGACGGCGACAAGCTTTTCAATTGGATGACACGTGAAGATCTCTCTCTGCTATTCAATGCGGCAGATCCAGGCACTTTCCACTCCGCCAGATGGAACCGCTCATACACACCCGATCTCTGTTTCGTCTCGAAGGATAATCAGGGCAACACAATACCCGCAAGCCGCCGAATACTGAAAGGCTTCCCAAACAGCCAACACCGACCTGTTATTATTCGCATTGGGCTAACCTTACCACTAGTACGGGCAGACAAGAGGAACCGATGGAATACCGGAAAAGCAAATTGGGAGATGTACCAGCAGCTAGTAGACAAGACAGTTTCTAGAATTCCACCACACCCGCAAAATTATTATAGATTTGTCGGGTTAATCCGTTCGGCTGCTAGCAAAGCAATTCCAAGAGGACATAGAGACGCCTACATTACCGGGTGGTCAAACGAGAGTCAAGAGCTGTACGACACATTCAAATCTAATGGAGATACAAACATTGGAAAGAAACTACTTGCGACCGAGGAGCTTTAAAACCGGGGTTGTTTTTCTGGACCTAACAGCAGCTTATGATACGGTTTGGAAGCGCGGCCTTATGTATAAGATGAGCAAAATCATACCATGCAGAATGACTCTGACGCTCATAATGCAAATGCTAAGCGACCGAACTTTTCAAGTAACAGTCAATGGAAAGTTGAATCGAAAACGAGTGCTGAACAACGGACTACCTCAAGGTTCAGTACTGTCAAGCCTTTTGTATTGCGTATATACTAGCGACCTCTTACAAATCAGGCAACTCAACTCGAGATTATTCATGTACGCCGACGATATCGCAATCGCTTATCAATCAGATTCCTTCGAAGCCATCGAAAAAGCCTTGAATGAAGATCTACAGAAGATATCCGTGTATCTCAGCAATTGGAGGCTCAGAGCAAATCCAGGTAAAACTGTTTATTGTGTGTTCCATCTCACCAACCAACAAGCCACCCATAAGCTGAATTTACAAATGGATGGAAAAGTGGTCGAATACGAATCGAACCCCAAATACTTAGGAGTATTTTTGGATAGAAGTCTAACATACCGCGCACACCTAACACACACAAAAAACAAACTCCGCTCGAGGACAAACAAGTTGCATAAATTGGCTGGAACAACATGGGGATGCACGGCTACGTCTCTTAAAATAACAACACAAGCTATGGTAATGTCCACAGCCAACTATTGCTCGCCAGCTTGGATGGACAGCGTCCACGTAAACCTGGTGGATAACCAAATTAATAAAGCGCTGAGAATGCCGCAAAATTGAACAGAATACCAGACAACGATATCACAATGGCACCGAATAACTTGCGACTTCCGTCTAGAAAACCTTTTTGGTGTTTCTATAGAAATGCTGGAAATTTTAGCGAACTGAAAGAGCGATGGAGACAGTGGTGGAACAACTCTTCAATATTCCAAAGACATCTGGTGAGTGATCGTACGGTAGCGGTAAGCGGAATGGACCTTCCGCGGCGGTCTTGGTTGAGGCTAAGCAGATTCCGAACGGGACAAGGATGCTGTGCCTTTTTGCTACATCGGTGGAAATACAGAGAATCGGAAATGTGCGAATGCGGTCAAGTCCAAACAATGGACCATATTCTTCAACAATGCGGCATCCATCGTTTTACGGGAAGTATTTATGACTTACACAATCTTACAAACGATGCAAAAATATGGTTGGAAAACCTGGCAGCGAACATTTGATCCAAAAAAAAGTGATTTAAAAGTCAACTTAAAGTTTCTAGACCAGTACGAAGTACGTAGGTCTGATGCGTTTACTACCACGTTTGTTTCATTGCGAATTCGAACCCGGGAGTAAGGGGGAACCTTTTTTTGTTGCCTCCAGATGGCAAATCAGCGAAAAAAACAATGTCCGTCTGTCGGTCTGTCTGTCTGTCTGTCGGTCTGTCTGTCTGTCGGTCTGTCTGTCGGTCTTTTTTTTTATAAGGGTGAGGAAATCTTCATAGACATCCGGTCTTTCTGAACCAAGGTAGTGTTGGATTCCATTCTTTAATGACCTACCAACTAAAACCTCCTTCCTTAGTCTTCGTGCTCTCTTCTCCCCGGAACCGCCTCACAGCATTACTTCGGGGAGGAGCTGTGCTTTCGCACCTACTTTCTCAGATCAACTGCCAGTCTTCTTTGATCGTCTCTCCATGCAATTTGCAGCTTCGTCATTATTTTCGCAACTACATTATCCGCCACTATCCACACCTCCTCATCGCGGCACATCTCCGATATTATGTTTTCGGCACTTACATCTGGCCTACTCACAGTCAACAGCCCTCCTCGTTCTTGTTCGAAGCGGGGGCAGACGAATAACACGTGCTCCGCAGTCTCTTCCTGCCTATCGCATGTCGTGCAGAAGGGTGACTCCGTGAATCCAAACCTGTGCAGGTACTTCCTGAAGCATCCGTGACCAGACAGAAACTGTGTCAGGTGGAAATTAACCTCTCCATGTTTTCTCTGTACCCATGTCGTTATTTTTGGTATGAGTCTATGGGTCCACCTTCCCTTGTCCGAGGAGTCCCACTCTTGCTGCCACTGTCTCAGTGATTCGGCTCTTAATTTCGTCCTAACTGTTTTGGTAGTTTGACCCTCCATTCTCTTCTTTCTATGACATTCACTGTCTTCTGTCAGCGTTATGCATATGGGCATCGTCCCGGCTATAACACATACCGCTTCTAAGGATATTGTTCGATATGCGCTTGCTACTCTTATGCTTGCCAGCCTCTGGGCTCTATTAAGCCTTCTCCGATTCCTCTTCGTATCTAGCGCCTGTATCCACGCTGGTGCCCCGTAGCGCAATATCGATAGGGTGACACTTGCAAGGAGCCTCCTTTTGCTGTTGCGCTGTCCAAAGCCGTTTGGCATCATTCTGGCCAATGCTGCGGTGGCTTTCATTGCCTTTTCGCACGTGTAGTCCACATGGCTATTAAAATTTCTGCGGTCGTCCAGCACAACTCCAAGGTATTTTAATTGGCGAGTGGATGTGATTTCTTCCCCGTCAATGTTCAAAATGATTCGTTCGGTTTTTCTGCAGTTACTTACTAGCATGATCTCAGTTTTTTGGTGGGCCAGCCTCAGCCCCGCCGTTGTCATCCAGTTTTCGACAGTTTCTAGCGTCTCCATCGTAACCACCTCTACCTCCATCTTCGACGTTCCGGATACCGTGAGGATCAAGTCGTCGGCAAAAGCAATCGTCTTAGCACATCTTGGCAATTTCAGCCTCAGCGCTGTGTCATACATAACATTCCACAGCGTTGGTCCTAATATGGATCCTTGTGGTACTCCAGCTGTGATGTCGACAGTCTTTTTCCCTTCATTAGTGTCGTACGTTAGTACTCGTCGCTCGAAATAGCTTTTCAGTATCCTACAGAGGTAATCGGGGACTCTCATGACATGTAGCGCCTTGGCTATCTCTATCCAGCTTGCGCTATTAAAGGCATTTCTAACGTCTATCGTCGTTATAGCACAGAAGCGGTTACCCCGTATTTTTTGCTTCCGCGCCTTGTCGGTGGTCTCTATGACTTTTTTAATGGCCTCAATCGCCGATCTCCCTTTTCGAAATCCGAATTGTTCGTCCGACAGTCCGTGCTCGCCCTCCGTGTGTTTTCTTAGTCTATTCAGGATCGCGGTTTCCAGCATTTTTCCCAACCCATCCAACAAGCATATAGGTCTATATGATGATGGCTTGTCTGGCGGTTTCCCTGGTTTTGGTATTAAGACCAGCTTCTGTTTCTTCCATATTTGAGGAAAATATCCGTCGTCGAGGCACTTCTGCATTGTCAATCTGAGCATGTTAGGCTTTGCGCATGCTGCTGTCTTCAGAGCTATATTGGGGATTCCATCTGGTCCTGGCGCTTTGTTATTTTTTGGCTTTTGTGCAGCCATCTGGATCTCTTCTACAGTGATCGACCGTTCAAGTCTGTCTTCCGCTTCATCGTCATAAGGAGTTTGCGGCCATGTGATCTGTTCGTGCTGTGGGAAGAGCTCTCTCACTATGACCCCTAGCCTATCCGGGCACTTTTCTTTTGGCCCCAATGTACCTTTCATCATCGTCATTACTGTTCTGAACACTTTGCCCCTCGGGTTCGTGTCTGCCTCTTGGTCAGTTTCTTCCAACAATCCCTCTTACTCGTCCGGATTGCTCGCTTCAGTGCTAGTTTTGCATTTGGATGTTCTTCGGACCTCTCTATTCTAACATTCTCGTTTCTGGCCCTTTGCATCCTCCTTCTTGTCTTAAAACAAGTTGTTCGCAAAAGTCTTATTTCGTCGTACCACCAAAATGCCGGTTTTCGCCCATTCCTCGGTTCCATCCTTCTTGGCATCGCCGCGTCACATGCATTCACCATTTCTTTCGTCAATTCTTCTGCAGATTTCTCTTCGTGATCGTATTTTGATTGGAGATATTCCTTAAAAACTTCTTGATCGAAATTTCCGGTTCTCCATCTTCGCTCTCTTCTATGAGTCATCTGTCTTGTTGCCTCTGTACACTTTTTCACGGTGTACCTCAATGCCTGGTGATCGCTGTGTGTGTAACTTTCGTCGACTCTCCAGTTCAGGCTTGGAACTGGTACTGGACTGCAGAATGTCACGTCAATAATCGATTCTCGCCCATTCTTGCGGAATGTAGTTGCATTTCCCACGTTTGCCAGAACCACATTTAATCTAGCTAGCGCTTCTTCTCTAGTGTGGTTAATGAGTACTAGCTGGCAGTTACTCTGTGAAATGCACTGACAGCACTACTCCCGACTGAGCAATTCCATGGGAATTATTATTATCTCACAATTTCCTTCTCGCGTGAGAATTTATTTCGCGTATATTAGAGCAGCGGAGGATTTTATTGTACTTTAGGAGAGTAAAGAGATAATTTAACGTACACTGAGCTTTTTTGTTTTATACCTTTGTCAGTGAATTGACTTTAGTCTGGTAATACCAAAAAAATGACAGAATTTCTCTAGACCAACAAATCCACTTTGGATGTTTCAGTCATGTGACCTCAAACAGTTGCAAAAATATAGAGAAATAAAACACAACTTAAATGAAATACAGGGTAAATGCAACAGTTATCGGACATGTAGAAGAGTCTCCGGCCAAATCATAGTTTCACTAGCAATCGGCCACTTTTCGCATTGAAATAAGGCCGGTTACTGCTGATGGCTGGAGACAACTACACGGCCTTTAACTGGTGCATTTTCCCTACTTACAAACAAAATCATTTCTAAAACTCAAATTTACGAATGCCAAAACAGAAATCTGATCGATCAAAAGAAAATCAATAAGCAAAACAAACAAAAAAGACATTAAAACGACTCTCTTCTTAGGATGGAATTACCAAAAAACAGTTATTCTAGTTACAAATTCGACGAATAAGTAATACGTTTTTCCTTCCGAAAGAAAATCAGTTTTCATTGAACTTCACTGTAAGCATTTGAAAAGAAATAATGAAAACTTCAGTCAGCTAAATTTTTGTAGAAATCGGAGGGGATTTTAATGAAGGTTTGCATATTGCCGATGTAGTTTCTGCGGCTTTGTGGTAAATTTTTATAGAATTTTCTAATATTATACTCAGACATTTTTTGTAACACAAATTATCTTGCTACCACATGCACTTCAACACATTACGCTTATAAAAAGCTTCGTATTGTTGAAAGGGTAACATTAGAACACAAAACAGTGTCCGTCAATATGCACACAAAGTACATATTCGTGTCCGGCTTAATATCTCATGTTTTCTCCATTTAAAAAGACACTAATGAACCCGCATAATATCATTTTAATTGTCTTTAATGGATTTTGTTAAAAAAAAAAGTTGTAAAATGTCTGTTATGCAAGTTGGAAAATGATGTCCCTCGTCACAGACAGAGATTCTACAAAACTTTCTCTACTACAAAAGCTTCACTTAATTAAAAAACTAATTAGGATAGATGTTATCCTTCTCCCACAAATATACTTCTTATTCACCGATTATTCTCAGCATTATCGGGAATAATGAAAGATTTGAAGAAGCATTTTATTACAAGTTTTTATTATACTTTTACCAAGAAATGTATTAAAATTGATTGATAAAGATCTCAGTATGTTCGAAGTATATAAGTCAACGTCCACTTGCAAGCATACCTAAGAGCATGAAGCTTAACACTGGTTACATCTATTACATAGTTGAACGTTACACGTGCAAATATCCTTTATATTGTTGGGAATAGACAAGGCACCAACAAATGGATGGCGCATAAACCTTATAAATAATTGCATGAACCACCCTATGACTAGAACGTTTAATCGCTTCAACATATGTAATCGTTTTATGGGAGAGAAAACATAAATTTAATAATGTTTTACGTGTTTGTATATTATTATTTTATGTGGTACGTCCACATTGCTTCTTGTGACATTGAGAGGGGCATAAAAAATTATGTGAAATTTGGCAAAGACGACCTTTACACGCGGAAAATGCGAATGGTTCTAGTGGTTGATTTCAAGCAACATTAATGCCACAAAATAATCCTTCAACCTCCTAAATTAATTGAAGAAAACGGCTTAAAGCTGACGTCTTAATGTTCGATTAACAAAACTGTTTTTTTAAAGCTCTTAAGAAATAGAATTATTTGCAACTCATCACACCTGTTGCACATACTGCTATTTTTCCATAAATAGAATGCTTTATGTCCCGCGTCACGTGATCTTTGCGTAATTAAGCTAAAGATTGCAAAATTACACGAAAATGCGTGAATTATGGGCTTGTTAATGAAATACGTTCGTTCATTCTATATTTCCGTCTCTGATTACTAAATTAAATCCTTTGAAAGCGATAAATGTGATTTTGTTAATGATTCAATCAACTGTCTTTCTGATTAAGACGAATATCCTTTAACCTATGACATAGTTGTATTCAATTAAATCTAAATGATGACATAACCAACTGTTAATGATTCCGAAATAAACCGCATTCGAATTTATACATGCGATTAACTTCGCTCATCCAAAATGCCATGGAAAACCCATACGTTCGTTGGGAGTGCTGAGACACATAAAATAATATTAAATAAAATTAATAAGATCCACAAGACTGTACAACCGTTCACGTAATGGAAAACTATATGCGGAGTTATAACATAAATTATATGTATATGTTGAGTTCCAGGAAGGATATGATAGAAATTCAAACTCTATATTCGGTTATTGAATTTAATTATGTGAAACTGACTTTGAATATTAATTTCGCTTATGGAACAAAATTACATATTTTGTCTTTGTAACACACAAATTTCAAAATACACACGTACACATAATAGAACCATATGTACGACTTAATATTAGGCAAATTACTCATATTTAATTTAAAAGACGCATTTGAATGACATTTGAAAATTCTATTCCAATTTGCCTAATTAAATTGTCATTAAAATTTGATATTGCTCAGATTAATGGGAGAGTATAGTCAACGTATGGAGCTATTTAATAATGTTCCCATTATGTTGCATAATTACTACCAATTTCGATCCACTACATTGCCATACACACAATATGAGGTAGAACTATCCTTTGACTAACGGAATTTAGAAATGAAATTACGCGAAATCGGCCAATACTGTCGAGTTACTCGAAAATAGTATACTTTTGCTTTATGTTAATCGGTTTTACGCTTTTAAAAATCTATATTCGCATCGTTCTTTAATGTTCTTTAATATGATCAAGTAACATACCTTGGATTGTATTAAACCTTCCAATAGAAAAAATGATTTTGTCCAATAAAAATAATAAATATTTTTTTTCCAATAAATATATTAAATATCCAATTCATTTTGTAAAAGGAAAATGTATTTTTTATAAGTCATTAAATATTTTTATTATTATTATTATTTCTTTATTTCTATATCGTGTGTAACAAAAAATGTGTCTTAACCAGCAACAAATAAAGTTTTCCTAGAATAACTTAATACTAAATTAACATACGGTCAAGAATTATAAGACTGCGTAGCTCCAGTATGTGCACAATTCTAAGGAGCTATTGGATAAAAATTATTTTTTTATTGGACATTTATTATTTTTATTGGACATTCATCATTTTTTTATTGGAAGGTAAATAATAGTCCGATTCTTATTTGTGCTGTTGCGTTCGACGAAGAATGGAAAATTCGCCGAAAAACCCTTTTACAGAGGAGACGTGACGCAAGTCTTTTTGTCTCCCTACAAAAGTTGTGTGTTTTTAAAAATTGCGTCACAAATGCCAGACCCTACAACGAAATAATTTTTCTATGCTTTCAGATTTTACGCTGCAAAAATTTGACTTTCCCCTCTTTTCGCGAAGATTGTAGTGTGCAAATTTTTTTACGTGCAAAAACTGAATGTGTTGAAAAATTATTCCGTTGGTGGGCCGGGCATTTTGGACACAAAAAAATTGTATCTTAAAAAACCTTCCCATCCTCCCAAAAATTTGTCTCCAAAAAAATTTTTTTCGAATAAAATTTTCCACAAAAAATTGTTTCCGAAAAATTAACACAAATTGAAGCAAAAGTGAAATGCGACATGTTTAGTAAAGTTTGTGAGGATTACGTAAACTTTATGTGGATTACGTAAAATTTATGTGGTTTACGTAAACTTTATGTGGATTACGTAAACCTTATGTGAATTAAGTAAAATTCGGGCCGATTACATATTTTCAGCAGCGATGTGCATACTTTACGAAAATTACGTATGCTCATTTTATCTTCAGCTGATGGCTACGTAAACCTGTCATTGTAACATGCCTGCGTACTAAATTCAATTAATCGTTTGCACTTCAAAAAATTATGGATAAACAAGTTTGCTCTAATCATCAATAATTGAATCTTACAGACCCTCCAGGTGCACCGTATATAGAAGGATATACAACAGGTGAGACATTACGCCGGGGACAAACTGTTGAACTATCGTGTCGAAGTCGCGGTGGAAATCCTCCTGCACAATTAATTTGGTATAAAAATGGCGCACAAGTCAGAATGGCTTACAGGTAAGAATTTTTTTTTCGAAATCTTCAAATAAATGCAGAATTTAAATAAATAAATGAGTGTCATATCGGTAGCCAGTTTCAATTGAGACATTTTCATTGTCACCTTGCACAACTTTCATAGTACTTTATTGGTGGGCGAAAGAAAATCGAGGATTTCTTCTAATGTAAATATTGTACATAACGAGTGAGCGTAGCGAACAAGTGAGAGTACAGTATTTACATAAGAAGATATCCGAGATTTCTCACGCTATCAATACAATATTTTATTTCATTAGGCGAGAGAATATCGTACGTTATTCATTCGAGCGCATGAATGTGATAGCTGCGAGAATTTATCACTGCTTCGAAGTGTCAGGGTCCTTGGTTCGAGTCACGGCGGCTGCAGGTCTTTTTTTCAATTTTTTTCCAATATTTTTTTTTTAATTTTATTTATTTGGTCGTTTTAGTCGTCACGTGAAATTACTATTTTCATATAGACATTTGAATTTTGCTCTGTGAGAAAATCACATTCATGACATAAATAAAAACTGATTCAAATACAAAACGAACAAAAATACAAATACAAAACGTAAAGAAAACCACTCAAAATACATAAGCCTATGTTGCATATCGACAAAAACAACACTAGTGTTTGTGAAAGATACTTTTGTACATTCTACGTTACTATATGCTTCTATTTGTCAACAAACAGTATCAACATAATTTGTACATACCAAATGAGCGAAATTGTGCAGTGGTTAGCGTCGATTTTTGCGGATCGGTGGGTCGTGAGTTCAAATCACGGCGGTGCCACTGTTTTTTTCAGTGAATTGGCAAAGAGAAAACGAATTTTCCCTAGTGATTTAATGTATGGTTTTTCCTTTATATGCAAGAGTGAATAACGTACGATATTGTCTCGCCGATGAAATTATCGACAGAGAGTCTCAACAAAAAACCGTAAATTTATCGTTTTGCTTGTGCTAAAACTAGTGAAATTGACTAAAATCAACCGTTCAAGCACCCTGACACGTGTACGGTGTACATTTATTTTCGCTTCCACCACCTAATGCTTCTCTTAGGAATTTTTTTTTAACTTTCACGAAGTATTAAAAATGATGCAACAAATGCTACAAACGTCACGAAGCAGTCGAGGTTTACCGAGACTCTTCGCGACGAGTGTGTTTTCTTGTTTATCACATAAGCGAAAAAGGGGCGACAACATACAACAGAAGAGAAATTTGGTATTACACTCAGTAGATGTAATTTGACATCCGAACGACGAGCGTATGTGATAATAGTTATTTACGTACGAGGTAGTAGGCGTGTAATTCCATTCCGAGTGACGTCTTAAGTTTTTCATGCTTTCTATCAGGGACCAAAGTTGAAAAATGTAAGCGCCAGCTTTCACACCGTGGGATTACATTTTTCTTTTCGTCCCTGATAGCAGGCGAGAAAAACGACTTACAGTGCACCTCGCCGATTGTTTCCGTAAACAGACGGAAGTTACAACGTCAACCAATAGCTTGAAAACTGATCACAGAAAAAACAGTCCTTTTTAGGGTCAGATGTATTTCCAAACATTTTTTTTAAACTGTTAATATATCGCTAGAAAAGCTACCTATGTCTAGATATAACTAATGCGGTCATTAGTTTAATTTTATTTTGGTGATCATAAGTGAATTTTCTTGTGATTAAAAATCGGTGATCGCTTAAAATACTACCCTTTTGGAATGGAGATTCGTATGAGATGGAAAAAGCTACTTACCACGAGAAGTATACGAAAATGATAGCCCAATGTCTGTAAGACAATGCGACTAAATTTGTAACAAGAAAACTGATTTGAAGATCTTCAAATTCAGTAATCTGAATTTTTACAATTTAATTTTGCGGGTAGTCTAACAGGAAATATGACTGTCTCACAAAACGTCAAAAATGGTTGTAAATGTGATAACATTACAGCGACTAAACATCAACTCATCAAATTTAGTCACATCAATGTACATCATTGATACACGCCGATGTTTTCTATCCGGGATCCATATTCCATTTGTAAATCAAAGAACATTCATTTAATTTCAAAAATTTTCGTTACAGTCTTCTTGATTTCGCTTCTACAATCACTTCGTCATAATGTTATTTTATTGAATATTCAATGCGTTCTATATACCCTTTTTGAAGCTTTCCATGATGTTAGTTAAATTTAATGTTATCGATTTCCATCAAAAATTTCACGTTAAAAAACGATTTTGGTCCTTTTCTATTCAAAAAAGCTGCAGAACTCCTATATTCTCACTTCTCATCACAATATTATACTTATAGTCATGAGAGCTTCCCCGACCATACAACTCCAAATACATAGGATCATTGTGTCGATAATATCCTTTATTTAAATTTTATGTAATTGAAATTTGAGATTCTTAGAATTTACATTCTCGAACAGCTAACACAATTTAAATGCTAATTTTCAATCCACAAGCTCTTAAAGCTATTCGACTATAGCAAAAGCACACATAATTATTGTATAGATAGGTAACATGTACCAGTTTGTATAATAAACAATTAAACATAAATACCACCAATGTCAGGAAAACTCCTCTTTAACAATTTCGATTTGTCTTCAGATGTGATGTTGTAAATGAACTCGGTAATTACAAAATATGCTTTTGATTTCATCCATAAAAGACTAATTAAGTCCAAAGCATTACATATTTACACAAAGTAATCACACAGACGATGAAAAACGCCCGAAAATTCTTAATCAAATGGAAAATCCCTAACAAGAATTTTCTATAACCCGCAAAATTATAGCAAAACTACATCAAATATTTAAAAACATTCTCTCAGCGAAAATTAAAATTTATGAAGATTGGGGAACATGAAAAGTTGTTTTTTTTCCCTTCCTTAAACCGAAAATCAAAAAGTTTTACTATTCTTCGGAAAAGTATACTTTGTGTAAAGTGTGCACTGGACAGTACTAAAAGTTGAAATTAAAATGGCTCGCTTATACACAACACAAGAACTTTAATTAGTACGAAAATGTTGTACAACACAAATGAAAATGTCTACGTTGTCCTACTCAAAGGCATAACATTTTTCCGCATTTCTTTTTGTATACAACAAACACATACAGCAAATTACATTTCGTTGAAATGCCAAAAATTATTAAATTTACTCTGTGTTTCGTGACATCATCTAAAAAAGATTTTTTTTTCTTTCAACTTTAGAACGGCCGGAAGGCTTTCAGAAAACATCTACACATTTACAGCCGAAGCAAATGACAACAAAGCTCGTTTTCGATGTGAAGCCAGCAACATTATGTCACAGACACCCCTAAAGGTTGAAGTGGATTTAACTGTTTTGTGTAAGTAATTAAGTCCTCATTTCCACAACCTTTTTTCCACTTTCATATTTGCTCGTGTATTTCGTAAATTTGTATGGAAAATGATAAAAATCTAATGTTTCCGTAAGTTCCTTGACGAAGAGAAACGTCTTGAGCACAATACGCTTCACATAGCTTCATATATTTCAAAAATAATTGGCAAAACTAATTAAAAGCACTTTAGATTTGTTAATAACAAAGAGAAAAGCTAAATACGATTTTTGATTTAATTTTCCATTGTATTGTGCCGCCCACACAGTTGCACCTACACACGTATCGATATCTGGACCTTCCGAAGCGAGAGTTGGCGATCCCGTTCCACTACAATGTTCGACAGCCCCATCGAATCCTGCAGCTGAAATAAAATGGAGTGTAAGCGGGAAACAAATTCGAAATGCGACATCCAGAACCGTCGTTTCACCCGAAGGTATATTTTTAGCTTTTTCTTTTCTTTTTTTTAAGAAAACCTTTTGTTATTGGTTCGGGTAATTTTACTTTGAGATATTTAACATCTCCGTTCATTATAATAGTATATTGTACCGCATGTTTTTACCTACGAGAGCATAAATATACACATCCAATCACCATCATGTAATAAACATTAGAAAGGAAACGACATGGTAGCAAAGAAAGGATCCCAGCGGAAAAAAATGTTTGAATAATTTACTTCAAAATAGGTTGTTTAGATAATGAAACGTCCTATTTTTCAAATGAATTATTTTTGGAGCGTTTTCCTTTTTTTTCCTAATGTTTGTCTTTTGCTTCTGATTGAGTGGATTGTAGAAAATTTCTGTAATGGAAAAATTCATTTCGACGATATTTTACAATTAAGTAGTTTCATTTCACCGATGTTTCCTTTCATTTCCGGAATGTAAATGGTTGTTGAAAATAATTTTAAGAATAAAGTCGAAAGGAAATTCATCTACACTCGGAACATTTACGTACCTAGGAGGAAAACATTCATTTTTCCTTCCGTTGTTGAGCAGAAAAAACTCTCTTCGGGCAATAATGGCAAATATTTGCGATTTCGAGATGAAAAAAGGAAAAGCAAAGAATGAGTAAAGCTACACAGGACTCTATTTCGAAGACTAGGACTTACGTTTACTTGGCATAGCCACACAATTCAATTTTTTTTATTAAACTGTTAAAAAAACAAGCAAAGATCCTCACTTAGTACTTTCCCTTATGAAATTAATTCTAGATATTGAAAATGTTGTATTGTCGATTTGCTCTAAAATTCAACAGCGAAAAAGTGCGCCGAGCATTTTCTCATGTCGCACTCTTTCGCCGTTGAATTTTGGAGCGAATCGACCAATATTTTTATTTCAACCTTCGTTTCTTGATCGTCCAAAAAATTACCCAAGATAATGGGATCCGAAAAACGTAGTAACGTACACAAAAAATGACTACTTTTAGTCTTTTCCCTCTCGTATGCAAAAATGTATGGAGAAAAATGATGAAATGTATGGAACGTACGTTTTCGCCATAACCCCCTATGCGTACCCAACATGATTTTGGGAGTTGAATTGTTGCAAAATCCCATTAGATAAACAGGATAGGGGTGTTTTCGAAATCTGCCAATATTCGACTTATCAAGTTGCCCAAAAACGGAAAGCTCGTTCATTTCTACATTCATTTCTACATTGAATCTGGGCACTGTCTGCCCAAGAGCCGCTAATCTAGGGTCGTTTTTGGTCTTTTGTACATAACTCGAGTAAATCTTTTCCGATTTTCATAAATTTATTTTGTTTGAAAGGTCTGGACATGGGCGACAACTTATGGAAGAGAACGAGAGAGAGAGAGAGAGATTTTTAGCCCTTGGATTTAGCTAGGGCACTAAAAACGAGTCTCTGCTAGGGCCTTACGTGCTTTTTGTACATAACTCCGGTAAATCTCTTCCATTTTTTTAACGGAAGGTCTAGGAATGTCTCACATTTTATGTAAAAAAAGTTTTTGATTAGAAGTCCTTGGACTCAGCAAGGACCCTAAAACTGAGTTTCTACTAGGGCCCAACGTGTTTGTTTGCATAAATCGGGCAAATCCTAACCGATTTTGTTGATAGGTAGCCGACTACCGAATTATATTCAAAACCAAATTTGGGCCCCCGGTCCTGTGCTTAGGGCTTAGGTGAACCTCAAGTCGGTCCTAAGGTCAGCCCTAGCCGAAAAAATTTTTTTGCTATGTTGCAGATCAAATTAGGGAAAACATTTTTGTCTATGGAAGCATGTGTCCGAGGTCTCTACTTAGGGCTTTAGGTCGGTCCTGAGGTCGCCCCTTGACAAAAAAAAATTTTTTTGCTATGCTGCAGTGCAAATTAAAAAAAAACATTTTTATGCATAGAAAGTCCCCAGGTCTGTCATAAGGTCGGCCCTAGACAAAAAAAAAAACGGGTTTTTGCATGATGTATAGAAAATTGAGGGAAATATTTTTGTGTACGGAAGTATTTGTCCTGGGCCTCCACTGAGCGCCCTATGTCGGTAGTAAGGTCGGCCCTAGCCCAAAAAATGGTTTTTTGCTACGTTGGCGTTGTAGAGAAAATTGAAGTGAACATTGTTGACTTTCCAGCGCCGTATCTAGGGGAAAGGCGAGGGGGGGCTGAGAATTTGTCTGCCCCCCCTGAGGTTTGTTCCTTCCCTACTGATATATATTAATGTTCGGAAGAAAATCTGCCCGTGGGCAATTCCACGGTCCGCCTCGTTTCCACGCGTGAAATTCTCAGTAGTTAGAAAATGATAGTCATAGAAAAATTACTAACATCTAGTTGAAGGATCAATCCTTCTGATACACAATTTTCTATGAATATCTCTTCGTAACTACTGAGCATTTCAAGCGTGGAAACGGAGTTTTCGTGGAATGGCCCCCGTAATGAGAGGACGCTTTTTCACTTTTTTCTTGAGTACTGCTAAGCCTTCGACTACCTCTGAATCACAACAAAATTTGACCAGTGAATCAATTTTCATCAACTTTTTTTAGTTAGTTTTTTGAGATCCATATCTCTCATTCCAAACCTTGAAAAGCAATTCCCGTTCGTCGGAGATATAAGCAAAAACGTTTCTACAACCTTCAAAACACAAGGTTTTGACAACTTATTCGATCGTAACTTCGAAAGTTCTTGACCGATGAGACCAGTCGAATTAAAAAAAATTGCCTGGGACGCTTGACTTGTTGGCTCCAGGTCGGCTTCGGACTCAGTTATCATCTTAAACACTTTTCAGAACGCTATAATATACATTGATAGTTCATTTAATTGCAAAAAAAAATCTGGGGCGCGCCCCCCCTAGAAAAGCAGTCTAGATACGGTGCTGTGATTTTCTGAAGGGTTTTTTACACCGTTGCTTGGGACGGGTTTTTCAATATTGCTCTTTCGGTAATTTTCACTGCAACTTAATGCGGACGTAATTTCATACACTTAAGAGTTAAGGCAATATTTACTTAAATACGTTCGAGTCTTTTCGTAACATCATCTCTGTTTACCACATCTATTCTGATACGTACAGGTCTCTTGCTTATGTTTTAATGCATATTAACCGGGTAAATTGTGCTACATACTACACGTTCATCGCAGTGTAAGTGACGTATTAACGGCGAACAATAACTGCCCTCGGGATGTATTTTATTTAACTAGCCGTTGACTTCGAATGAAATATTACAATTTTCGAAAAGCCATTCATTTTATACGAGTGCGTTCAGTTTTTGTTTGAATTGCAGAAAAACGAAAAGGTTGCGTTGCTTCCGCCTCGATAAAGTGAGTAACACTTGTGTGATTACGGTACCTCGCCTTTGGCTCGGAAACCGCACGCCTTCGTACGTGTGTTACAATCGATTTACATGGTCACTGTACCTATTTTACCGTTTTCGCGTTTTGTTTTTGACGTTTACTGCTACCGTCGTATGTCAAATTGTCATTTCTCTACTTTGTTGTTTCGTTTTCGTTGTTTCATAATTCGACTGAAAGACATTAAGTGAACTTTTAATCTAGAGCGTCTCCCCACGAATATAAAATGAACCTCAAATGCCTTCAGAATTCATCAAGTGATGCATCATCTGTCAGTAAAAATGTATGCTGAGAATGGTCTCTAAATTCATTCGCTTAATTGTAAGGCATTAGACACATTTTCGCAGTGCTTTGTAATATCTCAGGCATTCCAATCATGATCGAACTACCTTCGCGAGAAAAAATGAATTTTTCAAAATAAAAAATCTAGGCCGTCAACAAAAGTTTTCTACTTCACCATAACTACTATGTTGCACATAGAACATAAATTCACATCGATCAATTAGTTTCCGTTAAAGTTCATTTCGTGTATAAGACATTTATCAGAACCTGAACTAGTTAAAATAATGTGTTCTGATACATTGATGTTTCCTTGCTGTACTAGATTTAAGTAATTTAATGGTTGCAAAGGAAACACTTTCTACCATAACCTATCGCACATTGTTACCTAGTATACGAAGCTATAGAAAAGTTTTTGAAATAGCCAAACAATATATAAATACTTCTCAATGAAAACATTTATTGTCTTTGGAAGTTTCAACATTACTTTTCATTATTATGTGTATATTGCTAAACGTTTTGGTAGAAATAGTGACAATAATTTGTGCCATTGCGCTTCGTAGCGACAGTAAAACACAAAATGTTTTCTAATAATATTGAATGCTGAATAAAATACCCAACATATCCTTGTCTGAATTGAATTGTCTAATTGAATTTATTGTATTTATTTTACCATTTTTACAGGAGGTTGGATTACGACGTCAAACATAACAGCTGTGGTTGAACCGAATAAACGATCATTAGTTGTTATATGCCATGGCCTTAATATGCAGTTGACTGAAAACGTAGTATCAACAACAAACATCAATATATTATGTAAGTTTTATAGCCATTTTCCTTTTCATACATTTTATGAACGAACGTATGTGTATCCCTATTCGCTATGCCTCAATGCTGAAGTCAAAATTAATTAAAACGCTCTAATGATGCCATTACACTTCAAGGATTTACAATGTTTATAGATGGAAATATATGCTGATTCGAATGTTACATCACTACGTTTGATCCTCATATGCAACTTAACTAAAATATTTGTGTTTGGTATAAAAGTTTTAAGAAATAAACAAATGACATTAAGCTTTAGCGTATCTCGCATAATTAAAATCACATATCCAGTAGAAAAAACCTCGAGTAATAATTACAACTCGACTATGTTAAAAAAGTCGGAGCAAAATTGTAACATTTCGTTCGTTACAACACAAATAGCTTAGTTGCGATACGTGAGCTTGTTTCTGGTAGTTGGTTTGTACTATTGTATCACTCATTGTCGCGGCAATGGATTTTACATTAACAAATTGGATTTATATTTCGCAAAACTAATTCAGGTAATGTCAGCGTCTCATATTCCAATCCTGTTGCTGGCATTTCAAATTGTACTGATGGAATATTATATTCTACTGTTGATCCTCCACACAAACCTATTGCCCGCTAAATGAATACAGTGAAAGAATCATACGATTGTGCAACTTTGCTGTTAGCATTTCCAGCTGGTCGAATACATGGTTACAACACTCTTCAAGAGAAACCCACCGCCCACCCCATTCTTCTTCGTTTGGAATCTGTGCCAGCGTTCTGAATAACATCCTATGAATTGTCTTTGTAAAAATCTTATTGTGCTTCACGCTCAATTGAGTGTTTTAACTTATGAACACAATATGACAGAAGGTCAAAGACATTTTTGCATTACAAATTATTTTTGCAGTAAGTTTTTCCTGACGAAGGAAAACTGAGTATAAAAGAACTTGTAAAATGAAGACAAGTTTTTAGAACTTTTTTACTTAATAAAATGTTTGCAATTAAATCAAACAAATTGTGGTGGCGATCTACATAAGTGGAAATAAGTTATAAAATTGGGATACAAAATTGGATTTGAAAGACTTGGACAACTACTAAAGTATTCGAATAAATTAATTTGGAGACAAAAGGAACGGAGTTGAAACTAAAATAATTTAACTCTCTAACCACTAGATTTGCTTATAACCCGCTAGGTTTTCACTCAACCCAACGTTTGTTACGGAATGTTATTGGAGCATTAATTATCCTCCCAAATTCTTTCGATAGATGACGCTCTGTCACTATAAAGAATAGTCTTTCTGGTATTTTTCTCATTTTAACAACAATGCTCAAACCAAACTTGAGAGCCGCCACCGACCCATTTTAGTCCAGTCAAGCCACCGGTCGACAGGCCTATCAAAAGTTTACTTAAGCCGTTTTGAAATTTTGCTATTTTTAACAGAACTACAGTCATCCCAAATAAAAGTGTCACCGAAATGTAAATCGTGAGTTCTATATGGATTTCAAATTCTCTGTGGATTCTCTTCATTGGTCGATATGCAGTTTAATTTGATTCGTTAAGTTTTCCTTTTGGCGCATTTTCTTTATAAATTTAAATTTCTTGTTGTTTTATTGAAATGTTTGTAAACTTTTACTTTTCCTTAAAATGTTATTTTTCATGGGAATTTTTATTTCTCGATAATTTTTTTTCTGAAAATGTTTTTTTCTTGGAATTTTATTTTTCTGAAAATTTTTTTTTCTTGCAAATTTTTCTTGGAAATTTGTTTCCTTGAAAATTTTATTTTTCAAGAAAAAAAAATATTTTCAGAAAAAATCATGCTCGGAGCGGTAGCGGAGAGCGTGACGCAGTCCCCACACCCCAAAAAAAACGTCCACAAACCCAAAAAACTCCATACAAAAACCCTTGCGACAAGACACTATGTATAGGCGAACATTTGAGTTTTTCCCCTCGCCCCCCTCCCCCTCCAAAATATTAAAAAAAAAATACTTCGCAGCAGCTTTCCAACGAGCCCACACTCATCAAAATCGGTTGAAAACGAGCCGAGATATCGCCAATCAAAGATGACCAATTTCTATATAAAAATGGTAAAATTATCTTTGAAAGTAATCAGAATTTTATTCCTTGTTGTGTGTCAACGATCTATGTCTCTATCTATGTATCTATTTACTTTTTTTTTTCTCGAGAGCCGCCCGAGCGATTTCCTTAAAATTTTCAAGGAACGTCAGTCTCGGCCCCAAATGAAAAATTTCATATGCCGCTTTTCCGGGAAAATTCTGGAAAAGCCGTGGCATGTGGAAAAGTGGTCAATTTTGAGGGTTTTTAGGACAACAGCTACAGAATTGGTTTCTTCGGGAAAGTTATAGAGTTTAATTAGCAGAATTTTTTGGGATTTTCGGAAATCTGCCAAAGTGACGCCATCTTGGATTTTTGTTAGGTGTAAATTAGGCTTCTTTGGGTTTTCGAATTTTATCTCCGGAATGATAACACTTGCAGAGTTGATTTCTTCTAGAAAGTTACAGAGTTTCATCAGGAGAATTTTTTGGGATCATAAGAAAATGGCTGCCAGCTGTCATAGCAGCGCCATCTTGGATTTTCGTTTATGCTTTTTCGGTTTTCGAAATTTAGCTCCGGAATGACACTACTTAGAGAGATGGTTTCTTCTAAAAAGTTATAGAGTTTGGTCCGGAAAATTTTTTTGTATCTTAAGACAATGGCTGCCAACTATCAAAGGGACGCCATTTTGGATTTTTTGCTTAATTCTGAATAAGAATACCTAGATATTTGGTTTCTTCAAGAAAATTGTATAAATCACTGAGAAGAATTGGTGACACGAATTGTTCCGAAGGTGACACGAAGTGTTCCGAATGTAGCCGAAGATGAAACGAAGTGTTCCGAAGGCAGGCGAAGGTGACACGAAGTGTTCCGAAGGCAGCCGAAGGTGACACGAAGTGTTCCGAAGGCAGCCGAAGGTGACACAAAGTATTCGGAAGGTAGCCGAAGGTGAGACGAAGTGTTTCGATGGTAGGCGAAGGTGATACGAAGTATTACGATGGTAGCGGAAGGTGTTGGAGAACATTTTTTTCGGAAAAAATATTTTTTTTTGTTTGAGTAGAACCTTGTGTTCAAAGTTTTAATTTCCTGAAAAATTACAGCGCTGTTTTCAAAACAAAATTACGTTGTGTTAAAAAAATTTCGTCACAAATGCCGGACCCAACAGCGGAATATTTTCTCAATACTTTCAGTTTTTACACGTAAAAATTTAAATTTACCTTAAATCTACACAAAACAAAACAAAAGTCAAATTTTTGCAGCAGAAAATAAAATTTGAAAGAAAAACAAAATTTTCAAGAAAAATAAGATTTTGAAGAAAATCAAAATTTTCAGAAAAAAAATTATCAAGAAAAATAAACATTCTCACGAAAAATAACAATATAAGGAAAAAGAACATAAAAAAACATAAAAAGTAAAAGTTTGAAAACATTTCAATAAAACAACAAGAAATTTAAATTTATAAAGAAATTGCGCTAAGAGGAAAACTTAACGAATCAAATTAAACTGCATATCGACCAAAGAACAGAATCCACAGAGAATTTGAAATCCACAGACCTCACGATTTACATATTTCTGTGACATTTTTATTTGGGATGACTGTAGTCTTGCATTTATAACGAGCATGTACTAAGCATAAAGCCCTTAGCTCTAGCTATTACGACAGTTTTGCGTTCATTGTCGTAAGTCCTAGGTCAGAACCGAAAAAAATTATATTTACGATTTTCCGGCTTAAAAGGAGCTTTAGCTGCGGTTGACTGTTTTTTTTTTCGGCCAGCCTCTGCCGAAATTTTCGGAATAATTTGGTTAATTGGATTACCAACATTACACTCCTCAGTAAACATAAGACTTTGGTATGATTCAAAAGGTCTACGCTTTCATAAGAAACTTAATCTTATACTTATCCCTCTTATACACCCTCAACATGTTGGTAGCACATCCACTTTGCTGCTTGAAGATGTTTTTACTAAGAGTTAGAAAGCGACCGCTTTATCAGACTGTTTACAGATCAATGTAATGCCTTAACTACCTGTGTCTTCTTGTGCCACTCATGACAATATCGTAACCAAAAAGATCAAAACCTACCCAAAGTGAACAGTTTCTGTTCATTTCGTTCGTGATTTGTAAGTTGATTCAATAAAAGCTTTTAATACACTTAGTATAACGTTTCACAAATCGGTTCAACTTACGTTCTTAATCAATTTTATCTGGAGTTTACATAGTCAATCTAATATTCAACAAAGTTTTAAAGAGCATAAACGAAAAGTGTAGTTATTAAACATTTCATATTAAAAAACGCTTGGGGGAGAAAAGGGTTTAACTTTTTCAATATTTTCCACTAAACATTTTCAACAAACGAACCATATCAAAAGATGTTTTCTTGCAACGACATAGTATTTCGTTGGGTGTGTATATACCTCTAAATGTGTATTGTGAAATCTCATTTGCCACCATTGAACCGTCGTAGGAACTTTCCGTATTCCAAACTAAATACATGCATAGCAGAAGTATATATTACGGTGTACCATTTGAACGCTTAAAATGAAAGCCCCTTTTTCCTATACCCCCATCTCGCCTCCTGATTCATGTCATAATACCTCATAGATAATTATCTTTCGATTTTCTTTTCATACAGTATTACATAACACACTTATATTCAATTTGTGTTTAATGTTCTTTCAATATGCGGCTAGGATTTATATTTAATTTACCTAAAAGGCTTATTTATATACACATAATAAAAAACATACACCATCCGTGAGGACGAGATGGGTGCGGTGACTGTAATGGGAAAAACGAAGTTGTTGAGAGTTTGCGATGTTCTATCACTGTGCTTGCTTCGTACATATAATTTCCAGCAGGAATGGTTGGGATGGGAATGGATTTGTGTATACACATGAAAATATACGATTCGTTTTAGATAGATACGTTCAAAGAAAGGATGTTTAGGAAGTTATGCTGTTTCCATAATTTTTTTTTTGTTTTTTCGATTATTCTTACATTACCATTGTTCCCGATTTGAATTTTGTCATAATCATTTATTTAATTTGATTTAGTGTGATTGAAGACGACTTCAGGGGTGAAGTTATGGGGATTTCATGATTGCTGAGCATCATTTTGAGCCTCCCTCCGAACAGTATTCTAAATTGTCTCACTCGCGCTAACAAGATTTAGTGGATATACACTCTAGCTTTGGTACACATGCATTCTAGCCTGACCCCAAATATATTTAGTGGCTTCGTAAATAACGACAAAAAACATAAAAAATGTTTTTTTATAAGGAGAATAAGCCTATTTTGAAAATAAAGCAACAGCAAGTTTTAATGGTCCTCTTCGGTCTGAGGTTTTTTGACGTTGTATGAACTAGAGCTCCGTACTGGTCGACTGCGCTCAAAAAATCTTTTGACTTGTAAATTCAGGTCAGGTCAAGTCATTTATATTGACGTGACTCGACTTGAACTTGACTTTGACCAGGCCAAATACCCGAGGAGCCGAACCAACGCAGACGACTAACTCTTCCTGTCTCTTCCAAAGATAAGAATCCTAGCATTTCCTTCATATTCCGCATATCATTGTTTGATAAAATTGACCCTTGCTATGCTCTTAAGAATTCAAACGTCGTCGGTATGACGCTCGAATTAGACTTTGAAATTGTACTGTGATCTTTTCGTTCACTCTTGAGACTAATCTATAAATCGTAAAATTGGGCGACTGGGGATCTCCAATAACCTCATTGAACGACGAATCTCATACGAAGCTCATATTGTATTTAGCGTAATGTCGCTGACTAAGTCCTAGGCCATTGGTTTAGATGGTGTTCCGATACAGTTTGTTAAACTGACGTTGCCAATAACTCTGCCGTTTATTACTCAAGTATTCAATTGTGTTCTTACAACGTCCAGTTATCCTGGATCGTTTAAGAAGTCTAAAGTATTTCATGAACGTAACGACTCGGATACTCGTGAGCTGAAAGATTATAAAGGGATTCACATTTCGCCAGCGCTGTCTAAGGCTAAAGGCTAAGGTTGTGTCATTTTTGCTACTCCTGGATTTCTCCAAGGCTTTTGACTCGGTGAACCAGAAGCTGTGTGAGAATTTTTCCTTTGATGTTACGGCCCTGAAGCTCATTGAGTCATTTTTATCAGGGCGAGTACAATGCGTAGAGATAGATGGATACAGGTCGGGCTTTATTTCTATGAGCTGTGGACTTCCACCGGGAACAGTGCTTGCGCCGATACTGTTCTCCATGTTTGTGAATGATTTGCCAGGTGTATTGCGTCATTGTAGCTGCCACATGTTTGCGGATGATTTTAAATTATACTTCAGCTGTCCGTTGGATAAGGCGAAGGAAGCAATTTGTCTCATAAACAGTGATCTTCAATGTATCATGAGCTGGTCTGTGCGAAATCGTCTATTACTTAATGCGTCGAAATCGAAGGTGCTAGTGATATCTAGGACTGACGTGTGCCTTGTCCCGGTGTTTAATCTGGGTGAGGAAGAGGTGCCTGTGGTGAATAAGGCTAAAGTGCTGGGTGTTTGGTTCAACAAAACTTTCACATGGGAAGATCATTGGAGTGAGGCTAGAAAGAAAGTGTATCGAGGGCTCTGGGCATTATGGAGTAGTAAGGCGTCGCTTCCCCTAGCGGCCAGGATGAACTTAGTCAAATCGTGCATCTTGTCTCACTTCATGTATGGTGCGGTTTTGATGCCAGTGCTCGACTTGGTAACGAGGGAATCTATGCAGGTAGCTTTCAATGACTGCCTTAGATTTATTTTCTCAAAGAGTAGGTCAGAAAGTGTATCATCCCATGCAAGAGCGGTGCTAGGCTGTTCGATTGTGAAGTTTAGGAAGTTGCATGAGTGTAAGATCTTATACAGCCTGATCACGAATAAAACGCCAAATTACTTGCTTGAGATACTCGTTCCAGCACGATCAATGCGAGCAACGAACTATGTTGTACCGAAGGTAGAATCGGATATGTTTCATGCTCGTTCTTCACTCATGCCATCATTACATGGAATTCACTGCCGCGAGGTGTAAGGAGGAAGCCAACCCTTACCACATTTACTAGAGCTTGTTTGGAATATTTTTCTAGTATGAATGACAGATGAAAAAATATAGTACCAGAAGGAAAACCAATTTATTAGTTCGAGGCTAGATCAATAATGTTATATTTTAGTGTTGACACCTGATCCTTATTTTATATAATTTACTGGTTAGTTTAAAATAGTTTTTTTTTTTCTCGTTTTGTAAAATCTATATTGTACATTATAAATAAGGAAGACAGCCTTGTGTACATTTTGAAAAATAAACATACATACACATTGTTTCACCTATAATCACTCAACCTAGAAGTGAGCAAAGAAAGCAGAATTACCAATGTACTCCAGAAAAAAGTTTCAATAAATGTAGAAAACATCAGAATCTAGTAGCCAGTACTTTAGGGCGCCATACATTTAAATTTGACACCAGGCTACCCTTTATGTGACCTTGAAGTACGCAGCATCGTGTCAAATTGAAAAGCGTGTTAACATACAGTACTCGCTATTGGCCTCGACATTGCCTAACATCATTTTTTGATCCCAGGGTTTCTAGCCGAAAATGCAGTCCCCCGCTTGTTGCAACTTTCTGAAGGCTGCGTACTTCGGACTCAGGATCCAGTAGTTTCATGCTCTAGATGAATGATCAGACTATGAAAGAACTATAATTGGTAGATGTATAGTAGATTTTCAGAAAAACTTCTGTTACAAAGTACGCCATCAATTTAAGAGACATCACCCTCTCCTGTTGTTAATTTCTCAAAAATAAATATCCTGCCACACAATTTTATTGCTTTGTTACCGCTCACTCCTTTGCGATGCGGCGAGAAAAAAGACAAACAAATTAACACTCTAAAATACACGTTTCGCAAATAATTCAAAGTTCCTGAACCTATTTTTAATGTGTGAAAATGAAAATGGTATTGTGTTGATAATGTGCACTACCAAACATTTATGTATTCCAATATTTTATATTTCTTGCGTTTCCCTCATGCTGTGGTAATAACATAAATATGCTTCACACAATCTATGTGTAACGTACACACAAGGAAAACTCTTCATATGGGGAGAAATTCACGTGTCTGCCAATGAATATTCTTGCCGCGAGTATTTGTTTTCGTTGCGCATTGTTATTCAAAAATGTTAATTTCTTGTTTTATTCCAGCTATGAGATTGATTATTAAATAAATTTTCAATGTTTGAAGAAGGTGGATCGATTGCATTTGTTTATTTGGTCTAAATTGCTTCTATCAATTTGATTGTTTTCGATAATCGTTTCCACTTACTCTGGATAGAAATTTATGACGAAATATGGGTGAAGTTTTAAAAAATTAGAACATTAATTTGCATCTTACACAATTTCCAACAATTGGTTTTAATTTACTCTTTTCTCATTCTGAACATCGAGTACAAGGAATTATCGAATTTTTGTTATCTTCTGATTCAATAGACACTTTTAGTGCGGCTCAATTTTGAATTTTTTCCTGCGTTACAATTGAATACGAATATGATAATCTAGTTCTCAACGAAATTAGATGGCAGCACATTCTATACACTTGACATTTGCAACAGACTATAACCCAATAAGAAATTCCGTTCTGGACTTATTTGTGAATTGTGACATTTGGAACAGACTATATTTAGTTCATAATATCGCCGTTACGAGGATAATAGATGTCACACTTTTCGTTAAGAATGGCCTGATGCGTAATTACGCACGGTATATGCGTAAAATTAGCACACAAACAATAGATTTTTATACTGCCATCTTGTGTCAAATTATTCAAATTTCAATTAAAATTCTAATGTTGAGCGGCTAAAAGGGTCTATTGAATGTGAACCCTGTGGATTGCTTGGTTGGTTTTATTTGAAAACATAATTCAGTTTGTTCATTCACAATAATACATACTTAAATACTATTGAGCAAAGTTAAGCGTCTATTTACGTCAATCACGTTCTGAATTAAAGCATGGAGGTCATCCTTGTTGGGCCTATTGCGCTGCATTTTCATTCTTTCAAAGCTCTAAATACTTCCTTCGGGCTGTGCTAGCCGCTTTCTTTTCGTGATAAAAGAAAGCCCTTCAGCTATCTTCAGCTTGAGCTGTTCCTCGGGAGTCAGATAGAACTCTCCTAAGAGCTTCGTTCTGAGATCTTCAAAGCCGGACAAGTGCATATGAAATGTCATTCCCATCTTGTCGAGGTGGTAGTTCAAACTGTTGTGACCTGTTAAGATTGCAACTAGTTTCCTCAATTCTCCCTTGCTGAGGCTCAACAGAAACTTCGTATTCCCGGCATTACATCCGATTAGAAACTCTCTCGATTGCCTGCAGGTTGAGAGTGTATCCCATCTATCCTGGTGGCACTGACCTGTCCTAGTCTTCAGTAGTGACTTGATCAGACCTGCGTATCTACTGACAGCATGTTCTGGTCCGGTGAACGCAGAACTACTTCTCTGGCCAACTGGTCAGCTCTATCGTTTCCTTGTACCCCTGTGTGCCCTGGTACCCATGTCAATATGACTTCGTTGCCTCTTCACAGAGTTTCCCGCGCTTCGAAGCACTGATGAACCAACTTCGACGAAATCTTGACTGATGACAGTGCCTTGATAGACGATTCACTGTCAGAACAAATCGCAATTCTCTCATTTCTGACGCCATCTCGTTGCATCATGTCCGAACTTTCACAGATAGCAATTATCTCCGACTGAAAAACTGTGATGTATGAACCCAGAGCTATGGCTACATCGTACGTCTGCACCAGTTCCTTCATCTGTCTTCGATCCGTCCGTGTAGATCACGACATCTGCTTCTATTGGAGGCGTTCCGAGTTCCCACTCAGATCTTGCTGGCCGGCACGTTTCAAAACTCCTTTCGAAGCAGAAACGTGCTCCCATAGAGTCTTCTGGCATATCTACTTCGCTAAACTCTTCTCTGAGTCGTGCGAGAACACTCTTCAACTTCCTGTTTTAAAAACAGGTCTAGCGGTGGTAATGAGAGTAGTATTTTCATCGCCGCTTTCGGCGTCGATGTCATCACTCCAGTTATGCTGAGACACGCTAGTCGCTGGATACTATCGACTTTCTTTCGCGTAGCGCCTAGTTTAACCCGTGCTGCCCATACCATACATCCGTAAGTCAGTATAGGTCTCTCACTATGGCTCTATACATCCAATTCAGAAAGGAAGGCCTGAGACCCTACTTTTTGCCAAACGTATTGCGACACGTCCAGAAAATCCTCAGAGCCTTTTTGGTCCTCTCTTCCACATGCTATTTCCAGTCTAACTTCCCATCCAAAACGACTCCAAGGTATTTCACCTTGTCCGTCAGCTTAACGACAGTCCCGAAAAGTACTGGCATTCGCAGTGGAACTAATTTTCGCTTCTTCGTAAAAAGGATAAGCCCGGTTCTGTCTGGATTTCCAGACAGCCCTGATGCTATACACCACTCTTCTACAATCCGAAATGCTTCGTCCATCAGCGAACATAAAACTTCCTCGTAAGCTCCCGAGATCAAAATTGCGATATCGTCGGCAAAGTCAACCGCTAAATATCCTGATTCGTTCAGCTATTCCAGAGAATCGGCGGTAAGACGCCGCCTTACGGGCATCATCTGTCAACTAAACCCCTTCTGTTGGCACCGAACAAGTCTATCGACAATATTCGGTTACCTAACATGGCCATAATCCACCTTATCAGTGTCCTCTCCACACCAAACCTTCTCATACCCGCATTAACGGCCCTAAAAGTAACTTTGTGTGGATTACTCTATTACTTATTTAAGACGAACAAAATTGACGCTGCTTTTGATTCATTTTCCTTTTTTGAAACCCCTGGTTTTCCTCAAAAATACGCCATAGAGTTGAGATATCGGAGCTGTTCAGTTCAGGTTTACCCAAAGAATTTTTCGTAAGGAGTCTATATTTAGGACAAGTGTGATTACACAGCTCGTCACCTGTGCCACAAAGATACGCTGAGATATCCGAACAACTTATGTCATATAAATATTTATTCGTGACACAGTAGTTAGAGATGGCTTGGAACACTTTCTAAAATATCTGACCTACCGAGGCTCAGTAGCATTTTTCTGACTTCTGTCGATGGAGCTGTGTTGGTGTTTCTAGCGCCATCATATTCCGTCCATGTTTTGGGATGTTCGTTTCGAAGCCATTTTTTTTACTTTGGCTTTCCTTGTCGATATGGAGGGGCTCGTGACCAGCGAAACCGCGAGTGTATTTCACTCTGCTAAATTTTAAAATGCTTAATTTTTCACTGCGAATTTCCATCTGTTTTACATCTTTTTTCATCTATTTCCATCTTCGATCCACCTATTTCCATCCTCGATCCATCTATTTCCATAATCGATCAATCCATTTCCATTTTCGATCCATCGATTTCCATCTTCGATCCATCTGTTATGAATTGAAATACACGTGTATCAGGATGTGTCCTTCATTGAACATGTAGAAGTAAAAATAGGACAAATGTTGGTTCAAGTCCACATTCAATTGAGAACAGATTAATCGAAAATGGAAATAAATGGATCAAAGATGGAAATAGATGAATTGAAGATGGAAATAAATTGATTGAAGATGGAAATAGATGGATCGAAGATAGAAATAGATGGATCGAAGATAGAAATAGATGGATCAAGGATGGCAATAGATGGATCGAGGATGGAAATAGATGGATCGAATATGGAAATAGATGGATCGAAGATAGAAACAGATGAATCGAAGATGGCAATAGATGGATCGAGGACGGAAATAGATGGATCGAAGATGGAAATATATGTGTCGAAGATGGAAATAAATGGATCAAAAATGGAAATAGATGGATCGAAGATAGAAATAGATGGATCGAAGATAGATGGATTAAGTATGGAAATAGATGGATCGAAGATGGAAATAGATGGATCGAAGATAGAAATAAATGGATCGAAGATGGAAAAAATGTAAAACAGATGGAAATTCGCAGTGAATCGCAGGTAATTGACTGCAATCGTAAATTTTTTCGCCAGATATAGCAAAGAGCTCGGTTACCTCGTGGAGAGTAAGATGTTAAAATTATGCGCGCTAACGTTGGTATACATTCTTGAAAAGATTTTCTTGGACATGGACGTGTTGATCTGTTTCCACTACAGATTATCTCGACTTTTCAATTTCTATGAATTTTTTATTATTTACTGTAGGGAGTGTAAACAAGACAGCACATTTTTCCTCCAGAAAATATATAAGAAAAAGTTTAATTCCAAAACAACTTCAAAGAACCTATGAGTTAAGGAAATTAATAATGACTCAAGTTTTCTACAAGAGTCCTGAAGATCAGCATTGAGTGCACAAAACTACAGAATGTACAAGTCGAATAGAAATATTGGTACAATTTAAATGAAGTTTGTGTTTGATAACTTAAAAAGACTTCGCTCTTGTATTAATGATATGTTGTCTTTCACTGTCAAAAGAATGAAATGTCTTTGTGGAAAACAGTACCTTCATAACTTAATTTAATTGAAACGTTATGTCCGTCATAATTAAATCTTTTCTGCTGTTATATAAGCTTTCAAAGCGACGAAAATGTAGTTTTATAGCAATGGCAGTTCGTGAACTAGAAACAGCTTTTTTGCCTAATTATAAATGATTTCATCTCAACTAAAGCGAAAATTGTGGAAAACAGCAACTTTTTAGCTGCAGTAGTTTATGAGATACAGCTAGAGTGTAGCGTGGGTAACGATCATACGGCCGATAGACCTTAAAGAAATTTTGGATTGAAAAGTTTATTTACAGCAAATTCTGCTAAAAACTCACAAGACCAATTTCAATAAACTTTCGTAGTAAAGTTTTTTTTATTGCAAATGAAACACGTCGTTGTTGAAAAAAACTGGCCTTTTTTTCACTTCAAATTTTTCAGTCATAAAGACAAAAGAGTGCTCTTTGTAGCCTATTTTACATTTCTTTGTATAAAAGCGTACTTGCAGTCTCGGTGGATAAATGCCTTTTATCTCACGGCCACGGGTATTTATTCATCTCTACTGGAATTACACTATACAATGACTAGTACAATAATCTACTATTCATTCAGATTCATGAATAGACAAAAAATCATTAGTCATTCAAGATGAAAAATAGAAAACTTCTTTTTATTCGACATTCGTTCAATGAAACATCAATTCTTTCTTTTTTATCAATTGAGCTACTTCTGACGCCTTTGAAGTGCATTTTATTTGTAGAGTTTAACGAATTTTACCTTTTTTATTTCAAACTTTCCATATTTTCGCAATCCTCGAACGAATGCAATGTGAAATTTTGTTCAAACTTCATAATCTGCATTTTATTGAATTCACATATGTTAATGACTGCTTGGAATTAGGAGTTCTCGGAAAACATGGAATCGCTCATTCGAATTAGCAAAATATACTTTGTATTCAATCACGGCGAAGCTTTAAATAATAAAAAAACGAAACCAAATTTAAAATACTTAAACTGAACGCAAAATTCCACCCGCAATTTTTTCCATGAATTTCCCGAATAGATTTCCTTCTTAAAATACCGAACCGTGATTAATAACCAACAAAATTGATTTAATCCAAAACATCCATCAAAGTAAAATTAATGTTCAAACAAAGAAAATTTCAAAAATCAAATTTTCCCTAATTTACTCAATCTGATGGTTATAAATTTTCCGACACAACCGTCGTGCATATTTATATACTCTCTACCAACGTAACACATTCAACTCATCGGCAGTATTGTGTAGGTTATAGGGAAACATTGCTGTATTTTGTGTGTATAAAATAGTTACAAGAAAAACTCATAATATCGTTCGTTTCTCTTCCACTTCCGTTCATTTTACATCATTAAAATAAAGCACAGAATTATCCTTCTGTTCGTTTCATTGTTTTATTCTGCTCATTACAAACTCATAGCACTTGAAAAATGCTTCAAACTTGCTTGCGTCTGCATTAGCCATATTGTTCATAGAAACCGCAAGATATGATATGTGTTTGAACGTCGGGGCCAACGGCGCGGCGCGAGTGCCGAAATGAGGGGCTGCCCACAGCTCTCACGTTTTTTTTCTAGCGTGGAAATTTACTGAGAAACCGAGCACCTAGGCTAGGAGCCTTAAAATTAACAAGATCAGCTAAAGGATAAGCTCATAAGATTGATACTAAGTGAAATTAGGAGGGTTCATAAAGCTGAATAGAAGAATAGAAGAATAAAAATATGTAACAAAATACAAATAGTAGAGTGCAAGTGTGGACTCTACATCGTATCATATCAGTGATTTTGCATCACCAAAATCAAAACACTGTAGGAAGACATTCACAGTCGCCGAACCCTGCACAGAAGTCACACATCGGCAAACTGTATTCTTATACGGAAGTAGTCAATCACGTTTTTACTGAAGTCATCAATAGACAGTAACCTCCTGACATTTACAGGAAGAGAATTATACGTTTGAATAGATGCGAATTTTGTGTAGGGGCGACCGTGGAATTTTATGACGATTACAAGAAGATCTCGAAAAACGCAGTCTCTCAAAAATGTAGTCTGGCGAACCGGTCTTAATGATTTTATGCAAGAATAGCAAACTTCGAGCAACCTATGATGTCACACCCCAATATTTCGTTTCTATATTCGTTCACCATATCCCTTACGTCGAAAACAAATCTGATGCAAGAATTGAAAGCTTTGGACAATATACCCTTACATATTTCATCTACTGCAAAAGCAAAAATCTCGCAGCAGTATGTGGAATGTGGTAAGAGCAGAGATTTAACCAAGTTTAGATCGACGCTGAGTGATAAGACGTTACGATGTAACCACAATGAACATAGGCAGCCGTAAACCTTCGACGCAATCGCATTGTATTAAGCTTCCCATGGGATGTCACTACTCAATAGCAATCCCAAATTAGTTAATCTTTCATCGAAAACAATCGTCTCTCCATCGGCTATAATATCTGGTAGCTCAAGATTAGGATTAGAGTTGTTGAAGCACACAGCTTTCGTCCCCTCAACATTTGATAACTAAGGAAGATAATAGAAAATTCCTTAACAAGTGTGAAGTTTGCAGTAAGAGCGCAGCGAGGTTGCAATTAGCTCATTTTATAATTTAGCAAACGCACTAAACTTCACTCGAAACACAAGTATTTCTTAAATTTCCTCTAAAAAATTCGAATATATTTTTCATTTCTCGGGAAAAAGGGTTACTTTCATACCTGGACATTACAAAAATCTTTGAAGTACCTAGGGGAGATAAATTATTTTGTAATCTCGCCTCGTAAGAAAGTAATTTGTGAAAATTCATTTCCGCTAATGAGAATTTTAATATTATGGTAGTTACAGCCGTTGCATTACGCGTACGGGTCTAGTTTAGATAAATCCTTTTTTCTCGCTTATTTTATTGATGCTGAGACTATGAGTTTCAAGTCGTTGTTTGCAGGTATAATTATTGAGATTTTGTCATTGATATAAAGAGAAACTCTTTTGCCACTCATTCGATAGAAATGAAATGTACAAAGAAAGAGTCTACAGGTTCCTAAAATGTTTCCTAATTCATTTTATAACGTAGTTGATGAAATATCTCATGAAATTTTTAAGCGCAATTCTACAACTCATACATAAAACTATTAATCTGAACTTAACGACTTGCTCTAAAAATGTTTATCTTTAAATTCCAATCAATTAACTTTGTACGTGAATTTGTAAACATCGTACAAAGCAATTTGGAACATCAATAAAATAATGTTTTTTTAATACAACCTCTTGCAGATCCACCATCTCCACCGATTATTTCTGGCTATGTGGAGGGTTCAATTATACCCGCGGGATCAATTCAAAAATTGCTTTGTGTATCATCGGGCGGCAATCCAGGCAAGTGTTCAAATTTTATTTTTGCATTTTCTGTTACCAATGTAGTAGAAGAACGTTGAAGAAATGAGAAGAGACAAAAGAAGTGTTCTTTGGTTCGAATTTTGAATCTAAATTCATTGTGTTGTGAAGCCAATAAGTGAAAATGGGTGGGAAACTGACAGTGGAAGTGGAGGGACAGTTTAATGAAAGTTACAAAAATAAAAGTGATTTGGTTAAGTTGAATTTTTGCCAAAGTCACACACAATGTGATTTGGATATCGTCCCATGTAACTATCGGAATTAAGCATAGAATGAACGGTCAACTCTTTTCGATTAAACACAATAAAAAATAAGTGAAGATCCGTACTTTCCCTAGTACCTTCCCTTATCAAACTACTTCTGATGATGATTCGCCGGTAAGAAATGTAGTCTTAGGTATCTGAACCTGAAGATTGGTCGAACGAAACCCGAAATATAGGTGACGAATAACTGAAAATTTGTATATCATTTAACACCGCTACACCCAAGAAGTAAATTATTTAATTGCGATACCGGCGAAGAAACGAAAAACAATATTTAATTTAATTTAGTTATCTGAACAGAAATTACCCAAGGTAATGCCGAAAATAATTCCGAGATATTTGAGAGTTTGGGCAAAGCGACTTATCCCTATATTTAAAACATATACATATAGCTATAAGTTGTAAGCTATATGTTTACGTTTTAAGTTATAAACTTTTATAAGTTATCTACAAGTTATTAGTTTTGAAACTGATCAGTGCTTATCCGTATCAGTTTTGAAACTGACCAGTACTGATCCGTATCAGTTTTGAAACTGATCAGTACTGATCCGTATCAGTTTTGAAACTGATCAGTACTGATCCGTATCATTTTTGAAACTTATCAGTACTGATCCGTATCAGTTTTGAAACTGATCAGTACTGATCCGTATCAGTTTTGAAACTGATCAATACTAATCCGTATCAGTTTTGAAACTCATCAGTACTGATCCGTATCAGTTTTGTAACTGATCAGTACTGATCCGTATCAGTTTTGAAACTGATCAGCACTGATTCGTATAAGTTTTGAAACTGATCAGCACTGATTCGTATCAGTTTTGAAACTGATCAGCACTGATTCGTATCAGTTTTGAAACTGATAAGCACTGATTCGTATCAATTTTGAAACTGATCAGTACTGATTCGTATAGAACTTAAAAATGATCAGTACTGATCCGTATCAGTTCCAAAAATGATTAGTACTGATCCGTATCAGTTCCAAAAATGATTAGTACTGATCCGTATCAACTTTGAAACTGATCAATACTGATCCGTATCACTTTTGAAACTGATTTGCAGTTTCAAAAGTGATCTGGATCAGTACTGATCAGTTTGAAATCTGACTAGTTTCAAAACTTATAACTTGTAGCTCATAACATATAACTTATAAGAATTTATAATTTAAAACATAAACTTATAACTCATCAAAATTTATAACTTATACCGTAGACTTATAACGTAAACACATAACTTATAACTTATAGCTATATGTATATGTTATAAATTTAGCGATAAGACGCTTCGCCCAAACTCTCTATTGAAATAGCATCTGACTGATCTGACACTGAGAAAAATATCTACAAGCGACGCGACGTAGGAATTGTGTTTATAATATACGCCGCCGAAGTATTATATACGGGGTGAATGTTTTTTCAACCTTATTTAAGTATTGTGTAGTATGGCCATACGTAACGAATGCGTTATGAGCTCACATAATACATGCACGGCGTTCGTAATACGTACACGGTGGATAAAATACGTCGGCGGCGTATATTATAAACACAATTCCTACGTCGCTTGTAGATATTTTCCTCAGTGTAGATAGAGAGTTTGGGCAAAGCGTCTTATCGCTAAATTTATAACATGGATCTTGAGAATGAGACCATGCCCTTTCTGTTTGAAGGCAATTCTTTTTGCACGTCGTATGGGTCTAATAACACATTTAATGTGTACGAAAACTATTTCACGTCCGGGGATCTCAGTTCGGTCTTTGTATCATCCTTTTTGGGGATGTAGAACCTTGAGTATCATGAACCTATTGTGTTCCAAGATTTTTTTTTCTGACTACACAGTTTCAGACAAAAGCCGGTCGATGCTTAATGTTTAATAAAACAAAGTTATCCCCATTACATAGAAAACATCGCCAGCTGCGAACAGCTGCTGCGCCAAACCAAAACAAAATTAGGAAGCACGTCATGTCTCTGACTAGGGCGTTACTAATTCTTAAGTGTTACAATACAAAGCTAAACGGTTAATTTATATTCCTCAAAGAAAATTCAACACGAAAAGAGAATAGAAAACCATTAACAAGTTAAAGTTTCGTAGGAAATGAAAACTTTTTTTGTGGTCTCCAAAGTATCGCCGTATAATTATTTGAGAAATTCGTCGGAGGTCAATTTTGTTCTCAAGAATTTGCCAAAGTCTTTTATAACAAATTTTGTAAGAATTTCCTTTACATTGGAATTGTTGATATGGAGGAAATGCCTCTTATGTACTCAAAATACGCAATATTTACTTATATTGGATTCCTTTAATTGCAATTTCAGGGGCCACCTTGGTATGGTACAAGAACGATAAAAAGGTAAGGTTTGGTACACATTATAGTACACAAAATACATAAGCGAACACAAAAAATGTTTATATAAAAGAAACGCTTTGATGGATAAATGCGGGAGAATTCGTCCTAGTTCCATAAACACAAACGAAATTACAAAACCATTTTGTGTTGTGTATGGATAGGGATGCCTCGTCAATTATTTTCTGTTTGTGTAGTAAAACCCTTTTAGTGTTGCCCTTAACTAGAAATGTACATTTTTATTGATTTTTTTTCTAATTTTTTTTTTTGTTTAAAATTCCATTCATGTTGCATAGAATTTATTTATTTTCGCGCTCAATTTAATTCTTCCGAAATGTTTACTCCATTCAAACATATTTATCCCAACATTATTTCTACATATTTTTGTTAGTCCTGCATTTTATGTTATAGAAAATAATTTGTATTTTATTCTTTTTTTGCATTTTCTCTCCTTTTGATGCAGATAAATTCGGTACTGAAAACAGCCGATAAATCCGCTACGGCTGAGTTAACAATTTTGGCAAATGTCACAGACAATCAGGCGAGGTACAGATGTGAAGCTCACAACAGTGCCACCGAAATACCGTTATTCGAAACAAAAACATTGAGTGTACATTGTAAGTACTAAACCAATAAAAAAATACGTTATTTTGTCGGCTATCGCTTTTTTTTCCACGGGAATTTTATTTCAAATTAATTCATTTTTTCCCGTTTTGTTTATCAAGTGAAGACGTGCTGACAACGATTGCGTTTTAATTAAAAAGAAAATCTTTTCAATTTGCTAGTTGCTCCCGAAACGGTTAAAATAAGAGTGGAACCCGAGGAATTGGTACCCGGCATTGAAGCAACTCTGATTTGTGACTCAAGTTCAAGTAACCCACCAGCAAAAATAACTTGGTGGAAAGATGGTATACCAGTGGAAGGAGTTAACGCCACATCGAAATCGGGATTGTGGGGTGGAACAGTGTCATCATTGGATTTGAAAATAAACGTTACACAAGACATGAATGAAGTCGTATATACTTGTCAAAGTAACAATGAGGCTCTACAGAGAAGCGTCCATGAAGCTATCACGTTGCAAGTTTTGTGTAAGTCATTGTACCGTAGCATTGGAAGTAGAGTCATGTCTATGGCCCGGAACAGGTCAGCAAACCCAGATAACACAGATCACACTTTTTAATGTGGTTGCTCACTGAATGTACATTAAATGTGCAAAATCCAATGTTGTTGAGAATATGTACATAAAATGTACAAAAAATGTGCCTGTAAAGTGGTACATATTTCGATGTAAATAAAAAGCACATTTTTTGTGCCATTAAAGCTTGAAATTATTGCACTAGATCACAAGTATATTTTTCGCACATTTTATGTGCTCGATAAGATGAACACTATTTCTATCACATTTAATGTACCAAAAATGTGCTTGTGATGAAATACATTTTTCGATGTAAATAAAAATCACATTTTTTGTGCTATTAAAACACGAAATTATTGCACTAGATCACAAGTACATTTTTCGCACAATTTATATGCGTGATAAGGTGTACACTATTCCTATCACATTTAATGTACCAAAAATGTGCTTGTGATGTAGTACATTTTTCGATGTCAATAAAATTATTGCACTAGATCACAAGTACAT
>CM055403.1:70722100-70743279 GCA_029228625.1 Pseudolycoriella hygida
AAAGCCACCGCAGCATTGGCCAGAAGAATGCCAAACGGCTTTGGACCGCGCAGCAGCAAAAGGAGGCTCCTTGCAAGTGTCACCCTATCGATATTGCGCTACGGAGCACCAGCGTGGATACAGGCGCTAGATACGAAGAAGAATCGGAGAAGGCTTAATAGAGCCCAGAGGCTGACAAGCATAAGAGTAGCAAGCGCATATCGAACAATAGCCTTAGAAGCGGTATGTGTTATAGCCGGGACGATGCCCATATGCATAACGCTGACAGAAGACAGTGAATGTCATAGAAAGAAGAGAATGGAGGGTCAAACTACCAAAACAGTTAGGACGAAATTAAGAGCCGAATCACTGAGACAGTGGCAGCAAGAGTGGGACGCCTCGGACAAGGGAAGGTGGACCCATAGACTCATACCAAAAATAACGACATGGGTCCAGAGAAAACATGGAGAGGTTAATTTCCACCTGACACAGTTTCTGTCTGGTCACGGATGCTTCAGGAAGTACCTGCACAGGTTTGGATTCACGGAGTCACCTTTCTGGACGACATGCGATAGGCAGGAAGAGACTGCGGAGTACGTGTTATTCGTCTGCCCCCGCTTCGAACAAGAACGAGGAGAGCTGTTGACTGTGAGTAGGCCAGATGTAAGTGCCGAAAACATAATATCGGAGATGTGCCGCGATGAGGAGGTGTGGATAGTGGCGGATAATGTAGGTGCGAAAATAATGACGAAGCTGCAAATTGCATGGAGAGACGATCAAAGAAGACTGGCAGTTGATCTAAGAGAGTAGGTGCGAAAGCACAGCTCCTCCCCGAAGTAATGCTGTGAGGCGGTTCCGGAGAGAAGAGAGCACGAAGACTAAGGAAGAAGGTTTTAGTTGGTAGGTCATTGAAGAATGGAATCCAACACTACCTTGGTTCAGAAAGACCGGGTGTCTATGAAGATTTCCTCACCCTTATAAAAAAAAAAAACTAGAGACCACATGTTTAAGTGTCCTTTCATAAAGTACGCACGCTTAAAAATAGCATTTTTTTACCTCTCTCCTCCCCTCTCGCACGCATATTTTCATACAATAAAATGTCAACACCATGCTTTTTCGAAGCCCTTCCCTCTCAGTACATCTGATTTTTTTTTTCTTTGGGTTTCATATGCATTTTGGATTGTAGAAATGAAATTTTTTCTTTTGCGGATCATGGTACTTGGCATTTGTTTAATTCAAATAATCTCCTAATTTTTCCGGAAAAAATCTTAGGTGTAGTCAAAAATGAAATAATTTATTTTTAATGCTGTGTATGTTAGCAACTCTTTGTAAAAGGGCAGCACACTTTTTGTATATTTGGTATGAATAAAGATTTTTCTCTTGCCGACCTCGGTTTCGGTTGTTACTACAACCATCATCGAGGTTAAATTTCTGACTTCTATCTGACTCTACTCTGACAGTAGACAGTACATCTGGCAACACCTAAATGCGCTAGTCAATTGGTCATTGCTTGCTATAAAGACTGGAAAAACAGCTGGAAAAGAGAAAGCGACTCCAATCGAACAGGCAGGTTTTAGAAGGAAACGTAACTGTTGCGATCAACTACTGACGCTCACTACGTTTATAGAATTTGGTTTCAAGAAAGGCTTAAAAACGGGATTCGTCTGTATAGACCTGTCAGCCGCCTACGACTCTGTTTGGAGAAAAGGTTTGATGCTCAATCTGAGTAGAATCTTCAAATGTCGGCAGACATTATCCGTCATAATGAACATACTGAGTAATCGCATAATTCAAGTTGAACAGTTGACAGAACGAGCTGTACTCGCACATTAAACAATGGAATTCCGCAGGGGTTAGTCTTGTCCAGTTTCCTGTACAACATCTACATCAGCGACATTCCAACGACCAAATCCAGCAAATTCATGTACGCCGACGAAAATGCCCTAGCATATCAAGTGGAAACATTTAGGACAACACTCAACGAAGATTTAAACCTGCTTTCCGACTACTTCAAAAACCGAAAAAACGATGTCGTGCTCTTTTCATCTAAATAGCCGGCAAGCAAACTACCAGATGAAAATTGTATACAACGGCGACGAAGTGAGACACAAAACGTTTCCCAAGTATCTCGGCGTCTATCTAGATAGGTCACTTACCTACCGTCGAAACATGGAAAGCATCCGAAACCGACTATGTACCCACATCAACGTCGTACAAAAACAGGCAGGAACTACATAGGGAATCCCCATTGGGGATGCTTAGCTAAAACTCTCCGCATAACAACGAAAACGATGTTAATATCGGTTGCAGACTACTGCTCCCCAGTTTGGATGGGAAGTGCACACGTCAAACTTATCGACACACAAATAAACGTAGCACGGAGAATTATCACGGGAACCGTGCACTCTACGCCGCTGCCGTGGATCTACGCGTGATCTGATAACTGAATTGCCTCGCCGCATATAGAGTCCCGCCTAAATCGTTTCAGAACGGGCCACGGCTGCTGTGCCTACATGATGCATAAATGGAGATTAGCTACGACCCCACCATGCGAATGTGGACAACCCCATACCATGGAACACCTCGCAAAAAACTGCATACTTCACCGTTTCGGAGGCAACATGGAGGAATTGAATCTTATCAGTGACCGGGCAATTAGATGGTCTCGCGGTAAATGTTTGAGCTTTCTTTTGAAATTTAGTCTTATTGACTCTCTATATTTTCGTCGGTCCCCGATAGTGAATTTCGACCGTATTTTCTTGGAATCTCTTTTTATTTGAATTGTAAAGCAAAGCTAAATCGACTTGTGAGATTATTTGAACTCATTGGAATAAATAACTAAATGCGCATCGAACATTTACTTAGATGATTTTGTAAGGAAGACATCATTTCATGGAGTTACATGTGGAGTTCAGTGGACATCCATTGAAAACCATAAAGTTTTCATGGAAATATTTCTAATCCTTGAAAAGAAATTTATAACGATCAAGTGTTCTATTGAAGTTTGTTTAGGCTCTCTGTGAAAATGTGAAAAGGTTTTATTTTGACTTGTCTGTGTTTGCAGCAGGTATTACACCCCGAAAACTTAACAAGATCACAAGCATAATCCTTAATAATCTATAGAATTTCATTGAAACCACATGTTGTATATGTAATAAACCACTTAAAATCTAATTCATTGAACAAATTATTCGGTAGTTAAATTGTAACAAGCCGCGCAAGATTTAACTTTAATGAATTAAATAATAATATAATTAAAACAATTTTGTTAGACACGTATAACACTTACATAGTACAGACAACTGTACGGTCGACCTCATTGGCATGTCTGGTTGCAATGCTTTGTGTTTTGCTTGACAAGAGTATTCGGTGTAATCGTCTCCAGAGGTGGGACTCAAACGAAGACGTGATGTAGTTGTAAATCGTCTGCCGTTTGTTTCGGTCACCTTATCCTCACGATGTTCTGTTGAAAATAGATGTATTTTGAATAAATGATTAAGTTTAAATAATATTTATGATGTAGTTATGGGTATGCGGTCTCTTTACGGTTGAAGATTTCAAAGAAAGGATTAAAAACTCTCTATGTGTGTACAGATAGAGCAGACGGGGCAATAAACTATATGCAAAATAGTTCAAGTCCAATATTATACATGAGCAAATTTATTCAAATTTACGACAGCTTAGATACAGAAATTAGTTTAATTTGAATAACAACTTTTACGTAAACGTTATTTAAAATTAGGGGAATACATGGCACAATCGTTCTGGATTTCTCTCTAAGCCAAGCTCTAAACACTTTGGAACCGAAAATATTTACAGTTTTATTCCAACCATGTTCGTATTATGTTATTAAATCTATAAAGCTGTAACACACGACCAGCAAACATGCTGAAAATTTAATAATTTTAAATTACCAACAAAAACCAGTTAGTTGAACACAATTTAATTAGATTATATGTTTCTTGTGAGCGGTAATAATACATCATCGTATATTCATAACGATGGATGTAGTAATAAGTGAATTAGATTCTACATTTTCTTCCGAGGTTTAATTTCACTTGGGAGGTATTTAAAATAATGTACATTTGCATAAAATTGAAGGTTTCGATTGTGTTCTCTGAACTGAAGGGTCACACTCCTCATGTCAAGGGAGAGTGCTTCAAGACTGGGACTATAGAGGAGCGTGCCTCTTTCTGAAATGAATCCTACTGATGAAATCAGGCCACAGCCTGTTCAGATTTCAAAGACAAAGCAGTAGCGATTTCTGCTTACACTCCCGCATGTGCAAATAATTGGCCTTAAAAACTTCAATACCGCGAAATCTGGACGCGAGCGAGAAGGAAAACGATTAAAAACGGATGGAAAAAAGTGACGTAAAATACATAAAGGGTCTGCCCTTTTAGTTAGCTTGAAATAGGGAAATCGAAAAGTCGACTAGAAAATTACAGTTGATTCACAATGCATTGAGAATGATAAATTAACTGGAAATCGGGAACTTGTCTCGGAATAAGAACTAATAAATTAGTCGAAGATGAATTAGAATGGTAAAAATGGTAAGCTGGAAATATTGAGAAAACGCCCTCTTCACTCCGCAATTAGCCCAGATAACAATTTTGTTGTCTTACGGCCAGAAAACGCAACATTCTCGGATCGGTGAAAGTCAACAAAATACCGACAATTTCTTGTTTCAACGTGTGGGATGTAATCTTCGGAAAACTGCTACCCTTGTGTTTGTAAATCTAGTACTGTTAAAGTATTTTTGACATGAGTTCTAAGGCCTCGATAAAATTACTTTATACAACTAAAGATTATAAGAAAATTTAAGAAAAAGTTTGACTTTTGAAAAGTTAAGAATCCCACTCCACTTTTGAAAGATTTCTTTCTCAGATTTCCACGGTGTAGTTGAATAAAATGTAACGTAGGAACGCTCATATCACTGTTTTCTGAATGAGCTACAGCCTTAAGAGCATGTCAGATATTTTGACAGTTCTATGTTTTGCGATGTTTTTTCATAGCATGTTTCTAAGACAATGATCATCAATTTTAAATTCCGTAACATCTACTGTTTGCATAACACATCCCTTTATAGATTATCTGAATCAGAATATATAATTATTGAGTCTTAGTGTCAAAATTTGATCTGAAAAAGCATCGCAAAGACTCGGCGAAGCTGTTGCTGGAAAGTTGTTGGTCATATGCGATTTGGTGGGACAAAATGTCAACGTGATGAACAAGAGGTAAAAAGGTGATTTAGTGCAATTTTATGATAATTATTATATATAAAGGCAGTACCCTTCATAATTCATTTATGACAAACACTATTTCACCTAGTCGTTCGTTTCGATTCAGATGGTATATAAAGAAAGTCATCATGTCGTCATTCTGTGACCGAGTGTGCTGATATACCCACGGTCTAGTAGGCAAGGTGTACCGATGAGTCTACATTTTTCTTAAATTTTCCTATAATCTCTACTTAGTACAGGACGCACAGGGGCGTGAACGTCTTTTATTTTTATCTTTACAAGTAATATTCAAAGTAAAGTTAGCTGCAGTTTCCACCGAAACCAAATTCATTGCAAACAAAATCAGCTGATTTCATTCATAAATTTACCAAAATCAGCTGAATTCATTGAAGAGTTCAAAAATCAGCTGATTTTCTAGCAATGGAATTAGCCTCGGTCGCGACTGCAGCTACCTTCACGTTGAATATTACTTGCAAAGATCAAAAAAAAAAAAAAAACTGTCACGTCCCTGACTTAGTATGAAGTAATTTTAAGGATACCTTAGAACTTATTTCAAAAACGTTTCAACGGTACTAGATTTATGAACATAGCAGTTTATCCTATTATAGATAGCAGTTTATCCTACTTCCAACAAGAAATGTTCCAGAGAGACACTAATGTAGATATACAATTTTTTGTGAAAAACTGAAAAACGTACACAAAATGTGCTTTACGGTTTAAAAAATGTGCTGCCACCGTTTACATCGTTTGATTGACATTTTATGTACTTAAATGTGCATAAAATGGGTTTAGGATTAATGTTTCACAAAAAATGTGTTAATAACGTGCGAGGAAAAGTTTGTTCTATTTTTGGTAACTTTAAATCTACTGCCTAAAACATTGTTTGAAAGTGCACTAAATGTGCAGAAAGTGTATATCATTGAGAAAAAATGTGGGAATGAGGAAAAAATGTAACGGTCCACGTGCTTTTCCATACAAATTTAATGTACGATGACACACTTTTTGATAGCATCAAAAGTGGTCTTGTGTTATCTGGGTATTCACCCCGCACAAAAAAAATATTTTACATACGTCCGGGCCGAAAAAGAAATTATAACATGCAAGGTCAAATGTACTAGACTATAAAAAATAATAAAAGAAAACGAGCAGATAAAACCATTCATTATTTACACATCTAATATCCGGTGTTGTTAAGTCGATGCAAATAATTTTACTTTTTAATTAATTTCAAACGATTATAACGAAACAAATATCCGGATTTGATGTTGCGTTTTTCTTGTGATGGATACTTGTTGTATGTACGGTACATACACCAAGTTGTAGAAGTTGCTGTGTGTAGAATTACTTCTCTTTATATATTTTTGTATTTTTCATCGATCAATAAAAAGGCTCTCAGATGTAATGCGAAAATCTTGTTTCTTTTTATAAGCGAATTTTATTATACACCTTATATGCCTTGACTGCAAAAGCTACCACAAAATTTGAGCTTCTGTGAAATTTTGACGACGAAAGATCGAACATACATTTCATAGGAAGCAGGTATGTGTCTCATGTTAATGTGATTATGGCCATAAAATGTACAACCTATACATCATATTCGAATGGTCCATAAATACTTCTTTTTAAGGGGATAAAGAGTGAAAGACATCGCATTTTTTATTATTTCCATACTCCGTAAAAGTACTACTTTTATGAGTAGGATTCACCGTCATTTATATCGATACAATGTTGACTTAAAATAGATGCAGCGAAACATTAAGGAAACTGAAGATGTAGAGCGCGAAAATAGGATTATGTGTCATTTTATCTATACAACACACATTGAGACACATTATGAGGTTACATAACCCGTTTTGTTATTGAAAATTTAATCCTGCCAAATCCGTTTACCATCACACTTTCCAATCGAAACGAAAACCAATATCTTGTGTAAAACTTTAAATTGAAACAGAACACAGCTAAATCATTTTCAACATTTCATGGAAAACAAACTTTCTATACATTTTTGCAAACATAGAGGCACGGAAGTGTATGACAAAAACTACAGTGTATATGCCTCAAGTGTCATCGATTTTAGACTTTTAAACTGTCGATCTCGTAATACATTGTAATGGGCAATTCCACGGTCCGCTTCGTTCCCACGCTTGAAATTCTCAGTAGTTACAAAATGAAAGCAATAGAAAAGTTACTAATCTCTAGTTAAGGGATCAATACGTCTGATACACCATTTTCTATGAATATTTTTTCGTAACAACTGAGCATTTCGAGCGTGGGAACGGAGTTTTCGTGGAATGGCCCTAATGCATACCTGGCTTATATTCTACATTACTGCGAAACCATTGAATCTGAGCGGCTGGTTTTGCATCCGACACAATGCAAGTTAGTGTTAGATCCTGATTTTCTCGTACTTCGACTTTAGAGTTGTGTTGATATCCTTGGATTTCAATAGTTGATGGTGGAGCTGAAATAAACGAAATAAAAACTGTAAGTTTACATTTCCAAAAATATTTGCATTATTGATCGGTTATTCGCGAAAAAGGTGCAGCATTGCAATGAACAAACGGTGTTCAGAGATATGCATCTGAATTTTAAGGAGTCAATATTTTCTCACAATGCAATGATATGATTTAGAGAAGTGGTGCCCATCTATAAACAGAAATTTGTTCTTGAATTGGAGCACTAAACACATGATTGTATTGTTAATGATGTTTTTATAAGTCATTACTTCATAGGTGATAGAGACGACTCAATAAAGTTAAATAGAAATGTTAAGATTACAAGCAGTTACAACCCGAATCTAAGTTTAATTGCCAAATAACATTTTTCGATTGCTCTTTATGTATACATTAGCCTGGTCTCGTCAGACCAACTTCTTTTTTTCATCTTGAGGAGTCGTTTTTCTGGCAGATATTTTGACCTAGATCAGCGTTTGAAAAGAATATTTTTCGAAAAAATTGGGTCTAGATGCCCATCATTAATTTTGGAAGCAGACTCGCGGACTGCGTCACACTCTACCTTTTAAGAGGTTTTTGTTGTGATATCAGTCGTTTTGGAAATTTTCAGTTGAAAAAATTTCTATTTTTTGAAAAAGTTTTTCTCCGAAAAAAAGTTTTTCTTAAAAAAAAATTTCTCCAAAAACGTTTTTCCCCGAAAAAGTTTTTCTCCGAAAAAAATTTTCCCCAAAAAAAACTTTTTCCACTTTCTCTTTTTTACAAAAAAAATTTTCCTTCAAAAAGTTTTTCTACAAAAAAAATTTTTCTCCGAAAAAATTTTTCTCCAAAAAAATTTTTCCTCAAAAAAAACTTTTCTCCGAAAAAATTTTTTTACAAAAAAAATTTCCTCCAAAAAAATTTTTCTCTAAAAAAATTTTTCTCCGAAAAAAATTGTTCTCCAACACCTTCGGCTACCATCGGAAATTTTCGTATCACCTTAGGCTATCTTCGGAATACTTTGTGTCACCTTCGGCTACATTCGCGACACTTCGTTTCACCTTTGGCTACCTTCGGAACACTTCGTGTCACCAATTCTTCTCAGTGATTTATATAACTTTCCTGAAGAAACCAACTATCTAGATATTCTTATTCAGAATTTAGCAAAAAATCCAAGATGGTGTCACTTTGACAGTTCGCAGCCATTTTCTTAAGATACAAAAAAATTCTCCTGACCAAACTCTATAACTTTCTAGAAGAAACTATCTCTCTAAGTAGTGTCATTCCGGAGGTAAAATTCGAAAACCGTAGAAGCATAAACGAAAATCCAAGATGGCGCTGCTATGACAGCTGGCAGCCATTTTCTTATGATCCCAAAAAATTCTCCTGATGAAACTCTATAACTTTCTAGAAGAAACCACCTCTCTTAGTAGTGTCATTACGGAGCTACAATTCGAAAACTGAAAAAATATAAACGAAAATCCAAGATGACGCTGCTATGACAGCTGGCAGCCATTTTCTTATGATCCCAAAAAATTCTACTGATGATTCCGGAGCTAAAATTCGAAAACCCTAAGAAGCATAATTTATATCTAACAAAAATCCAACATCGCGTCACTTTGGCAGATTTCTGAAAATGCCAAAAAATTCTCCTGATCAAACTCTATAATTTTCCCAAAGAAACCAACTCTCTAAGTATTGTCACTCCGGAGCTAAAATTCGAAAATTCCGAGCATTACCTGAAAAACACACAAAATTGACCACTTTTCCACATGCCACGGCTTTTCCAGAATTTTCCCGGAAAAGCGGCATATGAAATTTTTCATTTGGGGCCGAAACTGACGTTCCCTGAAAATTTCAGGAAGATCGGCTGTCTAGTTCTCGAGATGGAAAATTATTAATAGATAGAACATACGGTCGTGTGCTTATAAATTTACTTGTTATCAGCTGTTTTCAAGGTTTTCCATACAAAAAATACACTGAAAAAAGAGATAATGTCGATAATGTTGAAAACAGCATAACAAGTAAATTTAAAAGCACATGTTTGTAGATAGATAGACCATAGATAGATAGATAGATAGAAACCGACAGATCAGAGAAAAAGTTTTCATAATGATGAGAAGAATAGAAAAATTGATTCTCCATACAAAAATGTCATTTTCAAACCTCGATATCTCAGCCAATTTTCGACCGATTTTGATGAGTGAAGGCTCGTTTGAAAGCTGCTGCGATTTCAAAATAATTTAAAGGGTGAGGGGGCGAGGGAAATAAACTCAAAAGTTTGCCTATACATCGTGTCTTGTCCCAAAGGTTTTTGTATGGAGTTTTTTGGGTTTGTGGACGTTTTTTTTGGGGTGTAGGGACTGCGTCACGCTCTCCGCTACCGCTCCCAGCATGATTGTCCCAAAGGTTTTTGTATGGAGTTTTTTGGGTTTGTGGACGTTTTTTTGGGGTGTGGGGACTGCGTCACGCTCTCCGCTACCGCTCCGAGCATGATTTTCGTTGTGCATTATTAATTTGAAAATTTGACGCTTTCCAATTTTAACTGTGTCTACACATAGTAATGCGAAAGTGACAGTGACAGCATAGTGTTTGTTGGAATCGGAAGTCAGTCTATTCCAACTGTCAAAATGACGTTTTAAACGTCAAAGTTATTAAACAGACGAAGAAAAATTAACGTAAAAAGAAAGAAAAATCCAGCCGCAACAAAGATTTATGACAAGAGCTTTAACTTGTCTTGCGGAAAGTTCAATTTAATTTTCAATCCGACGCAAACTGAACTTTGAAAGAAGCACAAAAGATTTCCGTATGAAAAGTTTCAATAGCTGGTAGAAAGTACTCTCATCATAGAACTGTAGCAACGTCATTCTGACATTTGCAATAGACCGAAATTTGATCCCAACAGACTCATCCTCGGCCCAAATTATAATTTCCACACAATCAGTTTCCCAAAATAAAAGCTACGTGAGAGTGAAAATAATCTTACAATTTTCAACTTATTTTTCGACAATAAAATTCAAACTCATGTACGGACTTTGTCATGTCTGCTCTTTGGTTTACGAAATGGAATAACGTTTTTTGTTGCGTGCATTGTTCGCAAGTAGAGAAGAAGTATTTACTTCACACATATTCGCGAATAAACTATTTTTACGTCACGTCATAGCTATTCATAATGTGCATAACATCGCAATTACTTCACATTTCTCAACAAATTCATGTGCATGGTAAAATTTCTCAAGCATCATCGTCGTGAAAAAATGCAGACTTGAAGATTCCAAACAAGACCTACTTTAGGTACAATTTTTTGCTATTTGCATACATGAAATACTCTCACTTTTTTGCAATATAAAGTCACAAGATGTCTGAACGATACATATAAGCAACAAACAAAAGCAATTTATGTGATCTTTTCGTAACGGAATTTCATCCACTTTAAAACACGTACCACATTGAATATGAAAAGTCTCAGTGGCTTTGCTCGTGGGATACTAGAGGAAAATATGTTTTTAATACGTTTTTTCCGCGGTTCTAACCACGTTTTCAAGTGGATATATTCAGTCACTTGAGCTGTAAAAAAAGCCACTATTGCAAGCATATGACATTCTCAATCTTTAGTTTCACTGTAAAAACCGCACCCTTGGGGTTATTTCAATACCGCACGTACGCTGAAGACTTATTCTTTTTTCTTTGCACACAAACAAAGGTGTTTATAGTTGATACTTTATTCCTTCCTTACGTTAACACCGGGTGTAACTCATCTCCAATGCCGATAACATAACAATAGTGTTTTGTTCACAAGGTGTTGCCGTATCTTACGTTCTGAGAATCAAAAGACAATTTCTACACAACGTAGAGAAATTAAAAAAGAGTCGCAGAAAACGGCATCGACACATAGAGTGTTTTAAGAGCAAAAAACCTGAACAGTTAAATGAGAATAAATAAACGTAGTCTCAAACTTACCTATATTCTGTTCTGTTGTCATAGATTCATGGAATAAACGAATGCAGCTGATATAATCAAAACTGTCTAATCACTGAAAATAATGTCTAGTCTCAGTGTCCTAGTTCGCGTATAGTTATAGTTTCCGCTGCTGTCAAAATTGAAAATAAAGTTCTTGATTCCTAATTTTGACTTGTTTTTAATGAAGTTTTTGTTTGAAGTTGTTTGTTTATTCAATGTTGAAAACATGACCTCAACAACTTCTATACCTCGTTTACACCGATATAGTTATTGTGGCAATGATTTCCGATTTTTGATAGTCGTGTGACTGCAGTATAACTAGAATGAGCTATAGGATTTTACAGAAAGCGACACCCGTTGCTTCAACTCGAAAGTAACAGAAAAGTTTCTACAGTCCATCGTTTACGACGGTAACCATTGCCATAACCGTATCCTACACATACACAATCGTCGTACATAAAACGTTGCAGAAAAGTTTTCTCACTCATTTTCCCACCTATCTTTTCTATTGCAAATAAAAAACAACTTTTTATGGTTTTTCTGGTAGCTGCTGATTACAATCATTTAAATTTGTCTTTTGTTAACTTATACGATTGCTTCCGGTTTGTGTAAAAATGGTTAAAACAATTCGTTAAAGTCGAAACGATAAAATTGCTTCAAAAAAAAGGTCCATATAACCTTTGGTGTATACCATTTGACTAAACTAAAACTCTTCGATAAGCTGTTAAACAAAAAGTCGTTGCTACAATTAGTCGCTCATTTGTATGGTTGTGGGGGTTTTTTGTTTGATTAAAATCAAATGTTTTGCAATTCGAGATTGTCGGTCCAATTTAAATGAAACTTTTTCGGTTCGCATTTTCTAGAACATTTAGTTTTCCATTTAAATTGTAACTTAAACCTACAGTCGTTATTTTAGTTTCGTAAATGGATGATGGTACTTTTCAATGAAGTTTTTCTTGAAAATTTGAAATCAAGCTTTTGTTGATTTAATTACAAAGGGGAATTTTGTATTTTTGTTGATTTGACATAATTTTATAACTAGCGCCCATGAAAAAGCCTTAAAAAAAACTTGCATTTACTTGATCTCTACTGTTTGCTTTCATTTCAAAAAGTTTTATAACGAGTTTCAGTCAACAAAATTAGCAAATTTAGCTGCCGAAAAATTTGAATCTTCTTGATTGAAGGAATAGTTTAGTTAGACGAAAAAAGTTTCGTACAATGTTTCCTGCTTGCAATCCTATTCCACATTCAGTTAAATTAATTCGAAGTTTTACCTAACTTGTAATTGACTCTTCTTGATGACCTAGCGGCTCTTATGTAATTGATTTAGCCCTCGCATACCACTGGCCCTTTTCGGCTCTGACAACTCAACTGAAAATTAACTTCGTCGGACGATTTTATTTTAAGTTCGAGTGTATTTTGTGTTTTGTTCATGAAATGCCTTTCGCGCCAAACATACAGATAACAAGTCGTTCATATACGCTCAATCTATCGCTCTCGGGGCTTTCACCGATTTCACATATTCCCAGATAACACATACCACATTTTTCGATGTGATGTTGTGTATTGAAAAGCACAAAGACCGTTACATCGTTTCTTGTACATTTATTGTACATTTAATGGGATGAAAGGCAAAAAGTGTACATTAAATGTAACACCTAATCTTGTGTAACGATTCACAACTTTCTTGCCGATTTTACGTTTTTTTTATGTACATAAAATGCACATTTTTTGTGCAACAAGAAGTTTTGAATCGTTCACTAGATGCTGACAATATTAGGTGTACATTTAGTGTACACTTCTTACCCTTCACCCCATTCACACACTTAATTGTAAATTCAATGTAAAACATATGCAAAAACCCGTGCGAAAAGCCTCGATGTACCAAACTCTTACTATTATCTTAAATATAATGCGCATCAGAATGCATAGTCAAGTTCTTTTAGAACTATCAGAATTTAAACGACTCTCAGAAATTATCCAAAGTAATGTCGAAAGCCCTCCCGAAGTACATTTTCTGAACTCTGACACCAATCACGCGTTGTCTAACGTTCTTATCCCTCTGAGTTCTCGAAGTGGCTGAATCTCAGGATTGGTACATTTTTCGGGAAAACCCTGAAACACGTGTTCGATAACATTTAATTCTCTACAACTTTGCCTTTGGAAGCAACTTTCTATCTGTCATAGTTCTTGATATATGAATCATCCCTACCAATTCTAGAAGTGGCTAAATCTCGGGATTTGGACGTTCCTGGGAAAAACCCTGAAACACTTGTTCGCTAAAATTTAATTCTCAACAACTTTGCTCTTGGAAGCTTTCCATCCGTCATAGTTCTTGAGATATGAGAGTTTGCTCATCTTTGAATTTGAACCATGGGACATTATGTACCTTTCAGTTAAAAAAAGTTCAGGGTGATCGGTGCAGCCGTTTCGAAAAAGAAAGTGGAGACGGACAATTTTTTAAATATTGGATGTGTGGGAGCCCTGAATTTGTAGTAAACGTATAGGACCTTCGTACTTCGTACGGGTCCAAATATTAACAAATGAAAAGAACTTTATATGTGCTTTTTGATACACATTTAATGTTCTGCAACACACTTTTCGATGGCATCAAACGTACATTTCGTGGGATTGAGAGATTGACATGCATAAATATATTTATTGCAGTTTGGTATCAATATTGCAGGAGGTCAAAATATTACCTACCCAGATATCACAGATCACACTTTTTAATGTGGTTGCCCACTGAATGTACATTAAATGTACGAAATTCAATGTTGTTGAGAATATGTACATAAAATGTACAAAAAGTGTGCCTGTAAAGTGGTACATATTTCGATGTACATAAAAAGCACATTTTTGTGCTATTAAAGCACGAAATTATTGCACTAGATCAGAAGTACATTTTTCGTACATTTTATGTGCGTGACAAGGTGTACACTATTCCTATCACATTTAATGTACCAAAAATTTGCTTGTGATGTAGTTCATTTTTCGATGTAAATGAAGGCACATTTTTTGTGCCATTAAAGCTCGAAATTATTACACTAGATTACAAGTCCATTTTTAGATTATGTGCTTCGAAAAATGCTAATCTTATTTTTTCAAAAATATATATTTTTAGTCCGTGAATCGATAGCACGGCTGTTGGGTAACATTAAAAAAAAGTATCGAAATTTAAAAGAAAAAAAAAGAAAAAAGCCAACGGGGAATAGATTTTTTATTGTTTCGCATAAAATGAATTTCAAATAACAATTAAACAATGAAGATGATACAATAATTTGAATGCAGCATCAACGTGTGCAGGGATATAAAACCTTTTTGTAAATGTACAACCGCTACAGTGTGTTCGATCAAATGAATTTAAATAACACTCTGTGGAGTTTGTTTAATTTTCATTTACTAGCATATCTTCCAAAACTTTTTTTTTCAGTACAAAAAAAGTACATTTAATGTACTTTCTATAATTTAACACTTTATGCAAATTTAACACACCAACACATAAGTATCCGGTGGCACAATTGGTAGAGCAGTCGACTCATAATCCCGAACGTCTTGGGTTCATATCCCGCAAATTGAAGAAATTTTTCAATAAAAAAAAGGAGAGCTTGGCATAAAAAAATGTAGATGGAGGACGTACCGATCATCAGAATAAGAAAAACCCAAATAGAAAAGTCGGAAAACTAAACTAAATTTTCCTTTCTTTTCTTGCATAGCATTATATGTACATGAAATGTGCTAGTAATTCACACTAAAAAGTACATTAAAGGTACATTAGTTGTGTATTCAAAGTGTTTTAAATGTACATTAGATATACATGTAAATTAACATTTAATGTACATTAAATGCACTTCACGTTCCAAAGAAAAGATGTAACGGTAGTATACATTAAATGTCCTGGAACTGGAGCACATTAAATGGGATCAGCACATTTTCCGATGGCACTTTATGTACATTTCGTGGGGTCAATTGTTGTCTGCGCTATGGTCAACTATAGATTTATATTTTGGGTCACACTTTCTTCGCTTTTCGCAATACGAGCTGCTTGATGGTGTTAATACAGTTCATGATTGAATTCGCCATTTATTAACAGAAGCCAATATCCCTCTCAAAGCGCCAATTATGAAAATATAAAGCGCAATACGCTAGATTTCACTCCCTCAAAAGCGACCAATAGAAAAATTTAATGGGATATGAAAGCTTTTACCTAAATCAGCTCGGTTTTAAAATCAACTTAAATTTAAATGAAATTTTGTTGAATTGCTAAACGGAAATGTCCGGACGATTAAAGTTTTAGATTGAAAAAGCCTCGAAACCTAAATCGATTTATCCAAACACTTCTCTACGGATGTGAAGTACGAATAACGTTCAACATTTAGCAGCATGGAAATGGAGATAATAAATGTGTCTCGAAAATTCAACAATACGTTTAAATTTGTAAGATATTTAACAGACAATAAAAATAATCAGCAAACTCTTCAAGCGAACATGCATTAATTTCACGGTTGAATAGCGCTAACATTGATAACAAACAGACTCCTAAATCTTAAGTTCCCATGCATTGAGTCAATCGCATAGTCTTCTAGGCATATAAATATATAAATAATTCGAAAGGAATCCTTTTTTTCCGATTACGATTAGGAATAGAAAGACGAATAAAGGAATATTTCAAGCAGAAAAAAAATATTCATAGAATCATTCGAGGTACGCAATAATTCAAGTAAATGTAAGAAAATAAATGCGTTTTCTCAAGTGGATAGCATAATATTTGTATTCGTTATGTATGCTCAAGTCGCAACCACCACCATCGTTATCGAAAAAATTTGTCGGTTGATGAAAAACAAACCCAAATATTACATATTTTTACCTTCGTTTATTTTTGATTACTTTGACTTTTGATTCGAAATGAAAATGCGGAAAAAATCGACATTACTCTAAACATTTTGAATTAATTCACTTGATTTCTGCGAAGTGTTGTCAATCTGAAAATATTCAGTTTTTGTGAGGATTTTTCTAACATGATTTTAGTAGCTATATTCCCTAGGGGATGAAACAAAAGCCAATCGCAATATTGGGAAATATTCCACATTTTGTTAAATTTTTTATTCAAACAAAATCAGGAAACAAGAGTTTGGGAATTTCCATTCGATTATTTTAGGTATCAGCAGTATATTATATCAGTGATCATGTGAACGATGTACAGTACAGCAGACGTGCATGACTCAATTGAGTGTCATAATGGATTTTTACCGTACTAGTGCAATTCTCTCTCATATTGCTACATTTTTCATGTTTTTCTGATAATTTTAGCTCGTTTTCTAAACAACTATTATGATACAAGTTTCAAAGGCTCGGAACAGGTCCATTTTGACCTGACCTGACCTGACTTTAATTTGACCATACCTGATCTGATTTGATTCGACCTGAAGTTTACCTGACCTGAAGTTGACCAGAATCAGTCAGATTCAGGTCAACTTCGGGTCAAGTCAACTTCGGGTCAGGTCAACTTCGGGTCAGGTTAACTTCGGGTCGGGTCAGGTCAACTTCGGGTCAGGTTAATTTCAAGTCGAATCAGGTTCAGGTCGCACTAAAATCAGTTCGGGTCAGGTCAGGTCGAGATGAAATCAGGTCAGCTCAGGTCAATTTCAGGTCAGGTCTTTTTCAGGTCAAATTAAAATCAGATCAAGTTAAAATCAGGTTAGGTCAAGTCAGGTCTTAGGTTGACCTGATTTGTTCCGAGCCTTATTACGCAGGCTTATCAACTTATCATTTCTCTGATCGAAAAAGACACATACATAGGAAGTGTGCACTACACTCATACGTAACTTATACGTAGTGCACACTTTCTATGTAAATGTCTTTTTTGATCAGAGAACTGATAAGTTGGTAAGCCTGCGACCAGGTAAAAATGTAAATGACAGTTGGTTTCTATGGATCAAGCGCTTATTTCACATAATGGCCACAAAACAGCTGAGGATTTTCCGAGTTTCAACTGTTCCTTCGGTGACAAAACATTAAATTTGTATGGAAGAAATTCGTTTTTTGTGAATTATTCATTTTGTGTTTTGTATCGAGCGGACCATTTTAAAGTAACATTAAATGAGCTTCCATCGTCATTCATTTGGTCCGCTTAATTAAATACAGAAATTGATTACAGCTAAGAGAAAATGTAAAACTACACTTTGACGTTTTCGTTCGTTTCGTGTGAAACCCATATTTTCAATGTAAAAAATCATACAAAAAAATACTCCACACGAAACCCACAAAATACAGGAGAGTGTAGTGGTTTATATTCTCTCAGCTGTAATTCGCAAAAACGATGATTCCTCATAAAAATTTAATGTTTTGTCTCCGACGAAACTGTTGAAACTTATGTAGAATTGTCTGATCAGACGTGAGGGAAGTCTTGATCTATGGGAGAGGATTTTCTCAAAAATATCCGTGGTACTTCCACCTGGTTGAAGGCGTACCAGCTTAGTATTACTCTGGTTACAACAGCCTATGGCCGATGTATTCGTGATATAAAGTGAACATTACCTACCGAGTTCGTACTCGTTACAACTCATCGTAACGTTATACTTATGTTATACTTACTTACTTATGTTATACTTATGTTGGAGTGATCGGTATTGATATATGCGAACCATAATTTGATTCACTTATTCGCAGAATCCCAAATTTACATATATTTCAGAAATGTAACGATAAATAATTAATTTACTTATGGTGTGCTCATGTAGTGAACTTTGCAATGTTGTATGTATATACGGCTACAAGTCACGTAAACTTATAGTACGTTACGTTACAAGCTTTATATAAGTATATATACGTACGACATGGAATATGGTGTTCTGTTCAAAATATTTGTGAAATGGTTAAACATCACACGAAAAAATAAATAAATTGTATTTTAATATTCGACTTGTTGATTCTCATATATACACGAATTTTAATAAACCGACTTTCCCTAGCATTATTTTTCGCATAAATTTTCATAAAAAGCTTTTATGCGTGCTGAACACCCATATCTTAGCACATCCGAAATGGATGTAATATATTATACGCACAGCCTTATATGCATAAACAGAACAATCTCGTAATGTGAAACACATGTACGCGCTGTGTAAGGAATATTATAGGACAGCTCACTATTTTTTTTCTAAAACTATGAAAGAAATGAGCAAAAACAAGATTTTTTATCTTTATGTTTAACAGCTTTTAAAAATAGAAAAGATTGAGTTACTCGTGCTGACATGTCCAATTAGGGGTCGTTAAGAAATGATGTCAAGCGTAAAAAAGTTGGACAATTTCGACTCGCGTGACGAGAATTGTTATTTGGATGGAAAATTGTCTCATAAACGAATAAAAAGTGAGATACTGAATTGCATGCCTTCGCTACGGAACACTTTCACTACATCTTCAATACATTAAAATCTGAAGAGGACTCGAGAATCAGATTTATTACCCTAAGCACATTGGACATTTTTTGATAATCTTTTCTCGGTGAAAATCAAAGTAATGTGAATGCATGTCGCCTTAGTTTCTGATGATTTAACGACAAATTTGAAACAAAGAGTACCGGTAATATCTTCAACTTACAAGATATTTGCAAATATTCTTTACCAGCATCTTTGTTTCAATAGATAAATCTATTATTTCTACTTTACGTACTAAAGAGTGGGGAAGGGAAGAGTTATTTACTCTTTTAATGTGATTTAATGATTTGACATTTTTCTGACAGGGAACAGTTATTTACTTTATTAGTGTGATTTAAGGTTTTGGCTTCAATAATTTTTAATAGAAATGAAGAAACCATAATGAACGGCAACGCTACTTTGAACCCTCATAATTTTCCTTATGAAAATATTGAGTGAATTGTCATTATTTAGCACGGGCTAACACCGTAAAACCTTGCAAGTGCAACAATGTGCAGAGCCTTCATCCATACATGGAAAACTCTGTAGGTGAATACCAAGGTGTTTTTCGTGTAGGCCGTTCAACATCGGACCAGCTGTTTGATATCAGACAGATCTTGGAAGCGCAAGAAGTACAACATTGAAACACACCATTTGTTCGTTGACTTCAAGGCAGCCTATGACAGTGTTAGAAGAAGTCAGCTGTGGAGAGTCTTCGAGGAGTTTGGAATCCCCAACAAACTGATCTCGCTAACGAAGCTAACACTGAATGGAGTTAATAGTCGAGTAATGATCCGTAACCAACTGCCAGATATTTCCGACATAGAGAAAGAGGGAAGGCTTTCGTCAGGGAGATCCTCTAGCGACGCTGCTTTTTAATCTGGCACTTGAAGCAGCTGTGCGCAACATGGACATGGACTCCAGCCATACACTATTTTTTTTAAAATATGTTAAGAAACTTACGAAATCTGTAGAAATTTTTGAGAAACTTTAGAAATATTTGAGAAACTTAAGAAATATTTGAGAAATTATAGAAATATTTGAGAAATTTTAGAAATATTTGAGAAACGTTTTTGGAAATTCTAGAAATGTGTATTGGAAATTAAAGAAATCGGTTGTGATTTCAATAAATGTGTATTTAAATCCGAGTTTTTAACAATGAAAATAGAATAACTTATTTTTTTTACATTTTTTGGCTTTAGTGGTCAGGAAATCGGTTCTTCGTTTTATTGAAATTTGTTGTGTTCGTCTCAAAATTTGCTTGTTTTTGTGAGATATTAATATTTGGTGATGAACCGATGTCGAATTCGTTGGTTGTGTTCACAACCTGAGGTAGCTCTTCTTCGTTTTGAAAATTGTTTACAGAGCATGTATGTGTAGTTTGAATTCCTTCAGACATTTCAGAATGATTTTTTCCCTACCGAATGAAATTTGAATTGAGTCGACTTCATTTATTGGTGGAAACTTGTCTTCAAGCGGTTCTTCGCACAATTCCACCTGTGTTAGAGATGAATGACGACTTGTGACGTCAATCCAGCTCAACATCCACAATTTCTTGACGCAATTATCCAAAGCGATGTGGAAAAGCATGTCGTATAAAAGAGTCGCTCGCACTGTCGGTAAGAGTTGATGGCGCTGTTGATAGAACCCAAAACCACAACAATTATAAAAAAAAAATTTACCGAGGAAGGATTTTTTGAAATTGTGCAGTTCCTTGCTGACTGACGGCGAACCACTTATAACACTGGTTCACAAAGTGGTATCAAGAATGACAAGAGAACATCAACTGTCCAACAGTGAGAATCTACCTTTTTTCAAAATCTGGTGCGTAGCGCATCGAATCACTTTAGAATGGAAATCTGGGTGCACCGATAATTCCGTTGTCGCCACCATCATAACCTCGACATCTCAATTGTGTACATTTTTTCGCACTTTTGGAAAACGTACGGGAAAATTGAGGAACGTTGCGGCAGCTAACAATCTGTTCCAGCCCCTGCAGTACCCAACCTATAAATCAACTCGTTGGGTGCGATATACCTATAAACTACCTTACGTCGTTTTGAGAAATTGGAGATGTTCAATCTTGTATTTCAAGTCAGAAAACGAACCATTGCGCGAAGACATTTGACAACTATCGTCGAATACATCTTCTT
>CM055403.1:70743779-70823039 GCA_029228625.1 Pseudolycoriella hygida
TAACTATGAATGTAAAGGCCCACCCGACACCATTAAAGCATTACAGCAACTTTTAACTGAACCTTTCACGGCTATCAAAACTGATTTAGGAAGATTAGAAGCCAAACCACTTTCGGCAGATGTTGAACGATTCATCAGTAACAATCTGGCGTATCGCATTAATTCTTGTTTTGTAACGCGATTTTGTTTAGGTTTATACAACATCAAGTTTATTTAAAATCATGTACGTGAAGATGAACATGCCTTCAGTGGAAAAATTAGACCCAAGTCCTGCAGTGCATCATTGGATGGCTCAGAAGAATAGAAAGCCAATTCAGGGCTCCAAGACAAGATAGCCGGAAGGGTTTGTAGGCGTATTCGACGAAGCGAAAGATCTGTTCGCACGAAAACATATGCAAATTGTGAGATTTTGAAAAATTAAATAAAATTTCTTGGGCAAATGACTTCACAACAAAAAAAAACAACTTTAATTGATTTCCTTTGAGAAACTTTAGAGAAATATTTGAGAAATTTAAGAAATATTTGGGAAATTTTAGAAATATTTGAGAAACTTTAGAAATTTGAGAAATGCAGTTTTCAAAAAATAGGGTATAACTCCAGCGGCACCATTTTCACCAAGTCCAGTCAGTTGCTAGGTTTTGCAGATGACCTGGACATACTTGGACGAAATATGGAAGTTGTTAAAGACAAGTTTATGTGGCCTTGGAGAGGAAAGCAACCGATAATCCCGCCTTCGAATCAATATCAGGAAGATGGCTATAGGTCAAAAATCCCCCAGAAAAAAAACCCGGACGAAATAACCCGGACAAAATAACCCCGGAAGAAATAACCCCCCAGGGGTTATTTTGTCCGGTTTCAAGAAGTAATGAAATGTTAAAATTATCTTTGATTTGCAATTAATTGAGTAAATTATTGAAGTTTAAAGTAGCGGGGGCTCCGCTTTTCACGCCCTGCAGGCTGCCTCATCATCATGGGGCTCCGCTCCAAACCCCGCTAGGGGCTCCATCCCTTAGACCCCGCAAGGGGGAATCTTTTCCCCTTGACCTCCTTTTTGCGGGTGCTGCCGCCCCTCAACCCCGCTATTTTTTTTGTCCTGGGGTCGTTTTGTCCGGATGATCAGGAACATAACGTAACGATCGACACACACACATTCAAAATGGTCAACAAATTCGACAACCTTGAATAGGAGCTGAACACTAATAACGACATCGCTGACGAAATTAAGAGACGACTAATTCTGGGCAACCGGAGTTATTACAGCCTTCTGAAAATCTTAAATCAAAATGCACAATATACAAATCTGTGATCAGACCGTTGGTTACGTATGGTTCGGTGTCGTGGTGCTTGACACAAAGAGACGAACAATCGCTGCTCACATTCGAAAGAAAAGTACTGCGGCCAATATTTGAACCAGTCTTTGAGCAAAGACAGAACCAATGGCGCAGACGATTCAATCATGAGCTTAGTCAGCTTTTTGGAGAGCTTGTAACTCACCTCTGTTTAGTTTTTGAAAATTTATAAAAACCTAAAACTAGAATAAGAATTTAATTGATTTGAATTAACCGGTGAACTTGGAGACATCATGAATTAATTTGAGCATGGATGGTGCTGCCTTAGCATAAGGACATAAGGGGCCATTCAAATAGTGCGCACGCATCTAAGGGGGAAGGGGGGTTTTTCGAAAAGCGTGCAAAAGCGTGCGAGGGGGAGGGGGGTATCATCCGAAAACGTGCGCACTCTTGTGATATTTGATCTGTTTAGGTTTATTTTCCTTTTAATTAGCAAAGGGACAAGATACAAGTAAAGTGAAAAAAGCATTAACATAGCCATTCTTCGAATTCGGATTGAATTCTAAGCCAAAAATGAGGTTCTTGAAAAGTTATGGTCCTAGAATATTGTCCATTTCTTTAATTGTGTCAATAATATACTTACACTCGTCATTTTTCTCATATCCATACTTTTAATGGGCACTAATGAGATTTTCCAACGTATCGTCGACTATGTGAAATTTTAAAAGGTTAACCACAACACATCGAAACATGTGAAGCAGCATGTACTATGCCAATCCCGAATCGGTTGACGAAAGTAGGTGGGAGACGTTAGTTGCGGATAGGTTCGTTTGGAGATGCAGAAGACTTTCAACTGGTGGTAGTGCACTATTTCCAATCTAATCCAGGCTTTCAGAGAGCAGCCCATTTAAAATAAATCTTTTGTTTAGGTACTGGCGTTTATATTTTCTCCCAATGCGTATTCTATAGAATTTTTTTTTGCAGTTTTCGCTCTTAAAACGTATATGGTGTGAATCGTGAGTATAAATTTCGTACGCACTTTAGGGGGGGGGGGGGTCTTTCGAAAAGCGTGCGAAAGCGTGCACAGGGGGGAGGGGGGTCAAAAAAGGCCAATTTTTCGCGTGCGCACTATTTGAATGGCCCCTAACAGCCCTACCATACGTTACAATCCCACGAGTGGTGTTACCATTGAGTCCGAACCAGAATCAGTTTAGTTTAACTGGTGGAGTAGTCAACACATAACATTTGCCTTTGCCAAATTTTTCGACTGGCAAAAAGTTTGCTGTAATTTGAAATCAGTGCTAAAAGCTCGTGGAAGAACGGGGTAAGATTTCGACCCGAATTGAGTGAAGGACGTTGAGTAAGAACGTTTTCTACAGCTTTTAGGTAGGAAAGATAATTTGGTCCTTCTATTGAAAGTTTAATTTGGTTATTCTACGGAAACTATAATTCGTGTCTTCAACGAGGTGTTGTTTAACAAGTGGTTCCCTCTAAGGAAATTCAGTGGAGTCGTGGATACATGTTGCTCAAATCTACGAGTCTCATTCACGATTCACCCAACATAAAACTTAGTAAGTAAGGGGGTGAGCACATTAGATTAAGCTTATTTTAATGAATTGAAAATTAATTATAAGATTATTGAAGAATGAAAATAAATGTGTTTAGTTAAGAGATTCGTTACAAGCTGGACCAAAAAAAACCGACTAAGTTGTTCGTACAGCGAATGGGAAAAAAATCCTCAAAATCCAGCTGCGGATAGGCCCGGTTAGAGAAGGCGAAGACCCTTAAAGTGTTGTAGTGCCGGTACAGTAAGTAAGTAAAAGCATTAAGCCAAGAAGAAATCCCAACCACTAATGATTGTAACATCAACCGAAGGATCGTGCAATACTGGCGTACTCATTTCAGTGTTGTCATAGGATTTTGAATAACTCAAAAAATATACACTTTTGTGATGTCGAAAGTATGCCTACCCTCTAATTAGGGGAGATATTGGGAGAGTCGCCCATAAATTTGCTACCCCAGAAGTGCATATTTTCTGAGTTATTGAGGATTCAGAATCGTATGACAACACTGAAATGTGCACGTCATTGTTGCACAATCCACAATAGTTTTATTAAGGATTTTATCGTGGTATGGGCTTCAGAAATACGGTATAATCTTGACTTCTTGACCCCTAATTGGACGACGTTATGCACCATCTTTGTCAGACTATTGTTACCACAATGAAAACACTCAGTTACTGCTATTTTTCTTGGATTTGGTTGTGCCCATAAAAACTTTTTTTCGGAGTGTCGTTAACAATCGTTTTTGACAAGTGTTCCATGTTCGACATTTCAATTTTTTGAACATCCCAACAAGATTACTTAATTGATACAAAAAAGTTGTCTTAAAACACTTAGGAAATAACATACACCATGGGGGAGGCTTAATAGGGAGGATTAGGTCTATCCAATTTCGTTGCCGTTAGTCAGGGGATAGGTCGTGAACTACTCTTAATCCGCTTTTTTTCGTACTGTCGTGCTTATGATATTTAGTTACGCATAAAGAATGTCGAGTTCAGTTAGATTCAGGATTGAGAACTTCAGTATGTAAATATACATTAACAACAATTTAAGCAGATATTTTCATTCCAGTTAAAAGTCAATGGAGTTTCTCAAAAGCTTTCGCAGACACGCGCTCGTAAACAAAATTATTCCTATCAAAAGAACAGCATTATTCACTTCAGCCAAAAAAAAAGTTTAACCATAAAATAAAATATTTTTATACCGTCTCATTACACACACAGAAAGAATGAAGAAAATTTTTCGTTTGTTTTCTTTCCGCCACCATTTAAAGGATAATTTATGAGCTATAAACTTTTTCTGCCTTTAATAACAAGATAACAATCTTAAGTATATCTATCTACATATTCCTACAATGTAATGAGGCTGAAGCTCTCATTATTCTTCTGACTATTAGTGTATGTGTGTTAAGGTATCTACGGTAGAAGGTCATCATTAAATAACTCTTGAAGCAACTTTAATTTAAACGATTTTCATGAAAAGCAGCTTTTCTATTTTTTCGTTTTAGGGGGTACATTCTCAGTTGAATATCATAAGTTGCATTAAATTTAGTAAATCCAATACATCTAAATGGAAAATTATTAGCATCGAAACCTTCAGTAGATCCCAAAAATCTCTGAAATTCGGAAGTGAGTACCCCTCTACCGTTCATAGCACAAAAAAAAGAATGAAACATGTTAATTTTTTTCATAAATTTTTAAAACAAGTATATACCATTGCAACGAACATTTATGCAATAACTCAATGGTGTCATCTGCAATGAAATATTGCATGCAAACGTTTCTTATTTATAATGCAAAACTTTTTGAACTTCATTTTGTGCATTATCACAGCAAAAGAGAAAGAAAAAAGAGGAATGGAAACTCTCGAAAAAACTTGCTGCATAAATACTAAGCATAGAATTTCTATTTATTCATCAGACATACATACGCTTATCAACTTAACATAAATACATTGTTAAGTATGTTGAATATTCGACTTGACATTTTTTCCGATGAAAAATTAAAAGATACAAATATTCAAATGATAAATGATTCGGTTACGTGGAAACTGGGTTTCTAGGTGGATTTTTCATTTTAATGTTGGTGTCGTTCACAAATGATGTCACGTTGAAATTCGGAGTTCACCAATTCGGATCGCTTGTGACGCGTATTGAATCTTTGCCAAAACTTTCAAAGTAATGATATAAAATTTGAGTAAACCAAGGAAAACTTAAAGAAATTCATGAAAATCCAGGTAAATTCTAAGCGTCGGAGTGGGTCGACACTCATATGACCCACAATTTTAGCGGGTCGATCCACACCTGAGCCACAGTTTTAGAACGTACAGAAAAACGATTCATGTGACTTCTACAACTGTGGGTCAGGTGTGGATTGATCAGCTAAAATTGTGGGTCAGGTGTGGGTCGACCCACTCAGATCCTAAAGTATCCACTAGTAAATTCTTTAGGCTATCAAATTCACTTGAATTCAATGTTTCAATTCTGCAGTCTCGGTCTAAACATTCATAATTCCAATTTCGGCTCTGAAAACGGTGGCGCGTTTAGTTTTTTGCAAGTGACCGACTGCAGGGAGTCCTGCATCTCTTCGCATAGTCTCCATAAGTGGCGTGATACTAGCACAGACCAGTTTGGTTGCTACTGGTACCGCTCGCGTTCGAATTGCTAGGACTTCGACCTCTCCGCTTGTTGTCCGCTCTGTTCCGCGACCGTGAACGTCCGTTTGAGGTTTTCATGGAGTTAGAAGAATTTACCAACCGGTTTATCTGTTTCTCCATTGCACTCAGTTTTTGTTCCGTCGATGATCTTGCGGTGGGCGAACTCGTAACGGGCGCGTCGATTCCTTCTATAAGCCCTTGTGAGGAAGCTGCGATAATTTTGTCGGCTGTTTTAGCTAACTCTTCCAGTGCGGCGGTGCTGGTGGCGAGTATAGATCTTACGTGTTGGTTCATCCATAACGTTTTCATAACATTATCCGTTACGTCAGTTCCACCCAGTCGGCGCATTTCGTTCAAGAGAAAGGTCGGCTTGTTGTCACCCAACGATAAATCCAATAGCAGCTTTTGCATTTTCTTGTAGTCGGAATCGGTGTATTCCTTCGTTAGCGCTGCTTTTAGATTTTTGTATTTTTCTCCATCCGGTGGATTTAACGCCGCCGCTCGAACACGATTGATCACTTTTGAATCGATTGCTCCGACTACCGTGTTAAATTTCGAGTCATCCGTTCTGATTCTAGTTGTAGCAAACTGCGCTTCAACTTGCGCAGACCAGATATCTGGCGACTCTTCCCAGAACTGAGGGACTTTAACTGCGACTTGTTGTATTAAATCATTTTGGTTGTTTTGATTCTCGTTGCCCGTCTCTACGTTAGACATTGTAGTGATGTGATGAAAAAGTCTGATGTTTACTTTTTACGATGACGTTTCGGCTTTTGGATGGTCGACAAATGCCTTGTCGAACCATAATTTCGAAACCTTCTTTCGCTTCCTTGAGTTTTTCAAGACAAAGTCGTCTCGGACGACTAAACACCGGCGGACCGGTGGTCTCGATGTGATGATACGTACTTACATTAACGAATCCGTGCGTCGCGTTCGGGTTAGTGATTTGCAGAAATTTGAACTGTCGAAGTACAGTTGGTAATAATGCGAATGTCTCCCTCTGTCGACAATTTTGCACATAATGTCGACTCTAGTATGATATAGATGGCAGTGATATGAATTCCCTATGGATGAAGAAGAATGCGTTTTGCGAGAACAATACGACCACGCGGTAGCGAGAAAAATGTTGAAAAATTCTCTTTTCGTGGATGAAACTTGAATTTACGACCGGTGAAAATAGATTTAGATTTGCTAGTTTGTCTTTCTTCACAGGCTCAAGCGATTCCCACACGCGTCGTTTTGTCACAATCCGACCACACTTTACACAATTGAATCGTACGGTTTCTATTGTTCACAGCGATTCGGTACAAAAAATGTTCGACAAATTGCCACTACACTGAGAAATTCGAGAAAATATTATTCGTAAATGAATTTTTAGCTCTGAAGTCACGTCGGGGTCACCATTTGAGGGTAATAGAAACGATAATAATTTTATAACTAAAATTGTAAAATTTATTATATCGAATTGAACCGCGTGACAACGATGCGTCTCGGATGACGGATTGTGTTTCTAATGCCTACAGAAGGTAGAATCAAATGAACGTTGGCGGGTGGTAAGTTTGCATGGATGAACAAATGGATTAATGCAAACGAACCGCCGCACAATCATTATTTTTTGAAAACTTATGAAGGTTAGTGAATTTTCCCCGCCCCTTAAGAACGGTTTTTAATCGTAAGGAATTTTTCCTGAGTTTGTGTGAATTACATGTTCATTCTCAGTTCTCAATGTTTGTTGTTTTCACACCTACATTTGATGATTGAGAGAATCGTATAAAGCGTCCAGTATCTTGCGAAAGGTAATGTAGGAGGTCATTCAAATAGTACGCCTGCTTTTTAGGGGGAGGGGAGATTGAAAAAAGCGTGCGTTCCATACATTCTGAATTTTTATCCATGTATTTTTGCGAGCAAGGAGAGGAGGGGAGGGTCTAAAATCCGTTTTTTAACGTGTGCACTATTTGAATGGCCCCTAATATACAGTGATTTAAAGGCTCTCGGCAATACCTTGTCGTCAGTTAAAAAAAATCATACTGAGATACATTTGATTCAACTTTCGTTATGTTTTGTGGAATTTCCGCTTTCCCCCTTTTCAGCGTAACGACATGTGAACGATCCCATTTTTGCAGGATAGACATGTGTAGAACAGCTTCAAACTTCAGTGCTCATACATATTTTAATGCATAACACACAATTCCATGTTGATGTCACATTGCTCAACAGCGGAACGCTGAATAAATGGTTTGAAAATAACCATGTAACGTTCCAAAGTCTACTGATTCAAAAATGAAATGCTTCTAAAAATTTTCTGCTGACTTATCTTCTCTATGTGAAAGTTATTTCTTCGGGTCGATTTAGACAATTGAAATGATATACTTCCACTGTTTATATGATATATGAAAGTTTAAATAAAAAAAACTTTCCTCCCTTGAACCATTATAATTTCGTAGCCAACTTTTCCATAACAATTTTACAACACTTCTCTAAAATATACGATTTGTGGAAGTTGTAATAAAGGAATGGATCGAAACGATATAAACGTCAAAATTCGTATAATTTAATTGAATCTTGTGTGCATGGTAAATGTGTGTAGAAGTGGTAGACTCAAAGACAAAGCACCATAATTTCGTGTGTCATAAGGATATTATATCCTTCTAAGAATTCACCGCAATCCAGCATTCTAACACACATCCATACAACAGAAGTGGCTTTTTACCATATAAACTGCTATTTCATTTGGTTGTATTGTAAAATTAGAGGGTAAGGGAAAACTTCCACCAACACATTTTGTTCAAATGGAAACTTCAAAGAAGTGTTTTATTCATGGATTTCGTTATAAAACGATATAACAGCAGCAACAACAACAAATCTGGCGAAGTTAAACAGTCGTTAATAGCATTTTCAAATGTGTGTGCACTGGATTGTGATTAAGTACCAAATTTGTAGAACTTTCTTTTCTAGCACAAGAAAATTGTATGTCATTCCTATCAGAAGTTGCACCCGGATTTTTATTCCTTTATAGACAATGTTTGATTATTTTATTTATGTGGAAAAACTTTTGCACTTTCGTCGAAGAAAAGTTACGTAAAACTTATTTGTGCTACTTGCTACTTTCTTAAAGAATCTCATAGCCTTGCAAAATCATATGTAAATCCGATGTGGCGGTATGTTAAATATACCTCAATAGTTTTCTTATTTTTGTTAATTTCAGATAGTTAATAGTTTTCAGTACCGCTTTGAGTTGCTGTTTGATTGGTTCTTTGTTACGAAAAGCGTACAGCCAAGAACAATACAATTAATAATAATTCCCTTGACTGAAGGTAAATGTCTGTTACCATTTTTCGTTATTCGCACGATAACTTGAGTAATTCTTATCTTAATTTTCAAAATAATTTTTTTAATCGACGAAGAATAAAATTCCTGAGACTAAGTTCGACGGGACCAAGGTTCTGGGAGTTATTCATCAAAAACACTGATTTGGGCTGGAGTAGTTGAAAAGTAGAAAAGCGATATAATCATAAAGTAGATCAGCTGGTTCCTCAGTGTGTTACATCTTCGTAAGCATTGCAACGACCTTTGACTATGGAGATGTTACTGTAGCTATCGTGGCGATAAATCAACTATCGCAAAACATCGTTTCGGTAGTTGAACTATCGTGCGATAGTTGAACCATCGTTTTGATATTTGAACTATCGAACGATAGTTGAAATATCGTTCGATAGTTGAAATATCGTGCGATAGCTGAACTATCGTGCGATAGCTGAACTATCATGAGATAGTTGAACTATCATGAGATAGTTGAACTATCATTTGATAGTTGAACTATCGTGTAATAGTTGAACTATCGTGTGATAGTTGAACTGTAGTGCGATAATTGAACTATCTTGTGATAGTTGAACTATCGTGCGATAGTTGAACTATAGTAGTGGTTGTAGTTGAACTATCGTGCGAAAGTTGAACTATCGTGCGATAGTTGAACTATCATGTGATAGTTGAACTATCATGTTCTAGTGGAACTATCGTGCGATAGTTGAAAGTAGTTGTTGTCGTTGAACTATCGTGCGATATTTGAACTACCGTGCGAAAGTTGAACTATCGTGTGATAGTTGAACTATCGTGCAATAGTTGAATTATCGTGCGATAGTTGAACTACCGTGCGATAGTTGAACTACCGTGCGATAGTTGAACTATCGAGCAATAGTTGAACTATCATGCGATAGTTGAACTATCCCGGCAGGCTTTTTTGGACCACATGCTTAACGAGCATTCCGAACCACACCTAACGGTAGCTAGCATTTTACAATTAGGATTTCTTCTGGTGCTAAATATGAGTGAGGTCATTATTGTCATTCTTCTAAGTACGATTCGTTGCGGCACCAAATCCACAATTACCCAAATTATGAAGCCTGGATGTGCCTAGGAACGTTACCTTAATGCTATGCATTGAAGAAAAATCCTATACCCATCAGGATTCAGGATAGAACCCGGATTATCTTGGTGGAAAGCCTGCACGTTACCACTGAGCTAACCCTATTAATAGAACAATATAATTACCAACGTTATTTCACCCCTCTAAAATAAGACTTTAGTATTTTCTTTTGTTATGACTGTAGTAAGACAGACTTTTACTCGCTTTGCTTGCTTTATAACTCCACATTTAGTGACGAAAACAATCTTTTTCGCAACTTGTTTCAAAAATTACTAATTCTGCACTACGATTTAGTTTCTGTGCTACTTTATATCACAACAAAAACCTCTTTAAAGGTAGAGTGTGACGCAGTCCGTAAGTCTGCTTCCAAAATTAATGATATCGCTTAAGGTGACGTTATCGCTGATAATACGCAGAAGTTTGTTTGAATGGAACCTTGTGTTCAAAGTTTTGATTTCCTGAAAAAATTACAGCGCTTTCTTTAAAACAAAATTACGTTGTGTTAAAAAAATAGCGTCACAAATGCCGGACCCAACGACGAAATAATTTTTCTGTACTTTCAGTTTTTGCGCTGCAAAATTTGACTTTTATTTCTTATTACGTAGATTGTTTAGAGTAAATTTAAATTTTTGCGTGTAAAAAATTTTCACGGCGACATTAGGGAAAACTTAGGGATTGCGTCAGTGGAAGAGGAAGCAAGGGCCAGTCGTCTGCGTTGGTTTGGGCACGTTCAAAGGATGGGTAATAACAGGTTACCGAAAAGGATCTTGGGTGCACAGGTCCCGGGTGTTAGGCCAAGGGGTAGACCAAGGAGAAGGTTTATAGATTCAATTCAATCAGATTTAGAAGTTAGGGGACTTTCTCTGGGCGAACAAACCATCTCCTTGGCAGGCGATAGAAGGGCATGGAGGACGATAGTTCACCATTCTGGGGTTGTGACATAAAGAGGGTAATAATGGTCTATAAAGTTTGATGATGATGTTGATGAAAAAATTTTCTGTGAAAACAAATTTTCTCCAAAAAAATTTTCTTTCCGTAAAAAATTGTTCTCCAGCACACTTCCCACATCATCCCGAACACTTACCACATCATCCCACACACATCCCGCATAATCAGACACACTTCTTACGTCATTCTACATATTTTCCGATTCATTCCACACACTTCCCACTTCATTCCACACAATTGCCAATTCCCACACACTTCCCACATCATCCCACACACTTCCCACATCATCCTACGCACTTTCCACATCATTACACATAATTTTCGGTCACTTCAAAAAAAAATTTTCTCATTGTCGCTCTACCGCAGCGTAGCTCATTTCGGACCACTTTGACCGACTCCTGGCAACGAACCCCCCAACCGATTTCCACAAGACCGTTGGCTTCGTTTTTGATACCCCATTCACCTCGATCTGACAACTACCGGCCGAGATATAGCCGAAGACGTACTGCCGTTACCATTATTATATGGAAATTGGTCATCTTTGATTGGCGATATCTCGGCTCGTTTTCAACCGATTTTGATGAGTCTGGGCTCGTTGGAAAGCTGCTGCGACGTAGTTTTTTTTAAATAATTTGGAGGGGGAGGGGGGTGAGGGGAAAAAACTCAGAAGTTCGCCTATACGTCGTGTCTTGTCCCAAAGGTTTTTGTATGGAGTTTTTTGGGTTTGTAGACGTTTTTTTGGGGTTTGGGGACGGTTTTTATTTCTCTTTATCGTTACGTGGAACGATTCGCGTGCGATTGTTCTCACTAAATTTTTTAATATTTTTCTTTATCCACAATTTTTATTGTTAGGTGAAATTACTATACTCTGTAAATAACAACGGAAAATGTGCTAACAATAACTTATTAAATGATTCAATGAAAATAACATTACATTATATCTGCAGCACTTAGGTTATCAAAATAATGACAATTCAAGTAGGGAATAATTCTGAAACGTGCTGACAAAAAAAAAAATTGCCCATTACTTTTGTATACCTTAGGATGTCACAAAGGAAGTATATAACGGATGATAACATTGGCGACAAATTCTCATTACCTCTGAAATCATAGCCGAAAAATAAATATTTTTATTTGTTCTCGCTCACTTCAGTTCGTCATTTCCAGATTTGCTTTTATTGATGTCATAAAAACACAACCATTTATACTTTCGATAATAATAACGAAAACCGAAAGACGATAAAATCTGTCCATTTACGTAATAAAAGCATTACAGATTTTCGTTATTAATTTCCCCCCAAAAATTTTCTTTTCCCTTTTTCTATCATAGGATTGTAATGTTTACCGACGAAATGAGTCAGCACTTTAAGACGAGATGTCCTTACCACATGTTATTTGCAGACAATGTGGTGCACTTATAGTGAATGAAAGTTTTGTTAAAATATCATCAAAAATTATTCTTAAAAAGTATTGAATGTTTTGCCGACGCAGAATTTACTCTCTTTTTAAAAATATGAATTGTTTCGGGTCGATAAGAGATAGAAAAAAGTTTGTATTCAGTTAATAAGATAAGTGGAACGCGAAAACGAAATAAAAATCTGCGAAAAACCATTAGAAAGAAGTGTAGATGCGCTGTATGTGCTGAGCTACGTAGTTTGTCCTGAGACACACACAATGACAAAACAATGGGTAAATAGATGCGGAAGTACATGTTTAAGTAAACAAAGTAGAAACCACTAAGCTTTGATTTAATTCTAAAACTTAGATCCTTAAGCCATTGGAATAAATATATAAATAACGACAAAGCCCGTGTAATAACTCCTTCACACGTTACTACATCATCTGTTCGCATAATATATGATACCGGAACTCAAGAGATTTGCTTCAACTAAGATCTATAATTCTAGCAAGAGGATAGTGTTTAATTAAATATCCGTCGTTACCATCTCTCGTGAAAATATTCTCACTCAAACTGAATTCTAACATAAATGGTCGGACCTAAGTCCTTCCTATTGTTTAAAATTTGTTAATATTTTACCAGACATATTTCATAATGGATATCTTCAATATAATACAACTATCCCTTTATAATCCTTCGTTTGCAATTTAATTTCACCATTGTCCGTCCATCTTACTTTGTGTGGGAATACATCAATCTGTATGGAATATCATTCTATCGACACAGTTTATGTGTTGGTTTCAGCATGAAGAGACGATGGAGGATGATGTTGTACCATCTATAAGGATTATAGATTTTACGACGGGCTATAAGTCTATATTGTTCTTCGCATCCAACCTTCAAAGCGGCATATAATATTGACTCAAAACAGCCGTTGTCTTTGATATTAGAAAAGTTTATGGTTTTCGGAGATGCCGAAGCTTTTCTCTATAGCCAGTTAAGCAAGGTCAGTCTCTTATGGGTAATAGAAATTACTAAACTTTGACACTTAACACTATGTACTTGTATTTTATATTGGCTTTCTTTGCGCCATACAATCGCATTGGTTGTATCAATATATGGGTGAGTGAAAATATAGGAGTAAGGCATCATAATGGGATAAAACCACTTGGAAACTTTCGTGTTTATGTTTTAATGAAACAGAGAATAAAAATTCATCATTAGATCGGATGTTGAATGTTCTCGCTGTTACATATGAAACATTTTAAATGAATATTCTCAACTGTATCTCATATGCCTTTGGGTTGTGTGACTAGGATTAAAGTACAAAAGAGTTTTTCTGTTTGTTTTTTCTCTGTATGTATTCAATATTTAACTAGAACTCTTTCGTGTTCATATATTACATGGTTCGTTTGTACTAAGAACATAGGAAAGCTTTCACTTTCAATTTAAAAAGTGAATATTTACACTGTTTCGCTACGCTTAATTAACTTTATTTATTCAAAGCTGTTAGCATTTGTGTTAAAATATTGCTGGATGGTGTTTCTGGCATTATTTATGTATGTTGTCGAAGCTTTTAAAATCCGACCGACAAAATTCTATGGTTTTTAGTGGCATAAAATTATGAGTATTTTATTTACCTACGGATATTATAAAGTACATCTTACTCTGCCACCAAAGAAGCAATAACAATTTTGCCCTTAATTTTATCGTATTTATATACTCGGCAGTTATATTTTAAATGTTATTATTATGAACCCGAAACGTTGTGCAAATAAAAGTCTATCCCTTTTTCTAAATCGACTTGTAAAACATTAGCATTCTACGACATCCATACCGACACATCTAATTTTCATCTGAAAATATACAAATTCCTCTTTATTTCGTATCGTATGTCGTCTTTATGCCACGAATTTTATAAATATTTGTACATTCAGGCCATGTTTGTACGCGTTACACGATATATCATAACATAGTCCATATTCTATGTCTTTTCTTCTTTTAACCGTTCGCGTATTAAATCGTTAAGTATATCACCGCCACTGATAAAATTTCCAACTTTATATTCGCCGCAGGTCGTACGTATCTCTTTCGTTTTGCCACATAAAATTATATTTACACTGCTATTGCAGAAACTTTAGAACAAGAAGTCTGAAGAAATATATCTTCTGGTTACCAACATACAAAACATATATGCCGGCATTTCACGTGGTTAAATATATGTAAAGCGGATTATATTTGCACCTAAAACCGTCCTCTTCACAGTTCAGATGTGTAGTACGAAACGGGTGTCACTTACTGGAAAAGCCTGATACTGTCCGTCCACACCATTTTCTTCGTCTCTTCGGAATTGCTTTTTATATAAAATTACCCACTGAGAATGGTCATTTATAGTCAGGGAAAAATATTTGTCAAAATTTTCCATATATACTTTATGGCAACTGATCAAAACAAATCATATCAGAAGATTGCGCGTTCATGTCACGTCGGGGTCACCAATTATATGGGAACCAGGGCCTATTTTTGAGAAAATGTGAGAAAATTTGTGAATTTTTGAGAAAATTTGTGAATTTTTAAGAAAATTTTCTCAAATTTGCTTAAAATTTACAAAAAATTTTCTGAAAATTTCTAACAATTTTGAAGTATAATTGATGTTTTTTATTCAAAAAATTGTTCACACGACCCAATTTTCAGCTTGGTTTCTTGTTGTTTTTTTCATCTGCACGACCTCCAATATCGTTCAGAATACACTTACGTCGATTCTTATTAATTTTACGCTCATTTTAACTTGTTTGAACGTATTTTTTCTTAAAATAAAATTCTGGAAAATTTGAGAAAATTCGAGGAAATTTGAAAAAATTTTCTCAAAAATAGGCCCTGATGGAAACTGATCAAAACAAATTCATGTTATCAGTTTGATGCCATAACTTCACCAAAGGGATTTTAGGGATATTTTCCCAAATATAAGTCGGTTATCAAAATGTCGAATGTAAATCGCAACGTGAAATCGGTTTGGATTATTTATGACAATCGCAGGGGACGTGTTGGTAGAGCAGCATCGAAATTTTTTTTATACAGAGATGATCAGGGAAGCAGGGTTGTATTCACTAATTTTCTTGCTAATTGCTTCGCTAATTGAAAAGCCCCTATCGGATAACATTTAGAGTGGGATGGCAAAGTCGCTTCAACCTAAAAGTTTGACAGAATTAACTTTAACGCATGTAGTTCATATAACAATATTTTCAGGGTGAGACTTATTTAACATCCCACAGAAAAAAATAGGATCTGAAAAACAAAAAAAAAAAAAAAATGAACGTTTAAGGCAACATTATGGAATTCATAGGTTCCATATGGTGGTTTTATGTTATTTTCAGTATGTATGAGGAAGACACCCCGAGGTAGCCTGACATAAGTCAACGTCTTCCGAGGTCTAGAACCCGAGACATTTTGGGCCGAAATTTTAGTCCTATCCGATAGGGTCTTTTAATATTTTGTGCGGTTCTTGTTCTGAAGTGAGATAGGTAAATTCTAGGTACTATTGTAAGTTTTTGGTGAAGAAACCGTGATTCGTCGTTGATGAGATATGTTAATGAAAATGCAAAAAAATCGAATTTCTCTAAATATCGTCGCTAATTTCATCATCCTTTGGAAATCACGACGGCTGAGAGGCACCCTGTGTACCATACAAATCTGCCTCGTATAACAACATGGAGAGATAGACATCACTTCATAATACAAAATTTTGTTAAATAAGCTCGTCTTATCGCTCCAGCTTTTTTTGGCTTTAAGAAAATATTCCTTCATGTCGACGTCTTTTAAATTAACGCTATGCTACTTTTTTACCCTAATGGTTTGCTCATACATTTAACATGTTTTTTCTGCCATACGTCCTATTTTTGTCATCATTTTTTTCTCATTCGCCTTTTTTTCTTCACCCCAAGTCTTTTTATGTGACAACGAAAATAAAATGCAAAAACATGTTTGTCATCGTCAACGCTCAAAAAAAAGAGGATTCGTCAGACGGTTTTGTTATTAAACTTTTATCTTTTCAACTTTGAAAATATGAAATTGAAGAGAATTCGCGATTAAATATTAGAAGAAAACTCCAAACTTTCAATGTCTTAATTTATGGATGCTTTCAGTTATTTTGAGTGAATTGCTAGCATTACTGAAGATATTTGTTGAAAACAATTATTTTTGACTTTGAGATAAAATTGTAGTTCTGCTAAGATCAAAGCTCCAGAAAAAAGATGCGCACTTTTCGCAAATTGAATTAAAAAGTGGTTATGAAGTGACAAAATGATATCTGAGCGAGTATTTCATAGAAAATAAGCTTACGACGGCGGCGTTGACAGCTAGGTTTTTATTTGTCGTGTCGAAATACTAATGCAATGAACAAATTCGACCGAGAACTATCCAAGATACTTGAAATATTTTTTTAAGTTTATCCGCTCCCGAAATGCGGGACTGTTCAAAAGAATGAGGCTAACCCGAGCAACTCGACCGTTGAATACAAAATACTTTGGGATGTGGGCGTTAGCGTAGGATATTGGGACATAGCTAGGCTTTAGGTCGGTCCGAAAATTGGTCGAGATCCTAAAAACCTTTTTTAAGCTCAAACCGCCATGCACGATGCACACACGTCAAAGTAACAATTTATACATAAATATATATTGTTGGTATTAAGCGTCGTAGTCTACGAAGCCTACAAAAGGGCTCCGATACGTTGATTGTGATTTTTCTTCAGAAGCGAAAAACTACGATAGACTCCATCGTCCATTCACACCAACATAGTTAATCCTAAGCTAAGCTAAACAACCACCAAAAATCCCTAAAAAATCCACAAAAATCCCAAAAAAATCCCAAAAATCCAGATAACATCTAAAATATCTGAAAAATCCCAAACAAATAACAAAAATAAGAAGGAAAGCAACATAATTGTTAACTGAAACTGACATCTAACACCATAAAATATCATTATTTGAAAATATTACGCCAAAAATACGCGTAGCTATACGATAGCTATGGTCTAGGTCTAGGCTCTATATTAAAACATGCCTTTTATGTTTGTTACTGGAGACAAGAATAGGCGCAATTCTGGGAGATACTCGAAACGAAAGTCGGCTTCCCTTTATCGATGTACCTAAAATTTTTTTTAAAAATGAGAAGGTTTGAAAACGCTATGAGTATAAGAGCTATGACAACGCAAAAAAAAACTTTGATCAACCTGTAGGGACACATAAATTGACTAAGGATGAAATAATTACACAAATCGAGAAAGCTAGGGCCGATTTGTCAAATGATATTCAATGCCTACAAATGGAATGAAATTATTTAGACTACCATTGTCCAATTTTGCCAACTTCATTCCAAAACGAATTTCATTAGAGACATCAGTGATGATGAGGATACTAGCGATGATCAGGAATCGTTGAACGATGAAAGCGTGGAGAGAGGTGTTGACGCTGAAGATGAAGAACTAGAAAAGGACAAACAAATCTTATCGAACCTAACAGGAGAAATACAACTGCAAGATTATTCTACAAAGGGTTTCAGCGTAGGAGAGGATGACATATATACACTATTGTATCGAGCAGCACTGGAAACGAGAAAAAAGTTCGAAAATCGGCCATCGTATGGTTCTTAAATATGAAAAATCAAAGTAAATTTTACGGATGAAATGGTAGTATCTACTTTAAACAATGTCTGACTACATAGGATTAACAACTGGTAACCAAGACAGCGTTATTGAGAACGTGATAAAAGCAGATCACATAAATATTGTGACTGGTGTATCTTCGATAAAGATGGGCAGGTATTGATTGGACTTATACTCAGCTTCAGCTATATCAATAGAAAGAAAATACACCAGTTATTTTGTCGTGTACAAACCATTACAAAAATACTTAAAAATCCACAAAAATCCCAAAAATCCACAAAAATCTCAGAAATCCAAAAAATCCACAAAAATCCCAAAAATCCACAAAAATCCCAAAAATCTCAAAAATCCACAACACACAAAAATCCCCAAAATCCACAAAAATTCCTGAAAATCCACAAAAATCCCACAAAAATCCCAAAAATCCCCAAAAATCCCAAAAATCCACAAAAATCCACAAAAATCCCAAAAATCCCCGAAAATCCCAAAAATCCACAAAACTCCCAAAAATCCATTTAAAAAAATAGTTGTTTACCCCTCGTCCAGAAGGGCGAAGAGAAGTTGGTCGTCCAAAAATTAGATGGATCAATGGTGTCGGAAAAGATCTTTTGACGCTCGTAGTAAGGAATTGGCAATACACGTCAAGGATTAGGCGCAATTGGTTCAGAATCCTTGAGCAGGCCAATGCCCACAAGTGGCTGTAGTGCCGAAAAAGTAAAGTAAGTACCAATAATAATAGCTATTGCACGTGGTCCATAATTATTCCATTGGCGTTTACCTTTTCCAGCAAATCGTTTCATTAGAAATAAATTTCACTGAGCATCATTTGAATTAACTTCAGTAGCACACACCTAAAGCATTGTGAACTGCTTTAATTGTCGACTCAACCAGCTTTCAATTGAAAATAAATTTTCTCTCGGCATAAAAATACTTAAAATTTATTGGAAAATATAGAGACGATTAGAATGAATTTATGGTATCCCTCTGCTTCCCCAGCATGGCCAACATTTGCTGTATGAAAAGCAGACTTTTTCACTGCAAACTTTTCGAGATAATTGATAGTCGAGTTGCAACGAAATTTATGATTTTTTATTTTTTTACACTCCGTGCAAAAGCCACTTAATACCTTCCAATTTTTTGTGGAGTAATAAATTAAGTTTGATAAAACGAATATGCGCAATGAAAGATAGTCGCAATAAATTTCTATTGGAAACGATTTTTTAAAGATATTTCCTTAAATCAACTGGATTAGCTTTCGTTTATTTTTTTTTTCCAACCTCGCCTCGCAGGTATAACACATTACACAACAAATTAAATAAAGCGACGCTACCACCTTCCATACACGATCCATGCACACACACCCCAACGAAAAAAAAATAAATGCAATTCATCAACTCATAGCAGTAATCGCGTTGCATCATTTTCGTTCGTTACATTTCAGTTCATCGCCCCAGTACCGCCAGCAATTCATCGACACAGCTTCGGTCGTTTCATGTAACGATTACAAATTAATTACGCCAAAACGGAGTATATTCATACCATCAACATGCCACATTGGCAGGCAACCTCATATCCTGGTTTGTCGCACATTTTCTATTCAAAAATAAAACTTGAATTTCTTTCTGAATGGATTACTTCATTTGAATTCAAATGGAGTTTGCAGCCGAAAAGTTAGTCTTATATCCATACGTTTCGCACACACCAAAACGGATTGAGAATTTTTTTTGTGGTAACAAGAGGATAAAAGTACTCGACTATGCCATGGCTTGTGCATTGTATTCTATATAGTCAATGGATCGATTATATTGATGATAAAAGAGAAAAAAAATTGAGAAAAATTGCTACAAAAGTGTCAGTTCCACATTTACTCACATGAAAAATTAGATTCGATCTTAGGACGGAGGTTCATCACTTGCAGTGAATGCTAATGTTAACTTCAATGAAGCTTCCATCGCATTTTATTATTCCAGTCATTCGAGGCGACTGTTCCTAATGCTCGACATTTCAATTAACATATTTTTGAATTTTAAACAATTTTGTTCGAATCGAACACATGTTTCAAATTACACGTCTCAGTCTCAATTTGAATTTATTGGAGTTTTACTAGTTTTACCCAATTTGCATTTCATATTATGCAAATGAATTTTCATATATTTTGACCAATGCACTGTAATGAAGTGGTATATTGAAAAATGTTGTAGCTATAAAACTTACACCTTAATTCATGTCAACATCGGATACACCAGACACTTGAGCTTCAATGAACATTTTGGTTTGTTAAGGACGTTGAGTATAATTTATTCTTCTGAAGTAGCAGTTGACCACACGAAAATATTGCATGGAACTTTGTTTGTGAAAAATTTACTCAAAATTCACCAACTTCATTTCCTAAATAAACCACAACTGCTGCTAAGTAGTTGTGTGTTTGTGGCTCATAATTGGTTCAAATTCATCCCATGTGCATTGTTGCTTCCGAAGAAAAACATTTTTCTACCGAAAAAGTCTCATTTCTTATTCAAGCTCACGGTCGGTGTAAGATTTTACAAGAAAACTCACTAATTTGGTTAGTTCAATCAATGATTTATATAAGAATCCCACTGTATAAGAAGAGCTACAACAAGGCCAAATGGGACTGAGGAAATGTAGAAACTTGTTGAATTGGTGGTACAACTTTTGGACTAAAAATAGAATATTTTGGAATTATTTCATGGAAGAAGGGGATTTTGGAAATTTGTGGTACAAATTTTGACAAGTACCCTATAATCGAGTTACATACATCGACACAGTACCATAATAGCGTTATAATACGCAATTATAATACGTGTGCTGTTTGTTGATGTCTCTCATCGCGATGAGAATCAATATTATGCTCTTGCAAAGCCAAAATCGAGGCTTTCCGAGACTACGGCTTCACAAGAGCATAGTCTTTTTTATTGTCTGAGCGAGAACACAGCTAAACACACGAAGCTTCTGCTGGTGAGGTCCCTACTCTTACCACATTTTAGCTACTGTTCTCAAGTGCTTGGAAAGTTGCAAATGTCGACCAAAGAGGTTTTGTTGAAAGCGTTTAAAGCATATGTGCGGTTTGTTTCTGGTTTGGGCCGCTTTAAATCAACTTCAAATGATATTAATGCAATACTTAGCTGCGACCTTTTTAGCTATCTGCATCACCTATCTTGCGTGCTTGTGCATAAAATTATTGCAACAAAAGAACCCGGATACCTGTTCGATTTTTTACTTCCCACCTCTAATAAGCGAACGTTTAATATGTTACTTCCAAGCAGCGGCGCCGACTTGTTTACCGTCCATGGGGGGCAAGCAACATTTTTTAATATGATGATTTGGCAAACATACCAAAGTAAGCAATGAAACGGTAGCTAATGTTTACTTTTATAGCGAAAGTTATAAGAAAATTGTTGAAGTAATAGATTCCAAATGAAGCAGCGGTATTTGCCGTTTATGTATTTGTATTTGTATTTTAGAGACCCTACTAACAGCTTTTTATAGCCAATAACAAGTGTTGTCTGGAACACTGGCTTAACGTGACTTCCGAAATACGTCTCAGAGTAATGCGAATGTAGCGTCTTATTCAATTACTCCAAGAATTGTTAGGCGCATGATTATTATCTCGCCTATATGTAGGCTTTCGTACACAGATTCATCGTATATGGGTTACGTCATACGATTCATTCAGTGTGTACGTCGTTATGGGCACCAAACACACCACAACTACCAACTTTTGAAGCTTGAGTGAACTTTAGGACGTTATTAATGCGCTACACTTCATAGAAAAATTCCATGCAGAATTTTTCCGACAAGGGATTTGAACCCCGATCGTTTTGGTGGAAGGCCAGTACGCTAACCACTGTGCCTACCCGTCCATGACAGAAGTAAGTGTGCACGCGAGCGAAGCGAGCGAAAATTTTTCTATTTTTGTAATTTAATGGAACCCACAGCGATTATAGATTTTATAAGAAATATTCTAAAGTCCTAAGATACCCTATAATTTGAATCTCTCAATTTTTGAAACGAGTTTTTTTAAATTATTGGAAACTTTTGAAAAACGAGTCTGGGGGATGGAATATGCCTTGAATGTACCATTTCTGTTCAGAAAGTGATAAAATTTATCATCCGTTTAATTTCCCCCTTGCATTTGCCCCCCTATACTCGGCGCCGCTGCTTCCAATGGTTCGGTCCGATGTTTTGCTAAGATCTTTTTTTGTCAGTGGAGTCTCGATTTAAAATTCATTACCTCCTCAAGTAAAGAGGAGCACAACGTTAACGGGCTTTAAGCTAGAGATGAGCGGGTTGCCCGAAACTTCGAAAAACCCGACTCGAACCCGAACCCGAATTGTTTTTTTCGGGTTTCGAAAATTTTAATCGGGTCGGGCTCGGTCCGGGCCGGGTTTGGAAACAGTTCGGGTTTCGGGTTTCGAAAAATTTTATCGGGTCGGGGTCGGGCTCGGTCCGAGTCGGGTTTCGAAAAATGGTCGACCCGCTCATCTCTACTTTAAACTTGAGTGTAGGTGTAGAGACTATTTTAGTGTCTATGACTCCTTTGACTCATCATCAATCATCTATACCAAATATGAGTAGCTATTTGCTTGCTAGACTTCCATGGTTCCGACTCTAAGTGACTTTCTCGTCTGAGATGATGAGATGGTGATGCGAATGAATTAAAGTTGTTTTATCAGTTTTTAACTGTGAAATTTTCTCGTGAAATATCTCATTTTCATTTTGTTTAAATTTTTCTATCATTATCGTAACTGACTGTTCTCGTAAATTTGTGTGTAACGCGTATAATAGCAATAAAGAAAGAAGAAGAAGAAGAACCGATCGCCCTGATTTTCCCTCCTGTAAAGTACATCTTTCCCATGATTCAAGTTCGAAGATGAGCAAAATCTGTCAAGTGGTTCCGGAGGTATGGCCGAAAAAGTGACCAAAAACATAGTTTTTCGAGGGTCGGTGAAGCTTTTTCGCAATTATCTCAGCAAGTATAGCATGGATATTGTTCATTTTAGTGTCATGGTGTTATGGAAATTGGGTCAGTGGTCTGGGCGCTGGGACCAATGGAATGGACGAAATTGAGTTTCTTGGCCTTTTCGTCTATATTTGCTCAACTTTACAGTATGGAGATTTACTGTCAAAGGTAAAGTTGTAGAGAATAAAATTTTGGAGAACACGTGTCTCAGGGTTTACGGTAAAAATGTCCCTATGCTGGGATATGACCATTTCTAGAATTGAGAGAATTGATGACACATATCTCTAGAACTACGAGAGTAGGAAAGTTGTTTCCAAACTCAAAGTTGTAGAGCATAAAATTTTAGAGAACACGTGTTTCAGGGTTTTAGTGGAAAATGGCCCAATCCTGGAATGTGACTACTTCTAGAATTGGGCGGGATGACAGATATCTCTAGAGCAATGAGAGGTAGAAAACTGCTTCCGAAGGCAAAGTTGTAGAGAATAAAATTTAAGTGAACACGTGTCTCAGGGTTTTGCTTAAAAATGCCCCAATCCTGGGATATGACTACATCCAGAATTCGGAGTGATGACCAATGTCTCTTGAACTATGAGAGGTTTATAGTTGCTTCAAAAGGCAAAGTTGTAGAGAATAAAATTTTAGAGAACACGTGTCTCAGGGTTTACGGTAAAAATGCCCCAATCCTGGGATATGACCACTTCTAGAATTGAGAGAATTGATGACACATATCTCTAGAACTACGAGAGTAGGAAAGTTGTTTCCAAACTCAAAGTTGTAGAGAATAAAATCTTTGAAATTCTTATAGTTATAAAAGAACATAAAACATTGGATTTTTTGCTTATTTCTATATTTAGATACGTTGGAGTCTTTTTGCAACATCTATTCTGTGTGCCACAGCTGTTCTGATACGTACGGGTTATGTTTACATTCAGAATCACTAAAAACGCGTCCATAATATGTGTACAGTCTCTGAACCGATGATCTTCGGTGAAATGAGACGGAGTGAGAAACCGGAGAGAAGGGGCTAGAGGGAAAATATACCATTGTACCCTTCAGCCGTAGATTCGGACTGGAAACAATGTATTTAGTAAGCTAAGCTATGTTAATATAAATGGATTTATTAACATAAGTTCCTATAATCCCTTTAATTTGAACTAATTGCAGAGTTATACGAAAAGCTTAAATATGCACAGATATTTGCGGTACAATACTCTCAATCCCACTGTCCACGAAAGTACAATTTGGCATTCGATAAATTATTGAATACCATTGAAAATTAAAAGCTCGACAATAGCAGCGTAATTGGGTCGCTGAAGCAAATTGAACCAAACATTTGTAGCTTTTGTATCCAAATTAAGGCGAGTGTATGCATATTTTGCAATATACTGCATATTATAATGTCGAGATATATGCGCTGTTTTGTGGTGTATTTTCCGTGCCACTAATTGAAATTATTATTTTCCAGTTGTATTACTCTTTTCCATATCCAGCATTACAATTGATATACTACAATTGATATATAGACGAACCTAGTTAACCATGTAGCAAATAAGCAAGGAAATATTTTGTAAATTTATGCACTCAGCGCGTATAGAATGGTAGTTGAACGAATAATTTAGAACCAACGAAAACAAAATGCTTTTCAGGGGGACACAAATCGTACAGCAACATTTCTCTCAAACAAGTTTATGGTGGTCGTCTCAACGGACATATCGTAGGTGTTTTGAATTATTTGCAGTTTGTGCATTCCTTCGGGGAATAATAATTTATATAATTTGAATCGAGGGGAAAGAGAAGTTGTGCCGAAACGAAATTTATATTTTCGGAAATGATGTACAAACAATGGTAACATTTTTGGTCAAAAGAGGACACACAGATTTGGTAGGATAAATAATACAAAGTGCTTTATTTAATTCACTGATACGCCGAAAGTTTTTTAAGCGAATTGTTTCCTTGTTATTCGGTCGACAAATATAGAAAATTTGCTCAAATGTGAAGTCAACGTTATTTCATTAGCAAATTTGTCCATTTCGTGAAAAGACTTTTGTCATTACATGGCTGTTGTTAACATGAAAGTTTTAAATCAGGTCGATTTAAGGTCAGATTAAAATCAAATCAGTTTAATTTTGATAAAGCTAGTCCGTTTGGTTGGGGTTTTAAGATAATATGACGTTCCTCGGTGGTGCAAAAACACTAAAAATGCGTAGAGGTAAATGGAAAAGGTTCCTTTTTGGGAGCACTTTATCTTGGTTGACTCGCACCGTGATTATAATAATAATGAGCAATCGATTTAAAGTTCTAAAACTAGAATTAAACGAACCGAAACCGTAATTGATTTGGGTTAGACGGAAAACGTTTTAAAACTATGAAACATCTTACCTACAGCTCAATTTAAAAGCAAAAAAATCAAAAATGTATGTGGTCGTTAGCAACGTGTTTATGGTTGTTTGACCATTCAATTTAGTAATTTAAATATTAATTTTCTAAATCTCACACTTCCCAAATGAAAGAATTAAAAGAATACAAAGCAAAAAAATAAAGAAAGGAAATGACACAATGTTTTACAGATTTGTCGATCTGTGCTATGATTCACAGTATATTTTGATCAAAAATAAAATACACACATTTTGGGCTTATAAGGTTCACGGTCAAATAAGAAAAAACAAAAGTCTCAATTATCACTTTAATCCCACTTGGGAAAAATAATTCATTAAAAGACCGAAGTTATATATTACTATGAGAGTATGACTTTTTAACAAAAAACGACGTTTATGGAAAAGTGACGCTGGTAAATTAGTTAAAAAGGACGGTGATAAGTTCAAAAAAATGGACAGAATAAAACAACGGATCGTAAATATTAATTTATCAAGTGGCAAGAACTTTTGAATTTTTTTTAGTAAAATACAGACCAGACAGGTAGGGACTCGTATAGGTGTCAATGGCATGCCTATTTTTTCAGTAGAATCAATAGCCGTATCGTATTCATATCAATTACCGCAGTCAAATGAAAAATTTATTTTGACGACGCAATACACAATATGGATGTCATTGGAAAGTTAAACAGCATGACAAAACATAATGCAAGGGAAAGTGACATGAAAAAGTGGCCAGTTCAAATTCGTTCATAACATTCACCGTTCATTTTCATCAAATCCAGCAACATCCTGTCCGATTTCATCCACTCATTTTCTAGAAGGAAGATACATTTTATTTATTACAACAAAATATCCATGAAGTGTGTTGTACTGTGGATGTTATTAAAATGGCCACTTTTTCGCGTCACCCATGAGATCCGTACGCATCAGAAAAAAATTGTACTAAAGCCGATCTTAGAACCGACCTAGAGCACTTAAGAGAGGTCTCTGGCCCATACTTCCAAATTCGCCTCATTTTTCTCTACAACGCTGCACAAAAAAACTCATCATTTAAGGAGAATGCACGAAAAACCACCAAATATCGCGTAGTGTCGCGTAGTGTCGCGTAGCGTCGCGTAGCGTGAGTTGAGCCCACACTAAGGCCCGAACCACTCAACAGATTTTCACTTATCTTTCGTGATTTTCTGATGTCCATTTCTTTTATTCTAGGGCTCAGTGGTGGCTGAGTGGTGGCTCAGTGGTGACGCGCTGGCATTCCACCAAGAATATCCGGGTTCGATCCCCGGTAACGAATGGGTTTTTTCCATCAAAAAATTTTAATTCAGGAACGTCCACAAGTTCACCCAAGCTTCGATGCTTCGTTTAAATTGGGTAGTTACAGGATTCGATTGCCTCTAACGAAACGCGTGCATTCAGTGACGTCACTCACACTAGCAATGCACAATGAATTGGTCATCAAGGCACATTCAACGAAAATAGACACGAAAGATGGCGCCCAGATCACACAATGGATTCGTGAGGTCCCAGCAGACAAAAGAGTCATCACTCGGTCGTCGGAACTGTTGGCTAGCCAATCTCCCCGGCAATAGCATCGAAAAACAAATCAACTACGAATGAATAAGTGTGAAAAAATAGAAATGTATTAAAATCTAATGTGCAATTGAGATATAATAACCGAACCTGTCGTAATGACCTCTCGGTCACTCACAATTGTAATAGAATAGAATAAAAAAAATATATAATTGTAATAGATGTAAGAAACCATACGCTAAATAAATTATTCTAGGGCTCAGAATCAAAAAATTTTCTTCCAAAAACTGTCGAGCATTCCTTGGCCTTTCGAACAAAAGAAAATCGGGAGAGATAACTTAGCACAACACAACGTGTTGTAATGGATTGTGATATTCCAAGAAAAGCGTTGTAACAGTTGTCATCACAATAAAAGCGTTGTGATGAGTTGTGTTATCATTAGAAAATTTAGTAGTGGTGAATTTAAATTGTGAGGATGGTAAGTATGTTGTGTTTTAGCAAAAAGTAAAACCGATGTGATTTTATGTGATATAATTTAAATTTACTTTGATAATTTTATTTTTTAAATTTTTCCATGAATAGAACCTGATGAAGTGGTAAACCAAGCCTTGAAATATCGTAAATCAAACAGTTTTATTTCGTCTCATACTTACGCCGCTATAGTCCAACAAAACACTCAACTTTAGGATGGTAAGTATAACATTTGAAAATGGTGAGTATAAAAACAACATAAAATATAAAGTTTTGACATCACAACGGCGTAAATTCAAAATTTCCAAGATTGCATTTTGTGTCTATTTTGAGTAGACAATAGAATGTACGCTGTTGGGATATCACAACTCTGCTTTCCTAGTAAATTTTTTGAATTTACGTCGTTGTGATGTCGCAGCTTGCTGTTGGGATACCACAACTTTGCGTTTCGGGTATATTTTGAATTTTCGCTGTCGTGATGTCACAACCAATCTATACTCACCACTGTCATATATCATATTCACCACTCTCAAATTCTACATTCACCACAACTGTTGTGATATCCCAAGAAAAGCGTTGTGACATCACAACGACATTTTCTTGTGTTGTGCTAACTTAACCCACATGAGATTTTCTCGAGCTGTGTACAAAAGACCCAAAACAACTTAAGGTGCCCTATCCCAATTCGTCCAAAAATGTCCATTTGCCCATCTTCAGATTTTCAATTTTTTTGTTCAAAAGATCTGGAATGCCCGACAATTTCAGGAAGAATTTTTTTTTGAATTTGAGCCCTTGGACTCAGCCAGGGCTCTATAACTGAGTCTCTACTCGGGCCTAAAGTGTTTTTTCTACATAAATCGAGTAAATCTTATCCGATTTTAAAAATCTTTTTTTTGCTCCTAATGACCATAATTCGACGTTTTTCGTTACGTCAACTACGATCGAAAACTTAAAGTTTTTTTAGTGTTCTTTGAGTCCGGAAAAGTACTTTTTCGGCCGCTATATTCGGACACCGAAAAAGAAATTTCGTACATACTTTTTGATTATTCGGGCTGTAGGTTCCTTAGTGCGAGTCAACACTGATCAAGTCAACAAGTGTTTTGTTATTGTGTTTGAAACTAATTTATACATTTTCGTAGTGAAAATTGACAAATGAAGTATTTTGTTGACTAAATATCCTTTATGAAGTGTTAAGGTCGCGAACGAAGTTTGAGTTCTCATCACATCGCTAATCCAACGCTTGATCCAACGATTTCGCAATATTTGTGGGTGACCTTTCACCATAACCTAACAATGAATGCATGCAGTTAACACAAATAGTGATTGACAGATTGAACTGCCAGACCAAAGCATGTAAAATGTTTTAGAGAACGCATTTTTGGCTGGTATACCACCAAACATAGTTTTTAGGACAACGCGAGACATTGTATAGTATGGATTCGTGAGTACAGTGTTTCTTTAGTAGGAAAGAAGATTTGAGCCGGACTGCCACCTTGCTCAGTGATGTGCCCCAGTTACGACTCTCATACACTTTGCCTTCCTGCCTGATAATACTCCCTACTCAGGTCGTAGAATTGAGGCTTGCTCGCGGACACAGTTGGCTCGTCACTAGTATGGGTAGACTAGTCTGAAAGCGAGATCGCTCAGGGCTGCAGGGAAGGCGTCGTTGCGGTGTGGCGTGACAGTTGCGCACCTCTGAGCGAGAGACGGCCTGGCTCAACCTTCATACGGCTCGCTGTAGCGGCTACTTCCATTTCAGGATCTGGCTGATAAAGTCGAATTTTTAATGATTTCAGAATTCAGGAAGACGGCTGCACGACTGAAGCGTTGTTGTGCCTAGCTGTCGTCCTACTCAGTGACTATGTCACAACTATGATACTGCGTAGCCTCGAGTTACCCGCCGGTTTACACACCAACCCGGTTCGTGGACCAGAAGACTTTGCCTTGGATGTGACTCGATAGTTACGTTGGGACTATTCCAATGAGCGAAAGCTTCTGGTGCTACAGGGTGGCCGAGGTCAACGGTGGAGCAGTGATGGCAGGCCGCAGAGCAGGGATGACACGTGGCTCGACTCTGTCTTGGTCGATACCCAAACGGGAAAGTCTAACGGTTTTATAAACGTATGGCGCTACACCTGGCTTGGATTCAACCGATTGCCGTCTCTTGACCGGGTTTGCAATGTGGATATTTTTGTTTGTGAGTGGAGGAGGTCCGAAAGGGGCTTCAAGATTTTAATGATGACTGGGTAGTACAAAGGGCCCGTAAGAGGCCATTGTGCATCAATCAGAAATGGTCGGCCCTAAACTGATAAAATCTATAGTGTGAGTCCATTTCACACTACACGAACCTGCACCATATTTCATTTATGAAATTACGTTCACAGTAAATTAAGAACTAAGTCAATATTTACTTAGATACGTTTCTGCAACATCTATTCCGTTTGCCACATCTATTATGATGCGTACGGGTCTCTTGCATATGTTTACGTCCAAGGACTTGCTTTTAACATATCTTCAGGATAACCTCAATTTCGCTGGACCAAGTTCGGAAGAAATCGCAATTTTGGTGAGATTCCCACAAGCGGAAAGAAGAACAATTGATTGAGTATACAAAATAAGATATGAAGCTAATAAGCCTGATCAATATGTACTATGATGTACACATCAACAACCATCAAAAAATTGGTAACATTTAGGAATGATAAAACATTCCAATAGAAGAACTAAGTTTGTAAAGGGAAAACACGAATATCTTTAATAGCACGCTATGCGGAAGAAAATAACATTATTATTTATCAAATGAAACGCCCTGCTTTATATGTTCCATTAGTGAATAAATAAAACAAATCATTCCAAATCAAACTTCGAAATGGATAACAACTTCTGAACGACCATGCCCATCCATAGAAATACTTTAACTTCAACATACTCATTTCTCATTATCATTTATCATATTTTCAAATCAATGCCAGCTACCAGCCAAAACTTCATTGATATTCAATGAATTCCTCCCATGAATATAATTTGGTCAATAACAAGCAATATGCGATGGAATAAGTTTACTTTTCTACCATTGAAAATGTATAAATCTTTCTGAAGGAAATATATAGAGTTACAAATGCAAAGTGATATGTCATCGATATAGTTATTTGTTTACCTGTTTCCGACGACTGATTTGAGGCTCTGCTCAGTCAGTCTACATGCGAAAATGCCTAAAACAAGTCGTCCAAAACAGGTACTCAAAAAAGTTTTATACAGGAGTACAGCTATGTGATGTGTGCGGGGAGAATAGCCTTATTTTCTTCACTCAAATGGGGTGACAAAATTACGTTGAGTCTGACGACAATTTTTAAGAGAAATTTTTTTTTCTCAGCTGTTTTCCTCTCGTGAGGACAAAATAGAAATTATACGAGGGGAGAAAGTACGAAATTCCAACAAGAGCGAAAGTTTGCGGCTCCAGTCAGAATTTCCTATTTTCCCCGAAGTTAACAAAACGTTCCTTGTGTGTGCGTGATGGGAATAATCGCTTTCATCAACCTCAATTTATTGCGACGTTTTTGTAAGCCAAAACAAAGTGACAGTTCAAACAAGAAAATTTTTATTTTCTCCCGCATATCTCTAGTTCAGCATTAAAGCAACGTTTCTAGATTGTTAAAAGTTATCCGTTCAGTATTCTTCAGAGTAACGCTCTGATGTCGTTTTCTGATTAATAATTTATATTTATCTAAACTTTAATCCCTTTTAAACATCGGAATCGATTGCGAAATGCATTGATATTGCTAAAATTTCCTTCTTCTATTTCATTTTTGTATCAATTTAAAAGATAGAAGCGAAGAAATTTTAGTCGACTGCGAAGAGTTTCATTTGTACATTTTGTAAATATCAACTTCCATGAATTGCAATTTATGTTTAGACGTCTTGAATTCTTTCGACCTAATTTAGCTTAAGTGTTTCTCTGCAGACCATTTTCCCTCGACTACAATTTCTAAATCACAATGTATCTTCATAAGTATATTTGCATTGCATAGTTGTATAGAGGGTAGAGCTTTCGAATGCAATATTATAAATAACAAATGAACATTTAAATTTAACATGCCAGAGAATAATATTTTATCATGCGCCTTGTACTCCCCGAAAACATAGAACGATTCCGGACTTGTTGTATGTATACAATGCCCATTTTTCCCTACTGTGTGTATTCCACATCGGATCCAGTTTATAAATACGAAGTCTGAATCCCGAAAATCCATTGCGGGAGTAAATGTATTTGATAAAATGTAATGTAACGTGTAGACGAGCATCATAGCAGAAATAGTACCTACTCCAACGCGAAGCATGAGTTTTTTTTGTAATAAAAAATCATACAGAACTGAATTTAAAATGCAAAGACATAAATTCAAAGTACTTAGGAAACATAATTTATTGAAAGATTAAGTGAATTATATTCCTGCACTTTTTTCTCCCGTTTCTTAGTTTTTTGAATACGATAGAAAAGACAGAATCATAAAGAATGAATGGGAGCATAATACATTATTGTTACAATGAAGTTAAAGTACCTGTATGACCTGTATGAACACGAGTGTTAGGGGCCATTCATTTCATCAAAACTCTTCTATGCTCTTCCCCGCAAAATTATTTTTTATTGCTTAGGTCGTAATAGCAGCATGTGTGGTAGTAATTGATCGTGTCTTTTCCCCGAACTTCAAGTAGTGACACCTATGTTACCGTCATAGCTGAATTTACGCCTCAACATAGCACTAAGTGGCACTAGTAGCACTAGTGGCGCCATCCATGATTTCATAGCTTAATACGGACTAGCATTAAACTAATTCATCAACCATAGTATATTAAGACACAAGATGTAAAGCAGACACGAAAGCTGCTGTCCAAGCCGCCGCCGACACATTTTAGCCCGGCAGAGCCGCTGACCGACAGGAGGCTAAAAATGACTTTTGACGGAAAAAATTATATTTCACCGCTCCCGCTGACTTGTCGACTAGCCTCCGCTGATATTTTGTAGACGGCCCGGGGCGTGACAGTCTTTTGTTTTGATCTTCACAATTGAAGTTAGCTGCAGTTGCGACCTAAGCTAACTTCATTGCAATCAGTCACACCCTTGTGAACATGTCTGTTCCTTTAATTTTGCAGCAGTTGGTACATCCAAGAACTTAATCGTGTGCTGACTTGAAATGTAGTTACCCTGAAAATTGAGAACAACTACACAGATCGCAAGACATATTTATTCGCAAAAACAAACAAATAAAAATTCTTGAGTCATTTACATGTAATTATTCTGTAATGTGGATTGACTTCAATTCTCTGCATTTCAAAACATATTTAAAGGAGAGCAGTTGATCATTTTAATTTAACATGTAATATGCGGGAGGCTGGTAGAAATAGAAACGACTTGTGAAATACGTTATGTGGAATTCATAGTACGTACAATTTTGCGAAATTCCGATTCAAAATTCACTTTGTCAAAGGAATGATTAATAGAACTGCGACAGAGTCTATTCGGACATACGTGTAAATAAACTCCTTCACAGTACGAGTACATGCTCTAAGCTAACCTTATTCACTAACACGTACATCGGCTTAAAATAAGGAATAACACAAATAGAAAAGACATTTTGATGAACATTATTCCAATATTTCAAAATTATTGGTTTGAACGAATTGAAACATGATTGTGTACGAAGTTAAAGCAACTGGTTTCACACTTTTAAGATAGAATCTCATTTGGAATTGAAATACGGGTGCATCGAACGTACGTGCGAAAAGCATGAACTACAAACGAGTATTATTATCACATACGTGCGATTAGTCTCCTCCCTTTTCCAATAACCTAGCAAAATATCTAACTCTAACTTTGAATGTTATAACAATAAACAAAAATATTTGTATGAGAGAATGTGCTGGTCTAATACACCACTTTATATGGCGACATCGTTCTAATTCTAGTTAATAACAATTACATCTCTAAATCGTGGCAAATATTGTACTGCAGCCGAATTTCAATCATTCTGATAAATGTTATGGACTGTTTCATTTTTCTACCCTTTTTATCGCATAACACACCCGTTCAATTTATGATCGCAAGTGAATTTGCCACACAGAACTTTTAATTTAGCTATATTTTTTTATTGCTTGTGTTCTCCAATGACAAATCATGGATGGCAATTCGCCGATGACAAATATCACCGATGAGAAATCATCGGTGATAAATCAACGATGACAAGTCACCGATGACAAATCACTGATGACAATTCACCGATGACAATTCATCGATAACAAATCATCGATGACAAATCATCGATGACAAATCGTCGATGACAAATCGCCGATGACAAATCGCCGATGACAAATCATCGATGACAAATCATCGATGACAAATCATCGATGACAAATTATCGATAACAAATCATCGATGGCAAATCATCGATGACAAATCATCGATGACAAATCATCGATGACAAATCATCGATGACAAATCACCAATGATAAATCACCAATGATAAATCACCAATGTCAAATCAAAATGTCAAATCGAAGACATGGTACACAGACGGACTGATGGAAAGGAAGGGTAAAAACATAAAATAGCTAACGCTACTTAACAAGATGTTTAACTTAGCGATTGAGTACTTCATTTTTCGCTCACTCAATTTTCCTGTTGTAATTCGTTGAAATTATCCGTTATTTTCTATGTTTAAAAGTATTGTATGATGAAAGTTAAAAGCACATGGCTTTACAGAGTGTGAACTGGAATTGAAACTTAGCGAATCCTTTCATTAAACCGGCTTTTCATGCATTAGAATATTTGCATGGATTTGTGATATTCTTGATCTCTGTGGTAATCTTGCCATCACTTTGTTTCAACGTCTTTCATGTACGAAAAGGGCTTTTTGAGGTAACACTTAGATCTTAGCCCCAAGGATTTTTTAAGGGCAAAATCGAATCAATTTCATCCAATTTAGATAGAGTTCGGATTTATTTAATCTTTTCAAAAAAAGCGTTGATATTCGGAAATATGAAACGACACAGTTTCAGCTTGAATTGTATTCGCTTCGTAGAATTTTGCAATTTAAATCAACTGACATGTTTGTGTTTGATCCTGGGATGCATATTAATACTTTTTTTGTCAACAGTCAGTAGCTTTAATCTCACAAACAACTTTGCATACTTTTTGATTGGCGCTGTAAATTTTAGAGAGGCACAACTTGGTTATTAAAAATTAAATATGATATGTTATGCGTTTTGAAACATTTTTAATACTTTGTACAGAATGACAATATGTGGACACATTATCAATATTAATGTGAATAGCATCGGCTTTGTCTAGTTTATTTACCAACCAATGCAACAAATATCACATGTGAGAAGAGATGACATCCGCACACAGTGCTTTGAAGGAAAAAGCTTGTGATTAAGCACTAAACGTGCCCATTTCAGTTAGAAATCACTAGACTCGGTTGTACCGAGAATTGTTCATATGAAACATCAGCAATGTCGGTAGTCAACCTCCTTCAGCATATCGAGTTGCATGACTTGACTAATGATTGGCACTGGATGCCGAAATGTTGGTGCTTTTAAAAATGTTGATGAACTCGACGGTCCTAGTTGATTTCAATCTGTGAAAAGTGATTTTCATAAAAGACTCCTCATTTCTGTTACTATAGCAAGACCGCTAAAATCAAGAAAAATGGCTATTTCAGCCAATAAATATCTGCATGCAGTGTACCAAAAAGAAAATTGGTCAATGCTAATCACACGTCACGAATAGAATAAGTCGACCTGGGACCTTCGGAGATTTTCATTTGATTTCGATATTTGCGCGAATATTTACTTTCAGCAGTACCACTGGTACCAACCTAATAAGATAAATTCCATACATTTCTATATAGAAATGTATGGAATTTATCGTATTAGGTGGATGACCGTACGCTGCAATCACCTTTGAAGAACAATGGTAAAAGTTGGTTAGTACATAAAGGCGTTGATATAGGTAAACTGTCAGTATACAAGAGAAGGATATGAGCGAAAAACAATTTCAATAAAATTTTTTTGCAATTCACCGACAAAAAACTCGTTTTTTCGTGCGTCATTTCGATGTCGCATGAGGTCACTTTTCGCACTAGTGCGACAAAACGTTTTTTAACGTACTAGTGCGACAAAACTTTATTTACGCACTGAAAGCTGTTATATAATTGAAATTTCGACAAATGTTCGCAAGTGGAAACACGCAGAAAAAAGCTCGTTTTTTGTCGGTGAATTGGAAAAAAAGTTGTTTGATACACGTTACGTTTGCTGGTAGTTTAACGCGCACGATTTGTTGCCAAACTCGCCTTCGGCTCGAACAGCAATCTCACATCTAGTGCGTTAAGCTACCATCTAACGTAACTTGTATCAAAATATTTTTCTAGTTCATATTATCTGTAAATGTACACAGATACACTAATACTGACTCAAATAAAAATATAAAAAAAATTACAAGCGCGTAATCAATTAGAAGAGATGATTCCTATAAAATTGCAATTATCTTGCTGTCTAAAACATCATGGGAAAGATACAGAAATGAACGAAATTTTTACTCATCGATGCTACACGATAAAAAGAGATCATTTATTGAAGGTAAACTGAACGGTGCAAATGGTGACAGCAAGCAAACCTGGAAAATCCTCAAACAACTTTTGAATGGAAGCCAAAATACCGAAATTTCATTCATAGAAATCGACGGAATAAAGGAAACTGGCATGAAAGAAATCAGCGAGAAATTGAACAAATTCTTCAATGAAAGTGTCGAAAAAATAAATAGGAGCATTATCTCACCAACACAAGCCAAGCAGCCACCAACGATAGTCTACAGAAACCTGGAATTCAAGTTCAAAAATGTACCCAGAGAATCCATCGAAAAGTTTTTATTACAGTTGAAAAACAAGCGTGACGTACACTACATGAACTCGAAAATAATTTTAGACTCGATGTCAGTAACCGGTCATCTACTAGAACAAATTGTGAATGAATCTCTAACTGATGGTGAAGTTCCTGAAATTCTGAAAGTCTCTACGGTTGGACCTGTTGCCAAAAAAGCGAGACCTAAGTATGCCGAGGATTACAGATCAATAAACACATTATGCACGCTGGAAAAGCTGCTAAAAGCGATAGTCAAAGACCAGCTTATGAAATACATCGAGGAAAACCGTCTTCTCTCAAAGTGGCAATCTAGATACCGTAAAATGCATTCGTGTGAAACTGCTTTAAACTTGGTAATCGCGGAGTGGAAAGAGCTTATCGACAACGCTGAATCCATAATATGTGTCTTTTTTGATCTGAAAAGGACTTTTGAGACAATTGATAGAGTGAAACTTTTGGAGAAGCTACTTCAATTTGGTATCAAAAACAACGCTATGAGATGGTTTGAAAGTTATTTGGTTGGGCGAAAACAATGTACGTGGGTGAACGGTAAAATTTCGTCGGCACGTGACAACAATATTGGCGTACCTCAGGGATCTATCATAGGAGCTTTTTTGTTCATTTTGTACATAAACGATATGCCGGATGTGCTGAAGAAAGTTACTATTAATTTGTTTGCGGACGACACACTGCTGTACATTTCCGGGAAAAACATACAAGACAAGTGAAATGAACAGTGAATTAAAAGAGGTTGTTAAATGGCTAAATAGTAACAAATTGAAATTGAACGTGGATAAAACCAAATTTTTGTTGATAAATAATAAAAGAAAAAAAAGAAAGACAATGAAGTTCTCATATATAACGAAAATATTGAGAGAGTGTACAGCTTCAAATATTTGGGCGTCATGATTGATCACAAACTGGCAATGAACGAAAATACACAATTTGTCTGCAAGAAGTTAGCGAAGAAAATTGGGTTCTTTGGCCGAGTTGCGAGAAATTTAACGTTTGCAGCAAGGATCAATGTGTTTAAAAGCATCATATTGCCCCATTTTGATTATTGTGCATCGCTGCTATTTTCAAAAAATCAGGAGTGTATCACTAAACTACAGCGTCTTCAAAATCGTGCAATAAAAATAGTCTTACGATGCAGAACAGAATCGATGTACAAAGCCTGATATACAAAATTAAGCACAGACTAGTTCCTGAATACATCTCGGAAAGGGTCAACATGAATGGAACCACCCATACATACAACCTTAGGAACAATGGCGACTTCAGACTTCCACTATATAGAATATAGAATATATAGAATATATGGGTACCCCAAAGAACGCTGTTATACGATGGATTAATGTGTTTTAACAATCTACCGAGTGCGTTGAAAGAGGAAAATAATTTCAAAAGTTTTGTTTATAATTTAAAGACGTGGAACATTTCTATGTAAAACGAATAGCAATGGCTAAGTAAACGGTTTATTATTATTATAATTGACATTTATGGATTTATCCGATAAAATCATTCTGGTGCAGCTTGAAGCCCTTTGTTCCACTCTGTTCTAATATAACACTCTGCGAGTTCTCGAGAAAGCCTTCTGGAGAAAGGACACACACCGCCGAACAAGGTGACTATTGGAAGAATCAAGAGCTACGCATAAAGTGCTTACGCCGTAGTTTATGTAAGAAGTTTTATTTGAGGTCAAGTGTCACTAATTTCTTGATGAAAGGAAACGAAAGGACGCTATCATGCTTCGAAGAAGTTTAACTTGTTTATGTATACAAATCAAAAGTGCAATTACTTACTCTTTAATAATCAAATTACCTTTACCTATTACAGTTTACCGTACGTACGCTGCATTTAGATATGAAAATATGACATAAATATGAAGGTTTTCAATCTGCTTGCTTCCATGCGAATTCATACATATTCACAAACATACAAAACGAACATTCGACCAAAAAAAATCGTACAAATTGCAGAAATCTTATAAAGGATTTCATTATTTGTCTGTTAACAATTTAGCACCATACCAATCGAGAAAACCCGTAATATATTTTTCTTTCAATTTAAGTGGTTTTTCTAGTTTCTTTATTGAATTGATTTTCCACTTCATCTTTGTTTTCCAATTGAGAAACGTGTGGTTTAGTAATAGAAAATTGAAAATCTTGACGTTTATCTTTGAAAATAACGTAACATTATTTCAACAAATTTTGTTTTCTGAAAAGAATGCATGTGAGTGACGAGCTTTTCTTCCAGTCAAGTTTATATTTTATCATATTTCCGTTGCGAAAATGCATATGATTTTCATACGTTAGAGAAATTCTTGAAAATTCTTGGCATGTTTGTTACATTTTACATGCGTGCGGAACAAAAATCATTCATTTCATCGGTTGCCATGCTTTTTTTCCACATCGACACTTCACTCAAGGGAAAATTACAAAGCTGAGTTTCCCTTTACAAAATTTAACTATCCTCTTCAGTAACATAAATATCTCTTGTCTTTTCTCCGTAGCGTGGAAATTTTTCGCTTCGAACGTCACTATAGTTGCAGTTTTATTTACACATTCTTCTATGCGACTTTTTGTTTTCGTCGCTGGTTAATAATAGATACATAACAGCATATCGTGCGAAAGAAAGTCACTACATGAGGGATCAATTTTGTGATACGATACTAACGGGAAGGAAGTAAATTTTGGGTGCCTCGAGCAGTTTACTTTAAAAGTAAACAAACTTTGATGAAAACAAATCAACACACGTATACAAAAAGAGACGAATTAGCCAATGAGCTGATCCCAGGGTGCTAGTGAATGAAGTCCGCTAGAAAAGTGCGTTGGATAACAGATCGAGATTTTGTAATTAGATAATTTTGAAAGATTGAGTTAAGCGTCTGAGTAGAAGAATAGCAAACATCTCATAAAGTTACTTGTTGGCTTCATTATCCTCTTCACTGTATTTACAATCAACTTCCGAAAATTAAACTTCAATTCTGGCTCTGCGCACTAAATTCAACTGAGTGCATCACTCGTTAGTCAAACTACTATTACTAAATCAGACATGAGAGCCGAACGAAAAATGTCGGCGGCTGGCTCACCTCCAAAATCCGGACGAAAAAACAGGAGGCGTCAAAATCCAGATGCATCCAAACCCAGAGGATCGTCCGGATTTTGTAGCTTCCGTATTTCTTAGCGACCGGATTTTGTATCATCCGTATACTAACTGTAGAAGTGTAGTGATACATACGCCGAACATATTCACATGAGGCCACGTATTATATTGAAATTGTTTCGAAATTCAATTGAACTTCACTTCTACGGTGCATCATGATATTCTTGTTCGGCATTTGTTTTGTGACTTCTTTTAGGATACAGTATTTCGAATTGCTAAGGCAGTTGAATGAAATATCTCATAATAACTAAAGGCGTGCTGCCGCCCCTCGACCCCGCTTTTTTATTTTTCCATTAAATCAACAACCTGCGGCGCAGCAGTGCACATTAGGCATGTCCGAAAAAAAAAAGTTTTTTCAAATCGATTCCCTAACTTCACACAAAATATTGTTTGACTTAAAAAACACAAAAAATATTTTTTTTAATTTTTTGAAAAAAAATTTTCGGTGGTGAAAATCAAAAAGTTCATTTTTTCAAATTTTGCACTTTAAAGAGTCGTCAGCGCCACCTATGTTGCCCAATGTTTCTAAATTTATTTTTCCCAGAAAGGCTCATTCATTACCTTTCAAACGATACCCCACACAATTTGATGGAGAAATGAGCTTAACACAATTTTTTTTGTGCAAGTATGTCATGTGAATTTTCTTCAGAATTTTTCATTTTGAACTTTTTTAAAAGAAAATTCATGATTACATCCCAGTGGAAAATCGATCGAATAAAACTCATTTCTCCATCAAATTCGTCGTGTGAGGTATCGTTGGAAAGGTAATGAATGAGTCTTTCAGGGAAAAATAAATTTGGAAACATTGGGCAAAATAGGTGGCGCTGACGATCAAACAATATTTTGTGTAAGGTTAAGGAATCGATTTGAAAAAACTTTTTGTTTCGGATATGCCTAGTACACATAAAAATGTGATTCGTATAAGGAAACTACCGCTGATGCGAAAAATACAACTTCGTTCATATTTCGTCCAGATCTTCCGAATTTTGACGCCTCCTGATTTTTCGTCCGGATTTTGACGCCTAAGAATTTTGTGCCTCCGGATTTTAAAGCGTCATCCGACGGCTGACCGAAAAAAAACTGTACATGTCGGCTTAGGCTGATTTAAAACGGCGCTTGGAAAAACGTGCTTCTGTGTTGAAATTCGAAAAAGCCAACTTTTGAGAGGCCTATCGGCTGGCGGCTCGGATCATCGAAATGTCGGCGGCGGCTGCGACTCGGCGGCGCTCATGTCTGACTTATACGATAACAGAATAAAACGAAATATTTTTAACGTTACTACGATCAGAGATCTGAAAGGGAAACAGTTGTATACATAACTGTTAGATGTACGTAATGTATGTTCGTCTACATTGGATATAGATAGGCAAAATACAGATAGAGCAGAAATTTCCGAAAAATTTGATTTTTTTATTATACAACCCGGTGACTGAGACGAAATGTGATATGCAGGAAATACAAAAATTTATCTGCTATGACATAGCGTTTGATAAAGAAAATACCTGACGTTGCTAAGAAGTTGAATAACATTTTTGGAATTGAGTAAGCAAAACAAATATTCAAAGTGGAGCAAATTCCAAAAGAAAAATGTCATTTCAAGTCTATTTATATTTTGTGACTAGAAGCTCTTTGACACATATTGAAATCTGGTTTTGGTACCTGACGGGGAATGCAGTTTTCCAACTAGAAAGTCTTTGATAAAATCTATCAACAAAATACTCACATATGACGGTTAATTTTGCGTTGGCACGTATTGCCGAATTCAATTTGGCAGGACCGACTTGGCTGAAAACGATAAAAATATTTGTAAAAAAAGTGTTGATTGAAGTTTTTCTGTTATTTTATATAAGGCTAGCGTGGTTAACCGGGCTTCGCCCGGGATGAACAGCAACTCAAGAGATGTAGTGAGATGTATTGTAGTGTACTGAGATGTAGTAAGGTGTAGTGAGATGGACTAAGGTGTTGTGAGATGAAGTGTAAGTTTAGTGAGATGTAGAGTAGTGTAGTGAGATGTAGTAAGGTTTAGTGTAGTGAAATGTAATAAGGTGTAGTAAGGTGTAGTGAGATGTAGTGAGGTGTAATGAGATGTAGTGTACTGTAATGAGATGTAGTGTACTGTAATGAGATGTACTAAGGTGTAGTGAGATGTAGTGTAATGTAGTGAGATGTATTGTAGTGTAGTGAGATGTAGTGAGATTTAGTGAGGTGTAGTGCAATGAAATGTACTGAGATGTAGTAAGGTGTAGTGAGATGTACTAAGGTGTAGTGAAATGTACTCAGGTGTAGTGAGATGTAGTGTAGTGTAATGAGATGTACTAAGGTGTAGTGAGATGTAGTGAAGTGTAATGAGATGTAGTGTAGTGTAGTAAGATGTAGTGAGGTGTAGTGTAGTGAAATGTACTGAGATGTAGTAAGGTGTAGTGAGATGTAGTGAGGCGTGGTGACATATAGTGTAGTGAGGTGCAGTGATGTTGTGTTTTTTTATATAAGAAGATAACCTCATCCAGTGGACAATGATAATCATGCACTGGATGCTCTTATCATTCGAAGGACTACAATATCTTCCTGTGATAGAGAAATTATCGTCCGTTGGACAATGTTATCTTCATATGAAAGATATTTTCCACGGATGGATGATATTTTCTAGCATCTACCGTATGAACCGTCCGATAATCTGAAACGCGCTAGTTGTTTTTGGTTAATTATTCAATAAAATTTCTTACCATTGATACTCAGCATCGTCATCCAACGAAGCATTAGATATTTTCAAATTATAAACGCCCTGTGTTCGATCACCTAACACAGAGTATCTCGGAAATCCTGGTATCACAGCTGAAAATCCTGTAAGCAGAAAAAAAAGGAAAAATTATATTTATTTTTTTTTATTTTTATTTTATTTTTTGTTCATGCTAAGGCAATAAGTATGATGTGGTGTGGGTGGGTGTGTGTGTGTGTGGAGTAACATATTCTAGATTGTAGCAACAATATTGAAGTAATAATGTACGAAATATGTAATGCAAGATTTCATATATGAATAAGGAAAGAAACGACGAAAAAGTGTAACAAGAAAAAAGCAATTTCATTTTTAAGGGTGGTTACACCCGAAAAAAAATATCCAGCTAGAAAGGGTAAATACATAAAAATAAATAAATTTGATCGGATAATTCCCATAACCGAGCATAAAAGATAATATTGGAAAATAATTTGAATTTATGACCGAATTTCAAGATGGAAAAGGCATTTTTCTTTACTTAACCGAATTGAGTAAATTGACCCTCTCCCGCGCTATTCAACCATTTCTGTTGGTGTTTGGTTATGTTATGACTCCTATAAAAACATGTCGAGCAAATTTTTGGGTGTGTCGGTGCGGTGGTAAAAGTTTAAAAGGAACACAAAATTTATGACGGCGTTTAGACGCTAATTTTATTTAAACAGTAGTTAGTACTATACACACAATTGTATTCTACAAAACGGGGAAATTTATTCACTGTTTTCAAGATAACAATATAATGTCGGTGTAGCAAGAAATGAGTGGAGCTGGGTGTGAGGAAAGTTATTGTTACAGCATAACCTTACTCCTCTTTTCCAGCACATTCACCTTACAAAGTTCTTTTCATTAGACTGAGAGTATACGTTCCAGAGTGTGGCAGTGTTAAAGTTCGCGGCTGTATTTGTTCAAATACAGCAAACGCCACACAATTTCTATATTTTATGTACTCATTTACACGCTGTGTGCTTCATGCAAAACTGTTAAAAGGAAATTTTCAATAAAATTATATGTATACTGTGCGAAATAATAGCAAGTTCTTTGAAATGAAATTTTCCACTTGCATTTGTGGTAAAATGTAAAATTTTATTTACCAACAGCCGTGTAAGTTTTATTTCATTGACGCCGTCATCTTAAGCACATATCATAAATTTTATGATGCTTTTGAAGAAAATGGGGTGAACTCAGAGCCGAACTCGTTATTCATCAGTCTCTTTGGCTTTCATTCCATTAACAATCTAACACAAAGTGGAAGGGACGAAAAAGTGCAAAGACGAGCGTATATTTGTCGGAATTCAGAATACCCAATTCCAAAGGAACGAAATCTGTAACCAGTAAATCCAGAATTCACAAGATCTTGAAATCACCTGAAAAATGTTGTATTGTCTTCCCCGGATCGATTGATCAAACATTATGTCCCATGTTTAGGGATCTGCTACCCGATCTTCCAGCTGGTAGTGAAATAGATGAACTCTTCATGTGTGGATCTCTGCCTGAAGCCCTATTGCACAGACTAAAACCGTGAAAAACAGGTGGAATATTTTAAAACTGGGGCTAGCAAACATGCCCTTCGGTGCAAAGAGAAACGGTGAGGCTTTCAGGATTTAAAATATTCCCCTGTACACAACTTTGTTAGAATCTTTGCAACGAGCTCATGCAACAACAACCGTTCTGATCGGATTGTAACGATGTTCAGTTGTGTGCCATTATCTGAACGCTCTGTTTTATTGCAACTTATTTGACTTCACTCTATCGCTACCCATTTCAATGGTTTATGTCTTCTCCAATCAGTTTGAATTGGACAAATTCCCAAAAAAACGGTTTTTGGCTAAAAAAAATGACTTTATGATGACAGTCCAAAGCAATGACAGTCCAAAGCAATGACACCCCTCGCTCGAATGCTCTTATGATTCTTACGAATAGAATCAGAGCGAATCTTGAAGAAAAGTTCTGCATCTTGAGATCACCTAAACCTGTGTTTCGCGATCAGCAATGATCGCCCCTGAACTGATAAGTCTAATGGGTCAAAAGTTAGGTTTAACAAATTGACTAAAGTAAAAATATTTCAACGCAAAGAGCAAATACGGATCTGGACAAACTTTCAAATTTTCATGGAGACTTGTTACGAATTCCCAGTTATAAATTGGAAAAATTTAATCTTTAATCTGGAAACTTATAGCTTTTAATGAATTATTCGTTTATTGCAGTATGAATGGCGAAGTGAATGGTATTTTTCACAGGGGATATTCGATCATACTAATTAAAATCTTAAATAACTTTGCTGCTACGAATTATGTGCTTGTGCATGGCCCACAGCATTAAATGTTTCACGAAATACAAAATAAATTGTCTATAATTGTCTAAAATGTCTATAATTTTATGTTATTTATTTGGCATGCAAAAATGTTGGCTAAACGAACTTTAAAAGCAAAGGTTTTGACGAGCTTAAGTCGAAAACAAAAAATAATCTCATGAAAAAGCGAATACAACTTGCTAAAAGTTGAGAACTATTTCAGTAGAATTCTGTTGTATTTCAGTTGAAAAACTCCAAACGAAATACTTAAGGGCCTGTTCATAAAGAACGCCATGTTCTGGGGGGAGAGGTTCAACGAAGTTTTAGTAGTTTTGTCTATTTTTGTGTGCAAAGGAAGGAGAGAAAGTTAAAAATGCCGTAAAGTATCATGAAGTTATTTGTAAAAGGTCCCTAAGCTCAATTTAATTTTTGGCATAATCTCCACTCTATAACTAATTTTCATAAATATTTTTCGAATAAATATACGTAAAACGGTAGCAGAGAAAATACCACCACCTAGCAGACTCCACTATATCACATAACAAAAAGTTATCTTGACTTTTTGATTTGATTTTACGTTTCACTGACTTCGGCTTATACATTTTTCTGTTTATTAAAACTGTGTGAAAAACTTCTCAAGCAAAAAAAAAATGTATTTAAATTTCAAATTCATTACAATGGAAGTTTAACAACCCTCGTGTCTGTTACGACAACATGACTTCAACCTTTACATTTTATATTTTGATATAAAAGAAATGTACGTTGATGTTTCATCTCCCATTTCCATGCATGTATGTTTGTGTACCCGGTTTCACAAACGGAATCGTGAAGTATATGAAAACAAAAAAAAAATCGTTTTTGTCCTGAAAAAATAAAATAAAATCCCAACGAAAATTAACTTAACAACATAGCGAGTTATGAAGTTGATAACATTTTCGGTTGTCAGTATGAATATTTTTGGTTTGTGCCATCCAAACACACTTGAGGCAATGGATGAAAAAGTTAAGTTAGTTACGCTATAACCAAAAAATTTTCTGCATTTACGAATTTTAAATTAAGGCATCGTAGCTCTACTACATGCGCCGCACGTCAGTGGTCGGTTCGTGCAGACCATTTTTTTTCTTTCTTGTACTATTTAGAGCCGAAACCCGAGAAATTGGCGGGTATATTTCATGATGAAATGTGTAAACTAAATGCCAGTAAAATGTAAACTGGTTGACCGTTTATGCATTTCACCACGGCATTTCCTATACTTTGAAAGAAGATGATGACGCACTACACGCATCATCTCCCGAAAAAGAATAAGGAGAAAGTTTTCGATTCTCTGGAAAAATTTAGAGAAGAGGCGCATGTTCGAGAGCATGTCAAAGTCACACATACCAAGCCTACCATCGCGTGTGGAAAAAGTGCAGTATCCCGGTATCCTTGATACCGGGAAATTTGGGAGCCGAAAATCTGGATACCGAGTAATTAGAAGAGAAAATAAGTGTGACGCGTCGAGAATCGGGAAATGACTGAAAAATGGGAAATGAACTAAAATCGGGAAATTACTGAAAAAGGGGAAATGACTGAAAAATGGGAGATGACTGAAAAACGGGAAACGACTAAAAATCGGAAAATGAACAAAAATTCGGAAATGACTGAAAAGCAGGAAATGACTAAAAGTCGGGATATGACTGAAAAACGCAAATGAACAGAAAACGGGAAATGACTGATAAACAAACAAAAATCGGGAAATGAACAAAACTCGGGAAATGAACAAAAATCCGGAAACGACTGAAAGTCGAGAAATGACTGAAAAACGCGAAATAAACAGAAAACGGGAAACTACTAAAACTCTTGAAATGACTGAAAAACGAACAAAAATCGGGAAATGAACAAAAATCCGGAAACGACTGAAAAACGGGAAATGACTAAAAGTCGAGAAATGACTGAAAAACGCGAAATGAACAGAAAACGGGAAATGACTAAAAATCGTGAAATGAAAAAAAATCGGGAAAATCCGGAAACGACTGAAAAACGGGAAATGACTGAAAAAACGCAAATGAACAGAAAACGGGAAAAGACTAAAAATCAAAATGACTAAAAGTCGGGAAATGACTGAAAAACGCAAATGAAAAGAAAGCGGGAAATGTCTGAAAAACAAACAAAAATCGAGAAATGAACAAAACTAGGGAAATGAACAAAAATCCGGAAACGACTGAAAAACGGGAAACGACTGAAAGTCGAGAAATGACTGAAAAACGCGAAATAAACAGAAAACGAGAAATGACTAAAAATCTTGAAATTACTGAAAAACGAACAAATATCGGGAAATGAACAAAAATCCGGAAACGACTGAAAAACGGGAAATGACTAAAAGTCGAGAAATGACTGAAAAACACGAAATGAACAGAAAACGGGAAATGACTAAAAATCGTGAAATGACTGAAAAACGAACAAATATCGGGAAATGAACAAAAATCCGGAGACGATTGAAAAACGGGAAATGACTAAAAGTCGAGAAATGACTGAAAAACGCAAAATGAACAAAAAACGGGAAATGACTAAAAATCGTGAAATGACTGAAAAACGAGAAATTACTAAAAATCGGGAAATGAACAAAAATCGGGAAATGAACAAAACTCGGGAAATGAACAAAATCCGGAAACGACTGAAAAACGCAAATGAAAAGAAAGCAGGAAATGATTAAAAATCGGGAAATGTCTGAAATTTAAAAAAAGCATTGGATTAATCAAAAAAATCGGAAGAAACGCTTTAGAAAATTTCGTTCGCTACCCTCGCGTAGCTTTAGTTGAGAGCTGAGCGGTTATCTATCGGTTGTTCTTTGCGCTGAATATCTTAATTCTCAGCTAAAAGAGAAAGGTACTTACAGGAAACACTATCTTTGAAATCGGGAAATTTGATGACCAAAATCGGGAAATTTCACTTTCAAAATCGGGAAATTTAGCCTAATTTTAGCGGATACCGGGAAAAATTGGGAAATCGAGTTTGGATACCGAGAAAAAAACATTTTTTCCATACGCTCCTACCTTTCCTAATACTCCTAAAAGACACACGTGACTTTATCAGCCATTTAGCTACAGTTTGTTGTAACGTACTATAAAAGATAAAATTGAGCTTGAAAGAAAAAAGTTATAACAACTCGTCAAATGCTGCGAAAAGTTAACAAAATTCGAATGCGAAATGATAAAAGTTTTAGTATATTCGAGAAATATTTAAAATGCGATGTCCTTTTCCTAATAAGCTCATAGATCGTTAATGTAATGTGTGAACGTCCTTGATATTCGCGAAATAGTTGGATATCCTAATATTGGTGCTGTGATACCACATAGAAAGAGTATAAAAACCGATATTTTAGTTATTTCGAACTGTTTACATTCTTTAGTTTGTTAAAGTTACTTTCTATCGAAAACTATTCCAAATATTTCGCCTTCGGTAAACCATCAAACGAACGTTTATATTCCACACTATGGCTTACAGGAAAACGATGGCATATAAAATTTGATGCAAATTGCCATTCTGACTTAATCTTATCAAGTTTACGTTCAAATCTATGTGAACATAGAAGACTCAAAATTCACTTTGACCTTTTACATAGAAACATATTTGTGTGCTCGAACATATTTCAAGTGACTTTATGGCATTTGTACGTTACACATTGAGTTCGACATATCTAATCTGAAAACTTCAAAAGTTAAAACTATTGTCTATACAAAAAGGAAAATTCTCCCTTTAAACCCGATCGGTGGGTGGGGGGGTACGGCTATGGATAATGATGCGAGGCAAAAGTTTTTGTATAATGTATCACCCATATTAGTACATATATATTGGCTATAGATGTTCATTGTTCATTTACATAGTTCGAGGGTATTACAGTAACATTTCTGAGCCAACTTACCCAAAGCAAAACCATCCTTTGTCCATTGTACTTGTCCGGCTAAATTTGAAACTTCACAACGTAAAAGTGCTTCTGAACCTTCAAGCACTTGTAAGTCGTGCGGTGTTGTACGAAACTTTTGTTGTTGTGCGCTTGAGGGTTGTATTGTTGTTAGAACTGTAACGAAAAAAAAAAATTGAAATATTCCGTGATTCGATGCTGTATGGGAGATAAATTCGTTATTTTAGGTCTAAGAAAATTGTGCTTTATGTTCGTGTAATTAAAAAAACTCGTTGAACGAAAATATCAAACATGTTTAATCCCATTAAACGGAAAAAGAAGAAGAATGTCATTTAAAAAATGTTTAACATTTTTAAAGAAAGTAAATGACAACATTGCTGCGTTGAAATGTACCAGTACAACCATTTCATATATAAAATCAACGATTCGTATGTATAAGTGTGTTCAAGTTGGTATGGCGTTACGAAAAAAAAAATGTCTCCCTGAGGGTGGTTTTACGGATGAGCGGAATCCGACTATGAATATTCATGAGAGAAGTACGTTGTTCGCGTTTAGAACAAATTTTCAATGTGATGTACTGCGAAAGGTGTTGTTTTAAATTAAATTAATTTTTTTTTGTGATGCCATTGAGTATTATATTTTAGAATAGGAGGTACGATAAAAGACTGTGCGAAAGCAACATCAATAGAGTTAAACTGGAATACAGGGTGATTGACATATTTATATGTACCGATTGTCGTCGTGAAGCACATTTTCATGGAGGAAAATTGCAATAAACATATAGCTGCATTTCAAGCTGGTCAGCCTAGTGTCAAAAAAGATTCTGTGAAAATGTTGGAGTGGGGAACGCACTCGATTCGAACTTGACACCACGCTGCCTATTTTAGGAAGTTTAAGTTACCATTAAGAACCTTACAGAATGCCTAAAATATGTTAATATCATCGTAACGGCAGTAACGAATACTGTCATAAGTATTTCAACTCGGCACCAGACTGTCTACTCAATTTATTCTATTGTGAATGTAGAGGGCAGCATGCCAAATTGAAATTTATATGACGTATAATATTCCTTAGGGGCCATTCACAAATGACGTCACGCTTGCTATAAAAAATGAGTATCCATAAAAAGGCCATAACTCATGCAGGACAGCAAATTATGTTTATAGGACCTTGGCAACCCCCCCCCCCCCAAACAGGGGGTAGCCGGAGTACTATAAACAAAATGTCTCACCAGTTTGGAATAATGAATTTTGTGGACTTTATAGCAAGCGTGACGTCAGTTATGAACAGTCACTTACTGCCTTACAATGACTTTCGTCGAAGGAACTTTTTTGGCATCAGGCTGCCTTCTGGAATCGACCAGAGGGCCACCCTTAAACATTTCGGTACTTTATTAGATGTATACGCTTCATGAAAGACAGACGTGTAGAAACTTTGAGTATGACAGCTGTCACTAACCATAGTGTGAGGTTAAACTCGAGTCAAGTGCATAAACTTGTCTAAATTTGATGGCAATGTCAAAATGTCAAAGTTTGACAGTGTCTAGAACAAATTCAGTTGTATTGGCTGAGAATCACTCTCATAAAAAGTTAACAATAAAAATCGAAATGTGGCAGCTCAGCTCGACATTCGTGACTTCCTTTTGCTCTAAATAGCTCCGACTGCGTTATCTTTTTAGCCGTTCACATTATTGATTTGATTTAAAACGATTTTTATCGAAAAAAATACGACAGATGAGAACCGATAGTTACGAACCGAAAAGGTTTACTTATAGTTTCAATTCTATCTGTCAAAATACAAGTGGTTCGAGTGTTAAATTCTGAAGCCCGAAGTGGAAGGGTACCATTTTTCGAAAGTCACATATTCCCTTCGTGGCAGGCAGGGGCAAAGGAATTGATTTTTGAATTACAAATTTATTAAACATTCCCAACATCAACATCTATATCAAAAATAAAAACGGGAAATCCACTATAAGGTCTGTCACATCCATGTATTTGAATAATTTTAAGAGATTTTTAACCTAAATAAATATATTGGTCCATAAAATGCACATTGTGTTTTATTCACATTTTTCACAAACGTAAAACAACGAAGGGGAGTACTGAGGCATAAATTATAAATTTAAATTATTATCACGCAAAGTGTAGAAATGGCATTTGCATTTCTGAATAAGGTTCAATGGATGACCCTGATATGTGCCGATAAAGTTTTCATTTTTATTTATCCAGAAAGTCATTAAGGAGTGCTGTAGAAACACGATATGGTTCTAATTATTATTAAATTTTATGTAAATTTAATTCCATTCAAATTTAATTTATCACTTGTTGATATCGTATGGTGACTCGTTTGAATTATTAAAATATGTTTTTTTATGAAACCGTAAGTTTGAAGGCTCTGATTAAAGGACGGTGCTGACGTTCTTATAATAAATGTGTAAATATTATACTGTACACCGGAAAACGACAGCGTCACCCTGTCAATCAACATAAACCGAAAGTAAACATAGAAGAAGAACCATATTAACGACCCCCACGAGCTTTTCTATCATTTTTTATTCAATATGGTACACGCTTTCTGTTTTGTTTCTCTTTTACCATGCGAAAATCCATTAATTAGCATTTATAATGTTTTCCAAATATACCCTCGGAAGTACCAGCATGTACATGTACACAAATTTTGACTGTAAAAAAAAAGTGTGCCACTTATCCAATGTTTGTAGAAAATACAATTTTCGCTTGGAAGAGAAAATGTTTATTCTGACCTTGAGCTTTTAAGTATGTTTTTTTGAGAGCTTTGAATTTCCTCATTAATTACTTAATTATCATTTAAATCCTGATTTAAAACAGAACATAATTTTTATAAAAGTTGAAATTTACCGTACGCTTGTGATAAATAGGTAATTTATAAAGTCGAGCAAAAAATATAATCGGCTGAAACAACGGATGAAGAAATTAAATTTGATGAGCAAGATGAGAAAAATGAACTTTTTCTTAAGTGAATACATTTCTCGCAAATGGTGTTCTTTAAGCTATCACATGCATCATGCATCACTTTGAGAACCAAAATTGATACGAATGGAGGTCTGGAAACTAACCACGAGGTTAAGAGGCATCTATTTGAAAGCTCCGATATCCCATGTAAATTCAATGAAATTTGCGCTTGAACACTTCCAAAAATCTCCATAAATACGAAGATTCCAGACACGATTAAGCAACAAAAAAAAACTTTGAACTTTATGTCATTAAATCTTGGTCGCACTTTTTCCAATAATTAAAAAAATATTTTCTATAACCCTTGCAAACATTTCCAGATTTACAAACAATTCCACTTTTCTATTATTATTTTGTATATTCACCTGAAGCTATTATTTTTGAAAATGTTTTGCAAAAAATCCCTTCCAGATCTCGGTTCTGGTTTTTCGATTTATTGTTTACACACTTTTTATTTATTAAAATTAATTTGGAATCGATACGAAAACAAAGTAGAACTACTTTTTTCTTCTTCTTCTTCTTCTTCTTCTTCTTCTTTGAATAAAATGGTCGAAAATGTTGACTGCTGAGTTCGAAATTAGCGCTATGACAGCTTCCGCAAATGACAGCGCGGGTAACATGCCTTTCAAAATTTGAATCAATTTCATGTATACGACGGTTGGTCGAAAATTTCGCTAAACAGTATAGATGGCAAGTTGTGTCTAAACTAAATGGTATGGTGTCCGAGCTTTTAAATAATTAACTCTTAAACCAGCAGAAAAAAGTTCATTCTTCAGTTGAATATTTGCTTCAGTCTAATAATAATAATCATTGCGACCTGTAAGATCTGAAGTCTTTTCAGCTGCAAGTTACTACTTCATTTCAACAAATTAAATTTTGTTTGTTTATTTCTGATTTTAAAATTTTATAGAGTTTCTCTGAATTTTTTAATCTTAAGTGACTGGAAATAAAAGTTTTAAAACTTCCTACGATTTGCGAATGTTATAAACCTTTTTCCATTTAGAAATTGAGATGCATTTTTAGAATCAATAAAAGTTTATATTCACTTTTAAGTCGCAAGAAATAAAGGAAACCTCATTATTTCAGCTGGAGAGAGAAAAATATTACCGATTCCTTTTGTTGCATACGAGTACGAGACCTTACATACGGAACAGGAAAAAACGTAAGCTTTGCTGAATGACACCTAAAGAATTTTTAATTTGTGAAAGAAAAAAGCTTTACAGAGAATGTATTCGCCAAGCCCGTAGCTAAGAGGCAGGGGTGCGTAGACCCCCAGAGCAGAGTCTATTTTCGAGAAAAATGTTCAAGAAAATCGAGAAAATTTCAAGAACTTCTAGAAAATTTTAAGAAAATCGAGAAAAATTTGAGAAAATTGACAAAACGGTTGGATTTAAAAACATTCTATATAATCGAGAAAATTTACTAAATTGAGGAAGAAAAATGTAATTGTAGAGCTGGTTCCCTTAGTCAGGTTTTGGTCTTAATTGTACGACAGAAGCGATTTCGTCTTGGTTTAAACTTTCTTGACGTCGGAAGATATTTGCGGTGGGTGTGGCATTTCCTGTTAGGCCTGATGTGCTCCTGTTACTGTTCGACTGCTGCATCTGATACTTCTCCACTTTTATTGAGAGTCATAGAAGACAATTCATCAGGTGAATCTGTCATAGATCTCGGTCGCTTTGTGACAACGGAAGAGCTGATGACATTTCATCAAATGTTTCTGTACAGGAAATAGGTACAAACTTAGCGATCTGCTTTGATTCAAAACTGTTATCGCGTGCTGAAGAACCTGTGGAGCCATTTTCAACAATTAGTTCCTGTTAGTGCCACTTTTTAATCCTAGTAAATTTTCTCGTTTGGTCGAATTACTTCAGATTTTCTCGAATTTCTTGAAATTTTCTCGATTTTCTTCAAATTTTGTCGACTTTCTTTTTGCTCTCTAAGTAATCTTTTTTCAAAATCTATAAATTTGAGAAAATTCCGAGAAAATTTCAAGAAAGTCGAATCGAGAAAATTTTAAGAAAATCGAGAAAATTTCAAGAAAATCGAAAAAATTCACGAAATTCGTGAAAACATTTTCTCGAAAATCAAGAAAATTTAAAAAAAAAATCGAAAAAACAAGAAAATTGAGAGTTCAAGAAAATCGAGAAAATTTCGAGAAAATTTCGAAAAAATTTCAAGAAAATTTCAAGAAAATCGAGAATATTTCAAGAAAATCGAGAAAATTTCAAGAAAATCGAAAAAATTCACGAAATTCGTGACAACATTTTCTCGAAAATAGGCAGTCCTCCAGAGTTATACATTTTTACAAATTTCTTCATATAACAAAGATTTTCTGCTAGTTATGAGCCTGATATTCATGAAATAAAGGGATACCTGGAAGTGAAATCCAAATTGAAATTCTTGATAAAAATTGCCCCCAAGATTTCATAGAATATATTGTGAAATTTTAATTACGTTTTTATTACGTAGTCGTGTTTTTATGTTGATGAATGTATCTCATAATTGAGGGTTGTCAATTCTAAATTTCTAAAATCCGTTGAATAATATCTTATTGGAATACGCTCATTCGTCTGGTCCAACATGGTATTTAAAGTGTATAGCCATTTGCATTTCTATCTTATAATTATTAAATTATGTGTAACAATATAAAATTGAATTAATTATGTACATAGAACATGCTCGGAGCAATCACTATTGTTGGCTGAGGATGTAAAGAGAATTTATTCGTAAAATAGGAATTAAAAAATATAATGAGAAACGTCGGGAGTTTTTTTTTAATAATTATTTCCATTTTTCTTTTCTTGAACAAAATAATTTCATTAAAGAGTTTGCATGCAAGGATAAATTAGTATTCTTTTGATGACTTTGTGAACACATTTTGTTTAGTTGTTTAAGCGCCGGATGTTACATTTTTACTTTGTTGTTAATAAAGCATCACATTTAAAATTGAAGTAGGAGGTACAATTAGTATGCAATTAAAACAATTTTTATTCCTTCAATTTCACGGTTGTGGGTAGGTGTAGCAGCAGCGAATTAAGACATGAACAGGGTACATACATGATGTTTTGCGTCGTTTGCAAAAAAATGCTTGTTGTTTCACACGTACTCTGCGTTTCACAAAATCTAAGAACTGTAAAAGTCTGTGTTGCAACAACTCTATCATTTTAATTATTTCGAAACTCATTTTTTTTCTCAGGAATGCTCTTCAGACTGTTACGTGTCTTTAAAGTACAGAATGTCTCCTACTAAAAATTTAAATATTTGAGGGAATAAAAATTCATTCAAAAAAATGTTTTTCTTTCTTTAAATTGCTCTCTTTAATTAACTGAATCACCAACGTTGAAAGAATCTTCAAGTGTCTTCCTAATTTATAAAGTAATGTTTCTAAAATTTCTTTCAATTTGTTAACATCACGTTGACTGGTTTTAGGGTGAAACTTCAAACTCGTACCATAAACAAGGAAAAATGTAACTGTCTGCAATCAAGAGGTGGCGTTAATTTTCCTAATATGAAAATAATATTTTATTTCGCTCAACAAACTGCACCATAATAGAATGAAGTACCCGGCTCTGATTGTAGCGTACATATACATATTGAAAGTAATGAAATTATAACTGAAAATCAGGGCTTGTTTTTATGAAATTGTAATGTAAGAAATTTTGTAAAAATTCATGGAATATTAAGGAAATTATTTCCATAAGAATAAGAATATATCCTTCAGAAAATGCTATTTAAACCGAGGGTCTATTGCGTTTACCACGATGTTTGTAACCAGTCGAATTTCGACCTAGGAGTAGGGGGAGCATCGATCATGGTCCTTAGATAGCGAATTGTCCGTCCGTCAACACGATAACTCGAGTAAAACTCAACCGATTTTCGAAAAATTTTTTCCCTGAAAGGTAATCAAAAATCTTTTATAGGGTAGAATCTGGGCATTGCCGGCCCAAGGGTCGCCGAGCTAGGGCCGTTTAATTGGTTTTTGTTCTTTTTTTTTGTTTGAAAGGCCTGGGCATGGCCGACAATTTATAGAAGAAACTTTTTTAATTTTGAGTTCTTAGACTTAGCTAGGGCACTAAAAACGAGTCTTTGGTAGGACCCTACGTGTTTTTTGTAAATAATTCGAGTAAATCTCTTCCGAATTTAAAATTTTTTTTTAATCGAAAGGTCTAGGAATGTCTCATATTTTATGGAAGAAAATTTTTTGATTAGAAGCCCTTGGACTCAGCCAGGACCCTAAAACTGAGTTTCTTTTGGGGATCAACGGGTAAATTCTAGCCGATGTTGTTGATTCTTTTTCTATTTGAGAGATAATCAAGTACTGAATTATAATCAAAAATAAATTTGGGCCCGTAGCCTGGGGTTAGGGCTCAGGAGGGCCTCAGGTCGGCCCTAACCAAAAACTTTTTTTGCTAGCAAATCGAGGGAAATATTTTTGTCTACGGAAGTATGTGTACGAGGCCTCTACTTAGGGCTCTAGGTCGGTCCTAAGGTCAGCCCTTGACAAAAAACAATTTTGAAGTGTTCTAGAGGAAATTGAGATTAACATTTTTGTCTATGGAAGTATGTGTCCGAGGCAATTTCTTATTACCCTAGGTCGGTCCTAAAGTGGTCGGCCCTACACAAAAAATTGTTTTTGCTACGATGTAGAGAAAACTGAGATAAACATTTCATGTATGGAAGTATTTGTCCGAGGCCGACATTTTTGTCTATTTGGGCGTAAATTTTGTGCTTTCGGGAGTGTTAAAGCTTGACTGATTTTCAAACCTTTTTTTTTGCCCTGAAAGTTAATCGAAAAAGCTTTTATGGAATTGAATCTGAGCACTGTCGAGTAAATCTCTCGAATAAACTCGAGTAAATCTTTTCTGATTTTCAAAAAAAAAATTTTGTTTGAAAGTTCTGATTTTCAAAAAAAAATTTTTGTTTGAAAGTTCTGATTTTCAAAAAAAAAATTTTGTTTGAAAGCTCTTCCGACAATTTATGGAAGAAACGTTTTTGATCTTGAGCCCTTGGACTTAGCTAGGGCGCTAAAAACGAGTCTCTGCTAGGGCCAAACGTGTTTTTTGTACATAGCTTACATAAATCTTTACCAAGTTTCAACCTAATCGAAAGATAAAGCAATTCCCTACGATTTATGGAAGAAACTTTTTTGAATCTGAGCGCCTGGACCCAACCAGTGCTATAAACCTGAGTCTGCACAAGGGCCCTACGTGTTTTTTGTGCATAACTCGAGTAAATCTTTTCCGATTTTGAAAAAAAAAAATTTAATCGAAAGGCCTGGGAATGCCCAAAAATTTATGGAAGAGATTTTCTTCGGGTCGCTAGACCTAGCTAGATGCTAGAGCCCTAAAGAGGCGGACCGACTAGGGCCCTACTTGTTTTTTATACATAAATCGAGTAAATTCCATCCGATTTTTGTGATTCTTTTTCTATTCGATAGGTAATCAAAGCCTTAAGAGCATGCAAGAAAAAATGTGGGCCCGGGCCGAGCCTAAGATGGTCGCTTATATTAGGGTGCATCGATCTAGGCAATTTATTTTGGAGAAATTCAAATATTTTGAAAACTATAAAAGATAGAATTTCGGTGTCTAAGGAAAGGTTGTTTGGTTTCGGTGATGCGGGTCTCCTGCACATGTTTTTGTATTAAGTTCTTCAATAATGAAGAAGTTCTGAGCATATGAACATGTTACTATTTTAAAACCACATTTAACCTTTTATTTACATAGTTGAGCTTGCCGCTTTCCATGTGTTGCTATGATGAGTCTCGTAATGTTAAGGTAATAACAATTCTTTTCATTATACAAAATACAAACCTCGTGAATTCCTATGAGTTTCCACAAAATATGATTTTTAATTTTAATTTTTGTTTACGTAAAGAAAGTTTCATTTCGCTTTTTATATTCGTTCTTGTATTATATCATCGTTCAAAAGTAATTACACATTTCTTTGTTTCTATAACAGTTTGAATCATCTCAACAAAAAAAGAAAGAAATATTTTTTTATAATTTCTTTTACTACATCCAAGACCTTATCTCTCTTCATATTTCTTAAAGTAACACATCACGATAATCTATAGTAAGTGTAGAAAATTAGAAGTGACGTTGATGTGTATTTATTATAACGTAAATTAGATGGTAATTTTCAATTAAGAAAAATACTTTTTGAAGCCGTGATGCTATGGTATTTAAACAATTATTTAAATCTCACCGTTCGTTGATAGTAAGTAGATTAAATTTTGTCACGATTGCAAGATGATCATAAATCAACGGTCATTTGAAGGTTAAATGCTCCTTTCCTATTATCTAAGCGAATTAACTGAGTTGAGAAAAATTAAATTCAAAATTTCTTACACAAAACTCGGTATAGGCAAAAGAACATATATGGTACACATAAGAGCGTGTCAGATATTTTGAGAGTTCTATGTTTTGCGATGTTTTTTTATTGCATATTTCTAGGGCAATGATCATCAATTTTAAATTCCGAAACATCTACTGTTTGCATAACACATCCCTTTATAGATTCTCTGAATCAGAATATATAATTATTGAGTCTTAGTGTCAAAATTTGATCTGAAAAAACATCGCAAAGTACTCGGCTGCATAATACAATGCGATGTATTTTCAGATCAAATTCATAGAATCTATAAAGGGATGTGCTATGCCAACAGTAGATGTTTCGGAATTTAAAATTAATGACCATTGTCTTAGAAATATGCAATGAAAAAACATCGCAAAACATAGAACCGTCAAAATATCTGACACGCTCTTAAGGGTCCTTGAGTGGACGCAACTCGGAAACTACGAAAGTAGGAGTGACTTCAGGAGGACGCTAAGAATGCGAAAAACCTCTTTACGGCCGTCACGGTGTCTGGTAAAAAACGTGGCAATAATTGACAGCGTGGAAAGATTTGTTGGATAAAATCAAAGCAAACTCGAAACTTTCAGGGAAATACCAAGAGATAGATAAATCTTGTTGAATTTATTATTGAAGCTTTATTTTGTTAAAGCTTACCATAACAATCATTGTTATAATTTCTTCGGTGGAAATTATTTCTTTTGCAGTAAGAATACGAAGAAACGTTGATTTGTAAACTTTTTAATCGATTAGAAAAACATATGCGGGGGCCTTCCTTCTTTAACCATACAATTTTAGTACTGAATGGTTCTGATTGAGTTGGAAATGTTAACGCTAAACTTCCTCGTCAATTGTCTCAATTTGGACATTTTCGGCAGAACTCACACATTCATCAGATTCGGTGCATTTGATGGATGTTGCTAACATCTGACTCAACGATCACACAATACGTCACTATGGTAATCACATTCAGCAATTCGTCGTTCATCCTAAAGACAACATTTTCGCTTGTTTTATACGTGTAGTGGGGAAAGAGAAAATTGTGTCAATTGTTCAATTTATGAGAGACTTTTAAGTTAACACATTTTCATGAGATCGAATTTGTCACGCCGACGGGATGGACGAAATTTTATCGGCAATGGAGAAACTCTAACATTTGTGAACTTTTTTCAACGCTGTCTCGTTATAAGGCAGAAATAATATTATAAAGCTCATTTCACATACAACAAAGTGCCTCGTGCTGGCAAAAATGAACAACATTGTCAAGAATTTCATTTAAGTTTTCAAACACTTCACGATGTCACATAAATGTTTCTTAGAAAATACGTGATAAGATGTTGGGGCATCATTCACATACAACCAAAAATAAACAATTCATTTCCAATCGAATCTACGTGACGTCACGTTTTTGAAGTTATATTTGATTATAATTTGGTTGCATCAGTTATTTACCAAATATGTATTCGCTTTATTCAAGTAGAGATTAGCGGGTTGCCTGATACTTTGAAAAATGTGACTCGACCCCGAACTGCATGTCATTGGGTTCATGGGTTTCTAAATAGATTTTCGTTTCATTTAATTCTAGTTACCGAGTCATTTAGTTCGATCTTCGTTCTTTCATACATGATTTTCTATGGCTCCGGTAAGGACTACGTCCGGGTAGGACTTTAAAAAAAGGTCGACCCGCTCATCTCTTTATTTAATGCTGTAAATATATATAAAATTTTGATCAATTTTCTTTTATTATGAAAAATCACCAAAGCAAATTCGAATTTCTTACTTCCTTGAGCTTACATTACCCACTACCCACCACCTGGAGCTTGCAACACATGAACACTGTGTGTATGTTATGTACCTATACAAACTAATAACTCCGTGAATTGGATATCATATTTACGGCTGCATATCGCATAGGTAACATGAAATGCATACCATTTTAAGTTATGTGTTTCTTTTAAGTATGCAAGGTTTCCTTTGCACATAGTAAACACATAGTCAAATAAAGTATGAAATATTCACAGAGGAAAAATGATGGAAAAGCGTAAGCTAAAAGCAGACATATTCTTCCCCGGGGTTCGAGCTTTCATATGCATAGGTTTTTATTACAATATTGAGAAAATTTATTGTTTGACTTTAAATAAAAATATTTGTTGAAAATCAAAAAGTAAAATGAAATGCAAAGTTTTCTTGTTTATTGGTTAAACAAAACAAAAATTGTAACAATTTAATTGCACAATAAAAATATATTTCTGATTGCAAAGTTTAATGAAATTAGTAATCAGTTGTGTGGCTGGCGAGAGGCTTTTCAAATTGCAATTAATTACACGAAATTATTCATATCGAAAAGTAATTACATTCATCTAATTAAATGTACAGTCCTTCTAAAAATTAATTGAATCCACCAATTTCAATAACCAATTTGTTAGGTAGTTTAATTTTGCGATATTCGGTATTTCGGTGTAACAATAAATATTGACGCAGGTAAAAATAGGACTATGATGCAAACTGAATTCCGATAATGAAACAAGAGTAGCATATTGTGGTGACTGATCTTTTTCCGGTAAAATTAAATCCGGAGCCTCAAAGGCCGGAAACAAAATCCAGAATCTACAAAATCCGGACAGAGTCAAAATCACGACGAAAAAATCGAGATAAACTGTGTGAATTCAAATATTCTTGGAAAAAATATCGTTGGGAAAGTAGCGCCGGCCGCAGACCGTGAACTCGCAAAGGCCGTAAGGCCACCTATAGGGCGTAATTTGGCCAGCCGTAAGCGAAATTCAGCCCGTTGCAGGCGCGAGTATGGGGTCGCTTTTAAATACGTGATTTTGAATCCGGATTTTTTCGTCCTGAATTTGACTCCTTCATTTTTTCTGGAAAAATCACAAATTGTAAGATGAATGCGCGCAATTTTTCTGTGTTTGGTATTTGTTGTCGTAAATTCGGTTGTAATCTTATTGATCTGAAATGATCCATAGCATCGCCTATAATATTAAACAGGGCACTCTACGATACATCTTGGACCACTACGTTACAAGTCTTCTCTTTACGAATTTACTACACACCCAAAAAAAATGACGAACGTGAGACTTGTACATTTGTACGTTTGCCCCGTACATAGTGTCGCTTAAACCATTGGTTTATCTGGACGTACACTGTACTTTGCTTTTATACAAAGTATAAGCTATTTTGAATGCTTTGGCTGTACATTGTACTATGTATTTGTAAAATGTACAATCTGTACTTGAACACTCCAGCTGTACGTTGTACATGTGGAACGTAAATTGAATTTTCACAATATTTTAATGCAATTATTACATTTCCTTATTTACATATTACATATTTACATATTTACATATCACTTGTACATCACGTAAATTCAATTGTACATTATACATATCACTTGTGGCATGTATGTAGGAACAGGCGTAATCGGTAAAGTGAATCTAATTTTTATGTCAATTCAAATGACAATTGCATTGTATAGAGTAAAGGATCTTACAAATCATTCTGATTTGGTCAGATGTCAAAGTCACACGTTTTTGCAATCTAATAAATTATTTTATTTTTACCGACAATTCGTGTCTACATGGGGGCTCAACCAGGATGGAACAACACGAACAATAGAAAAGAGTAGCTGAACAACGTGGTTGTATTTTGTGAAATCGAATCAAGTGCAAATTTTTTCTTATGGATGACTTCATCGAAACTTTAACTACCGCTGAACTACGTAAAATACTTCGAACTCGAACTCGAAAATTGATTTAGATTGTTTCGAGGAATTTCGAAGAATTTGAAGATTCTTTGGAAATGGCATCGAATTTTGTATTCAAGGATGTTGAACATGCGTTGGAAAAGTTTACTGGTGAAACCACGAAGTCGGTTATTGAAACTTGCGGATGGAACGAAATACAAATGTATTTGTACGCTCGCAAGACGGTTATCGATTATATATTATTAGTAGAAACGCTGAAGAAAGAGTTCGACAAGGAAAGGACAAGTTATGAGATCCATAAAGATTTGAGGCTAAGCAGAAAATCAGCGTCGGAGACGCTCTTGGAATTTTTCTACGAAATGAAGAAAATTGGTCCGAGAGTGGATGTGCAATACATTGTTGATGGGTTATCAGAAGGAAGCAATGAAAAAGCAATTTTGTATGATCCGGAAAGTCTAGTTGAGTTGAAAGTCAAGCTCAAAGTGTACGAGACAATGCACAAGGTCAAATCAGCATCAGCAACTGCACGTTGCAAAAACTGTAGATCAAAAAGTCACAATCCAGATGCTGTCCGGATCAAGAAAAGGGAAAACGATGTTTCAAATGTAACAGCTTTGGTCACATGGCTTGGGATTGTACAGAAATCGAACCAAACAAGACCGGTGGGATTGGAAAATTTTAGGGTAGTGGAAGAGTGAACATTTGAGGACAAATGTTTTATTAAAGGGGGGAGTGTAGGAACAGGCGTAATCGGTAAAGTGAATCTAATTTTTATGTCAATTCAAATGACAATTTCATTGTAAGGATTTTACAAATCATTCTGATTTGGTCAGTTGTCAAAGTCACACGTTTTTGCAATCTAATAAATTATTTTATTTTTACCGACAATTCGTGTCTTTAATTGATCTTATCGTTTCTACAATCCCGATTGAGCCCCCATGTACACTTGTACATAGTGTCGCTTCACTTGGTTTAGCTGCACATACGTTGTACAAGTACAATGCACGTTCTACATATTGAGTGGACATTATACACTACTACATTTTTTTGGGCGCACTATTGGGCCGCGATACTCTTGATTTCCGTAACTTGCTGAGAGTCGTATTTATCATTCGTATCTTTTGAACTGAAAACTGTCAAGTTACGAAAATCATGAGAGACCAACTGAGAAATTGTGCGAATAGTCTGTACCGATGACATATTAGAGTGGCAGTCTTTAACAGAAAATAAACACAAATTGAAGCGAATATGAAATGTGAAATGTTCGGTAGTGTTGGTAAATTTAGTTAGATTTTACGTTTTTTCAGCAGAAGAAGTCTGAGTGAATTATGTATGTGTTGGTGTGTGATGTGCAGTGCATGCATGCTCTACACAAATTACGTATTATCATGTTTGCTTCTGCTTATGGTTACGTAAACCAATCTACATCTATTTTGTGTCATTGGTCTGTTCGTAATACTGCGCCAATTGATACCTTTAAACAATATTTTCTACGACTCGAATATGAAGAGACTATTTTGACACAATTTTTGCAATTAGTCGAAAATAAATTGATTTCTAAAAAATCAAATGCTGAGTAATCGACTAATTTAATTCGACTTAAAACATTTAAAATTGATGTCATTTATTTCGGAGTAAAAATTCAAAATTACAAATCACAATACAAATTAATTTAGCTAACAGTTTATTTCTAAATTTTAATTTCAATTTTTTTTTTTTTGTTAATTGAAATCGGTGTCTCTATAATATGTTATATTTAATGGGTCATTAAAACTTGACCATAAATTTCCGGTAAAATAATTGATATTTCCTTGAAGCGACACAGATCAGTAATAAAATAAAATAACGAAAGACATTAAACAATTTAATTGAAATTTGAGTGTTTCTCTAAGGTTCATATACTTTCTAATAAAAAAGAACCAAAAAAAATTTGTCGCGCATTGCAGCTTTTACATTTTCATGGTTTGAATTGACAAAGGCATGCAATTTTATGCGATGTTAAACACTTAGCCGCAATGCCACATGATATTTGACATAGAAATGACCGAAACGAAAAAGACAAGAAAAAAAAAACAATTTAAAATAAATTTGTTTTCTAATTAAATTATCTTGAAGTTTCATGAAAACACGCGTAACATTTTATTCAGAGTAACAACATATGTCTTGACTCTTTTTTTCAACAAGTATAAACACTGCGTGGGCCATTTTAAGCGCAATGGCAGCGAATACAGAGACTTTGGATTTAAACGAATAAATACATTCACGTTTGAGACATTTTATTTCTTTTTTCAATTTGTAAATGAATAAAAACCAACAACAAATATTTTCTGAAGAAAAAAATGGAATAAAGGCGACTGAATTAAGGCTATGCGACCGTAACATTAGGAAAGTAAATAACTTGAACTGTGTTGTTGGGTAATGGATGTTCAAAATTTATATTTTTTTCCTAAAGTATGGGCGGACAAATTATTGAAATTGAGTCATATTTTAATAGAATCTCCTGAGGTCTTTGCCATTCATTTTGGAATAGATAAAAATATTAATCTCTTCGTGGGGTTTGGTAATTTTTCTGCTTTCGTTTTCATTTAACTTTTGTTTACATGCATCGTGTTACTACATGCTGGTTAACATATTGTTGTAGGTTGCCTTCGTAATAGATAAGCTCATTTTAAAGGCTTTATCAACAAATACTTTCGAAACTGATTAATTGGAGAGATTTGAGAATTTCCTCTTCAAACACACGTTGGCATAGAATTGTTTAAATTAATCTTCAGTTGCGTTAAGAAAGATATTTTTAGTGATTTTCATTATGCATTTAGATCAAATTTGTCGATGAAAATAGGTTCTATTGCGAAACAGACGATGTGTCTACGAGTAGACATGGCAGTCGCCGCTCAAAATCTGTTAATCTGAAAATTTGTTGCAGTTGTTCCATTGACAGGGACGTAATCCTTAGATTGTGCAACTTTTCATCTTATCAGCTGACGTACAAATACATTCAAAATGAGCAGCGTCATAAGCAACAAAAAACTTCGATTTCTGTCATGAAATCAATTTTCAGTTGTGGCTGGGCTTTTGAAGAACGAATACATACATTTAGTTCGTGTCAGTGTAAAACTTTCCATCTTTTCTTCTACAGATTTACGTACAATAGTATATTACAATGGACACTGCGAAAGTAATTCATTACATGAGGAATTGACATGAAAACGTTATTTTGACGAGTTCAGAGAGTATACCCGAGCCGAAGGCGAGGTATGCAACTTCACGAGTCGAAATAGCAGTTTCCAAAGTGTGTTGCTCAAAGTAACACGAATGAGTTTGCGAGTTCTCAAAATTGTGTTCGAAGTAACGAACTGTGTGGCAGGGCTCAATGTAAATGCTTTATCTGCCTGGAACGATAATCTCTTACTTATACCTCTACTTTTCTCAGAAAACTTTACATGCACCTCTTGCCAAAATTGTTATCTTGACGTGTGGACATTGCGAATCGAGCCGCAGGCGAGATTCGTTATAGCCACACGTCGCAATTACAATTTTGGCAAGAGGTGCATAATCTTATATTATTGCCTATACATCCGAAAGTTCAGCATTGCAAAAGTTTAACTCACTAGTGAAAGGAAAAGTCACTAGTGACGACAAGAGTTTTACTTTACTAGTGACGAGAAGAGTTTTGCTTCCCACAAAATATCCCGAAAATACCCCACATGTAATGCATGGTTTTCATAGGGGGTAAACATACATGTAATGCCCAACTTTCGGATGGGATAGCCAATAAATGGCAAAGTATTTAATTGAAATTTTTGTTTTCAAATATTTGACTTACTGTGGTCTATTGTCTGGTATGTTCTCATAATATTTATATGTCGCGTACCATTTTGGTTACTCTTTTACAGAGTGTTTAATAACAGAGCTATGGGCGATTCACAATACTGTAGTGCGATCTGACGCTCTTCAGTGCAAAAGTAATCGCATAAGTCCGGTGTGCTTCTAATGAGTCTAGGAGCGGCTCTCAGGTCTATCGCCAAGAACATTTGTGTCGTCATGTATGAGGGATTAGTTCATTTTGTGGATTTGATTTGGTTTAACATTCCAAAAATCTCAATTTAGGCCTACACTCAAAGCCACAAACCATTTTTTTACTGATGATACAAAGCATTTCTCATCATGAACATTTAAAAACTTCACCGTCAATTAATTTAATAAAAGCGTACAATTCCCTACCAATCTATTTATTTATTTAAATCAAAACAAACAAAAACAAATAATCCGCAAAATTCATTTAAGTATCCAACCCGACAGTAAAACTTCTGAAACAAACGTTCGCATTTTTTGACACAAATTTTCAATGGCAATGGAAATATTCAGTTAATGATTTCCTATTTTAAAATGAGATCAAAACAAATTACGTGATATTTAATGGGAAATTATAAAAAAGCTTTGTCTACTCGAACATAAAACATTGCGAGCGCATCGTCAACCCCATTTCTTTAATATAAAACGGTTCGTGGCTAAGTACAATGAGTTCAAAGGGAAAATTGTTCTCATTAATAAAATTAGTGTAAGCGATCGGGAAGGATTAATTATTCGTACCTAGAACGTAGGCACTTATTAAGAATGGAATGGCACAATTGATTTTCAAAGCATTAATTGAAGATGTTGCTAGAGAAATAAACGGATTACTATTTTGTTTTAATAAACATTTTCATTGTAAACTGTAACCAAGAAATGGTATGTTCAACTGTGTTACTTAAAATTGGCTGAAATGTCATCGGAATATAAATCACCAACCTGCTGCGGAACTTATGTATATTTTTCAGGAAAATTAAACCGTTTGTTGAATTGCTTCACGTTATTGTAATAATGACAGTAAAACCAGTCTGTTCAGTCCACCCACCGTTTTATTATAAGTAGACAAGTCTTTGTCGTGTTTGAACATTTATAACATTATTTCCCACACGGTCTTATTCAATAATATTCATTCATCCATGTATTTTTTGTAATTATATATCGTCTTTGAACGAAACGAATTAGCATTCAATTGGTATCTCAATTTTGAGTTCCAGTTTTTTTCATTTCAAACTGAATGAACCATTTGATACCTTCGACGCAGACCATCAACACAGTTATGATTCAATAGTTTTATTTCATTGTTACGTTAAAGCGTCAAGCTAATGCACTCCACGGTTGACGATTCGTCGTCTCAACTTACACTTCAAAGTTCTGATATAAGTTAACTTCTAGCGTAACCATTGTTTATTGCTTTTAGCTTTCGATTTTCGTAACAAAACAGGAATATCAAAATTGCATCGAAACACGTGAAGTTGACTTGGAGTTTGTGTGAAGTCTTTGTGTTGAGATTATCTACTTGATTCGTATACTACAATCTAAAGCTGTGAGAAGAGCCCTACGGATGATTCTATTTTCTATTTTTCTATTTTGTCGTCCATTAACAAAAAGGATTTTGATTTCGAACAAATTTGTTCTCTGAATGCTTTTTAGTTAAATCCGTAAGCCTCCTCCTCGGCCGACATATAGCGAGCGGCGTTCGGACGAAATGTGTCTGGACAAAGTAACCTCTCAAACAAAAATAACCCAAACTAAAAAACCGGTCAAAATAACCACAGAACAAGTAACCCCGTAATTACAAAACTTAGTAAACATTAGCTCACGCTATGGCAGAGTATTACAGCATGTAAACACAAATTTAATTCTCAGAAGCTTGCGCCGCAAACTTAATTACGCAACGAAAAAAGCGGGGTCGAGGGGTTGCAGCATCCGTACATGGGGTTCAAGAGGGAATATCTCCCCTTTACGGGGTTTAGGGCAGAGTGCCATGTACATAAGGCCGCAGGCAGGAGGAAAAGCTACGAACATGAAAAACGTGCCGTTGTTCACTCTCCTTCAAAAACTTTGGGGTTTTTCAAAGATTTTCATGGTTTTTAGAATTTTCGATTTTCGATATTAGTTTTCCAAGAAATGTAACTTTATTGATGATTCTTATCATTGATGATTATTCTCATCATTACGAAAACTTTTTTTCTGATCTGTCGGTTTCTAACTATTAATAATTTTCGATCTTGAGAACTAATTTTCAGGGAACGTCAGTCTCGGCCCCAAAAGAAAAATTTCATAGGCCGCTTTTCCAGGAAAATTCTGAGAAAGCCGTGGCATGTGGAAAAGTGGTCAATTTTGAGGGTTATTTAAGAAATGCTCGGAGTTTTCGAATTTTTGCTTCGGAGTGGCAATAGCTAGAGAGCTGGTTTCTTCGGGAAAGTTATAGAGTTTGGTCAGGAGAATTTTTTGGGATCTGAAGAAAATGGCTGCCAACTGTCAAAGTGGAACCATCTTGGATTTTTTGCTAAATTCTGAATAAGAATACCTAGACAGTTGGTTTCTTCAGGAAAGTTATATGAATCACTGAGAAGAATTGGTGACACGTTCCGAAGGTACCCGAAGGTGACACGAAGTGTTTCGAAGGTAGCCGAAGGTGACACGAAGTGTTGCGAAGGTAGCCGAAGGTGATACGAAGTGTTCCGATGGTAGCCGAAGGGGCTGGAGAACAATTTTTTTCGGAGAAAAATTTTTTTAGACAAAATTTTTTTTTGAGAAAGTTTTTTTTCGGAGAAAATTTTTTTGGAGAAAATTTTTTTGGACAAAAATTTTTTTTTTTGGAGAAAAATTTTTTTTGGAGAAATTTTTTTTGGAGAAAAATTTTTTTCGGAGAAAATTTTTTTCAAGGAAAAATTTTTTTGGAGAAAATTTATTTTGAGAAATTTTTTTTTTTGAAGCAAAACTTTTTTCTGATAAAATTGTTTTCCAGACAATTTTTTTTCGAAGAATTTTTTTTGGAAAATTTTTTTCTAGACAATTTTTTTTTCGAAGATAAGTTTTTTGGAAAAATTTTTTTTCGAAGACATTTTTTTTCTAAAAAAATTTTCTATTCTGAGAAATTTTTTTTTCGGAGAATTCCGAACCTACCAGCGGAATAATTTTCAACACTTTGAGCTTTTACGCGCAAAAATTTAAATTTACCTTAAACAATCTGCGTAATAAGAAACAAAAGTCAAATTTTCGCAGCGCAAAAAATGAAAGTACAGAAAAATTATTCCGCTGATGGGTCCGGCATTTGTGACGAAATTTTTTTTATCACAACGTAATTTTGTTTTGAAAACAGCGCTGTAATTTTTCAGGAAATTAAAACTTTGAACACAAAGTTCCATTGAAACAAACTTCTGCGTATTATCAGCGATAGCGTCACCTCAAGCGATATCATTGATTTTGGAAGCGGACTTACGGATTGCGACACGCTCTACCTTTAAAGAGGTTTTTGTTATGATTTACTTTATCAAAAATTTTGAATTTTCAGAAAAAAATCAGTTCTTCAAAAACTCCAAAAAGCTTAAGAATGTTTTTTTTTCAACAGTTCTATTTTCGCAGTCGTACGGGTCTACGTAACATCACACTTGCAATATCTCTTTAATATTGTCTGGCCGTATGTTTACAATTTGTTCAAGTATACCAAATGTGGAATATGTAGCAATATTGAAATTTATAATCACGTGGTCAGAAACAATTGCTTGTCACACTAAGTTCACTTTACATTTTGGGAATTTAGTTCCGGGGATATTTTGTCCGGATTCCCTTGGGGTTATTTCGAACGATCTAATTTTGTTTTAGAGCCATAACGAGCACCCACGCGGTTCTCAGGCGCGTTTTACAGCCGCACGATTTTAACTTTGGATATTTCTTTTGTTCAAAACAAGAGAAGCATCCAAAGTTAAAATCGTACGGGTGTAAGTTATCGCTAATGTCTTCGAAACAATCTTCATATTACGAAGCGATACCGTGGACAATAATTGTGCTTCGTTTACCGATCATCGTCATCCCGATAATTCTCTTTTCAAAATCGATCAATAAATAAAAATGCTATTCGCCTGTTCAGTACAGAAAAAAGCGTTGAATTTCAAGGAAATAACTGTGCAATATTAACTTTAGCTCACTGTAGCGTTAAAAACGTGAAGAATGTACTTATGTAAATTATTCTTTAAAAAGTTTGACTTACCACAAAAACGTAATGTGAATTTTTTAAGAAAGAAAACTTTTACATTAACTGAATCCTCAAGTAAAGGAAAAACATTGACTGATAATTTATCTAACAAATACAAATAAAAAAAAAATTATGATAGGATGGAATATATAGAGAATGATTTAGAACCGACAGAGAGTCAACAAAACATCGAAAACGTTGCAAGATGACGTTATTGGTTGATTGCAATCAATTAAATGAAAATTATGTACAAACAAATGGTAAAAAAATCTCCATTGTTATGAATTCTTCGAACAAAAGGTACTGTGTTACATTATTAATGAGAGTACTCCTTAGCCAAAAGCTGATTTCGAAAAATCAGACTAAAACCAATTGGTTTGAATTGTACCATGTACATCAATGTTTGTTTAATGTTACTTTAAACAGAGTCTTATTTTGATAACGAAAATGCTTTCTGAATATTTTATAAGAACATAATCGCATCATACAAAAGAAACAAAAGAAGACACATTCCTTGTTCGTTCAGACATGAAACGATATACCAAACACCACACATATTCCATGGTCCAAGAATACCATAAAACCCCTTACGAAAGCATCAACAAAAATCACATGAAACATACTTTGCCCTTCGCACAATAATACATGTACAATGTACATGTACGCTACATGTACACATTTCAATATTCGTAGACGAACAAACTACATGGTGGAAAATCCACCCCCGTAACAGAAATAAATACGAGCTCATCTATCATTCAAACATAAGCTGTATGCTGATGATGTTGAGATGAATGAGGTACTTGGCTTTTTGTGAAAACAATGCATTTCTGAAACTACGTCGAGGTTTCATTGTTTTGTTGAATGTATAAAATTAGAAAATAATATGAAGTTTTAAAAATGTTTGCTGATGGTTGGGTAAAGGCTTTCAGTATACGCCAGTAGCTTTCTTCCATTTAAGAACTTTCACGGATGCATGTAACATATTATAATAAATATTTGGAATTTGAAGAATTTTCAGTAGAAACTTTAGAAGTTTTCGGGAATTTATAATACAATGGGTTATTTTTGATTTAGTTTTTTTATATAAAAGATGTGAAGTGAACCGTGGCATATGGCGAGAAGTTATAATTAGTTGGAAAGATTTCATAAAAATTACACAAACTTTTGTTAAATGCTAGTAATTTTTCATGAAATTTCTGTACGATTCAGTTTTCTATACGAATCCACTCAATTTTCATTGCTGTTTTAATCAAATCATTTCATTTTTAGTGCACAATGTACGTGTATAAGTATAATAATACCTATGAGAAATAAGAGCGTTGGGATTTTTGCTTGCATAACATTATTAATAGCACATTAAGGAGCAAACACTGTAAATTCGTAATTCTATTTTCATTTAATGCACGGAGTGTTTCAAAGTAGTAGTTTGTGTACCAAGCTACGAATGTTTGGTTATTTGAAATGTTCATTGCTTGTGACATAGCACACTTCTGTAATGCATAATGTACACACAACATGTAGAATGTACATTGTACTTGTTTAATGAACGATTCACTAGTACCAATGATTTAGGCGACACTATGTACATTGTACAAGTGGCATTTACATTATGAACAAGTGATACGTACAGTGTACAACATAATTTTTTTAAAAGTGACATTTACAATGTACACATCCATTGTATAATGAACTAGGAGTATCTCCATACTATGTACAAAGAACGTCTTCACGTAATGAACAAGTGATATGTGCAATGTACAACTGGTGTATTTACGTGATGTGCAAGTGTACTATGTACAAATGAATTTTTTTCGCAAATGACACGTACAATGTACAAATCCATTGAGTTGTATACATTGTACAAGTGAGTTTGCACATTGTACAAGTGAATTGCACATTGTACAAGTGAGTTGCACATTGTACAAGTGATTCGTACATTATAGTAACAGCGTATCGAAATAAGAGTGTACATCCAACATGTAAAGTTAGCTCAATGGAAAAGTCTAGGACTGGAGATACAGGTGTCGTGAGTTCGAATCCAGCATATGTCAAGAAAATTTTCTGAACGAAATACGGTGAACTTAATGTCGATTTAATGAATAACGACGAAGTAAATAAGGAATTGTAAAAACTAACATTGAAATCGTATAAAAAAACTTTTTGCAAGAAAATTTTGCGCGAATACAATGTACGTTCTATATGTACAACGTACAGTTGAAGTGTACAAGAACAGTTTGTACATTTTACAAATACGTAGTACAATATACGCTCAACATATACAATGTACAACACTTTGGGGGTTGAGACGAATAAAACTCTAATTTTTTATTTTTTTTTTTTAATTTTTTAAATTGCACTATACAATATTTTTATTATTGCTACCGGTTTCTGTGTCAATGACTCTCGCATCTGTTTTTCTCTGTAGAGCAAAAAGGCATAGCAAAGGCGATTTAATATTTCCTTCATTTTCATTGAGCAGGTTCTCATGTTTGTGTTTTTGTATGTGTATTGCCTCATAGTATTCTAAGTTTCAGGTCGCTTATGTTGATCTCGTGTTTTGAAGTGAAAATGCAGTTTTTTGCTTCCATTTCGCAGAATTTATGTGCTCGTTAAAACTTATGAAAAGCTTCCTGATTGTCATTCCATAATATAAACGCCCGCAGCACCCACACTGTATGCTGTACAGCTAAAGCATTCAAAATAGCTTTTACATTGTACAAATATAAAGTACAATGTACGTTCTACATGTACAATGCACAGTCAAAGCGTTCAAAAGCACATTGTATCAAATGTAAAGTACAGCGTATGTCCAGCTAAACCAATGGTTTAAGCGACACTATGTAGGGGGCAAACGTACAAATGTAAAAATCTCACGTTCGTCATTTTTTTTTGGTGTACATTGTACATATTTTAGTGCCGTTGTAGTACCTACAGTACCTTTGGTGTTCTAGTAGTGTTTTCCATTTCTTTTTAACATTTCCCAATAAATTAATCGAATTGAGACGCTAATTTGAAAAGTGATTTGAGGTCGTTACGTTAGATGTCCCTAGGTGAGTTATAACATTTTTGAAGTTTTTTCATATTTTCACATTGTTGAGTAATATGAAATTTCGTTGACTGCCAACATCTATGTTGGCACATCTGTTATTTCAATGGTAAAATACCAATTTCATATCATAAATAGGTTCTGAAGAACTGTTAGAAATGTATAACATTCAATGAATTTCATTCAGAACAAAAATTCATCCATAATTGAACTCATTCCATTATCGTGGCTTTTCATCATGCATCTAATAAATTTCATATAAACTGATGCATGAGAATGGGAAATTCGACATGGCATTTCCATTGTTGTTTATGTTATAAAACACAAATTTTTATGTCTGCATATGGCGTAGCATTAGAAGATTTGCAGGCAACATGCACTTGAAGACTTTGCTTCAATAATGTTGATGATATGCGCCTGTGATTATTATTTGAGAAAATGTTTAGTTGATTTTGTTTAATTACTTGTTGTAATTAAAAGTGCATAATCTGTTTGAAGTAGCGTGGGAGAGCGTTTGACTGAGTATTAAAATTAAATTAGTCTGCTGCTTGACTTTTAGATTAACATTAAAATATGTTCAGATTTTTGTTGATGAATTCGAATTATTTATTTATTGGAATGAGAAATTTAAAAAAAAATTCATTGTTCAGCAATTCAATTGTAACATGCACTAGCTTTTATTTGATTAGTTAAATAAATTAGCGTAATTGAATGTTTTCTCTTATTAAATTTAAAGCACAGCTGTAAAATGGACCATTAATAAATATATGGAACGACCGGGTATTGTAGTACGTGTAGAAGTGAAATGGCTAATCAAAAATTAATGCTCGATAAAAATATTAAATTAATTTTGATGCAAACTGGCAACATCAGTGTTATTATGCGAATTAAATTGAATGATTTTACCTTTTGTAGAAATTAATTGTTTATTGTTATTAATATAATTGTTGTTTTTATTGATGTTCGGTCAACATCCAGGGTAATTACAAATTGTTGTTTCCATTGTTTTCGTACAATAAAAATCAATCAAAAATAAAATGTCAGAAGTCCAGTGAAAATGTAATGGAAATCAAAAACTGTCAGAAAACGATACATTTAATTGATAGATCAGGGAGAGAATTACGCTGAGTATTTATTCTGAGAACTATATTGTTTGAGCAATAGAATAAAATCGAATCAGTAAAACGGGCACATCGCTGCTTTTAAGGTGAAAACAAACGAGAGACACAGTATTGGAGTTGGTGAGATCGATTGTAAACGGATTTTCGTCGAAATACAAAATACAGCATAATTGTCCATCTCAGGAAAATGCTCGAGTGATTTCTGCCTTACAGAAACATCATATTGATTCCATTTTATCATTATCTTCTCTTGCAAGTTGACATAGTTATTTTCATTCTATTCATGTGTTTGTATGTTTTGCAGTGTCTGGTGATCGCTCCAATTAGAAATCTCAGTTCAGTGCTCGATTTGTTTATTAGAAGTTTGGTGTTTTGGGCCGGTAATTATATCGTTACTATGGTCGCAATTTGGTAAGTCTTTCCATAGATTCTCATGTGATCTTCTAAAGAAGTTTTTGATTATGCTTTTTTTGGGTGGGGTAAGATAGTCCTATATTTGGACTAGGGCTGTCATGAATGCTCTCACATCCTGCCGGGCCAGGGTATCAGCTATTTCGTCTCCTTCGATGTTGCTGTGCCCTGGGACCCAGAGTAGTTTCACTGAGTTGTGGGCAGCAAGGGTTTGTATGTAGTTTAGGCATTCTAGCGCTAATTTTGATGTAAAACCGAGTGCAAAACACTGACCATCGAGCGTTTTTAATGCGGCTTGGCTGTCGGTGCATATATTTATTACGCTATCATGTGTTTCGAGTGAAATTAATTCAGTACAAAAGTTCACGATGAGGTATGTTTCCGCTTGCAAGATTGTAGTGTATCTGTCGAGAGATTTTGAGATGTTTATATGTGGGTCGGTACAATGAATGCCAATTCCCGAGTTGGCGTTTGATTTTGTATAGACGGTTTAATAATTTCACAGTACATTTTCAGAATAATTTGATAATTTCGAATAATAGAGACAGCTAAAAACTCAAACATTTCGCCCGTCCACAGTTCATCTTACAATACACCGTAAAGTTTATGTTTGAGGCATCTAAATGAATTTAAATAGGCAAATAAGGAAATAGCGAGAGAAATAGACAGTCAAATAGAGCCAATGGCAAGGAAATAGAGGAAATAGACATATAAAAATATTCGTGTATTTTTAAGCAACTCGCTTTAAAAACTGTTTTTTGACTCTTCTAGTTGTATACCTCGCCTTCCGCTCGGAATACATACTCTACACTCGTCAAAAAACAGTTGTCAAAGCTTTTTGCTTAAAAACACCCTCTTGAGTTTGGCTCATTTCACAAAATTATTCCCTCATGTAATGACTTATTTCCTCATCCCCCACTGTAATCTACTATTATTAGCAGGTGCAAGCAAGCTCCAACTATTTTTTGAAGCAACAAAACGAGATTGTCGATTTACCAGCAGTTTTCATTGAGTGTCGATGTCTACTAACGGTAAAAGAACATGTTATTTTTATGCATAATGTTGAACATGGTTCTTTGTGTACGCATAATACTTTTTCAATGTTTAAATCATTTCAACAAAGTGGTTGTTAATAATGCATTGCTTACAAGAGGAGTGGGCGGCTTAATTTTAGTTTACGTAATTTTACGAACGAAGCGCTTTTAAGTTCGCAAAATCCACCATAAATAACTCTTTATGTGTTTTCATTGTTTACGTGTACGTAGAATTAAAGATTCAGTTTAAATATAAAAAAAATGTTCTTCATTCACCAGCAGTTTTCAAAGCTAAAACATATGCATTCATAATTGTTCGAACAAATGTTTAACTCAAACATAATAGTTCGACATTTCAAAATGAGTTTCTTTTTATTCAACGGATTCATGGAATTTTCAGTATGGAAAATTATGCCAACGTCGACCGATATTAATATCTCCCTAACGTATAAGTAGTTATAAGTCCTTTACTCTAAAGTGACCGAATATAATGTGAAAAAGGCAAGAAGCTAACAATTGATTTTTTGTATTTCGACCAGTTGGGATAAATTTCAAAGATGGGGTTACAATATTATTTGTTGCTGGGAAATTGATAAGGGTTTTAAAAGGATATGTAGTTATGTGTGGACCAGCATTGTGTATCATTGGGGGGTACTTATATAATAACCTTTCGGATTGTATAAACTTTCTCGCAATATTTTTGTGAAATGCCAGACAAAAAGTGGTTCCCTATTTACGAGGCAAAAGGAAATAAATTGATATTCCTGTCATATTATCGCAGGAACAGCTTTATTTTACGCCTCGCAAGAACCAAAAGTTTAGAGGAAAAAAATGAAGATAATTTTGCACTAATGTAAGAGGGTCGTTTGTTATTGTTGTATTATATTTACGAGTAAATAGAGGTAAAAGCTTTATTACGATTTTTTTTTCGAACGAAAATGAACAACTAAACACTTGAAAAAAAAATGTTACAATAACGAGATAAGCACAAATTTCCACCGATTTACAACAAAACGCCAAGGGTCAAGATGAAAAACTTTTAAGCTCTTATCCTCTTTGCAACCATACAATAAATTTGCTTTTTAACCAACTTTAATTCCAATTTCCTTACAAAACTTTTTCTTCTTTTTAAAAAAATCCTTTTTTTTCTGCACGTACATTGATATCTTCAATGTCGATCGATCGATAGTCATTTATCAAACAAACAAGCGCTCACTGACTTTTTATTCCGTTCTTAATGTTGTTTTATGTATATCTAACTCATCGTAAGCAAAACATGTACAAGAAAACAGATAAGAAACGTGAAATAACAGTTACCATTATACCAACATCATCTGCATTAGATTGAAGATGAAAAAAATACGATTTTTTCGAATTAATATATTCCGAGATCTTTTCAGTTTTCTTATTATCATTTTCTCTCTTCTCACTGTTCTTTGTGTAGGATATAATTTAGTTCACACACGCCTTAAGTGCGACCAAAATATATTATACGCCGCTGTGTGCAATTTTTCAGGACGGAATACATTGTCGAGTTCAAGCAAACATTGTATTCAATAGCAAATTAAGAATAAGAGAAAATGTTTGGAGAACTAAAACTGTAGCGGAAAACGTTTCAATAACTTAAAGAGAATTTATTTTATCACATCGGGGCCTATAACATGCCCATTATAGCCCTGAAAGCAGGACTATAATCGGCTTATTATAGTCGAGTTTCATATGTTGAATAAGGACTATAACGTAATCATTACATGCAAATCAAATGTTTCTGATGTCGATGGAAAATAGCAAAACAAACTCACATCGCCTTTTTCAAAGCATGCTCAACTTCACAAACGTTTATTTGTTGTTTAAAACATTTTATTGTGTTGAATTGGGATTTGAACATGAATTAAAACAAAATTTTAATCAAAACGAGTTTTATTTACTTTTTTTTGGAGGAATCGATTGACCGTACGATTTGATGACAACTGTTTACTAGATTGAAACGATTGCCTTTGCAACGATTTCAATGTACAGTGTATTTTCATGTTTTGTGCAAAATTGGCAGTTATAGGCCCCGATGTGATAAAATATCGTATAGCACAAGGGGTATATCTTGCAATTATAGTCTCGGTTGGTAAAATTTCTCGGGGCTAACGCCCCTCGAACTTTTACCAACCTCGACTATAATTACGCGATTATACCCCTTGTGTTATAATATACTATTACTTTCTTTTCATTCACCGACACTTACATTTTACTTCCCGTGATGTAATTGTTCACACATTGAAGCTGTCTACCGAAACGGTGACGGGTAACGAATTTCAAATAAAAATACGGTAGTAAGCATTTTATGCTGTCACGTATACAGATCTGTTATGCCCATCGGCAGAACCCTATCCAAATAAGGTTTCCCGCTAAGCGTATACAATTTTCAATCCGCCGAGTGCGCGGTGTTTGGAGATGTTTCACATTTTGCTTCTCGCGTGAGAATTTAATTCGCATGAGTTAGAGCAGCGTAGAAAACCGGTAAGAAAACATCAAACGACTTATCGCTTGATAAAATAGGCGCCCAGAGTCCCTATTGAAAAATACGAATAGATATTCGATAAACGCATAAGAATGCGAGATGACTAAAAAAACGATTTCATGATGCTCACGCTCTGGAACCCTGTTATCAACAAGCTAGGAGTCGTGTGATGTTTTCTCACCGAATGTATTGTCTCCGCTTTCTGACTCACGCGAAATGTATTCTCACGTGAAGAGGAAAATGTTAGATAAAAGTGATACAACCGCTTGGAAAATAGAGACCCTGAGCGATGCCCTGCCTATACCTTGAGTGGTGCTGTAACTCAGATTTCATGCCAATGTAAATTTTGTAAAAACTATAACATTAAACTAAGGAACAAATTTGAATTAACCCGGTGTATTAGTTTGAAGACAACAGGTGAAAGTTTTGAGACACAGATGGCGACTTGTGACTTGACGGCCTGTCGTTGAGATGAACGAACGCCAGCTGATATTCTGTCAAAAAGAGTAAGTTTACTTTTTCGTGTTTTGGACTTCGAGAAATGAAGTATTTTTGATTTGACTTCGAGCAGTGAAGTAGTTTTGATTTTCGGGTCTAAGCAAATGACCAAAGTGTAACGTTGTAGTAATCTTATTTGAAGAGTAAAAAGTACATCGAGGTAAGAAGTTTGGTTTTGTTCGGTATTTTGAATTCAAGAAGCAAACAAAAAGGATTGCATTCAACAAAGCTGTGTCTCACAACGTGTCTTTCACCCAACCATAATTATTCAGGTTAGTAATTTAAGGGGCAGCGCTATTAGTTTTAAGTTTTTCAATCCACATGAGTGGTTGTATTTTATGAATAAAGTGTTACTTATGTGTTTAATTTGATTAAATGATTTTTGATTGCCCATAAGAAGAAGAATTTATATTAGCGGCGTAGAGAATTGTTACAGTGCCCATACCTTTAAGCAGTGCCCATGGAGTGTGTAGGAGGTAGGTAGGTGTAGTAGGAGGTGTGTAGGAGGTAGTAAGATCTATACGTCACATAAGTTTCAACTCGGCACCAGGTTGCGTCCTTGAGTTATGACATTTTGATGCAGGGGAAAGCAGCAGCCTGGTGCCGAATTGAAAATGTGACGTATAGAACTCACTCCTGCCTCTACGTTGGCTAAAACAGATGTTCAGCACCACGCTGCCTTCCTTATTACCAGCTTTAGGTCCCAAGTACGCAGCCTACTGCCGACGTAGATGTTAGATGTTGTTACTAACTATTAACCTCGCTCCTTCTTTAATTTAGGCGTAGTCAGAATTTCAGCAGCAGGCTGTCTTGGTCTGACAAGGTTTTATCGAAGAAAGGTAGAACCTTGTCAGACCTAGGCAGCCTGGTGATGAAAGTCTGACTACGCCTGACTGGAGCAAAGTTAATAGTCAGTAACGCCATCGAGGTCGGCACGAGGCTGCGTATTTGGAAGTTTCAATTCGGCACCAGACCGCTGTTGCCCCATACATTCAAAGTGTCATAACTCAAGGACGCAGTCTAGTGCCGAGTTGAAATATATGTGACGTATACATCTCACTACTGCCTATACTCTCATAAAAACAGATACTAAGCACCAGGCTGCCTTCTTCAATCCTAGGTACAGGGCTCAAGTACGCAGCCAGGGTTCAATTTATAAGCTAATATAATGCAATGTACTCGCTACTTCCTTAAT
>CM055403.1:70823539-70855892 GCA_029228625.1 Pseudolycoriella hygida
ACTCAGCCATCCCACCTACAAACCGAATATCCGGACGGCTCCCTATCTCATGGTAGCGGCGGAGCCGGATTTCACTCACCAGAACTTAGCTTACACAAGACTGTCCCTTTAGGAAAATTCATCACTATATTCCAATCTGAGATTACAGGTATTATCGCATTTGTCAACGAAATGCTTTCTGCTCTAGAAAACTGGCCAGTAAATCAAGGTATATTTATATGATCCGACAGCCAATCGGTAATCAAATCTTTAGGAGGAAACAAACTCACCTCATCGCTAGTCTTAGAATGTAGAGACCTGTTACAATTACTCTCCGCACGTCGTCAAGTATCACTGACTTGGGTACCAGGCCATTATGGTATCGCTGGTAACGAACAATCAGATGCTCTTGCAAAAATATCCTCGTCTTCTCCTTTCATAGGTCCTGAACCGAGTGTGCCCGTATCGGCTTCTACTCTATTCAGAATAATTACTCGTTGGAAAGTTAATACCATCTGTAAACACTGGCAATCTCTAAACTATGCAAGTCATGCCAAAAACTGTATCCGAATCAATGAAGGCTTTTCTAAGGAGCTTCTTTCATTCTCTAAGAGAGACGTAAAAAGAATAACTGACATTCTGACAGGGCACTGCTCCCTTAACAAGCACATGTGCACCATAGGACTGGTCAACAGCCCACTTTCCAATCGCTGCGGCGACATTGAAACCGCCGAACACCTTCTTTGTCATTGCCCTGCCTACATTATGGCTAGAGCTAGATTTTTTGGTTCCTATTATAGTAAATCCCAAATCTATAAAGAATCACTCTCTTAAAACCGTACTAAACTACTTAAATCGGATCAAAAACAATTAAAAAAAAATTATAATAAGGAATAATCCTCTAAGTTCTGTGGGTATGCATAACAGGCCCATTGGTGGCCCAGGTGCAAGGAATTACGATATAGCGTGTTCCTACCCACTTTATCCTATTATATCCTATCCTAAGTAGATTCATTGTGTAGGCACTTGTTCGCTAGTTTCAGCATTCTTTGACTGGGAAACTTCTAAGAAGTGTTCAGTCACCGGTTTGACGACATTTGTGGTGTAAACCTTCGAAGACCAATTGAAAAAAGTGAGTTGAATGGGTTGTCGTCACCTTCGATTTAAGCACAAGCAATGACAAGGCGGTTCGTTGATGACAATGAATGAGGTTATGAATCTCTTCTGTTTTTTTCTGCAAGTTTTTGTTAACAATTCGCCGGCCATACAATGTACTCCATGTGTATGGTGTAAATGAACCACTTCTAAATAGATTCAGATTTCCTGGCTATTAATTAACTGACTTCGTACTCAGAAATATGATAATTTGTCAAGAGCCAAACGAAGACCGCATGACATTGTGGCCGCGTTCACTTCACTCTTCACTCTAGAACTGAATGAGGTTAATGGCAAGTGGAAATAAATAGATCTTTGTTCTTCTTTATTCATTAGATTAAAAGTATACTTGAAAAAATATTCGCTCTTATTACCGTTTATAAAACACACAGTCGAAAAATCTCCTTTGATAGTTAACGCAAAATTATTCAACTTCTTCTTCATTTATTATTAAAATTGGATTCAACAGGCGGAAACAAAATAACTTTTTCGATTCCTCCAAAAAGTATTAAGCATATCGTCAGGTTATATATCTTGCCTTGAACAATTAAAACTTCTTCATACGATTAATACCATCAAATGAACTAAATAAATCCCTTGAATGAGGCACACATTAGGTATGCACTGAGAATTTAATGCACGAACGAGCACTGTGTATCGATGTGTTTGATATACCAGAATACATGAGTGAGAAAATTTTCATCTAAATACATAACGACTAATTAAGTATGTAAACTAATTATATTTCATGTTTATGGCGCATAGAAAACCAAAACATAACGAAATTGTCTCACAAGATATTTTACTAAAGTAGAATAAATCTGGTATATTTATCAAGGAAAATCATTTCACATGATACGAACAAACCGACATCATTATGCTTTGCGAAAATGTTTACCGCTGTAGAACCGGAATTTCTGAAGAAATATTTCAAACCCGGCGAGATTTATTTTCAAAGTACATCTTTTCATCTATGATCGAGTTAAATCCTCCAGATAAATTATTTATTTTATGCAACTCAACTGCGCAAAGTGAAATTTTTCATGCCACAAACGAGTGACGTCGTGACTTGAGGATTATCGCTAGTGGAGTAGTGAGAAAAAATATAAAAAAAAACATGTGACAAAACGTAGATGATTTTTAAAACTAGTGATGAAAAATTCAATAAATAAAATTGGCTTGATGAAAAGATAGAAATTCCGGCTTATATGAAACGATCCCTACGTACCTGGAAAAACTTCATCTTTCTATTTAATAGTACGTTATTGGTGGGCGAGAGAAAATCGAGGATTTCTTCTAATGTAAATATTGTACATAACGAGTGAACGTAGCGAACAAGTGAGAGTACAATATTTACATAAGAAGACATCCGAGATTTCTCACGCCCACCAATACAATATTTTATTTCATTGGGCGAGAGAATATCGTACGTTATTCATTCGAGCGCATGAATGTGATAGCCGCGAGAATTTATCACTGCTTCGAAGTCCTGGGTTTGAGTCACGGCGGCTGCAGGTCTTTTTTTCAATTTTATTTTTCCAATATTTTTTTTTTAATTCTATTTATTTATGTTTTGGTCGTCACGTGAAATTACTATAGACATTTGAATTTTGCTCTGTGGGAAAATCACATTTATAACATAAATAAAAACTGATTTAAATACAAAACGAACAAAAATACAAATACAATACGTAAAGAACCACTCAAAATACATAAGCTTATGTTGTATATCGAAAAAAACAACGCTAGTGTTTGTGAGAGACACATTTGTACGTTCTACGTTACTATATGCTTCTATTTGTCAACAAACAGTATCAACATAATTTGTACCTGCCACATGAGCGAATTTGTGCAGTGGTTAGCGTCGATTCTTGCGGATCGGTCGGTCGTGAGTTCAAATAATGGCTGTGCCACTGTTTTTTTCAGTGAACTGGCAAAGAGAAAACGAATTTTCCCTAGTGATTTAATGTATGGCTTTTCCTTTATATGCAAGAGTGAATAACGTACGATATTCTCTCGCCGATGAAATAAAAATGTTTTCGAAGTAGATGATTTTGTCTCTAAGTAATCTCATTTACTCCCAATAACACTTTTCACAACTTGTTGCATAAAATACTGATTTAAATGAAACAAAGCCACCGTAAAAGCTTTGAATTTTTGTTCTACGATTTTCTAAAAATTGCCTAAAATCAAGATCAATTTGAAACTTCATTTAGAAACGACATTTCAACATGAAGTGATTATAGAAGACAATATCTTATAACTCTCTATCATGTCAATACCAATTTCAAGCAATGATTGATTTCGTTCGCTCTAGTATAACAGAGCGCTAGTCTGTATTCATTGACATTACACCAATCCGCATTCAAATCAAAAATCCCTATTTTTTTCCTTGTTCATTTTCTTGTTCAGTTATTTAAATCGAATCCAATGGAATTCCATTTAGTGTGTGGATAATGCTCGTCGACAATGTTCTATCATTGAATTGATGCGAAGTTCTACCTATACGTATACATCTAGTACGACAGCGATGCTTTTTACTCAACAATACAACAAAAAAATTTTTTTTTGTTCATTTGGATGTGTATAAAATGCAGAAGCACATTAAATATCAATAAAGGTACATCAAAAACTAATAAAATTCTCTGCATTTTGTGACTTAAACGATTCAGAAATGTAAACAAGCAATTGTTTTCAGTTGAGTTCCGAGGGTGAATTTATTATTTAACATTTTTTTCTCATTTAGGTATTTTGTGCTTTCACAATTTCCAGTTTTGCAGTTAATAAGGTTTTCACGTTGCTGGTGGTAGTCAAGATATTACATTTAAAAGGCAGTTGCTACTGTCACGCAGTGCCAATAGCCAATTAACAGATGTCACGCAGCGTGTCATTAGTCACTCAACTTAGGAGAAAGAGTGTCAATAGCCAGTGAACGGGACATAACTAGGAAAGCGCCCAACATGAAATAGTACGCTACAATTTTACTTACACGAGGGTTTTCGCGAGTGGTAGTACACGTCGAGTTATAAAGTATATACTTCATAGCATCATGTAATGTCTTACTATATACTTGATATTTGCTTTAAGAGAGATTTTGCGAAAACTTCGAACGATTTCGTACACTTTTGGGACAACATGTCCTACTTTTTCCCGATGAATGTGTCATTCGATTCCTTGTTCTATAGTAAGAAAAGTAATTTCTCATTTTTGGAAAATTTGATATCTCGGGGGAGTTATGGTGCTCTAAGTAAGCGCATGTCAGGGGGTGATAAAAATGTTTTTTTGGCTATAACTTGTGTAAAACGAAATGAAATCAAATGAACTTTTATGGGATGGTAAGCCCCAATGATACAAAGGTTTTTCATCATTGGATTCCTTGGAGCCTTTCCCCACTCCTGAGTTATTAGTCATTTTAGGCGAAAACTTCGGGAACGCTTTACTGCTTGAAGCAGCGATGAACCGAACGACTGAGTATGGGGTGTTTTAGTATACTACCCCTACTATAAGACCATGCAAAGACTTCCCCGGTTTAAGGCTGTTGCACCGGTCTGGAACAACTTTTGTAAGAAAGGTTAATTTTTGACACTTTTTCTTGATTATTTTCAGCTGAAGAAGTCTGTGTAAATGGCCTGAAACATGATCTGCAGCTGGATATGCGAAAAGGAGCTGTTCACAAGTGACGGTGTACTCTACGGAAGGGGGGGGGGTGCTGGTTACCAAAGAAAGTGTGAAGATGTTGAGTTTCATATGGAAATTTAGAACGTTTTGAACCATTTTTCTATGTGAAAGTGGGGGGGGGTATTCTATAACACAGTGTGTGACGTCATTTGTGAATGAACCCCCACAAATATTTGATTTTGGCCTAACACTTGTATAAAATTTTGTAACTGTTTTGAAACCTCATGAAACTATGTGAATTCGACTTTTAGTTGAACTTCATTAGAAGGATTCTTGTGAACCGTTTTTGGCCTGGTTTCACAACGTTCCTTCTGCCGCGGCATGCCGTAAGTTGCATAAGAAGTGTAAAAGAGAGAAAAAAGCCTAGGAAAAAGTTCAAAGTTTTTTGTCTTTTTCACACTAAGTTTCCGAGCAGAATGAACTATGACTTTCTCTTGCTTCGATGTACGCGTGAAATAGACAATCCTCTCTTTCTTCGATGTACGCAGAGAGATAATAGTGAGGTACACACACAAATCGCAGAGAGATAATAGTGAGGTACACACACAAATCAACTATTCATTGAAATCAAATCAAATTATATTGTATCGAGTTACCTTTGCATTCACTATATAAGCAATGCATTTTGTAGAATTAAAACATTCAAATATATGGTATCAAACAGATAAGATGAATTTGTTTTGATCAGTTCCCATATAATTGGTGACCCCGACGTGATGAACACTTTCATATTGAAACTCCGGTGTATATCAGTTTAAGTTTTGTGTGAATCTTGAACCGAGTCTTGAACAAAAAAAAACAGAATGACTAAAATGTTTCTTATAAAACTTAGCTCGATTAAATATCGATTGGTTATTGTGAAAAGAAGATAAGGTTATAACCTTCTACACCATAAATGAAATTGAAAGAAAAGAAATAGAAAGAAATTGAAGGAACAATGTCTACTTTTGAATAAATCTCGTACGAATAGCCTAGTTCTGTGTACTACGTATTGGTCCTGGACTACCAATAGTGTACTGTTAATAGCCAATGGCAAATTTTTCCCACATCCTTTCAACTGCGTTGGAAATTCAATCAATTTTATTCTAGTGACACTCCAATATCATGTTTAATGGCTGGAAGCTATCCATGTAATTATCATTTCGCTCATCTATTAATTTACCCAACGCAAACACCATCAACTAAATTGAACTAAGTAAGTGTTTAATCTTTTATGAAATTTAATTAAAGACATGACTTAGTAACGCATGCAACAGACGTTCCTCACATTATAGCATTGATTGACACCTTGACCCGCATATATCGCTGCTCTCTTGTTAATTAACACCATTTAAAAAATGCACCGCATTAACAAAAAAGAATGTCTGTATACAACCCAAACAATATGAAGCACACTGCGTTATTGTTTGAAAACAGATCGGTGAAAATGATGCTGAATTTTGGGTTGGATGTCTCGTCGTCTTTATTATAACACTTTTTAATTAAAACGACCATGTTCAGTGCGTCAAATACGAACAAAACAGCGATAACAGAGAGTTCGATGCATCATAATTGAACTGTAACGAATACTGGCTGTGCCAGAAAGATTATTTATAACTCCCTGCATAACATGATGAACATTTTAGAATTTAGAATAGTTTTAGGTTGAAGTTTCGTCAAATAATACTCCTAACGCTAATCGTTGGAGTTCAAATAATTTTAAGTTGTTCTGTAGAAGTTGTGTGTTATTAGAAACATGAAACTTTGTTACAAGTGTATAATTAGACTTTTCACTCAAATTACTTGTTTAAACGTAACTCGCCATTATTTCATTCACCTGAGACCGAATCACTTGGCATTGATCTGCGTATAAGAAGCTTCCACCGAGGCAGCAAAGTTATTTAGTCAACTGGCAATTAAGAGTCGAAGCTGCGAAAATTATCAAGAGATTAAAATATTAGCAAACAAAACCGGAAGAGATTGAGATTTGGTAATTGAAATTCTGCAGATCTTATGTGCATGAAAGATATAGTAAATGCAAAGTCATGCTGCAGGCGAGGGGCAGCTTATTGTGCATTTTAGTGTGAAAAGATTTTCTAAAAGAAAATCCTCAAAGGATTTTATTTGATTTCCAATGATTTTTTATCGTTTTCTTTTATTTTCAAGGATTTTTTTTTGTCAATTTTCAAGGATTTCAATGTCAATTTTCAAGGATTTCCAAAGATTTTCAAGGATTTCCAAAGATTTTCAAGGATTTCCAAAAATGTTCAAGGATTTCTAAAAATGTTCAAGGATTTCCACAGATTTTCAAGGATTTCCAAAGATTTTCAAGAATTTCCAAAAATGTTCAAGGATTTTCAAGGATTTCCAAAGATTTTCAAGGATTTACAAAAATTTTCAAGGATTTACAAAAATGTTCAAGGATTTCCAAAGATTTTCCAAGATTTTCAAGGATTTCCAAAAATGTTAAGGATTTTTTAAAGATTTTCACGGATTTCCACAGATTCCAAAGGTTTTTCAAGGATTTCCAAAAATTTTCAAGGATTTCCAAAGATTTTCAAGGATTTCCAAAGATTTTTCAGGTTTTCCAAAGATTTTCTTACAATTGAAAGGATTTTTTTGAGGATTTCCGACGATTTTGAGGACTTTCTTGACAGTTAATTTTCTTTCGAGTGCAAAAGGATTTTCTACATTTAACTGTCCCTCGGCTGCAGGTGTTGACGCTTGCCTTAGTAATGCCGTTGTAGGCTGAAGTGAGCTCAGAAAATATTGTCGATGGCGATGTCGATGTTACTTTAGGTTCTTGGTGAACTGTTATAAACTGTTCTAAAAAAATGTATATAACTTTTATATTGGTGATAACATGTGGAAAGGGAAATTAGGTGAAAGAACCAGGACAACAAATGCTGTTGTCGTGGTCAGTTCAATCGAATGAAGATTTAGAACCATCGATGTTTTTATGTTGTTCGATGTTCTACATACTAACAAAAGCAATTCACTCATGCATGATAAAAAGACAGTTAAAATAGCCGATTTTTTAATCTTTTACCTGAACACACCTCTTATATGCTTCCGTGCATAAATTTTCATCAACAAAATTAAAATCAGTTGAAATAGAACGTAAGTAGAAGAAACGCTGTTAAAAACATCTAAAATATTCACTAAAATGCAGATGTACCGTCGCTCATCCAATTTGTTGATCGTCATTGAAAGGGAAAATGTGGGCGGTTGTAATGGATGCCGCCTCTGTTTCATTAAATAAAAAATATATCAATTTTGGTTTAATCTTACATTTAAATGTTCAGTCACTCAACTAACGAAATATTCACTTTCGTCTCATAATACAATTAATTTATCTCCATATGTGTGTATGATAATTTATGATATGAGTTGGTTTTATGTGGATACTTTTATTAATTCTCGTTTGATGGCATCAACGTTACTGTGTTGCCAATGAACATAAAACGCATCACATCATTAAGTAAAACTAACATTAAAACTCAAACAAAAGAAAAGTTTGCATTTGATACACAGCTTACGAGTGTTGAATGAAGAACATGAAAAGGACGAGAAAATATTTTTAATTAATTCGACAAATGTTGTAGTTTTCTTTACCCAAGATATGCTATGATTATCACAGTCCAACGCAATATCTTCAGTCTTCACGTCGTTAAAACATTTTAAAGCACTAAATTAAGACTAGAGTGGAACTACGAAGGCAGGAAATAATATAAATTGTTGTAAAATTTAATTTGTTTCGTAAATTATCATGAATTGAAAATGGTAAATATTATCGATTCGGTTAAGTATTAATAAAAAAGTTATTGTCGAGACTCAAGACGAAATCCTATCATCAACGTTTAGCTTAATAATCTTAAATTACTTTCGATTTTGCAATACCTATAATTGCTGGATATAAAATGTTTCCATTTCAATAACAGTTGTCGCAATTTTATCAAGAAGAATGGTACAAGAATTGAAGCAGGTACCGGCCGTCCTGATTAAGTTCAGGTCTACCTTAATCTCATCTTGTCCTAAACCCGAACTTAAGGTTCGAAGATCACACTGAATTAACTGAACCGGAATTTATCACATTGCTGGTCTGAGAATTTTCAGACCTACCTGAGACTTTCACAATCACATTTGTCTATTTTCTTGAAAATGTTAATTTAAGCAATAAAATGCCAGTAATGAGACCTCGCTTGAGACAATGTTGGCAAAACTGTCTTATGGGTATAAACAATTACGGCAGGGTAAATTGAAAAGGACGTGTTTTTTATATTTTTTTAAACGAAATTGATTTAATTTGATGCACTCATTAGAGTGCCTTATTAAAGCCAGATGTGCAATAAAAGAAATCGTAAACGTCTTTAATATGGAAATTTGCGGTTGAAAAAAATGAAATAAAATTTTATTGTTTTAAAAAAGAGACAAAAAAGCACGTAATTTGTTGACTCTTTTGCCAATGTGGTTTTTGCAATAATTGCAAACATGTTTTTATTTGCTTCCATATGGTGTTGTGTGAGACGATGAATACAAATATGATAAACTGTCTTTCTTCCATATTGATGTAGATTATCTCCTAACATCTCTTTCTCATTAAGTAATAAACTTTTCCTGAATCTGTCAAACGATGTGCAATGTAACATTTGTACTGGATGTAGCGCTCCTCCCTCAGACTGCGTTATGTAACTTATTGACATCCATGGGGATTCAGTTTGTATAAACTGTATAAGTTGTAACATGCAACAACTTAGTTCCTTGGCCCATAAGACGTATTCTATTTATTAACGAAAATGAGTGACTTTCATTGATCCATGTAATTGAGATGAATTAATAAATTGTTTTGATCACAACAAAGGATATGGTAATATTTCGTATACCAAATAGAATGCTTTATACATTTATAGAACCCATACACGTCTTCATCGAAGGCGGTTTCAGTCATTTACTTTCCGGAAGCGTATAAAATGTGGTTGAGTTTTGCATGAAAATTAATGTTTTCATTAGAGGGGTACTTCATCTCAACAAAGAAACGTCACACAAACATTTTCAAGCGAGAGAGTAATGTATCTACGTTACAAGTTTGGATTTATACGATAGCATTTATTCAAGTGTGCATTTATTATTATATTTATTCAAGTGTGGCTGCTTGTAAAACGAAATTCCAGCGCTAGTGCGACGCGACGTCGGCTTATGTCATTGTATACGAAATTTCATAACGAAGGTTGAAAAGGACACCATTTTTCGTCGCTTGACATGTTATGAATTTCTAATTTGTGATTTCTTCCGAAGACGTAAATAACTTAAATTGTGAGTCGTATTGGTAAGGGGTTTATCGGATCGATGTATCTAACCTAGATTTCATACACTCAATTAAAGCAACATAATAACAAACAGAATCACAAGGAAACTGGATTGCTATCAACGATAGAACAAGCTGGATCCGGCTATAGGTGATCACGCTGCTGATCGAAAAGTGTTATGAATACAAAATAGAAATTGCAATACTATTCACAGACTTCGAAAAAGCGTTCGATTCGGTCGAGATGTGGTCGATTTTGGATTCCTTAGACAACTGTAGGGTTGACTCGAGACACTCATATTTGATCTAATATATGTACGAAAATGCGACATCGTGTGCTATTTCGCACCAAGGCACCGACAAATTCATGAAGTGTGTGAAGTTCGGTCTCGAAAATCAAACGTCAGAGAAGAATTGGTCTCGGCTGGGCTGCGTACGGGAAGTTACGTTACATCTTTAAAAGCAACATGAACAATAGTTTGAAAAGAAAAGTATTGGAAATGTGTGTTCTGCCAGTCGTGACATACGGTGTTGAAGATCTCACGATAACAAAGGCATCAGCGTATAAATTGAGGGTTGCACAAAGAGCAATGGAACGGTCAATGCTAGGGATCTCACTCAGAGACAAAATGACAAATGAGTGGATCAGAAAGCAAACGAAAATCACCGATGCCATGGAACGAAGTGCTACATTGAAATGGAACTGGGAAGGACATATTGCCAGAATGACCGACGATCGATGGACAAAAGCGATTCTGCAGTGGCGGCCATCAACAAAACGACCACCGGAAAGATCGGACTAACCGATGAGCTCAAAAAAATTGGTTTCGACATTTCCAGAACTGGGACTCACTTGCGGCTGCTTCTCAGGTCTAGCAATACCACCGAAGGAAAACGCCACGTCAAAACTGTGCCGGTTAAATTAATACGAGCCCAAAACGATCATCACGAAAAGCATATCGATGGGCACTTCTGCACTGCACTGCAACAATTCGAGCATTGGAAGAATTATCGGCATTCCTCGGGCCAAAAGAGGTATGCTTTATCAGTCAAGATGATAAAGCAAAAGTACCAATTGCTGCAAAACAACAGGCCCTCTTTTAATGCATGTTGAATACAAAGTCAGTTTACCGGACCATGATTGGGTCGTGGCATCTCGGCATAAACTAACACCGTCGATCTACGCCGGTGTTCACATCGAACCGAACAAATTTGGACCCGCGTCCTTTGGTTATAGTGGCCCAACGTATGTAGCCGTTCGATCAGGTACAATTTGATTCGATTCTGACTGGTTTCAAACAGGAAAGGGCTAGCTTACCCAAATCCAATTCCTTACTTCAACTTTCAGGCAAACACTCATCGTCAACTGCGTTGTCACACGGACTGGATTTCGAAAGGCTACTCGAAATTAATGAATTCGATAGCATCACAAAGTTCCAGGGGAATGTGAAGCCCGTATTTATATTCACAGTCGACGGTGGGCCTGACGAAAATCCACGTTATCAAAACGTGATTAACGTGGCAATAAACCACTTCTCAAAACATAACTTGGATGCAATCTTCATTGCTACAAATGCACCAGGACGAAGCGCTTTTAATCGCATGGAACGAATGATGGCACGTCTTAGCAGAGAGTTGTCAGGATTAATTTTACCTTATGACTATTTTGGCAATCATCTGAATGCCAAAAACGAGACTATAGATCCGGAACTCGAAAGAAAAAACTTTCAATTTGTCGGTGAAACATTGGCGGAAGTATGGTCATCGATTGTGATTGATAAATATCCAACAATTGCCGAGTACATCCAGAGCATTCAGAAATGGACCAAACTTCTCTCATTAAAAAAGATGCTAAATGGATAACAAATCACGTGTCTACAAGTCAATACTTTACCCAAATAGTAAAGTGTAAGGATAGGAACTGCTGCGCACCGAGAAGCAGTTATTTTAAAAAATTTTCCGATAAGAACTGCTTTATACCACCACCACTTCCTTAACATAAATCCGATGCCAAATTAAAGGATGTTCTTCCTGAATCCAAAAAAAATTCAAAGAGTATCCGTATGATTTGTATTGTCCCTCCGCACAATCCAAAGTGAGTGGTCGAATTTGCAAGACTTGTCACAAATGTTTCGCTTCAGTGGTGACGCTCAGCGAGCATTCTAGGCATGTGCACAAATGCGGAGATGTAGTCATCGTTCCTAAGATCAGACCACAGCGCATTGTTGCACGGAGAACGAAAGAAGTTCTGACTATCATTGCTTCGTACGAAAATAGCTTCGATGCCGAGTGGATTGACGAGGACAATGTGGAAGGCGGTGTCGAGTCGGAATATACTGAAGAAAGCCAAACAATTCAGGTTTGTAGCATGGACGAACACTGTAAAAATCCTTGGCAAACTGACTGTGAATAATGTTTTTGATGAATTGGTCCAATTAAAAAAGTTCTTGATTTTTTATTTCCCAAATATGGACGTCCTTTTAGGGGGAGGGGGGTACAGTGGGAGCGTGACAACATCGTACAAGTGGGGAGGGGGGGGGGCAAAAAAGACGAAAGTTTTGAGGACGTCCTTTATGTACGGCCCCTAAAGAAGAATTAAAACACTCGGGTTGATAATGTGCACATTATAAAATTTAAACTCGTCGTAAAGATGAAGGATATATGTGGGCCCGGTGGAGTTGTCGACCAGATAAACTTTTGCAGATAAACGTCTACAGCAGAAGGAAGAAAACCTGAAAGGTATGGAACGGAACTGGGGGAAGAATTGAGGTAAGCATTAAACAACGTCACAATTTCTATTACGCTCAGAACAAATTGAACCGTCATGAAACTAGACTTGTTAACTAAGGCTTTTAAATGAAATGCTTTTAAAAGCAAAATGTATGTGAACTGAGGAATCAGAAAATCAAATCAAAATCTTCGGTCCTCTACCTGCTATTTTAGAAATAACGAATCATTACTTGTTACGCATTACACATAAACTAACTCCTTCTTGCAAACGGAGTAAAGAGTAAAGTCCGATGAAGAAAAGTTTCTAAAATCAATCACTGAAGGACGTAAACAGATCCGAAGTAACTATCGAAGTCTTCTCTCAAAGAGTTATAATGAAATAATTTTTCTCCAAATTAATTGTTTGCAAAAAAAATGAGTAAGTCCCACGAGACTTTTTGTCTCTGTCCAAACACATTTAGTTTCGTTAATTCTTTTTGTTAATTTCATGTTAGTCAAGGACATTATTTCTGAATTGTTTTTTTTTCGTTTCTATGCCATTAAAAAGTATAAAAAGTAAAGTTGAAACCAATAAATTGTGTTTAATCGTTCAAATGACGTCAATGTGAATAATCTACCTTTGTTAAGTTCATCAGTGCATCCAAATTTATGTGGCAAACCATATTAGGATTTTATGGAAGGTGAATCACAGCTTTAATTGTATTTATTATGGTAAAATTTCGGAAACGGTTGATGACTCTTTTGCCATAATATCGTTCAATCTTCGCAATTTTTACATTCACTAACTTATTTTCGGACGTTGATTTGCTTATATAATGGATTTACGTCTATGTTGTAATGTCTAATACGTTCTGTTGATAGCATCCAGAAACTTTATATTATATTAGCCTCGTATACCATTGATGAATAATGTGATAAGCAATATATGAACCATGTAAAGATAATATTATGTATGAGTGTCGTCTCGAAAGGATCACAAGAATATATTCTTCGTAGGAATCTTTTTTCTTTCTAAAAAAAATACAGACGAATTCTACCCGTACATGGTATCTGGTGACATTTTGTTGCGAATTAATACGTAATAAGTTAATGGAATTTATCTCATGTGACAGGTAGTTTTTGTATTAAATAAGTTTCAAGAGAGTTACTTGTAATAACATCACTTTCAGAATATAGAAGTTAATCTTATTCAAGATCAAGAGTTATATTACATTTTCATTTCGTTTGATAAGTTCTTTTTTGTCGGACACAAATCGATGCTATTAATGAATTGATCATCACAGAAATAATATTGTGTTCTGCTGGAATCCCGTACCGAATAAAATTACTCTTCTATGACAAGACAGTTTCGAAATTGAAATATTCATGATTTTATTGTTGTTATTAATTGACTAAATTGAATGGAAATATTTGAATCTTCCAATAGTCCCAGCCACTTTTTCGTTCAACCAAAATATTCATTTGGAATGTCAAGCAATGTAATATTCCTGTTCATACCATACAAATATACAATCCGCACCGGAGCACAAACAACGTTTTTATTAATTGTAACCAAATCGTCTCAGTTGGGGGTAATAAACATCCAAACGATGAAGAGAACAAAAAATTTTATATTTTGTTTTTATTGTAAATGCGAGACGAGGATATAAAATGCGACAAGCAACAAACAACACATGTGGTCGGTGATATGTGTTTTGTGTTTAGAAAAAGTGTGTAATAAAAACGTATTCGAAGTACATTTTTGGCACAAATACCCGTATATTGAGTACGTTATATCGATGTGCATTAAGAATACCAAAGTTTAATCATAAATTCTCTTAGTGAGTTTTACTGAAACCCTTATGAATGCCATCCTCGCTTATGTTAATACACTAAGCGCGATAAAATTTGGTGTAAATTCACCCTCGCAGAGTACTCTCAAATAGCGCCTTAATTGTTTGTAACGACCTGGGACCACCATTTCTTATTTTGTTAGTTTGTTGAAGATTTTTTGTGGACTATACCAATGCGGTTACATGTTGTAAGATTCATGAAAAAACCAACGAATCTAAAAATATGGTAATTTTTATGTTCTGATGTGCTTAGTGCGACATCGGATTGTGTCAATTACCCAGATAACAATTGATCCCACGAAATGTACATAAAGTGACATCCGAAAATGTGCTGATCCCATTTAATGTGCTCCAATTCCAGGACATTTAATGTATATAAAAAAGCGCCCTTACTGTTACATCTTTTCTTTGGAACGTGAAGTGCATTTAATGTACATTAAATGTGAATTACATGTACTTATAATGTACATTTAAAACACTTTGAATACGCAACTAATGTGTGTGTTTTAGTGTGAATTACTAGCACATTTCATGTACATACTCGTTCTTTCAAAAGTAACTCGAGGGTACGTGTAAAAGAGACAGTCATAGTAGGCTGTGGAGTTACTTCTGAAAGACCGTATAATGTTTTGTAATAAAAGAAAGTAAAATTTAGTTTAGTTTTCCGACTTTTCTATTTCGGTTTTTCTTATTCTGATGGTCGCTACGTCCTCCATCTACATTTTTTTATGCCAAAGCTCTCATTTTTTTATTAGAAAAATTTCTGCCATTTGCGGGGCTTGAACCCAAGACGCTCGGGGTTATGAGTCGACTGCTTTACCAATTGTGCCACCGGATACTTATGTGTTGGTGTGTTAAATTTGTATAAAGTTTTAAATTATAGAATGTACATTAAATGTACTTTTTTTGTACTGAGAGAAAAAGTTTTGGAAGATATATATAAGAAGTGAAAATTAAACAAACTCCACAGAGTGTTATTTAAATTAAATTTAGTTTATTTAATCGAACACACTGTAGCGGCTGTACATTTACAAAAAGGTTTTATCTCCCTGCACACGTTGACGCTGCATTCAAATTATTGTATCATTTTCATTGTTTGATTGTTATTTGAAATTGATTTTATGCGAAACAATAAAAAATCTATTCAACGTTAGCTTTTTTACACAAAATGTGCCTTTTATTTACATTTGGTACATTAAATGTGATAGGAATAGTGTACACCTTATCACGCACATAAAATGTGCGAAAAAGGTATCTGTTATCTAGTGCAATAATTTCGAGTTTTAATAGCACAAAAAATGTTCCTTTTATTTACATTGAAAAGTGTAGCACATCACAAGCACATTTCTGGTACATTCAATGTCGTAGGCATAGTGTACACCTTATGACGCACATAGAATGTGCGAAAAATGTACTTGTGATCTAGTTTAATAATTTCGAGTTTTAATAGCACAAAAACTGTGCTTTTTATGTACATTGAAATATGTACCACTTTACAGGCACATTTTTTGTACATTTTATGTACATATTTTCAACAATATTGGATTTCGCACATTTAATGTACATTCAGTGGGCAACCACATTAAAAAGTGTGATCTGTGTTAACTGGGTTAGATGCATAAACTCTACAACGGTAAGCTATGAATTACCCGACATCAACATCATTAAGCTTTTTAGACCGTTTAAACATTCCGGTAAGAGGTCTTTACACCCGGTGATCATGTACCATCCTTCTGGATACCCTGCTATCATGTGCCTCTTTGGAAACTCTCATATCAGAAACCTCCAGGTCATGCACAAGGTATCCGCAGTGCACCCAGCACTCACTACCATATGGCCGGAAGATTGATCTGTGAGTAGCTAACTTTGTGCCGCTACTTAACTCCTTCTTGTTGAACACATGCGACCTCAATCGACAAACGTAGAAAATCCTTTCGTATTCAGAAGAAAATCCTTAAATTCATTGAAAATTCTCAAAAAAATCCTTTGAATTGTAAGAAAATCCTTTTCAATCAAAGGAATTCCTTGTAAATCAAAGAAAATCCTTGAAAATCAAAAGAAAATCCCTAAAAACCTTGCTAAAAGGCTTGAAAATCCTCAGAAGTTGACAAAGAAAATTCTTGAAAATTAAAAAAAACTATAGAAAGTCATTGGGATTCAAAAAAATCCTTTGACAATTTTCTTTAAGAAATCCTTTTCCTCCTTTCTTCAAATTCCGTTACTCCTCCCTTTCCTCCGAAAAAAATGACTCAGAAACCTACTCCAACTGCAAACTACATCTTTCCGGGATTTGCCGATATGCATAACCTTAGTTTTGCTGACATTTATTTTCATCCCGTACTCTTCACATGCGACATTCATGAATTACTCGACATTTCATGTATTTCTTTATGAAATACAGTATACTTCATTATTGTTTATGTCATCAGTAAAATGTCGAAAATCATGCCTTCACCTGAGGCAGAGTGGCAAAAGACAACATCAAACGTTTGGTGCTTCACTGGATTCTATCAAAGTATTGTGATCTTCATGATGAAATACAGCAGTAGTTCATACTTTACTTACAACCGCCAGGTCTGTTCCGCGAAGACGGCAGAAAGCGCCCAGATGGTATTACATACACGGCATGGGAGAAAGGTCGCGCTCTCGTATGGGATGCAGCATCTGCTGATACATTAGCACCTTCGAATATGATTGGTAGATCTAAGCAACCAGGAATGGCATCCGAAAAGGTAGCCGTACGAAAGCACTCAAAGTATTCAAAAATCAAATCGAATTACCACTTCCTTCAAAGAATTTCCTTAGCGATTCAACATGGCAACGCACTGAGTATCTTGTCTCGCATACCGAAGAGCTCTACGCTGGACGAAATTTACCTGCTGCAGTGATTTGTCATGTTTTTTTTTTCTTTAACATTCCTCTAACTTTATGTAGAATGAATTGAATAAAACTTTCCCGAATACTTTAGTTACATGCAGATAGGGGAGCTCATGGTGATATTCGTTGTACTGTATCAGAAGCCTATGTCGCACTAAATGAGACAATAAGAATTTCGCTATAGATTCCAGAGAGCCCCTAGAATTTATTAGTAAAGATATTTTTCTTTGATAAAAGATCGTTCAAAGTATGTCACGCGTGCGAAAGAGATGAAAGATAGGTATACGAACGTGATTCAAAGAGATGTAAATAGTCGTCACGTCTGACATGAATTATCCCTAATCGAATAAAATTTAATGAAATTTCTGCTCACTACAAATCAATTTTAGATCTTTGCTATCTGACAGATTGAAACGGAATGAATTCTAATTCGTCATCTCACAGATGTGTATATTAATTTTACCTAACCGAGGGTGGGGTGAAATAGTACAGATCTGAGAACGTTCGATTGTTCAAACACGTCATTAATTTGATGACTCGCATGTTTTCCAACAGAATTCCTACGAAAACTTTTCAATTAGTCCAGTAAAGACTGTGGTCTACGTTTGAAAGTATCTGAAAACATCTGGAATTTCGCGATCTTTGTTGATTTATTTCACATCTAAAATTAAGCTATCAAGTGAAAAACGGATTGACAAATAAGCTGACAATTAAACAGTCAAAATCTACAAGCACCGCACAGAGCCATTTCCATCGCAAAATTAATTGATTAGCTTGAAAGGAATTCATGTAAATCCATTTTTATGGAAAGTAACTGTAACTGAAATGCTTTAGTGATGAAAATGTATAACAATTTTGCCACAAAATCACATCCCAAAATGAAAGAAAATGACAATCCTTAAGTATTCAAATAACAATAAAAGAAGACATTAAATCCTTTTTAAGTATACCATCTAGGACACCGTCACCATTGTCGCGCAAAACCATTTTCCTTTCTCTTTCATTATTACTTTTTTTTTGTCTGTTGATCACCATTGTTTTGTATGCAATGGTGAAGGATAATTTTCTTTTTATATTTTTTTTCGGGTATTTACTTGTGAAAAAAAGAAAGTAAAATTGTTGAGGACAGTAAATGTTCGGTTACGAAATGTGAGTAGGTGGGTGGGTATTAAAAACGTGAAACAATAAATGTACTGGATCCAAAATAACGCTGGATGGAAACAGGAGAACAATAACAACGGGTTTGATATTGAATGGCATAATTAGGATGAATGACACTGACTCGTTGTTAATTGGATTTTTTTTGATGCGGTATGTTTATAACGCCCTGTTCGTTTGAATGTTCGCCATCGAAACTACAATTGATTTACTATTTTCAAATAAATGATAACCGGGTGCATTTTAAACAAATGAATGCTCGCAGCAATTACTGCTTATCGAACATTAATCTCCATTCACTAATTAGTTTCGACACGCAGAACGGGGGATCTATGTGAAAACAAGACATAAACCAAAAATCAATGACACAATGAATTCGAATCGGAATCAGATATTTAATTTCACTTCATTAAAAAAAATAATCAAAACCATTTTCGCCCACTGAAAACGTCTAAAAAAAATAATAATTTATTGAATGTTATTGATATTTAAATTCTTTGAAAATAATATTCATTTTGTGTTAAAATGGTAGAAAAAACCATTTCTAATATAAATATTTAATTTGAATTTATTGTTGTTTTCCATTTTGCATTGGAACTGATGAATATTAGTAATTGAAATTTAATTCGATGTGCTGAGGGGATGTCCATAAAAGACATCCAGTAATCAGTGTGGCCATTGTTAAAATACTGCGTTTCGGGTATACATTATCCCATTTTAATTTTTTTTTTCTGAAAGGCAGTTTTTTGAAGGGTTTTTTGACGGTCGAGAACTTTGGCCTTCACACCGACCCGATCTCCCTGATACTTTACGAAAAAAAATCAAATTTTCACTGAAAAAGCGATGGTGGAGCCACCATAGCCAATTTCAGTCAATTTTTTGGTCACCTTAACATCAATCAGACAACGAGAAACAATTTTGCTGAATTAATAATTGATTTAAAACGAATTTGTTTAATAAAAACATAGAATATTTTGCATATAAATTTTGGTCTCGTTAACATTTTTCACCGTGCAAGGAAATTTTCGACATTCCAGGAAAATTTTCTTATGAGGTGGAAAGTTATAACATACTTCTTAGGAAATGTTCAGCATAATCCAAAGATGTTTTGAAGCCACTAACATCAAAAATTTAGCGATACCTATTTTGGGAATGAACGTTTAAAGTCAAAACAAGTTTTCGCAGGGGTCAGATTTTACATGAAATTTTGACTTTGAAAATTCATATCTCGGGTAAAAAACGACCGAAATTTTATTTTGACACATTGTCGAAAATATTGGGATGTGTAAAATAAGGAAAAATACATTTTTGTGAAAAAAGTGAAAAACTTAAAATTTCGTTGAACAACGAAAAAAACGCTACACTTAACCTTACTTTTTTCAGGTTTTTCCGATTTTCTCGAGTCACTCGCAAAATATCCAGGGGGACTTTTGGACGTCATTCAGGTACCTAAGATCTACCGATTCCCGCTTAGTTAGCTCTTGTCCTAATTTTTGCAAGTTCTTCCATATAATTTTTTTTAATTTCCCTACACTATTAGGGCCTAAGGTCGGCCCCAGCCCAAAAAAGTTTGCTACCAAGGTAAAAATTGAGAAAATTCTTGTTTTGGTACAATTACACCCATAGAAGTAATATTTTACTATGGCTGCTTTACCTTTGGCAGATTGCTACATTGTGGAGTAAATTGTGGGAAACGTTTTTTTCCATTGAAATATGTTTCCGAAGCCTCTCTTTATGGCTCTGGGTCGGTTCTAAATTTGGTTTACTCCAAAACATTTTTTTTTTTATATTTTTTTTTTTTTGAAAATTTTTTTTACAGTTGCTTCGGACGGGTTTTTCAATATTGCGCTTACGGCAATTTGTAATACAATTTGATGTGGACGTAATTTTCTATACTCAAGGGTCAAAGTAATATTTATTTAGATTTAGTTCGACTCTTTTTGCAACATCTGTTCTGTTTGCCACATCTATTCTGATCAGGGCTTATTTTGTAGAATTTTTTTCAGAACTTTTTCGGAATTTTTTCAGAATTTTTTCGGAATTTTTTATCATTATAGATCATTTCTTAGGAAAATTGTGAAGATATTTAAGTAAATATATTTGCTTAGTTTTGCGAATTCATCAATATTTACATTCAAAATACAACTTTTTGTTTTTGCTGTTTGGGTTTGTCTTTAGCCGCTTCGCTTAATACTCCCTTAAACCAATTTTGATCTTTTGCCTTCGGGCTAGATTTTTGTCTACGATTCTTCCGAGTCGGAGTAGGATCAAAGGTGTCTGTAGGGGGCATGTTAAAATAAATGTACAAATAATTGTACAGTGTGGACGGAGACATCGAACCACGGTCCCAATCTTTAAACTTGTTAGAGTCACCTGAAGCGAAGAAGTAAAGTTGATTTATGTCTAATTGTACTTACACCACCCAACACATCCATACGCTCGAACAATAGGTACCGTAGGTACGAAAAAAGTGATATGAAATAATGACTTGATTGCAATCGTTCATTGCTATCAGAGTATCAAATTTTCGAACTAAAATGGACGAAAAAATTCTCGAAAATTTATTGAAAAGTGTCGATGATGCTTTCTTCGGCAACTTGGAAAATGCCATGGGTTGCACCATATTGCCAGAAATAAAGAATATTTTGAAATTCAATTACTACACTAAGACGCACTACAAGAGATAGAAGTGTGAGATCTGACTTTGCAGCTGATATGGTGGCTGATGAGGACGTAGGCTTATACCTATGCCGTTATCAGAACAAACAGGAAAACTTTAAGTAAATTGGTGGGCAGAAACGACTTATACTCGAAATGGCTGACTTCTGTTCCAAGCTGAGAAAACAAAAAGTTACACCAAATATAAATATGGCTCAAAGACATGACGTACATTCGGAGTATTTGATGCCGACATGTAAATAGGGTATAAAATATAGGCTGCAACAAATATTTGTGCATCTTAATCGTATGTGCTTTAGCTGAGCCTAATGTTACAAATGGGGATACACGCGAACTGATGAATGATTTAAAAAAATGAATCGTCAGCAGACCTGCCAACGTAAATTCATTTGTTACTATGTATAAAATGTGTAAATCACCGTGTGTGAATTTCAGGTTTTACAAGTAAATTTGGTTTTGAAGGTCGTGAAAAATTCAATAAATTTACGTGAAGACGGAACGGTATTATGTCTGATGAAATGTCCTGTTCCCACCTACAAACATCAGTTTACGGCCATTTGGAAGGCTTACCCCACTTATAAGAAGTTGAGAAAATCTAAAGCTGCCGGTCAATTCTAAAATTAGCTGCCTCGAAATGGTATATGTCCGGGATGAGAAATCACTTGTTAAAAATGCATTCGAATCGTGGAAATGTTGATGGAAATGATGAGGTGGAAAATATTGACGGTATCGACCAGGAATCAATCGACAGAGAGCCAATCGACAAGGAGTCTATTGGTAAAGACCCAATTGAAAAGGATCCAATTGACCTGGAGACAATTAAAAAGGATTCAATCGACAAGGAGCCAATGGACCAAATCGACCAAGAGGTAATCCACAACGAGCCAATCGATCAGGAGCCAATTGACCAGAAGCCAAATAGAGCGACCGGGAATCGTGGGACCAAAGATATTAAATCAATCGAAAATGCTGGTATCAAAAAGCGAAAACGAAAAAAAGGCCCTGATTCTGATGCGTACGGATCCCTTGCATTTGTTTTTGCTTTTTTATTCGCCATCATTAAGCGGGCAAACTTGCAGTGGAATGTCGAGGTGGGTGAAATGAAAATCCTAGCCTGTGCGGATGACTTGATTGCAGACGATAGCAGGGATTTACAGGACATTGACTGCCTGTATGGTGCATGTGAGGAGCACGGGATGAAGATAAGTGCATGGAAAACATTTATGAAAATCATTTTTCGAAAAAACGGGACCTACGTAGGCGCGAATGACTTTTGTTCTTTTATTCTAAAGCGTTGATTAGAAAGCTGCCCTACAACGCATAAACAGCCTAGCGACGTTATCAGATGAGAGATTTTCATATACTTTCTCTCACAAATTCTCGCCGCTAGGTTTTTTATGCGTTGTACGGCAGAAAGAGACCAACTTTATCTGTCTCTGTCTAACCAACGCTTTCAAATAGAAGAACAAAAGTCATCCGTGTCTACCTAGATCCCATTTTTTTTTTTTTTTGAAAAATGATCTTCTTAAACGTTTATCTAGGATCGATTATCTACCAGAAAAACAACTCCACAAGCCAAAAAATAGAAATCAACCTGAAAGCAGATAGCTTGCAATTTAAATGGGGAAGAGCTGGAGCAGGTTTCTGAATTTAAATACTTAGGAACCATTTGTTCGGGGGTTGGCAAATTAGTTGGGGAATTTGAGGAAAGAAGGAAAATGGGAAACGCGGTGGCCAGTCAGTTGAGGTCGCACGTGTTAGCTATCCACAGGTCAATTTCAGGCCGACGATTCTGTATGGTAGTGAGAGTTGGGTTGACTGCTGATATCTCGTGCATGACTTGGAGGTTTCTGATATGAGGTTTCTAGGAACATAGCGAAAGTTAATCGGAGGAAGCAGTGGGGTAATCATATTAAGAACGACGACATCAGGGAAAATATAGGGATTTTGTTAGTGGAAGAGGCGATAAGGGCCATTAGTCAGGTCACGGGTGTCAGACCAAACTCGAAGCCCTTCCATTAAATCGGTCTACAATCGCAATTTAGCGCCCTGGAAATTTTGTATTCCTAAAACGTGCGCTTTATTTGCATCCGATAAACCTAATAAATTAAGTATTTATCGTTCTTTTAGGCGAAATTAAACGCAAATTTACGATAGTTTCACACTTCAAATGAGATAAAGTCATAAATAATAATGTTCCGAGAGCAAATCCGAGAAAGAGAACATGTCTATGATGATTTGCATCGACCCTCGACATTATTATATATCAATAAATTCAAAATTATATCTTTATAAACCCATCGCTAAACATAATGCCAAAGCATTAATTTAGTTTTGAAAACTTGACATCTACCTAAATTTCGTTAAGTTTCATATCCAGAATGTTGCTAATTATAAATTCATTGAAGATGTTTCGATGTTTTCGTATCGTTTTGATGGATATTTGGGAAATTAATGCAAAGCCTATTTCAATGTATTTATTCGAAATATTAGAATAACAAAACAATGTTTTCTATATAGAAATGCTGTTATATGCATGCATACGTATAAATCAACCTGTACATTTTATATGTTTCCATAAACTTATATTCAAAAACGATGGTTTCATCCAAGCGATTATTCCACAGCACAGGCCCATAGAACATAATGTTATGTAATTTTATGTATATGGGGGCAGTTTAAAGAAGAAGGAGTGTATACGTACATTCTGTGGATACTTTATATGTGTAATGTATAGATTTAAGATTATTGAATACGAAAGTATATTTATGCAGAATAGGGCTGATAAAGGTATCGTAAGTAAATGAATCTATTAACTTGTTTACCTACAAATGGGTTGAAAGTGTTAAAGTAATAATCTTTTGAAGTGCGATTGAAAAGGGTGCACAGAAATATACAAATTATTATAATTTAGATCGGGTGAAGATGAAGTTTTGGTGTGATTGAATGAAGTGTGATGTCGAAGGGTGCTGCTGCTTGACTTTAAATATTGAATAAATATTTTAGCTTATGACGGCACAATTTGACATTCTCACGAGGATACCCGCTCTTTGAAAACGGCAGAATGAAAAAAATTTATTTGGCAACTCAATCTAACTTTGGCGACACACTTATAGCTTAGAGTAAATTTTCCATAGGAACTATGGTGTACCGAAAATTGGCTTTACTTTAGTTTGCTCTAAGTGTCGCCAAAATTAGACTTAGTAATCAAATATTACACATGGAGTATCGTAATTCTTAACATCAACATGGATGTGCGATTATAAAAGTGATAAGCTAGCACATTCCATGAGCTCGGTTTAGAATGTCTAACTTTTGTTAACTAATTTGGGATCAAACAGTTCCTTGGAAATCACAAAACGGTTCTAGTATCATGACGGTAATGAAATTTTTATATCTATAAGCTTTTAAGAGACAGACATCATAAAAATATCACTGAATGAAACTCCTTTAAATATCTGCAAGTATACTTCTGATTCTGACTCACTACCGACTTCTCTACTGGTTTCTCGAGTTTTCAGTTATCATTTTGACTTATTTGAACCTATCGAACTTTTTTAGAACTTGAATCTCAACATCATAAAACGATTTTCTATTGAATACAAAATTCAGCTAGCAGTCGTATGAATCGGACATATGTTCTTTCGGTATACAATAATGCGTTTAGCATTTTAAATAAATTTTTTTATTATTGGTTGCTGCTATACATTTATAAATAACCTGTTTCTGATAGTTTTGATAGATTTGACTTAATCCTAATGAACCAAAAAAATTGTTAAAAAAACTAACCGAATAAATTTATTGAATTGTATGTAAGTGATCTCACAACTAATTAATATTGAAGACAGTTTCATAAGGTCATAAATTTATGTCTGAATAAAAATAGTCGACAACAGTTACTTTGAATTACATTGATCTACTTGTATCTTCTTTTTCAGACTGTTCAGGGTGTTCTCGTGGGATCTTTTATTATGCATTGTAAACAAAATGCGTTGGACCAACTAAATTGAGGATTTTTTTACATTGAACTTCATTATTCATTGTCTGTAAATGTGTGCCTATAAAGAGCCCCTCGCAAAAATGTTAAGAGCACGTCGCAATAATGTGAACTGTCAAATTTGCGATGTTTTTTTTTAGAACAGAATCATGCGTAAATAAAAAATTATTCAAAATTATAGCTCATGTACTATGAGAGAATGACTCTTACTCAAATAATAGATGAATCATAATTCAAAAAGTTTAAATATGAAGGTAGAAATTTGCTCTGAAATAACATCGAAAATGAACTTGGAATGCGATTATTTTTCAGAGCAACTTTCGACCTTGAAACTAAAACTTTTTGAATTCTTATTCATCTAGTATTTGCATAAGTATCAATCTCTCACTACATGAGCTATCATTTTCAATAATTTGTTATTTACGGAGGATTCCATTTAAAAAAAAACATCGCAAATTTGACAGTTCATAACTCTTAACTGTCACATTTGCGATGTTTTTTTTAGATCAGAATCCTGCGTAAATAAAAAATTATTCAGACTTATGGCTTATGTACTGTGAGAAGATGACTCCTAAACGGGTAATACATGAATCAGAATTCAAAAAGTCTTCTTGAATTCATCTATTATATGCGTAAGAGTCATCTTCTCACAGTACATGAGCTACAATTTTGAATAATTTGTGATTTACGCAGGGTTCTAATCTTAAAAAACATCGCAAGTTTGACAGTTTACGTTTTTGCGACGTGCTCTTAAGCGTATAAAATATTTTCGTAAAAAGTAAATTTTCGATATTTCTAAAACTTTTTGCTGATTTTTGCAAAAAAAAATTTATACGCATAAGTTTTACGTTTTTTTATATTTCTCCATCCCAAACGCATGTACTATGAGTGGATTACACTTAAACAATTCAGAGCTCGTTGCAAAAATTTGGACTGCTACATTTGCGATGTTGTTTTAGAACAAACGCCTGCCTAAATAACAAATGATTCAAAATTACAGCTCATTTACTGTGAGGGAAATATACTTAAACGAATAATAGATGAATCAGAAGTAGAGTATGAAGGTCGAAAGTTGCTCGAAAAAATCATCGCATTCCAAATTCGTTTGCGATGCTATTTCAATAGCATAATATTATCTCAATGCAAATTTGTACCTTCATACCTGAACTTTTTGAATTCTGATTCATCTTTTATTTGTGTAAGTGTCATCCACTTACAGTACATGAGCTGTAATTTTGAATAGTTTTTTGTTTACGCAGGATTCTCAACTAAAAAAACATCGCAAATTTGACAGTTCACATTTTTGCGAACTGCTCTTAATAGATGAATCAGAGTTCAAAAAGTTTGAAAGTCCTGAAACAACATCAACAACAACAACAACAACTTGGAATGCGATGATTTTCAAGATCATTTTTCGACCTTCAAACTCAAACATTTTTAATTCTGATTCATCTATTTTTCGTGTAACAGTCATTCTCTCACAGTACATGAGCTAAAATTTTCAAAAATTCGTCATTTACGCGAGATTCTGTTTTAAAAAAACATCGCAAATTTGACAGTTCATATATTTGCAATGTGCTGTCAAACGATAAACAAGTTTGGCGCACCTCCGTCTGTAAGAAATGTGCAGCTATGCCGTCGCCGCCGATTGATTTCACACTAACACAAATTCTTACGAGTCTTTTATATCCAATTGTTGAAGCAACTCACACATCGTATTTTTTTAGTTAGAGAATGGAAAATCGAAACTCTCATAGAATTCGAAATACTGATTAACAGAGTTCTGGCATTACACAAAGTATAGTAACTTCTGTGAGCTATAAATTCATTGCAGTTTAATGAATAACTGGAAATCAATGAAATGCAGTTTATGTTTTCAGGTATAAACTTTTGTTAACAAAATACTTTACAAACATTTCGGTATACATTTTCCACATTCAATGCGTTCTACAGTTGGCAGTAAGCTTGCTGGACAAAGTAAGCGAAATGGCATTAAGCTAAACAAATTTTCTAGTAAATTACTAATGATGTTATTAATTAAATAAAATTATGTAAATTTACATAGTGTAAACTAACATTCGCTACATTCAAATCCTTTGTGAAATTTCATTATCCCTCCAGCCTAAAACCTCTTTCACATATTCAGTTCAGAATCCGAATCGCACCATAGTAACTGTATAATGATCTGAAGTTAGTACTTTTCGTTTTAGTTATTCAAACCACGAGGGATTTACAATATGCACTATAAACATCAAGTGAAAAGTTGGTAATATTAGAATAGTAGATGGAGGCATTGTATTTAACAATGTACAAGATATGGAATATTATGGCAGCCCATAAACCATATTATTATTAAATTCAAGAATGTGGTTTTAATATTACAGTTTTCATGTAAGAATAATAGTGGCTGCCTTTTATAGGTCTTATGCGGTTTAATTTGATTCCAGTGTAGCCATTGTGTTTTGGAAGTAATTACACAAAATGCTACGATTTCTATGAACATGAGGTAAGTTTTAACGTGAAATCCTGTTGATTTGTTTGCGATTGTCTCATGGCCTTAACAAGGATTCAATTAAACTACTTTCATTCGGGTTCAAAGCTTTTATGTTGATATTTTCATTATAAATCATGCAAGGTGGTGTCTCACAAATTGATATCGTACTTTGTTACAGTTTTTCTGAAACATCCAGCAATTCAGCATTCCAGCTCTTTCATGCTCTAAACTGATCCTTCCTCTAGTGCATGAAACTACTGTATCTTGAATCCGAAGTACGCAGCCTTCAGAAAGTTGCAACAAGTGGAAGAGTGTTATTTAGGCCGGGAAGCCGGCTGTCAAAAAGTAATATTATGAAATGTTAGAGCCAATAGCGAGTGCTTCGTCATGATTCAGGGTCAATAAGAAGGCAGCCTGGTATTAAAAATTAAAGGATTAAAGGCATTAACGAATGCTTTACAACAAAAGTATTGCGCCGTTAAGTACCGGATACTAGATTCAAATCACCCATACATCATTTTTCGACTCCAGCCTGCCTTCCCAGACTTGGTTACTGCAGCATGAATTCTTCATTTTTTGCGGTCATTTCTTATTTTAGAATTATCGATTTAAATTCTTTCCCTTAAGATGATACGAGAAACGAAGTCTTTGCACAAGAACTTGTTGAAATAAATTTTGTAAGCGAACCCTCAGCTCCAAATCAAAAAAATTATTCGTCGTAATAACATTACAGTCTATTGGTTAGTGGGTGTTTCTTGTTTGTCCAAGAGACTTTAAATTTTATCAATTTTTTTTTCAAGAAATTTTTTTTATCAAGAAATTCTACGCAAAAAAGTGCGGTATTATGGCATTGATAGAAATAAACATTTTGCAAAAACTGATACCTTCATGTTTTGTGAAATTTAAGTCATCCGAACGTACGCCTACGGAGTATGTATCAAAAAATAAATGAAAAAAATCCTATTATTCTATCGACGAAAATAGATTACGTAAATGTAACAATATATTGTTTGACGGATCTCACGTTACATCTTATAAGACTTTTATATTATTTTGGTTCCGCGTGTAATTTACGTTCACCTGCGTTCACACGAGACTCAGAGTAAAAAATACAATATTTATTTATTAAAAAAAAATGAATTGTTGTGATGTGTAACACGAATAAGGTGAACTAGACAAAGTATTACATGAAATATGGTTCAGTGATTGTTTTTTCATCAGAGGTACGAACACACAGATACGTAGAAATATTATGAAACAATTGCTATGGAAATATCGTGCTAAATTCCTTTAAAGGAAGCATGTTAGGTTGGAAGGGCTTCAGGAAATAACAATTAATTTAAAAAACAAAGAGATTTTCCTTTGTGTCATTTTCGGAAACGGAATGGGGCCTAAAATTGGAAGAAGAAACTATCTGAATTTTAGGAAAGCTTCACGTAATTCCATTAATTTTCGGAAATCATTGGTGCAAAGTCAGCAGCAAAACAGCAATTCCAAATAAGGTAAGTGATCGTGAGTTGACATATTTTGACAAATTGCAACTTTCGAAGTCATTTGTTCGGTTATTTGGGCGCAGATTACACGAATCTTTTTTTAACTTTGAAGATTTTCTCAGCTTAACTACAGGAGGAGAATCATGAGATTGTGCAGTTTCGTTTTAACTCGTTTCATCGAAAAATCGAGTTTTACATGCACAAAATACAAGAAAATATGTGAAAATAGAGATAAAAGGGAAATAAAAAAGTTGCACAAGCTTATGATTCTCTCTCTGTAATTCGAATTTAATTAATTATTTGATAAAGTTAATGAATTAGTAAAAATCGAGAGTTAACCTAGGGGTACCGTGAGTTGACTCAATTTACAATTTACACGGTCAACTTAACATTCATTTCTGGCTAAGTCAACTCACGATCATTTACCTTAGTCATAATGTAGGGAAGTATAGCGAAAATTGTAAACTTTGTTCGGCTATACACGCAATGGAAACAGGTCTCGTATCGGAATTCATAGTTTTTTACTTAGATGACGGAACCATCGCAAGGAACCATGAAAGTGTGCTCCGGGACTTTGAAACGGTCATGAAAGTGTGTGAGAAAATCGGGTTGTCGATCAACCCGACCAAATGCGAACATTATTTCTGTTCGGAAGTAGATGCGGAAGTAACAGTTTCGAGAGAATATCACCGGGGATAATCATTGTGAATGAACTAACTCTTCTTGGTACACCAATTACCGACAACGCATTCGTCAAGGTCTTCACGTCTTCAGGAAAAAATTGGACCAAATGAAATTGCTATTCGGAAAATTGTCAAGTCTGGACAATTACCGAATTGCATACTATCTTTTAAACAACCGTTTTAAACAACAATAAACACGACTGATATATACAAACAATGACACGGTTGTCTAATAGAAAACTTTTATTTTCTAACCTCAAAAAACGAAGGACTAGATGTAGATGTTACCAGTTAACTTCTATTTCACATCGGTAATCTGAACTGTTAAATGAACATCCATAAATCTCCAGAGGAATGTGTTATGGTTAATATTGGACACGCATGTTATAACAAAACGATGATCAACGGAAAATAAAGTGGAATATGGAAAAATGGCTCATTTCACGTAAAAATCTACCGTTGTAAATAATGTAAATGCTATAGGAAGTAAGTGTTCACAAATGTATTTTCGTTCACTTTATTGAAAAAGATACCAGTTTGTATGGAAAACAATGGTAAGGGAAACAAATTCACTTAGTTTACAAAGTAGATATGGCTAATTCCATCGATAACCTATACCATGTCACATGGGGAACGAATTTGTTTTGTCTCATGTTAATATAAATCACATTGAAAGAGTGAAAAAGATGAAATTAGTTACCCAGGCGACGGTACCGATGATGGAATTAGCCGTATCTTGTCACCTGGGGGAAGAAATGTGTTTTGTCTCATGTTGATATTATTCATATTGTAAGAGTGAAAGAATTGAAGCTCATTACCCAGGTTACGGGCCCGGTGGAATTAGCCGAAGAATGACTAACGAGCAGGTAAAAAAGTAAATTCTATTCATTTTTTTATATTTCGCTAATTGATAAAACCCCATTATTCATAGCATTGAACTATGAATGTCTCAGAAGCACTACCAACGCTTTGTTAAATCTCAACTTAATCTCAGTGTGTGCTTTAGTGTAGGTGTTATTTGATAACAGGGATCCATTTCCTTCACAATACAAAGGTATCATTTTAACGGCACAACAAGTATGTAACTCAAAGTTTGTTCAATCACATTATACACACAGTGTATATACAAAAGCATTATTTTCTTTATAAATCATCAAATTCTTATTGTTTTAAAAGATTTATCACTAACACCTCAAATTCCAATCGATCTCCTGGAGAAAATGTACTTTGTATATACCGAAAGCTCTAATATATTTAATTTTATATTGATATACGAAGGTGTGAAAGCCACTTTGCATATTTCAACAATATTCCGGAAATCTTCAAATAAAAATTTTCCACACAGCGAGCGATACATAAGAATATCACAACTCACAAAGGCGAAAAATATTTTAAACGTTTTCGGTTGTGAACACACTACATTACATATAAATGAATATATGGAGCACCTGTACCACACATACGTAAACATCTGAACCCTCAATCGCAAAGCCACAAAACATTTTCTTCATATACAAGATATGTAATATCAATGCAATATACGTACAACTCACACAGAAAAATCGAAATGTGTGGAGTTAGTTATTTATGGCTGAAGGAATGTTCTCTTTTGTATCTTGTTTCAATCAAAAAGAAGTTCCAATTTTTCCTTATTTTCTTCGGAAAATATCGTAACTATACATGTAGTCACATATCGTCTGATAATATATTTGTATGGATTGCTTTTGCTTATTGAATGAAAAATTATTCCTCTTTAACGTTGTTATAGATTATAGTAGTTTTTATACACATGAGTTGTTTCGGAGGAAGTCGGTTTGTATACTGTGGCATAATTGGAGGTATATGACTTTGTCTGCGAAACAGGTATGGAAGCAGGCTGATTAAATCGCTGAAACTTTCGGTCCTAGCCCAGTCGACATGAAACGGATCAGGCCAATTGAATTTCTTCTTAGCATGTAGGTGGGTCCTCTTCCAAAATACTGACAAATCTCGTCAAACAGTAAAACTTGAGCATGCCAAACTCGGGAAAGGGACAAGTATTTTCATAAACAATAACAGGGGTAGGTATTGTTGAAAGGGAACTCTCTTAAGGGGCCATCCATAAATGACGTCCAGTTTTTTCAGTGCTGCCAGCACATTTAAATCGTTAATAACTCGATAAATATCCATTCTGACGAGTCGAATGTGTGTTCTACCCCCTAAATACCCCCTCTAATTGGGGGGGGGGGGGTAGGACACATGTTTGATCGCCAGAATGGATATTTATCGAGTTATTGACGATTCAAATGTGCTGGCAGCACTGAAAAAACTGGAC
>CM055403.1:70856392-70894861 GCA_029228625.1 Pseudolycoriella hygida
GACACACGTTTGACTCGCCAGAATGCATCTTTATCGAGTTATTAACAATTTAAATGTGCTGGCAGCACTGAAAAAACTGGACGTCATTTATGGATGGCCCCTTAATATACCGATACAATTAGCCAGCGGTCGTTTATTAGCATAAGTAGAAGTGTGACTATTTTTCGTGAGTAGTTCTAATGTTTGTAGCAAAGTTATCTGTGGAAATATGTGTGACTTCCATTTCGAATTTTATTCACCCCAAACGAATTACTCTTCGGTTCGATTGAACAAAAAAAAATCAATAATTCAACAAATGAAAGGTCTAAAATTATTTTTTGTCTACCGACCGCCACCGACATTTTACTAATAGCTTTCATGTCTGGTATGAAAGATTCGCTTTTGATGATTTTCATAACGAAAGTATGCAAAGATATCTGAACAGATGATCAAACAACTTATTTATCTAACATATCTAACGCAGATGTATTGAAATTCAATGAAAAACTTTCCATGATACGGCATTTAGTGTGTTTATAACATCTTTGACTCTTTAATCGTTTACAATCAGAGCAAACGAAACTGTCAGAGCCATTCGAACGTTTAATCCCATAAATTGTATAAAATGCAGGGAAACTAACGTTCGATTTTCGATTAAGTTTATTCTTGAAAATTTATCTATTTGAACATTTTCATATGAAATTTGCAGATTATTCCGCAGTAAAATTCGCTTCGGTAAACTTACATGCAATTAAAATGGTGGCTTTTTTTCTAGTACACAAGCCAGATACTCATAATGATTCCATCCAGTGAATTTATGACAGAATTTTCATTATTAGCTTTTAATATCGATACATCTAGCGCTCGTTATTAGTTTGTTATATTTTTAAGGAAACAAAACTTCAATAGTATATTATAACACAAGGACTATAATCGCGCGATTATAGTCGAGGTGGATCGAATGACCCGAGGGCTATGGTCAATTCACGTCAATTCACGCACCGAGGTGTAGTGAATGATCCGAGGGCTTCAGCCCATACACATGTAAATGCTTAGTTTCGTGCATAATTGGCCATTATGTTGTGTTTTGTGTATCTAATCACGCCGGCTATAGTCGACTGTACCATAATAATGTAATTATGGTACTATGTCAGCACAAGAGACTCGACTGTAATCGGCAAATTATACTACTATTTTTCTTCACGATTTTGAGTGCTATAATTGGCCTTTTATAGGCACCAATGCAATAATAGTATATTATAATACAAGGGGAACAATCGCGTAATCGCGTAGTCGAGGTTGGTAAAATTTTGAGGGGCGTCAGCCCCGTGAAATTTTATCTACCGAGACTTTAATTGCGCGATTGTTTCCCTGGTATTATACGATAGTTTATCACATTTGAGCCTATAATTGCCAATTATGCACAAAACATGACAACAAAATTAACATAAATCAAAAATTTCGTATAAAAACACTCATCGAATTTGTCGTCTAGATTGATTTTTCGATCTAGTATGCGGTTGTCATAACAACTCACGTTTCATTCTCATTCATTCGTATTGTTTCACGGCGTCATTGGTCGAAGAGGCACATAATATTGTGAGCAGTTTACTGCCCGGAAAATCTAAGAAAAAATACGTTAAAAACTACAATACGTTCATGGCATCGCACAAAAGATATTGAGGAAAATGACATCTCGGAAAAAGTAATGTTGGTATATTTGGACTATTTACACAGTAAGTAAAAGTGGGGTTACGTATAGCGTGGTGAAAAATTTCAAAATTTTTTTTTAAAGATAAATATACTCCGTCATCCATTTGGTGCTTTTATTCGATGCTACGCACCTCGATCCAGTGTAATCACAACGTGGATATCGATTATCCGAAGGTTCAAACGCCTTTACGTCGGTACAGCGTTGGATATGTACCAAAGAAGTCGATTGAACGATTGAACAAGAATATGCCGCGTTTGTTCGTAAGTACCTTGGAATTCGTTCGAATATAAAGTCGTCGGACCGTTTGTTGCTGAATTATCGGAACGGAAAGTGTACGAAGCAACCCATCGGAAAAAACAAAATTTTAATTGCCCCGAAAAAGATCGCTGAGTTTTGTCAGACCCGAATTCTTATACTGGGCACAGTTTCCGCCGGTCATCGACTACGTTGCTGGTTGAAGGAGGCGCTGATTTGGTCACCGTAAAGCAGCATGGTGGTTGGCGGTCCTCTTCAGCGGCTGAGGGATACATACAAAATTCAGTCAAAAATAAACGTAGGATCGGTTCGCTCATTGCAAATCAAATTGCTTCATCATTCACTGTCAACGCAATTGCTTCATCTTCCAAAGCCAACGCACAGATCGCATCAACAAACATGTCTTCATTGGGGCCATCAACGTCAGTCGTTGCACTTACTGTGTCATCAACATCAACAAATGAGACTGGACAACTTTAGGTTCATTCGCAAATTATTGGGAACGATAAAATGGAGGTACCAGTGACAACCAGCAGCACGGAAGAGGTTGAGATTCGATCTCAGGTTTTGAGCATCACGCGTTCGGTTTCGAGTGAGGACAACATATAAAATTGTGTCCCAAATGATTTCGTACGACCGCTTCAGGCAAGAGAAATGCAGCACATGCAGTCCAACAGTTGCAAGGTAGAAATTCACTACCACAAATAAAGAAGTGTAATTATTTTATTCGAAAATACTCTCCGATAGCTATAAAATGCTTGTAGCATTTCTCAGGATTTCATCACAATAAAATGATTTTGACAGACAAATTGAGTCTCAGCTTTTTTCACAGCCATCAGTGTAGCCTACGTCATCATTAAAGAACCGGGTTATAATAGCGTCATTACAACACTACTTTTAACAAGAAAGTCGACTATAATAGGCCGATTATAGCTCCATTATTAGTGCAATAATTGACTTATTATAGGCTCGAATGTGATAAAAAAATTAATAATTTCAAAAAGAATGTTCTGAAAATTTAAGTCAGAAAAGTTTTAAGTCGAAATTTCACGTTACATTTTTGTTAACCAAAAGTTACAATTGAACATTGAACAATTGAATAATGACATATGTCGTCGTTGGGTGTGTCGTTCACGTAATAACTGAAAATTTAGTGCTAAGCAAAAAATGTAAAAGGCTACCATTTTAATTGAGGAACAGGGGTTGTTTTTAAAGTGGTAGAAGTCACTATACAAAAGATGTACAAGGGATGGTAACAGTTGTCAAGTTGATGTTTTGCTGATGTATTGGTAATGTATAGGATATGTTGGTAATACTGATTTACTGTTGTATAGTTAATATATAGTTACGATGTAAAACATCATGTGTACATCACCAATGCATCACATATACCTCACAAATACATTACACTAACAGCTGCCGAGCTATACAGTGACGTTTTGGTGACGACTTACATAGTTAATACATCACCAATACATTGGTGTTTCTTGCAAACTATAGAATTTTGAGAGTTAGCGACGTCTAGACCTAAAGCATTTTTCGTGTATCGGCGTGATAATGTTTTGGGCGAATGTAAAGCTTTGCGAGAGTTTAAAAATGTTTCCTTTCCAGTTGCACACAAAATGTTATATACCAAGGGTTTCGAAAAGCATTAATCTCAACCAACTGCGGGAGCAAAACTGCGGTTTTCCTCCCCAGTTGTGTACAAGTAATTATTTTATTTGAACTGCAATCTTCGTAGCTTTTGTTATATTTTGAATGTAGATGCTTGAGGCAAAAAAAATATGTAAATTGAAATCCAATGACAAAACTGTTGTCAATTAAATAATTGTTTTTGAAGGATAAAAAAGGAGAGATTCAACTATTTTAATACACAAAAATTTATGGAGGAATTCTAGTCTGCAGACATCGTTAATATTAAATAAAAGGATAGAAATTGACGCTATAAATATTTTCAAATGCGAAAAATGCGAATGATATTAGTAATATATTTTATTCATGAGATAACCATAATGTGACTTGCTTAAATTTAACGAAAATGTCCATATATTTTGCACATGAGACGACAGAATTTTTTAAAATATATTTTACAACGGCACCCACATGTCCCTATCACTTTTCCGACCATTGTGGAAAAACATATTACATATTTAATGTTGGAAAAAAGAAAAAAATTTGTTAAAATAAATTTATCTAAGAGAACGATGAATTGGGAAAATGTTAATATTGATTCGGAATGATTTTAAAAATTTGTTTGCTAACTTAAATAATGTAAAGAAAGAAGATTGATATTCTGAAAAAGAAATGACGCTATTGTCCTCTTCACGGGTCGGGCAATCTATCAATGCTTACCAAGAAATTGATATTTCAGGAGACCCGACCTTTCAGAATACTGTCCGATAAATGCATGATTGACCCAGTTAACGACATTTTCGGATAAGCTCAACTTTTCGCACGTTGTTCAATGTATGTCAGTGATCGAAAATGAGAAACATATTCGTATAGGATCAATGGAATATATAAAAAAATGGGGCTGGCTGAGGGCATATAAGGGTGTATTTTGAGTGCAAAAGGATTTTCTTAAAGAAAATTCTTAAAGGATTTTTCTGGATTTCCAATGATTTTCCATAGTTTTCTTTGATTTTCAAGGATTTTTTTTTTGTCAATTTCTCTAGCATTTTAACACGATTTTTAGGGATTTTCTTTGGTTTTCACTGATTTCCTTTGATTTAAAAGGATTTTCTTATCTATTCAAATGATTTTTTTGAGGATTTTCAATGAATTTGAGAATTTTCTTAAGAATTGATTTTCTTTTTAGTGCAATAGGATTTTCTACGGCGAAATGTCGAGTAGAAACTGATGACAAATTGGGCGGATGGTAGGAGTAGCAGTAACTACGATATTATTGAGAACTTTGTGCGTAGGATGACATAGGAAGAAAGCGCCATATGGCTCAAAACACAGCAACAGAGAATTTTTTTTCTCTTTCACTCTAATACTTATTGCATATTGTCGTAATACTAACACACACGTATTTTACCTATTGACTATATTGAAGCGTGGGCAAAAACAGTTTTTGTCTCATTTCATTATGATTGTTGTGTATGAGTAAAAAGTCTGCGAGATTGAAAAGGTAGAGTGGGCAAGGTAGCCATATACACGTAGAAAGTAAGTTATGATATGTACAATGTACGCTCTACAAGTAAAAACTTCAACATCAGCAAACACAATTCGATTGTTTAATTTACCAACGCATAGCATGTTTTTCTGACATTATAGCGGATTTCACTGTCCATCCATTTTTCAACTGATTTTATCGAGTAAGGGCTCAAATTAATCCTTGATTTTTTCTCTAACGTCTAAAAATGTTAACTCATAAGAAAACCTATAGATGGCGCTCATAGTCAGTATAATGTCCGACTCAGTCATTTTATTTGTTTCTCCCCCATTTTTCAACCGATTTTGATGTGTGGGGGCTTTCTGGAATCAAGAAAGATGCCACTATGCGTTAGTAAATCTTTTTCATAAAAAGCAAAGTGTCTGATAGTCTTGGGACCGTCCGATACTTTACTGCATCTAACAATATGACTCGTATAAATAACTTCTTTATTGACCGCCATGAGTTAGCATTTTCAGAGAAAAGATCAAGGAGTCCTTACTCGATAAAATTGGTTGAAAAATGGATTTTTGGGAGCGATTTTTAGTTTTAGCCGCCATCTTGAACTGGCGCCGCGGCGGCGGCTTATGAACTTAAAAACATCGTAAAAGCATATCTCGAGGGTCATTCTATCAGGAAATGCAATAAAATCAATTTCGGCACGCAAAGCGAGCGAGCCGACACAGTGGAACCCACAATTATACGTTACAAACGTTGTCGTTGACCGCAAAACTACAAGGAACGTGAAACGATATCTACGTTTGCTCAGAAAAAGTGCTCCATTCCGATCTGAGTTTTCACGGCCATTCAACGTAGAAGAGATAGCAACCGCTATATGTAATGTGAAGACCAGCAAAACTGTAGGACCGGACGAAACGTTCACAGAGTTCGTGACGAATTGTGGAAAGAATACAAAACTGTGGATGAGTCGGTTTTACAGCGACATCATAAAGACACAAAGAATCCCATCCGAACTGAAGAAGACCAAAGTGGTAGCAATCCTGAAGCCAGGGAAAACAGATGATGTGGCAGGAAATTTCAGACCGATTTCGATGCTCAGTGTGATGTACAAATTTCTCGAACGTCTCTTGTACAACCGGATAAGGTCTGTTATTGACGTGAAGCTGCCGCAAGATCAAGCTGGATTTAGAGAGAACCGGAGCTGCTGCGATCAAGTCATGGCGCTAACGGCTCATATTGAACTCGGATTCGAAAAGGACGAAAAAGCTGCAGCGGTGCTCATCGACCTCACGGCCGCCTACGACACCGTGTGGAGACATGGACTTCTGTACAAACTGATCAAAGTGATACCGTGCAATTCATTCATAAATCTGATCAGCGACAGAGAATTTGTGGTGTACATAAACAGCGAGAAAAGCAAGAAGTGCATACTCAACAATGGACTCCCTCAGGGCTCGGTACTTGCGCCGCTCCTTTTTAATTTATACATCGGCGACATGCCAACAACGACAAGCCGAAAATATGGTTACGCAGTCGACAATGTAATAGCGACGCAGTCTAAAAGTTTTAAAAAGTGTGAAGAAACACTCAACAAAGATTTGCTCGCCCTGTTAAGATATTTTAAGAAATGGTTCCTGAAACCAAATCCGAACAAAACTGAATCGATCTCCTTTCACCTGAATAACAAACAGGCAAAGTACGAGCTGAAAGTGAGTTTCTGTGGACAAAGCGTGAGACACAACAGTCACCCTAAATATCTCGGAGTTACATTGAATCGTTCTCTCACGTACAGGAAGCATTGTGAAAACACGGTGGCCAAAATCAAATCGCGCAATAACATCACCATCACTTGGGGTGTGAATGCTGAGACACTACGAACGTCGTCGATCGCACTAGTTGTCTTCGTAGCGGAATATTGTTCACCGGCTTGGCTGAACAGTGCACATACCAACAAAGTGGACGTCCAGCTCAACGATACGCTCCGGATTATTAGTGGTGCAGTCAAATCAACGCCCATTGAATGGCTTCCGATACCCTCCAACATAGCTCCACCTCACATACGACGTCAACAAGCGCTGTTAAAGGAATACCGGAAAGTTCTACAAAATCAACAACTTCCGATTTATTTGGATATGGAATTGCAGCAAACGAACCGACTTGTGTCCAGAAAAGCTGCGCTAAAAACTGACACAAATCTCTACGAAACTAATTTTTCTGCAATAGACCGATGGCGCGAAGAGTGGCACATCCGAGACGTCGATCGCAACAAACTCATTCTTGACCCAACGACCCGTGTTCCCGGTTTCAACGACCTGCCGAGAAAAGAATGGGTAACGCTAAACCGCATGCGAAATGGACATGGTAGATGTGCCCACAAAATGCATATCTGGGGCCTGACTGATAATTCAGGATGCGACTGTGGTGCTCCAATTCAGACAATGACACACATCTTTTCGGAGAGCTTTTTCGGACAACATTATGGACGTACATGAAGTCGCAACTGGTGTGAAAGACTGGCTAACGAGGCTCGATTTACAGCTCTAAGTATTAACCGAGACTATAAATGTGATATAGAATTTAGGAAATTTATTGACGAGAGTAATTTTTACTGTGATATTTGTTTTTATATAGTAAACTTTGTGCAAACACATCAGCTAAATAAACGTTGGCGATTTATATCCAGGTAGTGTAACTGTTTCAACGCACTAAAATAATCGGATCCCATCGGTTGGTGGGATGTGATCATAACAATTTTTGTAAATACAAAAAGTGTTACGAATTGCTAACTGGGATACGTCCAACCATAATAACTAATAATGAACAAATTACCGCGATTTAATGAAAATAATTCGTAGAAGTTACCTTAATGCCGACAAAAAAGAGCACACTGAACTGGCAAAATCGATTTCAGAAATGTAAAATTACCTGTAACGAGAAAGAAAATTGACGATTAAAAATGATTAAAATGGTGTATAAAATAAATTAATTGTGGAACTACTTTCCAATTTTATAAATTGATTGTCATAGAATGATTAATCAAACGAAATGGAATTAAATCTTTTAAATAGAACCATTTCTGTGCATAACTGGTTTATAACATCAATCAATGTTCATTAGCAGAGACTTTAGGCAAATATGTTTCATTCGCAAATCAAAGTTCTACGTTCTAAAAAAAAATTGTATGTGTAGTCGTGTACGTTAACGTGATCCAAATCGTATTACGTAACACAAACATCGAATCTTTTTTACGAAACACATTTCAGATGGAATTTAAAAACCATTTCAAAAGCTGGAAAAAATATCCTGCATTTTTTATAAAAGCGTCCTCTGTCAACCCCTTTCACTTATAATACGCGTTTCGTTTGGATATTTTTTATGTTTCCTTTTGCAAAATTCATATATTATTTATATCGAAGCCAACACGATTCTGTATCTCTAAATACTACCCTCATGTGAGGCGTGCGTATAAATTGCCTAAATACACCCGAAAGCATAGATATAAAAGAAGGTGTTACAACTAAGGGTTTTTTCTAAAAAAAAATCTATTTCCTGCCTAGCGTACTATCATCAAATGACCATCACAATGTGTGCTGCGTGGCTATTCCTTTTACGATGTTTTTTCCCCTCATCTTTCTTTTTTCACTTTAATAGTTGTTCCATATCCGTATCGATTGATACCCAAAACTGTCAAACTTTGTCTTGTCGAAGCTAGGGAAAAAAATCTTTTCCTGTGTGTGCTTAATTATAAATCAATGCGAAACCTGTGTTGATTAATTGTTATCAATTCGTCATGACACCCTCCATTTCTGGCTGCCGCTTCTCATATACAAGTTTTGACAGAAAAGCCATCATCACTTTTTGTTTAGAGTAATATATACGCCGATTTGATGTTGGGTTATATTTCAACAATGGTGAAAGTTTGTAATGTTTATTCCTCTTATGTTACTCTACCGCAATGTATCCGAACCTCCCCACTTCAACAGCTTGAACAGATACAAACTTCAATTTTGTCGTTGGTTATGTCAAGTTTACCTGAAGACTATCGCATAGAAACCTGATGGAAGTATATTGAATTTAAGGTAATTGAGTTTTGTGACATCCATCTATAATATCCTTTTCCAATCTCCATTTATTGCTCAAATATAGATATCTTTACCTATACATACACACCATTACATCACCTTATATTAGCAGTAAAAATGATTTAACTGTACAGACATTTTTGAATTAAATTTTATAAAATTTTCGTAATTCCGTCTTGTACATAAAACATTTCCCGTCTTACGTCTCTGAGTATTGCTGACGAGTTATAGGGGGATCCAAAATTGAAGCGACGAAGGCGTACACCATCGTTCTGTTGTTGGTTTGAAACTAAGTGAGCGGAATAAGCGGTAAAATTTCTTTTTGGAGTAAAACTTGTAGTATGCAAGCGTGTAACTAAACGAAAAAATATAACGTTTCATGATTGATCAAACCATTATATATGATGGCGAAAAACGATGGTTATAACAAAGTGCTGAAGTAAGATAGACATTTATGGGGTCAAACATAATATCTTCATGCTAAATAAATTATGTTCACATAAGTTTGTTTGAAACATATAGTCCCCAACACATGGTAGTTGCAGACATATGTTGGGATCAAAAGTAGGTCTTTCCCATCTGTCAAAGTGACGTTTTAAACGTCAAACGAAAAAAAAAAATTGAAATCGTCAGATAATCTTTTATTTTTCCTCAATTCCGATACTGAAATATAATTGAGGAAAAATGATAGATTTTAATCGATGTCTCACCGAAAACTTGTCATTACATGTATATGTGCACCCCACGGAAATTATTCATTACATGTATGTTTGGGAAACTTCTCATTACATGTATATCTGCATGTAATGACTCGTTATCGGATGGAACACCGATTAAAATAGCATACAGTGGGGAGTGCTTAGTAAGTCATCCATTCAGGATCATTTCGTGACACCCATCAAGCAACTCGCTTTAAAAACTGTTTTTTGACTCGTGCAGTTGTATACCTCGCCTTCGGCTCGGGAGCTTTTTGCTTAAAAACACCCTCTTGAGTTTGGCTCATTTCACAAAATTGATCCCTGATGTAATGACTTACTTCCGCACCCCCACACTGTAATCTACTAATGTGACTTTCAAATTCTTTTTTTGTTTGACGTTTAAAACGTCACTTTGACAGATGGAAAAGACCTACTTATGTGTTTTGCAGAAGTAAGAGTATTTACAAAAAGAAGCAGGGGAATTACCCCAAACTTTATAACATTTATTTTTTGGAGCCCCCTAATGTCGATTTACCCTATATTCGTACCGGTTTAAACGTAGAATATGGTAAGACTATATGCTGGGAAATGCCCTCGTTTATTCATTCGACAATCTTAAACTTTTTTCAAAAAAAAAAAATTTCATCCACAAGATGTTGAAAGATGTATAAATAAATTTTATATAAATATCCTCTTCCTCAGGGCGGATGAGATTGATCGATTAATATTTCAAGAGATTTTGATGGAATAAATGTGAAAAGATAAAATCTGAAACTAGTTAGTAACTGGTCGTGTTGTTGATGTCGATTTAAATATCTATCAATATATTTTTCTCCCCATTCATTTGAACATTATTATTCAAGTGTATCGTATAACGTAAAGTGCTTCGAGACTTGAAAAGTAATATTCTTTATCACATACTCATCATCACAACTCATTAGGGACCGTGAACAAAAGACAAAACAATCTGCAGAAAATGTACTATTAAGTCGTTGATGCGCTATACATACATACGAGAAGGAAGTTGCACATAAATTATATTGAATATAAATTCAGTTAATTATAAACGGTGACTGAAATGGTCAGTAAGAGGCGTTAAATAGAAGGAAGAAGAGTTTCATTTTCACGTTCCGGTTTTTATGTAACTCATTGTGACTTTAATACGGTAATGACTTAACGTTATTATTGCAATGAAATTTCCCTCAATCTTTATAATTCACTGATTTTGTTCAATAATTCAACATTTTTTGGTCTCGTATTAAGTCTGCCATTTACGTTTTTGTAGCTTGAGTAAATCTTAATGGGCGACGCAGACCAAAAAAGTTAATATTTCATTACGTCATTTTGTTAATTCTTTTGTATCAAAGTTCTTCCCATAGAAATATGGATACGTTAAATATTTGGCAGTCAATAACACCATCAAATTGTCAAAATTATCTAGTCTCATCATCGATATTTTAGATGGTGAAATCCTTGCCATTATGTCAATATTCGGTCTGCCCTCTCGACTAAAATAGCAATATTATCTTATTCTTTTGTAATATACTATTTGGGGCTGTTCATAAATGACGTCACGCTTGCTATAAAATCTAAAAAGTTAATAACTCAAAACTGGTCAGACATTTTGCTTATAGTACTCCAGCTACCCCCTCAAACGCAGCCCCCATGTGGGGGGAGGATAGCCACAATACTATAAACAAAATTTGCGGTACTGCATGAGTTATAACCTTTTTATGGATACTCATTTTTATAGCAAGCGTGACGTCATTTGTGAACGGCCACTTTTGTTCTATTAAGAGTTGCTTGTTGTAGGGAAGTATGAAATAAAAATGGGAGCTAACCCAGAGTTGTGGATTAATATACCTAACAGAAGTAAATATCTGCATTCTGGAAAACTCATGCTGAATTTACATTTCCCAGGTATATTTTGTACTTTCTACGAGAGCGAAAAGCACTGTTCTTGTTTCTAGCTTAAAATAAATTACTTTTCCGGTGTGGTTTCAAAAGAAATTGTTTAACTTTTGGGTTTTTAGATTAGGGTTGAACATTAAGTTGTGGAGAGATATTCAAATATTTTTTTCATTAAAAGTTTCTGCTTCTAATGTCACGTACGGGTCTTAGACTAAATTTATTTAAACTTTTGAATCAAATTTACTCTGTTCCTTGTCTTTATCTTAAAATGCCTCTTTCATACAGCGATAAATGGAATTCCAATTGGAACAAACACAGCAGAAAAAAATGTTATTATTGATCCCAGAATTACCATTAAAGCGAATACAAAAAAAGATAAATTTATCATTCTATTGTATCGTTTTTTACCAATTCAACATCAATGGATTATCGTCCATAATAAATCGATGATTTTATTGTATGCGCACATTTTGTGATTAATTTATTGTTTTTCAGAAAACTTTGGACACATTTAATCCATCGAATTATTGGTGTTTCATGTTCCAAGGTGTTAAAAATATATATTTTTTTACGTTTATTAAGATGGGATACACCGTCCCACGTTCGATTTTTTTCTATGTTTGGATTTATTACGTTGGTGACAATACTTTTTTTAACATCTCCTAATTTGTACAGAAGTACTTAATTGCTACTTCATTCAATTTCTACTAATAAAGAGAAATTTATGAGCTGTACCGAAATTGTTAGCTGTAAATAGTATAAGTCGTAGATTAGGTTTATTGCTGGTATTTTGTTTTAACGATCACTGTTAATACTTTCATATTGACAAAATACCATACCACTGCGACTAAATTTTCTTTTAAATTCAATTTTGAAGTTACAATGCAATTTTGAATTGTTTTACTCACTTAGCTTTGATGAATATCAGCGCTCTCGACAGTTTAGTCTCATGATTCCCAACAGGTCAAAGTCAGTTTCATTCGTAATCATCATCCTCACACTTTTCGTTAAGGGGCCGTTCGTAAAGTATGTCACGCAAAAATCGAAGTTTTTGAGACCCTTCCTCCCTTTCACACTCGTGAAACGCAAGATTTGTAACCTCAGATAACACAGATCTCACTTTTTAATGTGGTTGCTCACTGAATGTACATTAAATGTGCAAAATCCAATGTTGTTGAGAATATGTACATAAAATGTACAAAAAATGTGCCTGTAAAGTGGTACATATTTCGATGTAAATAAAAAGCACATTTTTTGTGCCATTAAAGCTCGAAATTATTGCACTAGATCACAAGTACATTTTTCGCACATTTTATGTGCTCGATAAGGTGTACACCATTTCTATCACATTTAATGTACCAAAAATGTGCTTGTGATGTAGTTTATTTTTCGATGTAAATAAAAAGCACATTTTTTGTGCTATTAAAACACGAAATTATTGCACTAGATCACAAGTACATTTTTCGCACATTTTAAATGCGTGATAAGGTGTACACTATTCCTATCACATTGAATGTACCAAAAATGTGCTTGTAATGAAGTACATTTTTCGATGTAAATAAAATTATTGCACTAGATCACAAGTCACAAGTACATTTTTCGTACATTTTATGTGCTTGATAAGGTGTACACTATTTCTATCACCTTTAATGTACCAAAAATGTGCTTGTGATGTAGTACATTTTTCGAAGTGTGCTATTAAAACACCGGCGTCGACGAACACCCGATCATAGGACATCCCAACCAACTGGTTCCGTTGATTTAGCCCGGCTTAATTATAAGAATTCCCCCTTCGTACGGTCGACTTAAATTGTTAATGTTTGTATTGTTTTCATGTGTTGCATCAATGCAATTGTATCTTTTTGTTGTATTGCATATTTTCAATAGCTAAGTTTGCGTTTGTTGGAGTCGTAAAGTAGGGAAAAAATTTTTGAATAATTTCGGTGAGGTAAGATTGGACAAAGTGTGAACTGGTTGCCAAACTAAACGCGAACGGAATTCATAATTGTGTTCGGTTAACCATGAGGGCGACCGAAATTTTGTGTTACGGCATATGTGTGTACATAGCTTTACTATCCACCACACCTGAAACGCGTCCACTTAGTTCGAGTATCGGAACGCGAATCACCGCAATACTAAAAGAGGAATTTGACAGTTCTCACATTGCATGAAAAAGTGTCCATTCGTGTTTGTTTACTGCTGTAAAATAGACAGCATAACTATTCGAAACGAAAGTTATAACACTTTCGATAATAGCATCTACACCCCATAGAACAGTTCGCTTCTTTCTTGAGCATAATGTGATAACAACGACACAACTACAAGTTAAGGTCACGTTTATTTGTTTTCGTACGACTCCCATGAGAGTCATTGTTGTTATTGTTGACGTTGCGTTTACATCTTTTTCCTAATAGAAACCAATTACAAAAGAAAAACCACATCAATTTCCTTTTGTTACCATATCGTGCTTTTAATTTCATTCACCTGATCACCCGCATGAATAAGTTCATTCATGGACAACAGGTTTTTATCGTTAACAACAAGCTGCCCTGAGGTGAAAAAGTTAACTGTAAAAGAACAATATTATTTACAATTGGATGAAAAATGCAAATCGATTGTTGAAGCAACAAAACGTTAGCAAATTGTATCAAAGGATTTGAGTTCATTACATTTACGAAATTCACAGAATTGCATCCTTGCGTTATTTGTTTTCGCAATTTTGTTCAAGAACAGAGCATCTGTATATTTCTTCTGTCTGTCTTTAATTTAATTTTTTCAACACGTAATTTTTTATATAATTTATTCGAACCGAGCCCTGTGCATAATTTCCAAACCAAATTCCAACCGCTCTGCTCTCATGGTATAATCCGATTTTTGTTAACCTTGTAAGACTGCAGTAATTTGCAAATAAGACTACGGTAGTCGACAACGCATTGATATTATCTTAAAGAATATGAAGACACGATTTTCAATAAAAAGTCATTTCGTTATGGTTTTATAATATTTTCGTATAATGTAAAACGTACACCGAAGAAGAATATTAATGATAAAGCCACCGTATCATTAAACATGCAGAGATGTTGAGTTTTTTTACTATAATCTTAAAGAAGGCCAGATTAGACGGAACACTAAATTAGTTTTTAATTTGGGTTCTGCTTATGTAAATTATACTAACAACTTAGCTCTAAATAATGGACATTACATCTGAAAAAGGTACATGAACTTACGAAAAATTCGTGCGAAATGCTTATGATGAGTAAGATACAAATAATATACGTGTGGTCTGCAGTGCCTAAAGTAACATATAAGCTTGGGGGAAAAATCCAACCCGGACCCCCCCCCCCTAATCCCCCCGGTTTTTTTAATACCCCCAAATCTCCCCCGGTTTTTCCTAATTCCCCCCGGTTTTTTTAAATCCCACGAATCCTTCAACTTCTAAAAAATATTGATTTACACCGATTCGATATCGTAAAGCCTACCCTGTTCACCCTACGGTACATAAAACGCATTCATTTGCTGTGCATTAAAAAGGCTTGGCTGTAAAAAAGTATTGTGAGTGCTCGTACATAAAAATGTCGAAATCTTTGAAAAAAAGTGGTGCTCAAAAAAGAAGAGTAAATCGCGATCGCATGCTGAAGAAAATTGCGTTACAACCGGGTCAGTTGAAAGTTTCTAATTTGTTTATGAAATCGATTGAATCGAATCGTGAAAAGAATTCGTCAATCCAAAATGATGACACAGGATTGACAATAGATTGCGTGAATTCGATAAAAGGTTGATTCTTGCGTTACGGGATAGGATACGATCGATCAATAATTTTAGTTTCTATTTATCAATCAGGTGTCATAGAAAATGACGACGACAATAGTCCTATCGAACTCTTTTCGACTGTGGTTGGTAGTTTCTTGCAAGATGATTCTAGCATTAAAAATGACGATATCTGTATGATCGACGAACGAAGTGAACAATGGCTAGTTATAAGTGACATTCCACAAATCGACACTTCTGATTTCGGTTGCAAATATTCTATCAGATTGCGAGAAATGTTTCGCAGAAGCAAAGGTATTTTGCAATGGTTACTGGGAGTATTTTTGGTGACCTCCCCACGGAACGTGTAATCAGTCATTTCAACAAAACCAAATCAATTCATCGACAGTCAATATCCGAGGAAACAATTACGAAAAGATTGACTATTTCGCTAAATGGTGTTGGAACAGCACATTTCGATCCGCGACCAGCGGTTATAAAGTTCCTTGAAAGCAAAGACCGGCGGTTTCGGGCTTCCGATGTCGAACTTTATCAAAATCATGATTTTGTCAAAACGTTTTTCCGAGAAAATTCCACTGTTTAGCTTTAGTTATTCATTTTTTTGTTGTTGTACATAAAAAGCCTTTATTTTGCAAGAAAAATAAGTTCTGGTAGAATAGTCCATTTAGTTAATTTTAATTAGCCGTAATCGTCACTGAAGTGAATTTTTTCGAGTTTTTTTGTTAAATTTAAGTCATTATCCGAAATGAACCCTCTCTGAAAAAAGACCCTATCTCACATAAAAAAGGGCCCTCAAACGACCCCCCCCCCCCCCCCCCCCCCGAAAATTCTTTGTTTAGGGCACGGGGTCTGTAACAACACGGCATTAGAGCGTCCTGTGCAATTTAAATTTTTTATTTTTTTAAATTTTTTTAAAAATTTTTTTTAAATTTTAAATTTATTCAAACCGTTATACCCCCTTACAAGCTTATAGGTCGCACTATTATAACTATTGTTAAACTTTGAACATTAAACACAAAATAGTTTCGATGTAAAGACGTCCGCCGTCGACCCTAATTTTCTTTCGGCACGCCGCCGCCGACAATTTTAAAATCGACGCACCCGTCTACATCAATCATATTATAATCAAGTAGTTCCCTTACGTTACACCATCGAGACGTAAATATACTTACAAAATCTCACTAGCTGACAGTTACTCAATGTAACACACTGGCAGTCGAACCAGTCACTTCATAAGTGCTGCTCCTAACTAAGCAATGTTACTGAAATTATTATTATTATGTCAACAATGCAATGTAATGAGTTTAGAAGGTAGTTGATCAATCTGCATCGAGAACTTTATGTAATGCCCAATAGAGTCCGCAAGTAATTATGGAAAAAGAAAACCATCTGCATGGTGTTCCCCGATACCGTAATGACGATTTGTGAAGAATAAGAATCGACTTCTCTTTATAAGTGTCACTCAATTTTGACTGATCGGGAAATTACAACAGTCATTAATGGATCTCACATCAACACTTGCAGCGGTGTTGAAAAATTTCATCCACCCAGAGCCGCCTTAAGACCTTCCAGCGCCCTGGACCATACTAGATGCTAAGTTTGAGCCTAGAGACACTGATAGAAAGTTCAGCACGATCTTAAAGATGTTTTTGTTGTGAGTAAATACTGAAATCGCGAACGCAGCGATCAAAAATTTTGCAATTTCGAATGGGTTGGGAATAGCAAAAAATTATATTGCTCCAACTTTTCAGCGCCTTGGGCCACTAGGTCCCTATGAAAAGGCGGCACTGCATACACCACTGGCTGGTTATCACCGGCAGAACATCAACCGTAAAGCACGTCCTTCGATGTGCTTAATTTACACAATTTTAAAGAAATCAATTAATTTTTTGAGCAACCTAAGTGTTTGTCTACTTCTCCTAGCTAAATGTCCAATTCCTTACCCAAACAATCTGTGAAATCTACTAAATAGAAACCAAATGAAATGACCAATGTAAACCACTTTTCGTAAATGGTAGAAATGAATTGATCAAATACGGAATACTTCTAAGAATCTTCTTCTCAATATACCAACGTGGTTACATTTGTAGATTGTAAGAGCAAAGTTGTCTGTACAAAATGATTAAATCAGCCAAACCGCATCGCATTCACATTGGCAATTCCATTGAAACTAACCATTCATTCATCGTTTTATATTTTCAACGTTTCAGAGAAACTTAGTTTCCGTTTGCCGTTTATATACTTAAATAAATCTTTTATCGAAAAATCGCATACTTTGACGTTTAATTACGTAATTGTGTGAAGTGCTTTGACTTAATCAAATGGAGCGAACGAAAACATGAAAAACTGCATTAATTTTTATAAAATTTATGAATGGGAAACTGCACAAACCTGCAACCGCCGCGCCAATATAAAATGCAATTTTGAAATTTAGTTGTCGAAAACCGGATTTTGATAAATATTAATTATTTAATGCGACGCTTTGCTTGTAGTCGCATGTAAAGAGTGAACTAATAAATTGAGCAAAAAAGTGAAATAATTCCCAAGACTGAATTCATTTTATGAGAGCGAACAAAATTTCATGTTTCGATAAATCTGAAAAGTTGCATTTTATTTTTTTTTTCTCCTTCATATTTTTTAATGGTATGGACAGACGTAATGAAAAATCTCATTAAGTTAACGACAAAATGAAAAACGCAATAAAAATGTTAAATTTAATTCTTTGCTTCTTCTTGCATCCGGTGTGAAATCGTTAAACATGAAAACTATCTAATTGCTTGTCTCTTAAAGTTGAAGTAAATTTGTTTGTTTACTTTTTTATTCTTATTTTTTCGCGTCTAGTGCAAAGTATAAAACTATTATGAATGGAAAAGCTTTTCGGATGTTCGTTAATTCATAAGATTTCTCTTTCATCTTTGTAGTAGATATAGGCGACTTTGCTGTATACGTTTCGATTCGTATTTCTTTTGCAGTTGATTTTATCTGCAGACTAATTTACGAGACTTTGTTCATTTTCTAGCAACACTTTCATCAAACTATTAGTCAGTTAGCAAACTTAATATCTCCGACAGCGATACTGCAGGGGTAGAGAACCTAGTCAAAATTTTGTTTATAAATTAATAGAGGACCTGAACCAATATTCGTATGATTCCGTTTTTTTTAATTTTACCATAGACGTAGGTCTAAATTTTGAATTTCTCGCAAGGTTTGTCATAGCGCCTCCATTGAAAAAGTCGACCGCACTCGTGTACGTGTATTGAAGATAAGACTGAAGTATTCGCAACACAACAATATCGTAGTAGTTAACACGTCTGTTTTGTAACGGGTTACCTCAGTTGTTACGTACTGGCTTTCCACCAAGAATATCCGGGTTCAATCTTGGTGGGGACCAATTCTGTATAGGATTTTTCTTCAATGTATAACATGAGAGTAACGTTCCTAGACACACCCAGACTTCATAATTTGGGTAGTTGTGAATTTGGTGCCGCAACGAATCGTTCATAGAAGAATGACAAATATGACGTCACCCATATTAGATGAATTCTGTGTACAAATATCTGAGTCTAACTTCAGGCGGAGATATAATTAGCACTAGAAGAAATCCTAATGGTACAATGCCAGCTACCGTTAGGCGTGGTTCGGAATTAACGTTAAGCATCTGGTCCAACAATGCTTGCCGGTAAAACATATTTACGGGGCAAACCGGCATTCTAAGCCCTAAGGGCGTCTGCACCTAGTACATCATAGATGGTACTAGGCTTGTGTGCAATCTACCACTGACACGGTAAGAACTTTGGTAACGAAGAATCCATCTGCGGAAAAGCTCATAAAAAATTGCGGGACTAACGGGTGTTCGGAAAGTAATGAGACAGAAACAAATTAAATTGCTTAGAAAAATGTCTCATTACTTTCCTAAAAAATGATCTAGCTTCTGACCTGAATTGTAACGGAGGATAATTATTACATTTTACACGTTTACTTGGGCGTCGTGCACTTATGACGTCACACTTTCTATAAAAAATTAGTATCCATAAAAGGGTGAAAACTCAGTAAGGACAGCAAATTTTGTTTATAGAACTCTGGCGACCGCCCAAATAGGGGCTGTGTTGGGGGGAGCCGGAGTACTGTAACCAAAATCTCTGACCAGTTTGCAGTTATCGACTTTTTGGATTTTATAGCAAGTGTGATGTCATATGTACACGACCCCTTCCTACTATGAGCTTGAGTTTTCAGTGCGTTAATTGCATGCTTGTTTCGAAACTCAGCTGCAGATTTGTTCCAATTGTCAGATTTGTAAACAAAACAAGTCCAGTTGAAGTGAAGTTGAATGAAGCACCAATGTTAGCTCACCCGAAGAGGTATTTGTTGGAATCATTTAATGTTCAACTGGTCATATGGTATTTTATAGTATGGACCCGACTCTAATGTTATATGAAATGTTGCTGTAGTTTCAAGCGTTGAATAGAAGAGTTGTGTTTGGTGTATACTCTGAAGAATATTATCAATTTCCTACAGTATTGTTTGGAGAAGCGAACCCTTCTTGGTTCCTCACAAAAAATCGTTTAGTAAAGTGAAATCTGTATTTTTTTGAAATTGTTACTTACCGCAACCGTTTGATAGATTGAAGCTGAATTAAGTAGTTAGTAATTAGTATAAGATTTCATCATTTTGAAATCAATAAAGCGACCGACTCAATTTTTTTCAATTATAAAAATAATTGGAATATTTTCGATACGAAAATAATTGCTTGACTTCATCATAGTTGCAAACCACAACATTCAGTAGGTAATCGATTGCATTTATTAAATTACTTATCATTAAACCTCAGAATGAACAAATAACAAAAAGATTTATAGAAACTATAGGCTCGATGTTAAAATCCACCAACTGTTATATGATGCTGCAGTACTTGTTGGATGTGGTTTATAAATAAAAATAATAAAAATAAAATGAAAAATATGTAGCGCATGATTTTGTTCAGATAAAAGAAATTGATTTTTCTGTTCATTTTAATTTTTTTTTCGTTGCCTAAAACCACTTTTAAAATTTTTATACAGCAGTGAACACGGGAAATTGCCTTTCGGGTTGAAAATGCACGATACGTTAGGTATTTTACCTGAAAATAAAAATGTAATGCTATGAAAAACCGAGGATATAACCGTAACCTCAAACTTATTTACCTTTAATCGTATATAGATTTACGTAGCTGGATTTTAGTTTTTTTTTCTTGAGGTCGGTATTATGTCTTCCAACTTACCACTAAAAACATTGATTACAGCAAAAAATGAATGAAAACCGTGTTCTCTGCTGGTATTCGTTAATAAAAAATCTAAAACAACTTCCCTCTACTGCGAGATTAACTTCCAATTTTACGATATTACTAGCTTCAAGCCCTGCGGTATCTAGGAAATATTTTCTTCTTTAGTTTATTCATTCCTTTTGAAGAATTTGCATTTGCATGTTAATTGAAAATTCTTGTAAAAGAAGAGGACAAAGTGGTGGTTAGGAAAAACCCATCATTTTTGTTATGTGAACTAGTAAGAGGCCAATTAGATAATCACCAAAACCATCAACTTCTGTAAAAAATTATTTTCCATTTTGAATTGATCGTATCAGCGCCTCGTCAATCAAGAAAAATTTTGCATTTTGTAAGATGATTTTTCTGAAAATGATAACTACTACTACATACAGACAGTTAGAACTTATGTGGAATTTTTTGTATAAGAGAAATATTGAATCATTTCTAATGGGAAATCAGAAGCGAAAATCTTTTAATTTATTTCACACACATTTTCCCTGAGGTATTGGTAACAATTCCGATTTTTTGAAGTTTTGATGTGACATAAGAGCACCGAGCGATGAAAACGATGTTTTTCCAGCGAAGCTTTTGTTGAAGAAATTGTTAATTTCAAAAAAGTACCTCAATAGCTATAGAAAGTCATTGTTTTTTTATCTAGTAGTTGAGCTACTTTTTTGAGATTGAGAATGTTTAGTTTTTTTAACAAACTTTTCGCTAGAAGATAGGTCTGCCGTTTTAGCCGGGATAATTGGTGCCGTAAATTTGAAAATGTTAACGGGCGATTCCACGGACTTCATTATTCCCACGCTTAAAATTCTCAGTAGTTACAAAATGGAATGACCCCAAAATTCATGAAGTAGCGAGTACATTACGTTTTATAGGGGCCATCCATAAATGACGTCCAGTTTTTTCAGTGCTGCCAGCACATTTAAATCGTTAATAACTCGATAAATATGCTTTCTGGTGATTCAAATGTGTGTTGTGCCCCTCTAAATACCCCCTTGGGGGGGGGGGGGGTAGAACACACGTTTGACTCGCTAGAATGCACATTTATCGAGTTATTAACGATTTAAATGTGCTGGCAGCACTGAAAAGACTGGACGTCATTTATGGATGGCCCCTTAAAGTTTATAATTAGACACTTGGCTGCGTACTTTGGCCTTTACCTGGGAGTATAGAAGGCAACCTGATACTAAGCATCTGGCTTCACCAAAGTGTATACATTAGTGATATCTATACGTCGTCATATGGGTTTCAACTCGACACTTAGCTGCGTCCTCGAGTTAAGATTTTCTTATGCAGAGGGCAGCAGTAGCCTGGTGCCGAATTGAAACTTATGTGACGTATACAACTCACTATTGCCTACAATTTGGGGAAAACAGATTTTCAGCACCAGGGTGCCTTCTTTATTCCTAGTTTTAGGGTCCCAAGTACGCAGCCTGGTGCCGACTTCGATCGTGTCAGTGGCGTGACAGTCTTTTGTTTTGATGTTTACAAGAAATACTCGACGTGAAGTTAGCTGCAGTTGCAACCGAAACTACCTTCATTGCAACAAACTCAGCTGATTTGATTCACAAATTTAACAAAATCAGCTGACTTCATTGAAAAGTTAAAAAATCAGCTGATTTTTTTGCAACTGCAGCTAACTGCACGTTGAATATTAGTTGCAAAGATTAAAACAAAAGACTGTCACGCACCTGGATTGTGTTACTAACTAATAATCTCACACCTTCTTAAAGATAGGCGTTGTCAGAATTTCAGCACCAGGCTGCCTTGGTCTGACAAGGTTCTACCGACGAAATGTAAAATTTTTGAAAATGTTTGACGGAAATTCACATTTTTCTTCGATTTTCATACTTGTTTTAATAACTCGAACCTCTAAATATTTACAAATGAAAGTTATGCTGTAATTCTTACAAATACTCGAAAGCGGCTGGACCATTTGACGGCCGACTTTGACCGCTCGTGAGTAGCTTTTGTTTCGCCAGGATGGATAATGGATATCCATTATCCATAGTGAAATTGATAACAATAATTAATTTTAAACTGATGAACATTAAAGCAATGGGCTGAGGCCTGCTTTAACATAAAAAAAATTATTGCGGTACTTCCGCCATTTCAAGCGACTCTGTTGCAAAGCGTTCGCCTTAAAATGAAAGACGACGACGGTGGCAGGACATTTCTCCGCCGCAAATAACGCCCGGGGCGTTAATAACACCCGGGGCGTTATTAACGCCCGCCCGGGTGTTATTAACGCCCGCCCGGGTGTTATTAACGCCCGGGGTGTTAACAACGCCCGCACTCCGGGCGCTAATAACGCTCGGGGTGTTATTAACGCCCGCACTACGGGCGCTAATAACGCCCGGGGTGTTATTAACGCCCGCACGCCGGTCGTTAATAACGCCCAGCTGAATAATTGGATAAACGCTACAAAATGGCACTTTAATGAATAACTTTACTTATAGAGCATGTAACTAGAAGAAGTTGACTAAGGGGAAAATTTTCTTTATACAGAATGTCAATAGAAGGAGTTGACTAGAGGAAAATCTTCCTTATACAGAATGTCACTAGAAGGAGTTTAGTAAGAGGAACATTTTCCTTATACAGAATGTCACTAGAAAGAGTTGACTAAGGGGAAAGTACAGAACGTCACTGGAAGGGATTGATTAGGAGAATCATACAGAATGCCACTTGATGGAAGAATTTTTTTCTCTGCTCTTTTATTTTTAAAAAAGTTGTCAATAAGAAATCAAAAAATTACATGAAAACTTTATGAAAGTCATTGAGCACTACGATTTTGAAATTTAAAAATTTGAGTAAAAGGAATGAATAAAAACAATACAAAACGAGATGTGTACATTGAAATGTCCTAATCTTCTGAACTTAAATAACTTCCAATTTATTCTTAAAGCTCAATAGTGACCGTGTACCGAATTATATAGCTGGGCGTTATTAACACCCGGCGTGCGGGCATTAATAACACCCCGGGCGTTATTAGCGCCCGGAGTGCGGGCGTTTATAACACCCCGGGCGTTATTATCGCCCGGAGTGCAGGCGTTATTAACACCCCGGGCGTTATTAGCGCCCGGAGTGCGGGTGTTATTTGCGGCGGAGAAATGTCACGTCACCAAAGACGACGTATAATGTACCTTTTTCGTTTTGATGTATCATAGTAAAGCGACCCAAGCTTTGCGACCCCTAGTCTTGCTTGGAGTGGCGCAAGTCCTGAAACTGAAATAACATTTCGATAAAATCGTCTCATAAAATTTTTTGTTGTTAATATGTGAGCCAACATATTGCGTTGCTGCCTTTACCTAACTTAGTTTCTATGTATAAAAAAACAGTTGACAGAAAACAGTCGATAGTAACATCTGTATCATCACCCAATCGACATTGTTTTCGTGCATCTAACTTTGTTTTGACAGCAGTGTACCCGCAGCGTAACTATTGGACAACTGAATTAAAGCAAACTAGAACAATTTATGCTAAGTATATTGCGGATATGTCAATATTCATCGCTAAAGGAAAAAACTATAACTGAAAATGTAATTACCATTTTTATAAGAAAAAAAACCTTTTAACATCTGCCAATCAAATTCGAAGACAGGTTTTCATCATTCGAAACAGCATGCGACATACCGTTATTGTGTAAACAATTGGAAATATACCCACAAAATGAGAACTGTAGCAAACATTGAAAGTACGTTATTAGGTTTCCTATGTCTGCACTTTGTTATTTTTATTCAGCGCCAGATTTGTTGACGGTACATGATAATCTTGTAAATAAAAATGTTTCATTGTCGATTGTTGGGATAATTGAAGTAAAAATTAAGAACAAAAAAGGCTTATATACCTTTGTGGATGTTGTTTATTGTAAAAATGATTACTATTATTAACTGCTGTTTTCTTCCCGGCTTGGGATAATTTTGAGACGTCTTACTGCATAAACCGATGAATAGGACAATGTATACAATTTGAATTAAAACAATACTTTGCTTAAATTGCCTATTATATGAGAATTAACAATTTAACAACAGACTTATTACATCTAACAGTATTTCATTTCTAAAACACGGCATGACATCTTTTTCTTTGTTTATCAGTTCCGAAATCAGAACTGTGAGCCGGTTCTCACTAAATTTAAGGTAAATGGCTTACGGTCTGTGCTTTATACTGGTGACTTAAGAGCGTGTCAGATATTTTGACAGTTCTATGTTTTGCGATGTTTTTTCATTGCATATTTCTAAGGCAGTGATCATCAATTTTAAATTCCGAAACATCTACTGTTTGCATAACACATCCCTTTATAGATTCCCATTCTCTGAATCAGAATAAATAATTATTGAGTCTAAGTGTCAAAATTTGATCTGAAAAAACATCGCAAAGTACTCGGCTATGCGATGTTTTTTCAAATCAAATTTTGACACTAAGACTCAATAATAATATATTCTGATTCATAGAATCTATAAAGGCGTGTGTTGTACAAAGAGTAGACGTTTTGGAATTTAAAATTAATGATCATTGCCTTAGAAATATGCAATGAAAAACATCGCAAAATATAGAAATGTCAAAATATCTGACAGCGCTTAACAGTTATCTATACATTTAAAAAAAATTTGTTCACGAGGATTCGTTGTCTCAGGAATTAACATTCGCATATTATGTTAATATCGAAGGCTCAGTTAACGCCCGAAGAATTTTTTTAGATTTCCAGATCCCCCAATTTTGTATTTGACAGTTCTTTCATGAATTCTTTTTCTTAGACAAGACATGACAACCGACGCAACACACAATTCTATTCCCACTGAACAATCTTCTTGTATTGGAAAATATAATAAAACAAAATCTGTGCATTAATTTTTTTTATAATATTGACAACAATGGGACACCGAACACCAAATTTATCGACTGATAAGATGTTTCTGCGAAAATTATGAAGAATGAAAATATATATCTATAAAAGGTTCATTGAACAGAAATTTGTTAACAAACAGACGAAAGTACTTTAGATAAAATAAATACCCTGATAATTGGACCATAAATTGAATAGAAATTGGGGTGTCTACACTCACGATGAATATAATTGAAATATGTTAATTTATATTGTTGTTGAGAAAGGAAAAAGAAACAAAAATTAAAAATAATAAGCAAACGAGTTTCGTATGTGGGATACAAACACAAACTAACGAATTATAATAGAATAGAATGGTCCTGTGTGGCAGTAAATAAGACATTAATCTATCACACAAACGTGTTCGTGTTTTGGTCATCATCATAATAAGACCATTAAATGCCATTTGGTTAAAGGTGGTTTTCAAGGCAAATGAAAGTTACCCAACTTGTAAATCTGATTTAATTCAATTTATAAACTTTTAGACCGAACACACTGAACATGTGAACGTGCCCAACTAGACATCTACACCAAGTTACCTCTTCCACTGACAAAACTAATGAATTTTCCACAATATTATCGTTCCTAATATGGTTATCCCCGAATAAGCCGGGCGTCTTCTATGATTTTCATTTTATTTTGATAAAATAAGCGATTTTAAGATAGACATTGTTCGACATAATCTTGAAAATATTTATACTTTTTTTAAATTCAATTTCAGTTTTATACAATCAAATAATTCGAGCGAATATTCACTTACAGCAGTACCATTGGTACCAACATAATACGATAAATTCCATACATTTTTATAGAGGTTTTATTGATCATATGGCTTACATCTGACATCTTATTTCTCTTAATGTTAGTTTTACAAGTGTATTACATTTTTTATTTAGTCCTTTGTCGATATGTACGATGCATTATTGCTGGGGAGGTTACTTGTAACAAGTTCTCCAAACGTAGTGATAATGTTGTATATTCTGTGCGATCCATTTTTGCTAAGAATGGCCATTATCTTTCCTTACCTTGTTATTTGTCCCGCCATATTATTTGAATACGTTGTTTGTCCAATACAGCGCCATCTATGGTGGACTAGTGGGGATATGCCAGCGTTCTTTCCCATCAATTCTTGAATGCTTGACATTTCTGTCAGGGCATCTTATGCGGGTGATTGTATGCATGAATGTCATTATGATTGTGACGTCACATATGAACAGTGCTAATTAACCAAATTCTTCCGCGAGATGTCGTTAAGACATTGTTTAAAAAACGGACGTCTTTCGGACATCCTGCTCGAAGCGGTAGCGGAGAACGTGACGCAGCCTCCACACCCCAAAAAACGTCCACAAACCCAAAAAACTCCATACAAAAACCTTTGGGACAAGACACGATGCATATGAACTATTGAGTTTTTTCCCCTCGCCCCCTCCCCCTCCAAAAAAAACAACGTCGCAGCAGCTTTCAAACGAGCCCACACTCATCAAAATCGTTTGAAAACGAGCCGAGATATCGCCAATCAAAGACGACCAATTTCTATATAAAAATGGTAAAATTAACTTTGAAAGTAATAACAATTTCATTCCTGTGTTGTGTGTCAACGATCTATGTCTCTATGTATATATCTATCTACTTTTTTTCTCGAGAACCACCCGAGCGATTTCCTTAAAATTTTCAGGGAACGTCAGTCTCGGCCCCAAATTAAAAATTTCACATGCCGCTTTTTCGGGAAAATTCTGGAAAAGCCGTGGCATGTGGTAAAATGGTCAATTTTGAGGGTTTTTTAGGTAATGCTCGGAGTTTTCGAATTTTAGCTCCGAAGTGATAATAGCTACAGAGTTGGTTTCTTCGGGAAAGTTATAGAGTTTGGTCGGAAGAATTTTTTGGGGTCTTAAGTAAATGGCTGCCAGCAGTCAAACTGGCGCCATCTTGAATTTTCCCAAGCAATAAATTAGGGTTTTTTTGGTTTTCGAATTTTAGCTTCGGGATGACAATACTTAGAGAAATGGTTTCTTCGGAAAAGTTTTAGAGTTTGATCAGCAGATTTTTTTGGGATTTTCAGAAATCTGCCAAAGTGACGCCATCTTGGATTTTTGTTAGGTATAAATTAGGCTTCTTTGAGTTTTCGAATTTTATCTCCGGAATGATAACACTTGCAGAGTTGATTTCTTCTAGAAAGTTATAGAGTTTCATCAGGAGAATTTTTTGGAATCATAAGAAAATGGCTGCCAGCTGTCATAGCGTCGCCATCTTGGATTTTCGTTTATGCTTTTACGGTTTTCGAATTCGCCGAAGGTGACACGCAGTGTTCCGAAGGCAACCGAAGGTGACATGAAGTGTTTCGAAGGCAGCCGAAGGTGACACGAAGTGTTCCGAAGGTAGCCGAAGGTGACACAAAGTATTCGGATGGTAGCCGAAGGTGATACGAAGTGTTCCGATGGTAGCCGAAGGTGTTAGAGAACAATTTTTTTCGGAAAGAAAATTTTTTTCAGAGAAAAGTTTTTTTGGAGAAAATTTTTTTTAAGGAAAAGTTTTTTCGGAGAAAAACTTTTTTGGAGAAATTTTTTTTTCTGAGAAAATTTTTTTCGAAGACATTTTTTTTCGGAGAAATTTTTTTCTAAGAAAAAAAATTTTTTTTGAGAAAATATTTTTTCGGAGAGAAATTTGTTCAAAAAACAGCATTCAACAGATATGAGCGGGAAAAAATTTGAATTTTTCGAAACGTATAATTGCAATTAAATAAAAAAATTAAACTGTAAATATTTTTTTCTAGTTCGTAATATCAGCACCTACATATTCATATAAAAAAATTTACAAGCGCGGGGTACCCTTGATATACTCCCTTATAGTTCATAATATCAGCACCTACATATTCATATAAAAAAATTTACAAGCGCGGGGTACCCCTGATAGTTCATATGTAATTTCAAGTTCATAACTCGCTAAGACTCAAATATTCACTCTTTGTAATGTTTGTGTGCACTTAAAGTATCTCACAATGCACGCAACTTTTGCCCAAACTGAATTTAAAGCAAGATGATCCACAAGCACGCATCGTTTGAAGTAAACAAAATCATAACATAGAAGCTAACACAATTAAACAAAAGTGTTAAATATTTACATAGGTGATATTAATGAATGGAAGACATTGTTTTGCTTGTAAAGGCTCATGTCAATACGCATCGTCGTGTGTGTTTGTGAACGAGCTCGAGCAAAACGTACCCAAATAGTGTACGCAAACACTCTGCAACTCTACAATTTCGATCGACAAGTGGAAGGAACTTGTTGTTAAGAAAACATTGTCAGCAAAACAAGCTAAACCAACAACAAAATATGATAGCTACATAAGTAACTCAAACAGATTATTGGCCTAGGTAAATAATTTACGTTTGAATTTTGTAATATTATGGCCGAGTAAATGGGTCTTTTCGAGCGTTGGTGAAACTTTTTGTTCGATGTTTTTGAAATGCATTAACATTTTGAAACACAGAACATTTTATAAGTAATCGTACAGGTCTACATAGCGCTGCGACTGTTCAGTTTAGTGGGTAGGGAAAGGGGTTGACATTTCTGTGAAATAGCGTCACTTTATTTTTTAACGGCTCCTTTGTGTCGAACTAAAACAACTATCGCACGGACGATAAGAATCTAAACAAGTCTTTCCTATCACTTCTTTCGTTTAGCTTGCACAAGATACTCCGTAAAGACGAAACTACTTTTTAATTTCAACCGGTTTTTTCCATCAGATTCGTATATAGTTTTTATGCATAAATAACATTTGTACACCTTTAATGTATAAATGATCTCTCATCTACAAATACGACCTTATGGGCAATACACGGAGTTTCATTCATAAAATCTATTCATTGAAACAAATCATTCAATCATTTGTTTGTTATGAGTGTTTTCAATAAAAAGGCGGAGGCGTTTTTATTTATTAATTTTTTTATTTTGGATATTATAACGTGTCTATCGGAGAGTGGAGTTGCTGAATTATACATATATTGGTAAATTGGTATACGATTTTCAGTTCACATTAAAACTTCGAAATCAAAATTCAGTTTAGACAATTACAATAGATTTTCTGTTTATGATTGTCTCTATCAATTATTGTTGTGTTATGGTTATGAATCCACTTTTATGGCTGTGACTGTATTTAAGAGATGATAAAATACAAATTATTATGAACCAATGAACCCAATGGTGAGTTATATCTTTGAAGAGTATCTGATTACACTTTTTTCTAGATATGTTTTTGAAATTGTGTTTTGTGATGACAACATCTAGAAGAGGCTTTTGTGTTTTTTTTATTATTTCATATGTACATTAATAGTTGGAAAGAAAACATTAATTTTTTTTTTCATATTCCATTTTATCTCATCAAATTAGGTACTAGTCCATACACAACCTCCTATTAATTTTATTTATGAGTAATGATCTAATATGGTGAATAGTGGGCGTGATCGTATATCAAATTTTTGTAGGTTACGACTATTATAGTTCTTTTTTTCTTCAATAAATTCGTTTTGATTTATTGGAAGGAGAAATTTTCATTTTTCTATTTGTGAACTTTTTTTTTTACAAATAAATTGATTTCTTTCTTTGATTTGTTGATTTATTCGATTTCCTAAGCCTGCAAAGTATTCGATTTTGAATGACACATAAAACTTGTTTCAACGACAAGAATATTAGTTTTTATAACGTTATAAAATTAATGCGAGTACATAATCCATCAAGCTTAAGAAAAATAATTTACTATTCGACTTTTAACTGCGAATTAACAAAAAAACAAGATAGCTATTAAGTTATTAAAGCCAAAGAAAGAATGACTTAACACAAGGCAAGGTATACGATATTTTATATAAAAACACTCATTAACTTCCACGATGCGTCGTAAAATAACATAATAACGGTGAAATTGTGAAATAAAATTAGAAGAAGCAGCTCAAAACAGGACAAAGCTTAAACGAAATTATCGATAAAGTTGCATTTTGCAGCAATAAAGAATGCAGCGTTAGTCGGAGCTAATCTAGCATCCCAGAACCGATAAAATTCGCAATGTGTCGTAAGAAAACATACACTCCACTAGGCTACCTTTCCTATTACCAACTAGTCTTCAGAGTTACCCAGAGCTGTCATGTTATCATACTATGACATAGTTTTTAATATTGTTGTTATAGGATCGTAGTAAACCTTTCAATAGAAAAAATGGTTTTGTCCAATAAAAATAATAAATGTTTCAATAAAAAAAAATTTTTACAATGAAAATATTAAATGTCCAATAAAAAAAATAAATTTATTTTGTAAAAGGAAAATATATTTTTTTATTGGTCATTAAATATTTTTATTGGACAAAAATTATTTGTTATTGGACATTTATTATTTTTATTAGACATTCATCATTTTTTTATTGGAAGGTAAGTAAAAACCCGCTGTTATATGGGCTGTGATATGGCATCACGCTTTAGTCGAATCCTCTCTTCCTCCCTTAGTAACTTGCGTACTAAACCAGGCAAAGAGACGTTTTCTGAAGCTGAATCATACAGTTTGACATCTTCTTAAAGACATGGAACGAATTCTAGATAGATACACGCAACGATACATCGCAAACAACATGTGTACATAGCTACTCACAATTTAGTGAGCAAAATTGAGAAGGCGTTCAAATCAATTAAAAGAGCTGCTAAGCATTTTAACATCGATGATAAGCTGATTGATTGGATTGAATTCATGCTGGAAAGCAGATCAATCAAATCAGAGTTTATGAACTCGCAAAAAATGGGCATAGTCGACAAAGGATGTCTACGAGGTTGTGTACTGTCACCCATTCTATGCAATATGGTGATTGAAAGTCTCCTGAGAACCCTAGACAAAGGAGGTTATAATGCGGAAGTATTCGCCGATGATTTAGTCATGCTAATCGGTACATTCGAAAATACTTTAAACTCGCTTGTGAAGTCTGCACTATCCATAGTAGAGAAATGGTGTACCGAAAACAGCCTCTCGGTAAATCCCGAAAAAACGAAGTTAGTTCTGTTCACGAACAAAAACATTGTGAAACTAAATCTGCTAAAACTAAAAGGCCTTCAGCTACATCTTTCAGACCAGGTGAAATTCCTGGGCATAATTCTAGATAAAAACCTCAGCTGGAAACAGCACGTTGATGTTGAAGAAAGAATAAAAAAAGTAACTAAGATCTACTGCCAATGTAGAGCGGCTTTTGGTGAGACTTGGGGATTAAAACCCAGAGTGATTCACTGTTTTTACACAGTCATAATGCCGATCCTTTATTACGGCAGCCTGTTGTGGTACCATAAAATAAAATGTAAGAGGGTCAAAAGAGACCTAGAACATGTTCAAAGAATGATTCTCTTGGGGATTACAGGTGTCATGAAATCCACCCCAACAAAAGCTCTAGAGATCCTAATGGACACTCTCTCTGTAGATCTCTTTGGCGAGCGAGAATGTTGAAACAAAATAGTTAATTGCTGGAAAAACTCCACCAAAGGTCACGCAAACATCCTAATTGCTAATGAGAAACACATCAACACATCATCAATGCACTCAGATAAATGCATCCCAAGATATTTTTTTGGTTATAACTTCAGAGTTCTTACGCCACAGAGAAAGTTCTGGGCCGGTGGAAATACGCTCAGAGAAGAAAACCTTAATTTTTACACAGAGGGTTCAAAAACTCACCATGGATCTGGTTTAGGGATCCACCCTACGAACCCCCAGATAAACTTGTCCCAACCGTTGGATTCTTATACAACCATTAGTTGCCGGAACATGCGCAATTAAAAAATCTTGTTAATCTGTTAACTGTTAATCTCACAAGGCACTAGGAATAGACAAATCAATATATGCTCTCACAGCCAAGAATGCCTACAGGCACTCAATGGGCATTGTTTCACCTCAAAACTCATGATTGAATGCATAAATCTGCTACATACTCTATCTAACAACAATAGAGTGAGTCTATCTGGGTCCCAGGAAACAGCAATATAAAAAGTAGTGAAATGACTACGCTCTCAGACCCGTTCGTTGAAAGCTTTCATTGTTCTTTGTCCGAACGAATTTCCGCGGAAGAATTTGGTTAATTGGCTATAAACAACAACATCATAAATTCTGGAAAGAACTACATAACTGTAAACACAACGATCATCGACGAAAATTCAGGGAAGATCTAAGAATAGCCATAGGAATCTCGACAGAATGAAGTAATTGTAAATTTGATTGTAAAATATTTTTGTGTAATTGAGACCAATAAACAAAACTAACTAACGTACGTGCTTCGGGAACAGTCCCTTTCGTTGTTGGTTGTTATCATTTAAACAAGTATGTCTGCGCAAGATAAAGACAAAGAAGAAGAAACTAATGAGCAAATAATTTTCGTGGAATTTTTTACCACAGTATTCAGTGAATTTAATGCATTTAACCTAAATTTCTATCCTTCTCTTTGCTTATACCTAGTTTAATGGATGAATTCTTTTTTCGGACGTTATCTTTTCTTTGGTATCCAAAGAATTTTTTGTTTGTTTCTTTCAGGTACTTGAAAATCTGATTTTATCTGAATGTTATTTTGAACTTGAACCTAATCCTTCCTAGCCGCATTTTGCAGACTTCGTTTTTCTGATCGGTTGTGAAACGCATTTTTGTCAAAATATTTTATTATTTCAGTCTAAAATTAACGCTTTTTTTTTGAAACGTGTTATACCTCTTGGCAGAATTATAAACGTCATGAAATTCGTCACGATGAAACATTATATCGGAATAAGTAATAATAATAATCCCAATGGCACCAATTAGTCGAGAACAGCACTGTTAAGTGTCCGGTTCGACTGCCGGGGTGTTACACTGAATAACTGCCAGCTAGTGTGGATTCGTGTGGATAACGTGTAATCCGAACCACGCATCGATTGAAGGATTATTTCTTTTACGATTTTGTCGCGCGCTAGTATATCTAACGGTATGGTTTTTTTTACGTTTACACACACCTTAATATAGCAGCTGGATAAGAATCTGCTTTTTTCGTACACAGTGCATCGAATATGGGTGATGTCATACTTCGTTGTGTACAAATCGTTGCGATTCCTACCCCAACTACCCATTTTTGCAGCTTGGGTGAGCTTGGGAACGTTACTTTCATGATAAGCGTTGAAGAAAAATCCTATACAGAATTTGTCCACACCGGGGTTTGAATACCCGGGTTCTTAGTGGAAAGCCAGTACGTAACCACTGAGCTAACCCGTTCGGAATAATTGAATATATTGGTAATGCTTACAAACGCTACATGAACATATTTGTACGTTTTGCAATGCAGCCTCAAGTTAAGCTCGTACGAAGTCTAAAGAAAAAACGCATACTGTATGCAGCGTTTGTTGTGTTGGTGTGTATAGTGTATACATATCAAGTAACGATCATCACATAGTAAGTAATGATTGTTACTTGATGTGTACAACAACAACGAAGTGTTGTGTATTTAAACTGTGTGTATGCACAAAATTTCTAACAACTCTACTATTTCGTGGAACAAACAAAACTTTTGGAAATTTAGCGGAAAAATCTCAAAGTGTCAGTGCGAGTGGAAAAACTGCAAACGTTAAAATCGTTCTGCCACTCCTTGCCTGTCGTAAAGTTTCAAAAATATTTTTAATAAGGTGTAAGAAACTGTCTTTTGTCAGACTTAAATATCTCAAAGTTCGCGTACGGGACTTGAGTAATCATCCTCGGAGCGGTAGCGGCGCCATCTTGGATTTTCGTTTATTCTTTTTCAGTTTTCGAATTTTAGCTCCGGAATGACACTACTTCGAGAGATGGTATCTTCTAGAAAGTTATAGAGTTTGGTCAGTAGAACTTTTTAGCATTTGAAAAAAATGGCTGCCAACTGTCAAAGTGACACCATCTTGGATTTTTTGCTAAATTCTGAATAAGAATACCTAGATGATGATGATGAACTGCATTTTATTGTCTTCTATCTTCTAGATGACATGGAAAAAGAGTGTCTGTGACTGCTGTCATAGACCTCGTTAAAAAACCATCAAAACGTTACAATACAATAAATTAAGCGTATCTGTACAAATGTCTAAATCGAAAAGTAAAAAATCAAAAAAACGTCAAAAAGCGAACATAGATAAGAAAAAATCAAGTTCAACAAACAACAAATAGTTAAGATCGAGTAAATCTAAGTCAAAAATATCAACAAAAAACTTTAACAAATAGTTAAGATCGAGTAAATCTAAGTCAAAAATCTAAAGAAAAAAAATTCGTCAAAAGTGAAAAAGCAAATTCAACTAAAGCGTATCGTCAAAAATAGTATATCGTCGTAAATCGTATCAAATAAATCAGTCGTCATAGAATACGTCGTCGTGTTATCATCGAAGTGGAGCCAGAATGTAATAACGGCCAGCCAATTACAGAAACTCCGGCGAAAAGTAAACTGTGCAATCAGAAAATAAATTTAATTTTTTGGAAAACATCAGATAAATGGAAAAGGTTAATCACCGGGTAAGTGCTTTCGGTTTTAAATGATATTTGTGAAAAGAAAGCACCAAAACAAACACATCACCCAACAAGGCCGAAGGTACCGAACACCGAGTCATCAAGCTTGTGGACTTCTCTTCTGAATTCACGTGACGGAAGGGTCGGATCGATGTGGTTGGCAGCAATATTAAATAGTCGACATGCGAAGTTTAGTGGTGAGAATTGTGAATACTCGTGGGAACTACCAGTGATTCTAATCAGTGAAGATCTACGTAGAATTCGCGTGCCATCGTTCAATATGAGTTTATCACGGATAAACTGACAGTTTAGTTTCCCTGTGAGAACATCATGAATGAAAAATATCGCTGCATCGGTCCGACGTCTCAAAAGTGAAACGAGCTGAAGACGAATACGATATGGATTAGATTCGCCTTCGACTCGACGATCACGGTTTGCATATAAAACGAACTGTCTTTGGAAACTTTCTATGGATTGGATGTGAACCGAGTGTTTTCTGCCTGACAGGAAGGAACAGAAGAATCAAATTGCATAGCTGGTATTTGACGATTGACATCTTCGTCACTAATCGGGCTGAACGAATAACGTCGAATGCTTTGTGTATGTCAGCAAGGAAGATATCGGTTTATTGGTTGTTGTCAAAGGATTCGTGAACCAATATCGATAACTCCATCAGGTTAGATTCAACTCTTCGACCTGGGAAGAATCCATATTGAATCGGTGTTGAATGCGGGAAAACGTTGTACTTCAAATGTTCCACAATCACAATCTCAAACACTTTGGCACAGTTAGGGGCGAGGCATACCCCACGGTAATTAGTGACATCACTCTTCTTGCCTGACTTAAATACTGGAGTTAAGTGACCCATTTTCCAGCGATCAGGGTAGTGACGTTCCATTAATGACTTCGAGTAAATCATCACTAGTGGATGGGACAATTCATCTGCACATTCACGGAGGAACAGGGGAGCCATCTTATCTGGGCTAACACCTTTGCTTAAGTCCATACTCAAAAGGATTTTCTTCACGATATCATGGGTGATCGTGATGTTTGTGAAGCCAATATCTTCTCTACTGTTAATGAACGAGATCAGTTCAACCATCTCTTTGTCATCATCGGGGTATAGCTTGTATACGGAAGCAAAATATTTGGCAAACAAGTTCGCTTTTTCAGTGTCATTCGTTGCAACTTCATCACACTTGGCGATTTCACCAGGTAGGATGGTTTTCTTATATTTTGAATTGATGTAGTTCCAGAACTTTTTTGGCTGTTTCTTATAGGTAGATGCGAGATCACGCAGAAAGGTGTTATACAGATCTTCACGGTATCTTTCAAATTCATTCTTAACAGCAATGAATGAAGAGTTGTCTGCATTTTTCGGGTCAATGGCAGATCGGTTGAGGAACTTTTTATACTCACGGTTACGCCTGTTCTTCAGATTAATCAGTTTGCCATCAAACCATATCGGATGATTCGACAAACGAAGCGTTGCCTTTGGTACAAGGAGATCAAGGATCCGGTAGCACTCGTCATTGAAAGCATTCAACATCTTGTCTGAATTCTTTCCATCAAACAGGGCGTCGAAATCAATTTTTGCAAGTTCTTCACGGATTAAGCCGTATGGAGCCTTCTTGAAGCAATATATCTGCTCAGTGGATGGTGAGGCAGAATAAACAGCTGGTTCACATTCGATCAAACATTGAGTTTGCACGTGCGCAACGTCCTGTGATGAACCTGGGATCAGTGGAAGATCAGCTGGACTGACAAGGAACAGCTCAGGCATGTTGGTGTAGACGAGGTCGAGAACATTTCGTGATGAGTTCTGTAAGTCGGACATTTGAAATAGACCGCAGCTCAGAAGAGTTGAAGTCATCTCTCGCAATGTTAGCCTGAATCGATGTAGAGTCTCCAATCAGCGGCAAAAAATCAAATCCATCTTCGTTGGCGTGCTATTTAACAGAAGACATGTTAAAATCACCGATGGCAAGAAAGATGTCGCCATGATTAATCATCGAATGTGCAGCTTTAATTGCTCTCAAATGGGATGAATAAACTTCTTCAGAGGATCCGTATTGAATGTATAATCCATATACGTAGAAGTTGGAGTTAGTTGACCGAAGATGAATTCTTATGCAAATGGCTTCGAGTGGTTTTAGTTCCGGTACATCAACAATTTCACTGTCATATTTAGAATCAACTGCGATCAGCACACCTCCAGCTTTGCTAGCACTAATGTTCGAGTCCTCTCTATCTTTACGGTAAACGATGAAACGCTGATGAAAGAACTCAGCACTAAATTTGTTCTTATCTAACCATGTCTCAGACAGGACGATCAGATCATAGTCGCACGTTGTTGACAGCAGAATATCGTCTTTCTTGCTACTCATCCCTCGAATGTTGTTGTAATATAGAGACATACGAGAATTCGACAAAACAGGATTCATTTCAACCGAATCAGAGGGTTCAATTACGTCAGTTTGTTGGCTAAAAAAGGCATAGATGAACTTCTAGATGAGGTCCGGTCTATCCATGGTTTTATAGTCACATGATCTGGCCAAAAAGTGGCTTTCGATATGATTTCGGAGATAGCATCATCGGTCTCTATCTTAAAGTTAATGTGTCTCAGCGCCGAAATGTCCTGTCCGCGTTTCGTCAGCCTGCGTATCTTTATACGCTTCCTGTCAATGAGAGCATTTGCAGCTATGTAGTCAGTAATCCTTGCGGGCGTGACACTTATATCGAACGGCGAGATATGGAACGTTTTGTCGAGACTAGTTCGTCGAATATTTCCTCCAAGCAAGTGTAAACTGTTCATAATTGAATTGTTGGTGTTGGACGGTTGATCCATGGCATTCGTTAAAGGGCGGTTGATTGCCAAAAGACCACTAGTAATAGAATCGTGAGGACAGTGTGTGGAATCAATAACAACTGGATGGGATTCTATCACCGAGGAATTGGTTCCATTTGTATTTGCATCGATACTTTCTAAATGTCGATTACGTAGAAATTGAGCGGACCGGTCATTATCATCCTTGGTATTCAGTAAACGTTGAACTGGAGGACAATAGGTGTTCAAGTCGATTGTACACAGCTTGTTCTCGATGGATTCACATTTATCGTTGATCTGTTGTAATTTGTCCACTGCAATTGAATCCACTACCGGAGAGCTGATTTGCTGTTGAATATTTTTCGAATTTAAAATACGGGAAACAGACTCGATATTGTGTAGCACATCCATGTTCTTCAGGTTGACCTC
>CM055403.1:70900623-70945826 GCA_029228625.1 Pseudolycoriella hygida
TGATGTGTACAACAACAACGAAGTGTTGTGTATTTAAACTGTGTGTATGCACAAAATTTCTAACAACTCTACTATTTCGTGGAACAAACAAAACTTTTGGAAATTTAGCGGAAAAATCTCAAAGTGTCAGTGCGAGTGGAAAAACTGCAAACGTTAAAATCGTTCTGCCACTCCTTGCCTGTCGTAAAGTTTCAAAAATATTTTTAATAAGGTGTAAGAAACTGTCTTTTGTCAGACTTAAATATCTCAAAGTTCGCGTACGGGACTTGAGTAATCATCCTCGGAGCGGTAGCGGCGCCATCTTGGATTTTCGTTTATTCTTTTTCAGTTTTCGAATTTTAGCTCCGGAATGACACTACTTCGAGAGATGGTATCTTCTAGAAAGTTATAGAGTTTGGTCAGTAGAACTTTTTAGCATTTGAAAAAAATGGCTGCCAACTGTCAAAGTGACACCATCTTGGATTTTTTGCTAAATTCTGAATAAGAATACCTAGATGATGATGATGAACTGCATTTTATTGTCTTCTATCTTCTAGATGACATGGAAAAAGAGTGTCTGTGACTGCTGTCATAGACCTCGTTAAAAAACCATCAAAACGTTACAATACAATAAATTAAGCGTATCTGTACAAATGTCTAAATCGAAAAGTAAAAAATCAAAAAAACGTCAAAAAGCGAACATAGATAAGAAAAAATCAAGTTCAACAAACAACAAATAGTTAAGATCGAGTAAATCTAAGTCAAAAATATCAACAAAAAACTTTAACAAATAGTTAAGATCGAGTAAATCTAAGTCAAAAATCTAAAGAAAAAAAATTCGTCAAAAGTGAAAAAGCAAATTCAACTAAAGCGTATCGTCAAAAATAGTATATCGTCGTAAATCGTATCAAATAAATCAGTCGTCATAGAATACGTCGTCGTGTTATCATCGAAGTGGAGCCAGAATGTAATAACGGCCAGCCAATTACAGAAACTCCGGCGAAAAGTAAACTGTGCAATCAGAAAATAAATTTAATTTTTTGGAAAACATCAGATAAATGGAAAAGGTTAATCACCGGGTAAGTGCTTTCGGTTTTAAATGATATTTGTGAAAAGAAAGCACCAAAACAAACACATCATCCAACAAGGCCGAAGGTACCCAACACCGAGTCATCAAGCTTGTGGACTTCTCTTCTGAATTCACGTGACGGAAGGGTCGGATCGATGTGGTTGGCAGCAATATTAAATAGTCGACATGCGAAGTTTAGTGGTGAGAATTGTGAATACTCGTGGGAACTACCAGTGATTCTAATCAGTGAAGATCTACGTAGAATTCGCGTGCCATCGTTCAATATGAGTTTATCACGGATAAACTGACAGTTTAGTTTCCCTGTGAGAACATCATGAATGAAAAATATCGCTGCATCGGTCCGACGTCTCAAAAGTGAAACGAGCTGAAGACGAATACGATATGGATTAGATTCGCCTTCGACTCGACGATCACGGTTTGCATATAAAACGAACTGTCTTTGGAAACTTTCTATGGATTGGATGTGAACCGAGTGTTTTCTGCCTGACAGGAAGGAACAGAAGAATCAAATTGCATAGCTGGTATTTGACGATTGACATCTTCGTCACTAATCGGGCTGAACGAATAACGTCGAATGCTTTGTGTATGTCAGCAAGGAAGATATCGGTTTATTGGTTGTTGTCAAAGGATTCGTGAACCAATATCGATAACTCCATCAGGTTAGATTCAACTCTTCGACCTGGGAAGAATCCATATTGAATCGGTGTTGAATGCGGGAAAACGTTGTACTTCAAATGTTCCACAATCACAATCTCAAACACTTTGGCACAGTTAGGGGCGAGGCATACCCCACGGTAATTAGTGACATCACTCTTCTTGCCTGACTTAAATACTGGAGTTAAGTGACCCATTTTCCAGCGATTAGGGTAGTGACATTCCATTAATGACTTCGAGTAAATCATCACTAGTGGATGGGACAATTCATCTGCACATTCACGGAGGAACAGGGGAGCCATCTTATCTGGGCTAACACCTTTGCTTAAGTCCATACTCAAAAGGATTTTCTTCACGATATCATGGGTGATCGTGATGTTTGTGAAGCCAATATCTTCTCTACTGTTAATGAACGAGATCAGTTCAACCATCTCTTTGTCATCATCGGGGTATAGCTTGTATACGGAAGCAAAATATTTGGCAAACAAGTTCGCTTTTTCAGTGTCATTCGTTGCAACTTCATCACACTTGGCGATTTCACCAGGTAGGATGGTTTTCTTATATTTTGAATTGATGTAGTTCCAGAACTTTTTTGGCTGTTTCTTATAGGTAGATGCGAGATCACGCAGAAAGGTGTTATACAGATCTTCACGGTATCTTTCAAATTCATTCTTAACAGCAATGAATGAAGAGTTGTCTGCATTTTTCGGGTCAATGGCAGATCGGTTGAGGAACTTTTTATACTCACGGTTACGCCTGTTCTTCAGATTAATCAGTTTGCCATCAAACCATATCGGATGATTCGACAAACGAAGCGTTGCCTTTGGTACAAGGAGATCAAGGATCCGGTAGCACTCGTCATTGAAAGCATTCAACATCTTGTCTGAATTCTTTCCATCAAACAGGGCGTCGAAATCAATTTTTGCAAGTTCTTCACGGATTAAGCCGTATGGAGCCTTCTTGAAGCAATATATCTGCTCAGTGGATGGTGAGGCAGAATAAACAGCTGGTTCACATTCGATCAAACATTGAGTTTGCACGTGCGCAACGTCCTGTGATGAACCTGGGATCAGTGGAAGATCAGCTGGACTGACAAGGAACAGCTCAGGCATGTTGGTGTAGACGAGGTCGAGAACATTTCGTGATGAGTTCTGTAAGTCGGACATTTGAAATAGACCGCAGCTCAGAAGAGTTGAAGTCATCTCTCGCAATGTTAGCCTGAATCGATGTAGAGTCTCCAATCAGCGGCAAAAAATCAAATCCATCTTCGTTGGCGTGCTATTTAACAGAAGACATGTTAAAATCACCGATGGCAAGAAAGATGTCGCCATGATTAATCATCGAATGTGCAGCTTTAATTGCTCTCAAATGGGATGAATAAACTTCTTCAGAGGATCCGTATTGAATGTATAATCCATATACGTAGAAGTTGGAGTTAGTTGACCGAAGATGAATTCTTATGCAAATGGCTTCGAGTGGTTTTAGTTCCGGTACATCAACAATTTCACTGTCATATTTAGAATCAACTGCGATCAGCACACCTCCAGCTTTGCTAGCACTAATGTTCGAGTCCTCTCTATCTTTACGGTAAACGATGAAACGCTGATGAAAGAACTCAGCACTAAATTTGTTCTTATCTAACCATGTCTCAGACAGGACGATCAGATCATAGTCGCACGTTGTTGACAGCAGAATATCGTCTTTCTTGCTACTCATCCCTCGAATGTTGTTGTAATATAGAGACATACGAGAATTCGACAAAACAGGATTCATTTCAACCGAATCAGAGGGTTCAATTACGTCAGTTTGTTGGCTAAAAAAGGCATAGATGAACTTCTAGATGAGGTCCGGTCTATCCATGGTTTTATAGTCACATGATCTGGCCAAAAAGTGGCTTTCGATATGATTTCGGAGATAGCATCATCGGTCTCTATCTTAAAGTTAATGTGTCTCAGCGCCGAAATGTCCTGTCCTTGTTTCGTCAGCCTGCGTATCTTTATACGCTTCCTGTCAATGAGAGCATTTGCAGCTATGTAGTCAGTAATCCTTGCGGGCGTGACACTTATATCGAACGGCGAGATATGGAACGCTTTGTCGAGACTAGTTCGTCGAATATTTCCTCCAAGCAAGTGTAAACTGTTTATAATTGAATTGTTGGTGTTGGACGGTTGATCCATGGCATTCGTTAAAGGGCGGTTGATTGCCAAAAGACCACTAGTAATAGAATCGTGAGGACAGTCTGTGGAATCAATAACAACTGGATGGGATTCTATCACCGAGGAATTGGTTCCATTTGTATTTGCATCGATACTTTCGAAATGTCGATTACGTAGAAATTGAGCGGGCCGGTCATTATCATCCTTGGTATTCAGTAAACGTTGAACTGGAGGACAATAGGTGTTCAAGTCGATTGTACACAGCTTGTTCTCGATGGATTCACATTTATCGTTGATCTGTTGTAATGTGTCCACTGCAATTGAATCCACTACCGGAGAGCTGATTTGCTGTTGAATATTTTTCGAATTTAAAATACGGGAAACAGACTCTGTGTAGCACATCCATGTTCTTCAAGTTGACCTCTTGACAACTAGATTTTATATTCAGTACAGCTTCGGTGTTCTCATTAATCTTGCGAGTTAAATAGTCGAATGATGTCCAAGTGTTTTGTTCAAATCCATGGAGCAGATGATATAATTCACTGTTCTCCGCTAGTAATGTTGGTTGGTTGAATGAAAAAGACCAATTCTGGGGGTCTTCCATCAATGAGGATTTTCTGCGACAGCTCGGGAGGGCATTGTGATTAATTGTTGTATTAAATGATAAAGGTGTAGGAGTAGATTGTATCCGGCTATCAATCGCATTCAATTTTTCCATCACTGATGATGTCGTCTGGTTTTCATTCTTTGATCGAACCAATTCCTTATCGTCTACTTTCGCCTGTAAGTTCACAAGATTACGATTTATTGCTGATAATTCCACCCGGATGTCATTGTGATAAGTCTCATTAGTGTTGACCATCTGCTGTCTCATTTCATTGTCATTCGAATTCAATAGATAGTTTGATTTCTTCAGGAAAGTTATGAAAAACAAATTTTTTTGAGAAATTTTTTTTTTCTAGAAAATTTTTTTTGAAGAAAAATATTTTCGGAGAAAAATTTTTTTTGGAAGAAAAATTTTTTTTGAGAAAATTTTTTTTTCGGAGAAAACTTTTTCAAAAAAGAGAGAAAAGAAAAAAATTTGCGAGAGAAATTTTTTTTGAGAAAGAATTTTTTTCAGAATATTTTTTTTTCGGAGAAAACTTTTTTTTCTAGAAAATTTTTTTTGGAGAACATGTTTTTTTGACTTTTTGAAAATTTGACTTTTATTTCTTATTGCATAGATTGTTTAGAGTAAATTTAAATTTTTGCGTGTAAAAACTGAGAGTGTTGAAAAATTATTTCGTTGGTGGATCCGGCATTTGTGACGCTATTTTTTTTAACAAAACGTGATTTTGTTTCAAAGAAAGCGATCTAATTTTTTCAGGAAATCAAATAAGCGGACCTACGGACTGCGTCACACTCTACCTTTGAAGAGGTTTTTTTTGTGATGTTTTATTTCCGAATTTATAATTATATGTGTTTCTGTAAAATTGAGTTCGTTTATTGAGTTTTATATTAATTTGGTGGAAAAAATTTATAAATTAAAAATTGTTTTCGACACGAAACTTTTAATTATATTCCCAGACGATTCATAAAATAAATCATAAAATATGTAAATAGTACATCATTAAAAATGGTTTTTAATTGAGATAATAATGTGTCAGTTCTAATTAAAAATAAAATTATAAATAATCAAAATATGCAAATAAAGCCATTCAAACATTTCATCATAAAACTATTCTCACATAATATTCAAATATTGACCTTTTCATTGAATTTAGGAACGAAATTGACTCAAAAAAAAACATTTTCTTTTCTATTGTGTTACTCTGTACTTGTAATATTACTTTTGTCATTAATTCATCTGTAACATAACATTTCACGGTATCTTATCAAAAATTTATCAACGAAATATCATTAATCACAGTCCTCGTCAACAAAAATTATTTGAGATCTATTTATGAGTTTCCTGGGTTCCATTATAAAATAAACCAAAAAAAATGTTCTTTTTTACTAAGTCCATGTATTTATTGAATCAGCTCGCGATCTCGTTATTTCTATGTAAAAATCTATTTAACATAATTTCATGAATTTCATTTTAATAACAATTATTCAAAGAAATCGTGAGAACTTTTTTAGTTTTCCACCTTATATCGCCTTATAGATACATTTTAGTCATTGTATCATTATACCATGCACTGACTTTATACATAAATAAAAAAACTAAAAGACTTAATATAATGTTGTATAGTTAGCCTGTAAGAGGAACTTACACGAACAAAAAATTTGGGCTGTGAAGTGTGACCAATTACATGTACTTTTCATTAGTTCCCCCTTAGACATGTATTCTTTTATCCTCTTCGTACCAATTCAATTTGTGTCGTAATGTACCATGGTGCTATCCTCATCAGTTTAGCTGTCAAGTTGAATTGCACCGATGCCCTCTTCGGTCTGTACATTTATAGCAACATATACTATTTATATGAAACCCCCCCGACTAATATGATCTCTACACAAAACACATCAGCCATATATGTACACTTATTGCCGTAAATATATATTTTTACATTATATATGACTTTTGAATGGCGATGGTTAGGCTATACAAACTCTTAAACGAAACCGTATGAAAGGATAGATGGTTTTCTGTTTATATATAGTTGACTTGTGTCATCGGGTCAAGTGGATGGATGGCTGCACAGCTTGGAAGGATATGCTAATGGATTATACATCATTGATTTTTACGTTGACAGGATGGGTAAATAAATTAGGAAATTCATTTATTTTCTTAAAATGAAACTTATTTTAACTTTTGATTTATAATGTGGGAATTACTTGAACAGTCAGTACAATTATTTCGTCAGATGAGTTATTCAGAAAATATCAGCCAAAAAGTGTGCTTTTGTAGCAGAAATTTTGTAAATTGCATAACGATGTTTTATTACTTGTTTCCAGCCTACGTAAGATCTAAATTTATTTCTAAAGGCTTTTAAAACTCTAGTCGTAAAAATAAAATAAAAAAGGTATAAAAAATATCGGACGTTATATTTGCTATTGCTTGTGATTTGTTATAATACCCCCGTACGAGGACGAAGCGTACGATGAAATAATTTCTGGAATAAATATCCCGTACACAAAAAATCCACCAGAAAATAGATTAATTTCATGAGCCCAGATTTTCGTCTGCACAAATATTCATTTCTGCAATAAAAAAAGTCGATGCGAATACTTAAAACGGTTCGAACTAAAATCTGCGAGTCCTAAATACCACCGGACGTCTATTGGACTCGGATTTCTTCCCTACAGCTCTAAATTGGGGCGTTGAAAAAGTTTTGCATGACTAAATTCGGACAGAGGGCGAATAAGCTCATCTGGGAATGTGACGAAAAGATATCACAGCCGAACGTGTCATTCTTGTCATTCAAAAAAGACTATACTTTCTGTTCCATAAGTGAAATAGATGAAATTTCCCTCTGGCAGACCCGGCGAAATTGAATTTTGTAAAAGTCTGAAAGTATTTAGACTTTTATGATTTTTCGCCTTTGTTGTTAACGCTTCATCTGTGTCGTTATACGATCAATTTACTAAAGTTCCTTATTCCTTTTTATTTTTTTTTACATTTTTTGATAGCTAAAGTAGAGGTTACAATCTCAATCGTTAATAAATACGTTCTATCCGTTTTGAAATCAAATATAAAACATTTTGTAAGTAAATAACAGAACAGAAAGTTTCGTAAAAGCAATTTCTAAGTCAAATACATGAGAAACTTTACTATATTTCTTTTCGACAAATTTTCTTTTGTCGTAAAATAAAAAACTGACGATTTGATTCATAATTCTGCTGAATCAGGAAAAATATCGATACATTATGTGTTCTTCATAATCTCACAGCACTGTACGAAACAAAATGTACCTGCCCTGTTCTTCTATATATTTCATTATTAGTCATGACCCCATAAAACATATAGAAATGAAAAATAATGTTTCTTTGTTTAAACAATTGATTTCCGGTCTCACGTCAAAATTGCTTTTTCGCTTACTGTTTGCATTAAGCTAAAAAAAATATAAGAAATGTACAAGTGTGTGCTTCTTATGATTCTTATTCCACACAAGTCGCGGAAAGAAACAAAAAGATTCACTCTGACGCTTCTTGTTGACTATTATTAAGTTGATTTTCAGATTTAATTCTATTGAATGAAAAACTATTTCAGGAGCGAAAACGAGAAATCGTTTTTCTTCGGATAATTAAGAAGTAATTTATCTTTTAATGCTTTTATTAAATCAGTGGAAATATATGCTGCTTCCAAGGAGTTGCTATATAATGAGATAATTTTGTAATTGGAAAAAGCTTTATATCGGAACTTCTTATTTTACATTGGATGTAGTTATAATATCTGTGACTCTTAGCTTTGCATTGTTAACAACTCTTTGATAGTAAATTTTGTCTAACAAGAGCACAACCGATAAAAGCGATGTTTTTCCATAGTAATTTTGAAAATGCCAAAATTAAGGAAGTAGGGAGTACATTACGCTATATGAGTTTATAATTTGACGGCTGGCTGTGTACTTGAGTCCTGTATCTAGGATTGAAGAAGGCAGCCTGGTGCTTAGTTTCTGTTTTTATTAGAATATAGGCAGTAGTGAGATCTGGGAGTCCACACGAATTAGGAAAACAAAACTTAGAAATAAATAAAACTAGGAAAATAAATTATTTGCCAAAAATAAGGAAAAACAAAAATCAGGAAAAACTAAAATTAGGAAAAACAAAAATTAGGAATGAATTAAATTAGGAAAAACTAAAATCAGGAATCAGACACAGTGATAATGAAAAGAAATTTCGATATGAAGAGAAATGATACCGTTTTATGCTTTTGACTTAAACAATTGGTTGTGGCGGTGGTGGTGTGTACCATTGAGATAATAAGATAGACGGGTAATGCCATGGATTTATTCTAATGATAGAAGAGTATTGTAGTGTTGAGAAGAACAAAATTTTTGAGAGAATGCGCCGCAGGCCGTGATAAATCCAGAAAAAAAGCGGGGTTCGAGGGGCGGCAGCCCCCGCGTAGGGAGGCCAAGGGAGGAACATCCCCCCTTGGGCGGTCTTAGGGGCAGAGCCGTTAGCGGGGCTTGGAGCAGAGCCCCATGCACGAAAGGCAACCTGCAAGGCGTTAGTAGCTCGCCGCAGGCGCGGGGGCTTAGGGGGAGAGCCCATAACATACCTAAAATAAGATTGCGACCTCCTTAGGAATAGAAAACTTTGATGTTTTTCGTGATTTATTTCCTTCCTGATTTTCATTTTTCCTAATTTTACTGATTCCTGATTTTTGATTTCCTAGTTCAAGTGGACATTCAAGATGCACATTTATTTCCTTTATGATTTTCGTTTTTCCTAATTTTTAATTGATATTTGTATTGCTGATCAGCAATGACTTAACTTGTCTTGCTTTGTGTAGCTTGGAACTGATCAATAAACCGTCTGTTATTATTCCTCTTATTTCATTTATTGTATTTTCCTAATTTTGGTTTTTCCTAAATTTGGTGTTTCCTGATGTTTGTTTTTACAGATTTTTGTTTTTCCTTATTTTATTTTCCTGATTTTCGTGTCCTGATTTTTGGTTCCTGATTTCTTGATTCCTAATTTTGGTTTTTCCTAATTTAATTCATTCCCAATTTTTGTTTTTCCTGAAGTTTGTTTTTCCTTATTTTAGGTTCCTGACTTGCGTTTCCTGATTTTCATTTCCTGATTTTTGGTTCCTGATTTCTTGGTTTCTGATTTTTGCTTTCCTAATTCAGGTGGACATTCGTGAGATCTATGCGTCACATATATTTCAAGTCGGCTCTAGGCTGCGTCCTTGAGATATGACACTTTGAATGCAGAGGCAACATCAGTGTAGTGCGTGGTACCGAAATGAAATTTATGTGAGTTCTATATCACTCCTGCCTCCGTTGGCAAAAATAGATGTTCCTCACCAGGCTGTCTTCTTTATTCCCAGCTTTCCCAAGTACGCACTCTCTGTCGACTTCGATGGCGTTACCAATAATTAACCTTGCCCTTATTCCAGTCAGGCGTTCTTAGAACTTCAGCACCAGGCTGGCTTGGTCTGACAAGGTTTTACCTTTCTTCGGTAAAACCTTGTCAGACTGCCTTCTTTATTCCCAGATACAAGGCTCAAGTACGCAGCCAGGTGTCGAACTTTAAACTGATACAGCGTATTGTACTCGCTACTTCTTTAATTTTGGCATTTTCACATTTTCAGCACCAAGTGTCCTGGATGAAAAGGCAGACCTATCTTCTAGCGAAAAGTTTGTTAAAAAGACTTTGCAGTCTCAAAAAGTAGCTCAACTACTAGATGAAAAAACAATGAATTTATATAGCGATTGAGATACTTTTTTGAATTTGATTATTTTTTTTAAAAAAGTTACTCTGGAAAAACATAATTTTTATCGGTTGTGCTCTTGTTGGGAAAACGTAAAAAACGGGGGTCAGGTATTATTAGGAATTGGTTAAGCCGTTGTAACAACCCCAGCAACTTAAGGGGCCACTCATAAAGTGCGAACACTAAAAAAAGCACTTTATAGACCATCCTTCTCCTCTCGCACGTATATTTTCATGGATTAGGATGTATGGCAGCACGTTTTTTTCGAACTATTCTCCCCCTTAGTGTGCGAATATGTTGATAAAAAACATTCCTTCCGACTTCCGATCCCGCCTTAAACGTGAGACATTTTTTCCAATTTCGTACCTTTGACCTCGACCAACATGATATTGCGGCTATTATTGAAGTTACATTGTTTGCAAACACAACAACATTAGAATTGTAGAAATGGCGGCGTATCATATTAGCCTCCAGTGAGCCCCAATGCTATATGCCAGATGTTGTCCAAGAACGAACTTTCACTTATCGATGAAATTTAGTTCTATGTGAAGTGAATATTCAAAATAATAAACAAATCCGCTAATATTTTTCAATGAAGTAGTTTCATCCTGTTTGTTTTTCAAGAGTTAATGACGTCAACGTAAATATTTACTCGGTCTGTTAATATATTTCAAAAGTCCCGCGATTGATATTATCCATGATAGAAAAAAAGCAGATTATTGGAATTCGACCCCACACCCCTATTTTACTTCAGCAAACTTTATAAACATTTAAATGACTGAAACAGACGGAAATGTGTATACACATCTTTTCATCCAATAATTTATCTGTTTTTTGTGTTTTCCTGTTCTCTGAAAATCAATTTGCCAACCAATTTGTTTATTCTTTCTTTAGTGGATGAAATAAAAATTTAGCTACACAGACAAAATGTGCAACATAAATAAATATATTTTTACATAGTTAAAAAGAAAACGATATAAAAACCTGTGTGAAGAGAAATTCAATTCCCTACATAATCTGTCCCATCAATTTTAAGGAAAGTCTTCTCCATTTAATTTTAACACAAACATTTTTTTTCTTCTTGTATGGATATAATGTGCAGCAATTTATGTTAAATTATATAATTTTGTACATACATATGTCTTTATACCGTATAAAGTGAGCAGAGACGATTTGAGGATGTTATTTTTCGATTTTCTTTGGAAAATTGCATTTGATATGCAATTGCTCTATCACTAAACCCATTGTGAATCGATTTGGAGAGACTACTGCAGCACAGACGGAAAAGATAAATGTTTCGTGAGAAAATAATAAATTATATAAAATTGGAAAAGAAGTGGTGCAACATTGATGGCACTAATGAATACAACATGAGATGATTGCATTTGTTTAAAATAGATTTACTTTTTGCACCATTTTCGCTCTAACTTTATATAAAATTTAGTTATTTAAAATCCCTAATTAAATAACGATAAAGTTGAATTTACTCGTTGTGGTCAGTGGAAAACTCTTTTCAGAATTTTAATGTCACTCTCATACATATGTGGTCATAAAAACTTTTCCAGTCGTTGCACTGAAACGTGTAAAGTTCGCACCACTGCAGTGAGACGGAATACCAAATTAAACGTTTAATTTTTTGCTTGAGAAATGAAAACCAAAATGTCATTCAACGTGTAAGGTAAGTCAGTTACAAGCCGTGAAAGAGAAGTTTGCGTGATGCCACTGTATTTGTAAAAGCAATAAAACAAGGGCTCGTAACATGGGTTTTTCGAGGTGATAGAAGGGCAAGAATTTTGAAAGTTGTGACAAAAGTCAAATAATAATCTGCCGTTACAACCCTTCCGGGTCAGAGGCTAGATCATTTTTTTATTTACTAGTTCCGCAAGTTTTTGTGAGCTCTTGCTCACATGGATTCTTCTTAGAGATCCTTTCGTTACCGACATTTTAACTGTGTCATTGGCATGCACACAAACCTAGTGCCATCTATGATGTACTAAGTGCGGAAACTAATAGGGCTTATTCGCACCATCAATGTGTTTTACCGGCAGGCATTTTTTGGACCACATTCTTAACGTGAATTCCGAACCACGCCTTACGGTAGCTGGTACTTTACCATTAGGACTTCTTCTGGTGCTAATTATATCTCCGTCCAAAATCAGACTCAGATATTTGTACACACAATTCGTCGAATATGGGTCATATTTGTCATTCTTCTATGTACTATTCGTTGCGGCACCAAATTCACAACTACCCAAATTATGAAGCCTGGGTGTGCCCAGGAACGTTGCTTTCATGCTATGCATTGAAGAAAAATCCTATACAGAATTTGTCCCCATTCATGACACATGAGCTATAATTTTGAACAATTTTTTCATCCTAAATTTCTTAAGAGCACGCCGCAAAAATGTGAACTGTCAAATTTGCGATGTTTTTTTAGAAGAGAATTCTGCGTAAATAACAAATTTTTCAAAATTATGACTCATGTACACGAATTATAGATGAGTCAGAATTCAATAAGTTTAAGTATGAACGTACAAATTTGCTCTGAAATAACATCGCAAACGAACTTGCAATGCGATAACTTTTCAGACCAACTTTAGACCTTCATGCTCAAACTTTTTGAGTTCTGATTCATCTATTATTTGCGTAACAGTCATCCTTTCACAGTACATGAGCTATAATTTTGATTAATTAGTTATTTACGCAGGATTCTGTTTTAAGAAAACATCGCAAATTTGACAGTTCATATTTTTGGAACGTGAATTCCGATCCACGCCTAACGGTAGATAGCATTGTACCATTAGAATTTCTTCTGGTGCTAATTATATCTCCGCTTAAAGTCAGACTCAGATATTTGTACACAGAATTCATCGAATATGGATGACGTATTACTTGTCAATCTTCTATACATAGAACATCGTACATGTACGATTCGTACACCAAATTGAAAACTACCCATATTATGAAGCCTGGGTAAGCCTAGGAACGTTGCTTTCATACTATACAGTGAAGAAAAATCATATACAGAATTTGTCCCCATCAATCTTGAAACCGGATATTCTTGGTGGAAAGCCAGTGCGTTACCACGGAGCTAGCCCGTTTCCCTGAGCTAACCCGTTGACGAACTGTAGTTTCCACTAAATTAAATTTTTTGAGCATTTATTTCGAATTTTAATAATTTTGGAAGTATGTCACGCGTGACATACAATTAATTACACTCAATACACTATTTTCCTATCTTTTGTACATCGTTAACATGATTTACATAAATACATTGTTTATGCATCACTTTTCAATTAATGTAAAACCTATGTAAAGGAAGAGAATCATAAGATTTGTGCAACATTTCGTTTTAGATATTTCAACCAAAAAACAAAATACGTGCGAATAGTGAAAATAGAGTGAAAACACTGAGCAAAATATCTACAAGCGACCGACGTAGGACTTGTATTTATAATATACGCCGCCGACGTATTACATACGCGGTGAATGTATTATGAACCTTATTTATGTGTATTTTAGTATGCCATACGTAACGAACGTGCTATGAGCTCACATAATACGTGCACAGCGTTTATAATACGTACCCGGTGGATAAAATACGTCGGCGGCGTATATTATAAACACAATTCCTACGTCGCTTGTAGATATTTTCCTCAGTGTAAAAGCTTATGAAAAAATGATGTAAATCATGTTAAAATGACGTAAATGCTTTTCTAATTGGGAATGTAAAAACGATGGAAAAATACAGACTGTGGAATATTCTAAGGACCACATTTTATGTTTCGTTTATAAATTTTGTATGAAATTAGAAAATGTGGTCCTTAGCACAGTCTGTATGTAGCAAAATCCATCGTTGGTACTTTAATTAGCCATCTTTTGTACATCTTTCTACATAATTATCCATGAACTTTCCATAATTTTTCCATTAAACATACACAAAATTTACATTATTTTTACGTTAAAAATATAATTTTGTCGAATATAATTTTGAAATATGCCCAATAGGAAGATTTTCAAACGTGACACCACACCACTGTATTTCTCTCAATATCTTTACGAAGTTAATGCAAAACAAATTTTTATTATCTTTACAGACCGGGAATGAAATTATCATTTTAATGGAGGAAAGTCGAATTATTCAATTATTTAGTGTCAAAGTGAAAATCCACTTAATTAAATTTACGTCATCTGTTCGAGAAAAAATGCGCCTATTGAAGGTATAGGAAGAGCGAAAACATGTCGTGTGGAAGAATTCATTCAGAAAATTTGAAAATAAAATTCAAAATGAAAATATTGATTTTCATATTTTTAAGCTGTGCTACTTCCCATACTTTCATTGTAGATTTGATTTGAAATATGCCGGACAGATTCAAAAAAAATCATGCAAAAAAAATACTCCTTGAAATGGGAGACTCTTGTCTCTATTCACATTTATATTACTGTGCAAATTCATGACAATATGGTCTGTATGTGAAAAATACATCCAGTTCATGCCGTCGTCGTTCATATCGTCATATTATATATGTTTCGTAAACAAGGAAAATAAAATTGATTTGCTCGCATCATTCTACCAAAAAATTGACTATTGAAAAACAGTCACGCATTGCTACCGTACGTGAATTAAATCTATAAAAAAAAGTTTGTTGCACACCCTACTCTTGAGGTATACGTTCATGTATCTTTAAATAAAATTCACCAAATAGACATACACATAGACAGATTGATAAATTGTCCTTACATGAGCAAGTAGATTCAAAAGAATAAAAAAGCCAAAAAGAAAAGAAAATAAAAACAGGCGAAAAAACAATAAAGTACACAACTTCAATATATTTGCTCAATTAAGCACGCACATTAAACTCAACTTCCGAACGAATCTAAAAATCAGCCAAAAAGAAAAGAACTCGAATCAAACAGTTTCTATTCTTTGTATAAAAATATTTTGTATTTATTTATTTCGTTTTGTATTATTTTTATATTTAACATTTAAATTTGATGGTATCATTGCATTCAACCAAATAACGTTGGCTTTGAATTCGAAATCAGACCTGTGTGGTGTGTACACGTTTTCTGTTTCGAACGTAATGCTGTATTTTCTAACCGCCGAAATTCTAAAAAATACAAAGAGAATATAACAAATATATAAAATAAGAATCACCTGCCGCTTGACTTAACCTCACATATAAAATACAACATTTTGTCTGTTCTTCTCTTCTTTTATGTGTGTACCTAATATTCATACGTGCATGAGAATGTTTGTAAGAAAAATTGTATATATTCACAATATTTTGGCTAAGGCTATGCCTTAAGACACCTGTCGTTACCTTATACACCTGAGCCATGTGTGTATTTCCTTTTGTTATATTTCCAAGGGAAAAGTGGATCAAGAAGTTTGGTTTGTATAACATTCGCTATGAAAAGAATCGAAAGGCTTTACACAAAGTGAATGAAATAATAATAATAGGACATGATGGTATTAACTGCATTATAAACGTCTTGTTGAGGTTGGAATAATATCAGAATTGTTAGAATTGTAAGGGAATCAATTTGTTTAGAAGACGCAATCACCTAAAAGAAAATGTTAAGTTACTTCTCGGTAATTGTGTTACGGGTTCTCAGATTACACAGATTTAGTTGCAATGGGTGTTTATTTAACAATGAAAATGACGCCAATGCTTATGAGTTAAGGACAATGACTTGTTGTTTACTCTGTTCATACCAAGGGGTAAACGACTCTTAAAAATCTTGCTACAAGTTATAAAGTTCTTTGAAATAACAACGAACATCCGCAACCCGTCCAACAAACAGTCATCATTAAGCAGCAGAGTCGAGGCTAAGTTGGCTGACTTTGATGTACGGGGGGCAGTTAAGCTTATGTCTTCTACCGACTCTCTAGCAACAGATTCTGCTGAGACTTTCAATCGGCTGTTGAGCAAACACCCCGAACCTTCAAGAAATTTGAGCTTCCCGAGCGCACTCGATACTCCAAGTCGATACTGGTACGGTACAATCAGCAATTTGTTCCTTTGCGAATGGATCCAGCGCAGGTACAGACGGCCTACGCCCGCAACATCTGAAGGACATTATCTCTCTGTCTGCAGGCGAGGCTGGAAAGAGAGCAGTCGATTCAATCACGAAATTAAATAATTTCATGCTTGCTGGTAAACTGAACGAGGAAATCTGTGAATTGCTTTATGGGGCCTCTTTGTGCGCCCTAGTCAAAAAGGGCGGTGGCGTCAGGCCAATTGCTATCGGCACAACAGTGCGCAGGCTGACATCGAAGATCGCGTGTTTTTCGGTAAAATCGGACATGGTTAACTACTTGCTCCCCCGACAAATTGGCTTCGGTGTGAAATATGGATGTGAAGGCGCCGTGCATTCCATTAGGACATATATTCGGAATCCCCGAAATCGGAACAAGCTGCTTATGAAAGTGGACGTCAGAAACGCCTTCAACACCGTAGAGAGAGATGTAAAGCTCAGAGAGATAAAAGACAAAGTTCCGCAGCTTTACCATTACTTTCATGTTACCTAAAGCCGTCATTTTTGTCATTCGGCGACAAGATCATCTCATCGCAGCTGGGTGTCAAACAAAGTGATCCGGCGGACCCTCTAATTTTTAGCCTCGCCATACATCCGCTGGTTACACAACTGACTACCAAATTGAATATCTGGTATCTGGACGACGGTACATTGGGAGATTTACCAGAAACTGTACTATCGAACTTAGTGACCATTATAGAGAAAGCTAAAAGGTTGGGTCTCGAGTTGAATACTGCAAAGTGCGAGTTATTCTTCTGCAGTGGACACTCAGAACCGAGCATAGTTAGCGAATTCGAAGTTCTAGCCCCCGGAATTCGGGTGGTTAACGAAGAAGATCTGGACATATTAGGCGCACCGTTGCTGGAAGGCGGCATGGAATCGTTTGCGAAAAGGAAATTTGAGAAAATGTACGTACTTATTAACCGACTATCTTCTCTCCAGCACCACTACGCATATTTCGTCCTAATAAACTGCATGGCCATCCCGAAACTTGTTCCGATGCACACCGCTGTGGAAATTTACGTCAATTGGATATGGACATGAAATCAGCTTTGGAAAAATTAATCAACGTTCAACTTAACAATTCCCAATGGGTTCAATCGAGTCTGCCAGTCAACTTCGGAGGTCTAGGTGTTCGTTCATTGTTGGACATTTCGCTGCCAGTCTTTCTGTACATGGCGTTTTGGATATCGTATATACATTAATCAATTTACGGGATCGCGAATCTGATATCGCCTATTAGCCAGAAGCTATATCAAGGTGGAACGAGATTAACGACATCCCGATGCCAGAAAATGTCCGCTCGCATTTCCAAACGACACCGAATTGTTCCGCTTCCAACTGCTCCATAACAAAATGTCCGGAGCTTCGTTGAACGTGGTGCCGAGCCCTACCATTGGAACGTTAACGAACAATAGCGTTTTCTGTACGTGCATTGCCCTACGTCTCGGCGCTAAAATCTGTCACCCTTTCGTTTGCGCATGCGGCGCTTCAGTTGATTCTCTTGACCGACACGGTCTACATTGTAAAAAGAACTCTGGAAAATTATTCAGACACGCAGAACTCAACCGAGTACTGCATAAAGCTTTGTCGTCAATAAACATTAGCTCGCTTCTTGAACCACCCGGCCTATTCCGCGATGATGGCAAGAAACGCCCGGATGGCATCACATACACCGCTTGGGAAAAAGGCCGAGCCCTAGTGTGGGATGCAACGTGTGCTGATTCACTAGCGAAATCCAATATGGCAGGCAGGATTAAGCGACCGGGTATGGCCTCTACGAAGGCAGCTGTTCGAAAGCACACAAAGTATTCCAGAATTGAGCAGAGCTACCACTTCATCGCGTTTGCATTTGAGTCGTTCAGCCCCTGGGCGACAGAATCTGTGGAACATTTGAACAAAATTGGCGCAGAGCTGATTCGAATAACCGGCGAACCTACTCCAAAGAGTGTCCTCAGCCATTCAACACGGAAATGCAATGTGCGTCATCTCCAGTATCGCGAAAAGTGTGCCGATGGGGGAATTATATTTCGCCCAGTGATTATTAATTTGATTTGTTATTTGAATATTTTAATTATAGTCTTATTGTCAAATTTATTGTAGAATGAATTGAAATAAACTTCCCCTCTTTAAAAAATCACTAAGATTTTTTGAAGAAAAATCGCATGCAATTTTTTAATGAATATGTTAAATTTAACGTAAAGTTTAGTCAAAATCACTAAAAAATCACAAAAAATCATCCGTGAAAATCTTTTAAATCTTTCACAAAATTTTAGGGGGTCGTTTGCTCCTCGGTTTATACAGACAATCACTGAGGAAAATTTCTACAAGCGACGTAGGAATTGTGTTTATAATATACGCCGCCGACGTATTATATACGCGGTAAATATATTATCAACCTTATTTAGGCATTGTGTAGTATGTCATACGTAACGAACATGTTATGAGCTCACATAGTACGTGCACAGCGTTCGTAATACGTGCTCGTTGGATAAAATACGTCAGCGGCGTATATTATAAACACAATTCCTACGTCACTTGAAGATATTTTCCTCAGTGATAGAGAGTGAAATTGCAGAGAGAATTTGCGGAATGATTATGTTAAAGTCCGAACTGCAAAAGAGTGGGACCGAGGATAAAATCGGTACCGCGAGGTTAGGGAGCCCTCAAGTGTGGTGCTTCCTCCTATCCTTAGCGCCCTAGATTGATCCTAAGGTTGGTCCTAGCCAAAAAAAAATTGAGGGAAACATTTTTGTCAATGGAAGTATTGGTTGGGTCGGGATAGTCTTTTTTAATACTATTGCTTCAAACAGGCTTTCCAATATTGTCTTTTGGGCAATTTCCAATCGAATTTGATAAGAGCGTGATCACGAATTGGTCAAAATTTCATTATATTCCTTGCGACGACGCGACGTAAGAAAGAAAGTCTGTTCTTTTCTCTACACGTGCAAAAGGAAATACTATGGCCCAAACCCTTTCATACTTTCCAATCGCCACATTGTTAGTCGGCTAACACGTCTGAACGGTAGCAATTTGTCTGAGTCTGTTACAAAGATTTTTTTTTAAAACGTTATAACAAAGTTTAAACTATCACTTTCAGTATCTACCAATTTATTCGGAAATATTAAATTGCAAAATATGTTATGTAAACGGTTTTAAGATATTATTGCAACGAACAGAAGGCTAGTTCGTGCTACAAAAAAAATATAACAATTGAGAAAAGTTTATTATTCGAATTCAAATAGTAATTAAGGCATGTCCATTTTTAAAAATGAGTGAGAACAAAATGCCGTATGTTTAATTTCATAAGTTATTTGCTATACTTGCTGCTGGACCGACTGTTGCTCATTAAATTTTTATTATCAATAATTCGTTCAGGTCATTAAAATAAATGTTGGAACATTTTACGATCGTGTGCAAATCATTTTTTTTTAATAATTTTCACTAAAAAATTAAATATTTGGAGTTGATGACAAGGCTAATATTAGTTGTTTATTATATTATTATTGGAAAGTTTGACCATTTCCGACTTCATATGTTCTATCTATGCAAAATATGTAACGTATGACACAAACTCAAATTTTATTCAATGAAAATTTAATAACTGAATCATTAGAATGCTTTGGTTAAAATATAATTTGATGAATTAGTAAATGTAATGAGAAATTCAAAAAATTCTTACGCTAAATACAACTATTTTAATCGGTTTCGAATATTAACATTAATTGACCAAATAAAATATTCAAATATTTCATTGCATGTGTACATACGAGTGGAGTACACGATTTTATAAAATCGTTCTGCAAATATTAATGGTATAGTTTTACAAGTCACATCAATTGAATTCCGCACTAAATCAATAAATTTGAATTAATTAAATATTATCTTAAAAAGTTACGACGTAAATTCTTACCGGAAAGTTGTTGGAACGTTTATTTCTCATTGTTAGTTGCAAAGACAATTTCTTAATGTTCATTTACTCAACTAAATAAAGTTAAAGTTTCAAATCTGAATGAACACTTTGCATTACCTCACATTTAAATTTTGAACAACTTAGCAACTGTTAAATCTCGTTTGTCAAGGGAGTGTCTTTAAAGAGGGATATGATTTCATTGCGAAGGTGATTAACTTATGGAAAATTAGTATGGTGGGATGTAAATTGAATTTTTTGTGAACGAGTGATAAATTATCACCTTGCTCGTAACTGGAGAGGAATGTGTACTTTTAGAGTTATAACTCTGTTTAGTACTCAACTGTGTATGAATGTCATGAATGTCCTCTCAACATGAAAGATTCGATTCTAAATACATCAAAATTCAAATTCAAAAAATAAATCAAAATTTAATTTAAATAAAGATTCGATGCTAGGGGAAGTCACTTACCTATTCCAGCTTGACTCAGGCCTTATTTTGTTCTTATATTCTCATTTATTCTTATTTATTCGCATTATTCTATATTATTCTCAAGTGAGAATATTGAAGAATTCTTGCGAATATGTGAAGAATGAGAATAGAGAGTTTGGGCAAAGCGACTTATCGCTAAATTTATAACACATACATATAGCTGTAAGCTGTAAGTTATAAGCTATATGTTTAAGTTCTAAGTTATAAAGTTTTATGGGCTATAAGTTGTAAGTTATAAGTCATGAGTTATAAATTTTTATAAGTTATAAGCTTAAAGTTGTAAGTTATAAGTTTTGAAACTGATCTACCGTTTCAGATCAGTTTTTAAACTGATAAGTACTGATGCGTATCAGTTTTAAAACTGATCAGTACATATCAGTACTGATCAGTTTCAAAACTGATTTGGATTAGTACTCATCAGTTTTTAAACTGATACGCTTCAGTACTGATCAGTTTCAAAAATGATACGGATCAGTACTGATCAGCACTGATCACTTTAAAAACTGATAGAGATCAGTGCTGATCAGTTTCGAAACTGATCTGTATCAGTTTTAAAACTGATACGCATCAGTACTCATCAGTTTCAAAACTTATAACTTGTAGCCTATCACTTGAAACGTGAACTTATAACTTATAAAAATTTATAACTCATAACTTACAACTTATAACTTATAAAAATTTATAACTTAAGACGTAAACTTATAACGTAGACCTATAACCTATAGCTATGACTTATAACATATAGTCATATGTATATGTTATAAATATAGCGATAATTCGCTTTGCCCAAACTCACTAATAATGCGAACAATTAGAAAAATGAGGATATGGGAAAAATTCTGCAAATATTTTCAAAAATTCTGCAAACATTCTCGTAATTCGTCATTTATTCCACGAAATCCGTAATTTTTCATCAAGATACGCATAAAATCTTATCAAAATAGGGCCTGGCTTGACCAGGTGTCAGAGTGCATGCGGTGCTTGGTGAAAAAACATAAAATGAATCTTCAATCTCTATTCGCACAAATCATTTAGTGACTATTAACACTCTTGTGTGACTCGGAACATTGCGGACGTGTTTTTGCGACGCTCTCTCAAAGTATTTTTCTTGATGTGTAATTCTGTGATTATTGTTTCATTTTGCACTGTCTAGCTTTGATTTCTTTCGTACAATTCTAAATTAAATTGTGTAATTAATTAATTGTGAATTTTTTACATTTCATTTTAAAATCTCTATTGGATTCAAACGACACATGTCTTTTATACGCATTGCCTTATTGTTCTCTTTGTTGTCGAACATGTGCTTTTATAAAAAGTGATTCTTTTGCTCGGACTCAAAGTTAAATTACTGGTGTAATCGTCGTACAAAACGTTCTAAAGAACTCGTCGCCGTATGGCTCTATGTCGGGACTCTTATTGAGCCCGACTCCTATGTTCCAAGGAACTCCTGCCTGCTGGCTCTTACTTTCGAAAACTGCTTAGATTATTCTTGGACTAGTTTCATTCAATTCTAAGTTATGTAATGGTGTAATTAACTGTGAATAAGTTTTAAACTCTGGTGTGCAAATCATTGGGTCACTACGGTAATGTTTTCTTTTTTCGCTACAATCGGCACATGCTTTTATGTATGACTTCTGTAGACTCTCTTTTGTTTTCAGGCACGTGCTGTTCGATAACCACGTTTCCGCATATGAGACATTCCATCAAGTGTTGCAATACTGGCGGGAGGTTTGAGTGGATATCTCAAATTTTAAGCCAGGAACGAAAAAATTCATACGAATAATTTTGTTTGTCTTGTTATTTGAAATGATTTCGCCCTTTCGCACATTCGTTTGCACTTTGGTTGGTTTTTGAGATGTATACTAGAAGCGTTCGTTAGTCGAGAAGCCTTTCATGGAATGTCTCATACGACTCCGTTTCGTTTCTGTCACTTTCATCATTAAGTAGTTGAAAATATATGTTGACAAAAACACACTCGGGCAAAGCCTGAGAAAACAGATATTTGCAATCTGAGGATATCCCGAGCTACATCGCTAGTTTGGGAAAGTCCCACACAACAGTAAATGTCTAACTTAACCCCATAGCCAGTACAATGGGACCAAACGGTGGCCCCCGTGCGTGCTCTATTCCGGTAGGGCGGCTAACTTTAATAAAAAAAAAAAAAATTAACAATAAGCTGTTAAATGAGCGCATTTGTGGATGTAAATGATTTAATCTCTGTGGGGAAACAGAAGGAGTAGCAAAACACTCTTACAATTTTGTGTGTTTACTCACACTATGGCCAAACTAAGCACATAGAAGAACACGCCGCGTCGCATGGATATTTAAACTAATTTCGAATTGAACGGTCTCTAGCGTGGATAGGGGCTATTTTACCTTGGGCACAAAATTCGCATGTCTGAAATCATACCAGACCATTGGGTAGGGTTTTGATATTTAATTTGTCACAACATCTACCTTTACAGAAAATATTGATTGAACTTAATATGAAATGGTAACCAAAACGTACATAATTTATTGACGGTCATTTGGTCATTGAAATCATTTTCGGTATAGGTTATGTAACAGGGTATTCAATATGGCTTCAATGAAATTGTATTTACAATATTCATTATTCATTACATGATTTCAAGTTAACATTATTTGCTTTGATATTTTCAATAAATATTTATTGCCAGTTAGTGGTAAAGAGATTTTTGATGAAAACATTATTAAATATCAATTTCAATATTGCCGATAATTTCTCATTTGTTGAAATCCATTAGGTAATATTTCAGTTGAAACCCTTAATGCCTTCCACGGTATACGCTTTCGCATATAAATGATACTAAAGATTTTAATTGCAAGATTAGAGTATACATGGCTACACATGCGTTTATAAGTAAAATGGAGACACTTTTTATTTCAAAAATTACGTACAAGGATTAAATTGTTTGAATTCCGTTTTCGTACAAAATGGGACAACAATTATAATCCTATTTATGAGCGGATTTATGTAGATGGGATCAGATTCGCTTTAATATGTATTTAAATATTTAAAATACATAATATGCATGAACATTAGTTGGGTTTCTGCCGAAATAAATCAAATTTTCAGCAGAATGAAAATAGGTTTTGGAAAATGGGTTTCGAGTGACAAACATATAAAAATTATAAATGAATTTATATGGCGTTGTGACATGAAACATTTTAGATGCATTAATTGTATATTTGCAATTTTAAACAAGGTAGAAAAGCTATGCCCATGAATACAGTCAAATAGTTTTTTTTCTTTGTTTTTTTTTTTTTTATTTTTAAAAATTTTTTTTTCCTAATTTTTAAAAACATTTTTTTTTTATTTTTCCTTGTTTTTTTTTTTTTGTTTTGTTTTGATTTTCTTGATTATAAAATATTTGTTATTCTTTCACTATAATGCGCTGTATCTAGGAAGGGTCGAATTTCCTTTTTCTTTTTTTTTCGATTAACGATTAGATTTATATAAAACCATTTGTTCGGCAAAAGTGTTGGTAATCGCTCAAAATGAATTTGAAAGATTTAAACATCAGTTGGAAAATATTCGGATGGGGAAAATTTCTCGAAAAGCGTTTCAAATTTAGGGTTTTGTGTCAATTTTGAGTTATTTAAGAATTCCAAATATATTGGTGTGATATGTGTGTTTGTGTTTTCACAATTTTTCACACAAAAAACTGCCCCATTAAGTGACACAAACAAAAATCACCTTGGACATATTTTTTCTTGAAATTCCCATGAATTTCCTTTCGAATGATACCATGGCTGTAAAAATTAGTTGAAAATATACAATTTGGGTGAATTTCACTGATATCCGATTAGTCGTTGGGAAATATGAGAAAATGTTTTTCATGACTTTTTTACAGAGGTGGATTTCACCATCCCTACACCTCAAACCAAAATTTTTTAAAAAAATTGTCTACCATATTTCGTAGGGAAGGTACAGCGATTGACACCAAACTTGCGGAAATCGGAGATTTGATGTATCTCGACTGGTCGAATTTTTTGCAAATTCACTCTTGATAAGCCGTTTCCGCAAAATTTTTCTCAGTGCTAACTGCATGTGTCAACTCTATCCTTGACTACAACCTTCATGCTGCATGCCTCTCATTTACTCTCAATTCTATGATTTACCAATTTCGAAGACCCGTACAAAGTAACAGTTACCATTGGAAGTTAAATAGTTCTAGAGAAATCGCTTCTCATCCCAAAATCTAGGAAGCAACTTTGGAGCACCTCTCTTACTTCGAGAGTAGCCTGAATACACAAAAAAAAACTTTTGGACGTTAAATGGTGCTTCGCCGCTAACTAATTTACTAAAGTAGCAATACTATGTAATTTTCATTTTTCGTTTATTTGGGGGCTCGTCCGCATTGACTTCACAGACCCTACAGGCCGACGACTTCACCCGATTTCCACACACTTTTTTTCTCTCTTTTCTGAGATCCGTAGCTTTCATTTGAAACTACTTTCTGTAAGTTACTTCCTAAGTAACCTAATCGGTGATGATTTATTCAAGTTACAGCAACGACAGATATAGGCACACTGAGTGTCACGGACATTTTTTTGTTGATTTGGTACCAGATCACCCGTACTTATTGCCAGAATTGCACTCACTAATGACTTTTTTTAGCGACGGTAACGCTAACGCTAATTACGAAAAATATTAGCGTCGCTAATCGGTTTCGCTAATCCAAATGAAATTTGCGCGCTCATAGCGGTCACTACTAGCGATCAACCTTAAACTCTAAACGTATCTATTTGATCTCATTTTCTAAATTAGATGTTCAGTAAATTAACGAAAACTGTTAGCGATTCAATTAGCGACTAGCGAAACTATTTCGCTAATTAGGTTTTAGCGAGCGCTAGTCGCTATTAGCGAGACATTTCCGATTTTAGCGTCGCTAATGTAACCGTGCTCATTGCACCCGGATGTGATTGTTACACCCCACGGGTCTAAAAAGATTTTTTGAATTTTTTTTTGACGTAGACGAACATTCAATAGACTTGAAAATAGTCAATGGGGAAGCGAAGACTCTGTGTATATACACATAATATTTTTATGGAAAGCTATGTTGCAAAAGATAAGATAAAAACTTTGCGGGAATTCATTTTATCATATCATGTGACGTAAGCATACACCCCAAGAAATCATACAACTAAATTTAACCAAATCAATAAAATGTTTTCATTCAACAAAATTCAAAAAGGAAACCTGATTTTAATTTTTGCCAGATTGCTCGAAACTTTCTGCGAAAATGTTTTATTCCCCCACTGAACGAGATCAATAAGTGATGAAAGCATCCATCTTTTTAAATTAAAACAAGATTAGAGAATCTTCATCCCAGTGCAATAAAAGAAACCAAACCGGCTAATAAATTTCCAGCAATCCATCTAATACACCGTTAAAGGAACACCTGTATCGAATCTTAAGCGCAACAAAACACTCTTCCAAATTAAATTTTTAATTGCAATAAAAGGTATTTAATGAAATTGAAAAGAATTCCTGTTGTGTAGAAGATAGTTAATATATAGAAGCCCCTGAAGCTGTTTAATCTTAGATAGACGAAATTCGAAATCGGAATGTAAAAATAGCTAAACATTGGGTTTTACGTACTATTTACGATATGTATTACTCGTTGTCTGGGTATAGGATACATAAGGAACACGCTGCTAATATACGCTAAACAATGAGCTCCTTACGGAAAAGAAATTAAAATTTCATTACGATTTTCCTTTTGTTTCGAATCGTCGTGAAATTGTCGGCTAAATCTTTAGGTAGAATATTACGATGAGAAAATTAAAAATACAAAGGAAAATCTACTGAAAAATGGAAGAAAATTTTATTCGTCGCGAAAGTGTTGGCGTTGAAAATAAAGTATAAGTTCCAATATATATAGGTAAATGAAACGCAATTACACGGCTTGAGATTCATAAAAGAAAATTCGTATGTCAAAAGTGAGGAAATTTAATTTGTTTTTATTCGTTTTTTTCTTCTTTTCTTTTAAATAAAATGTAATACGAAGAGTTTTAAGGGAGGGTGTGTTGTAAAAATCGTATTATTTTTTGTGACTATAGGCAAGAAAGGTGATATCGTGTATCCACTTCACTTACCCGAATTCGGGATATTGTATATATCATTCTTCCCTATATTATTACCACCAAAGTATAATAACAAATTGAATTTCTTTTAAAGTTAAAAACATAATATCACATAAGTCGAACGCCACGTGGAACGAGTCTTATCATTATTTTAAGATTCACTATTGAAAACGTTTGCCATGTGGCAGTTTGTCCCTTTGGATACGAATTGTATAACTTTTTTAATCAGAATTCGCATCACATCCTCATTATAAGTATTCTGAACGCACTCTAAATATAACTCGGTCACACAATACGACTATGTCTCATTGTCACATGAAATTTTGATCAGTATATACTCTGTGTGACCAAATAGCGTGGTATACGAAAGAACTCAAATAATGTTTCTGAATTCAAAGGTTTCGTTTTTCATAGTTAAAATGTGCCCTTTTGTCGAAAGATTGTGAAAACGAATCTGTTCCAAATCATCACAAAGTTTCCGTTTTGTTATATGAAAAAGCAAACAAAATGTTATTGAACTGATGCTGACATTTTTAGCATAAAGCGTTTTACTAGTCATGTAGATGGCAAACACTTTAAACCTAAAACACATTTAAGGTTTGTAAACATAACAGAAACTTTTTAGGTTTTTTATTAATTTTCCAGCCACAGATAGTTTTTAGTCCCGTGCGAAATGCATAAAGGGGCTTATGGTTTTGCCTTACTGTTTGTAATTTTTCGGGGAAAAATTATTCGCCGTGTGTCTTCACTGAAAGATAACCAAATCGATCAAGTCAATCACCCAAAAAAAGAGGTTCGACCCTTGACTTAATCACTGAACCACTCAGTACTTATATTTGCTCAACTTTATTTTTAAATTCTCAATTCTTTCACTTCCAAATTGTTAGCCATACCAAGCATCTGATCGTTCAATTTGGATGATTATATAAAGCGAATTTGTCATACGAATGTGATTGAATAATTGATTGGATTTGTTTAAAACGAAAGATCTCGTTTGAAATGTTGGACGCACTAACCCCATGAAATGTACATAAAGTGCCATCGGAAAATGTGCTGATCCCATTCAATGTGCTTTAGTTCCAGGACATTTAATGTGGGCAATTCCATGCAATGAATTTTGTATATGACCTGGGAACCGTGTCAATCTCCTGAAGCGTACAAAGATGCGAGAGTTGTGATGTATGAAACATTTTTCAGGAAAAACCTTATCTCTAAGTCTCTCATACAAGAAGACACTGTCAGACGAACGGTTTAACCGGAAAACGTGGTTCCCAGGTCATCTACTTTTTATTTTCAACTTTTCAATAATATACATATTAAAAAGCGACCTTACCGTTACATCTTTTCTTTGGAACGTGAAGTGCATTTAATGTACATTAAGTGTGAATTACATGTACATCTAATGTACACTTAAAACACTTTGAATACACAACTAATGTACCTATAATGTACTTTTTAGTGTGAATTACTAGCACATTTCATGTACATATAATGTTATGTAAGAAAAAAAAAGGAAAATTTAATTTAGTTTTCCGACTTTTCTATTTCGGTTTTTCTTATTCTGATGATCGCTACGTCTACATTTTTCTATGTCAAGCTCTCATTTTTTATCAGAAAAATTCCTGCCAAATGCTAGGCTTGAACCCAAGACGCTCGGGATTATGAGTCGACTACTCTACCAATTGTGCCACCGGATACTTATGTGTTGTTGTGTTAAATTTGTATAAAGTGTCAAATTATAGAAAGTACATTAAATGTACTTTTTTTGTACTGAGAAAAAGGGTTTGGAAGATATGAGAAATGAAAGTTAAACAAACTCCACAGAGTGTTATTTAAATTTATTTGATCGAACACACTAAAAACGTACTTGTAATCTAGTGCAATAATTTGGAGTTTTGATAGCACAAAAAATGTGCCTTTCATTTACATCGAAAATGTACTACATCACAAGCACATTTTTGGTACATTAAATGTGATAAGAATCGCGTACACCTTATCACGCACATAAAATTTGCAAAAAATGTACTTGTGATCTAGTGCAATAATTTCGAGTTTTAATAGCACAAAAATGTGCCTTTTATTTACATCGAAAAATGTACTACATCACAAGCACATTTTTGGTGCATTTTATTTACAAATTCTCAACAACATTGAATCTCGCACATTTAATGTATCTATATTCAGTGGGCAACCACATTAAAAAGTGTGATCTGGGTGTACTTTTCCAACATTTTGTGGTGTAAAATGTTATCTGGGACAGTGTTGAGGGCAAAAAAGTGCGAGAAAACAAACTTGCAAAGTATTCCTTTATTTCCTTTGACAGCTCTAAACGTTTCTTAATTTGTTTTGTGAAGTGAAACTGAACAAGTGTATTGTTGAATAGGACTTTTACGTTACCTTGAACTTTTTGCTCAATTTAAAGCCTTAAATGGAAACGACTTGCCTTTCCAATTAAAACGGAAAATTACAAGAAACATTTTTTGGATACAGAGCGTGAAGCTATTTTCGATAAATTGATTGCGTTATTTGACAAGCGTTTTACTATTTAAACTTTTAATTGAAATTAAATTCAATTCAAACTCACATAATTAAATATACATCCTGTGAACAAACAATACCAAAAAACAACCTTTTCTGAAAATTTATATTTTCAATCAATTTTAACCCGTTTAATCGGTTGGAATTAAATTTGAAGCAAATCGATTTCGAACAACACGTGCACCGGAAAACGGAAATAAAATATTTCTGTTTTTACATTGAGCTCCCAACCGCAGGAGAGTCTATTCGAATTTTAAAAGAAATGTGAAGGATTACGTTTGTAAATCACAAAAATCAATTTAAATGAAGAAAGAAATATTCATGGAACGGTTGGCCTGTTTGTTTTTCAGAATAACTTTTTCCTCTTTTCTCCATTTTTAAACGTTAACTCATTTCCATTTTTTTCCACACACAATATTTCTCTAACATTCATTCACTCAAAGTTACATCAGCTTAGAAACATCCCCAGGAATTAAAGAATAGCCGAAAAAAAATGCGAAAAAGAAACTCATTCGCAATATTGAATTACATCCGAGCTCAACTATACCTAAGGCAGCAGCACAGTAGTTAAGTGAAACAATTTATGAAAATGTAATTCACATCTTATGTTCCTGGTTCTGGATTACTTTAAAAAAATATATTCACAGTACATGAGGACGTAAAACCAGTTTGAAATTTTTTTCTCGTGTATTTCCTGTCCATCATATGGCCTCATTGGGTTGTATGACTTACGAAAAAAAAGTTATTTTAAAGGTAAGTGGAATGGAACAGAGATCGAAGAAAAATTTTTATTTAAAACGACTTATCCTGTTGATGATGTTTTATTGAAATTTGTAACAGCAATCTTTGATTAGATTCGATAATATTCTGCAGTATCCGGTTGTTCGTTTCATTGCGTTGAAAATGTCTCAGATAATGGTGAACACTCCTTGGTTCTTTGATTAATTGTTTCCATGAAATCAAAGGGTTAATTTAACAATATCTAAGACAATGACTCTAATATGTCAAAGTTCCACGAAACGGGCATTCAATCCCGTATATTGTTTCACAGTCACGAAGTGTCTGGTGACTCTTCTATAATAAACTGTGAATTTTAGACGGAAAATTCGAGCAATGAAGAGAAAGGTTCATTCGTTATCCTTTCCATTTACAATTTCAAGCGTCGATATTTTCCTTCATCTATACTTTTCCTATGTCATCAGCAAAACAGTATTATTCTCAAAGTCCAAGCTTTCTAAAAGAGAAATTATATTGGGGAGGGTTGTAATTTAAACAAAAGGTATTATAAATGTATGATTGTGACACTTTTCAACTCTTATAGACATAATGTAAATACATGGAACAACAAATGTTACGTGCTTTTACATAACACAAACAGAAATTTGATTACACACAGAAATTTGATACAAAGTCTAAACTTGTTTGAAAACAAAGTCAGATTTTCAAACAAGAAAAGGTCGTGTAAAAACAATAGTTCTTGTACCGACGACTGCCTCATTATTGTAATATAACAAAATATAACGTTCTTGTAGAGGAAAAGGTCACCCTTAACATTTGATCTTTTGTTTACAACTGTTATTTAATAATGTTGGAAGTGGATGCTTTGTTGAAGGATATTTTGGAGTCGTTCTTTGAGAAATGTCTGCAATTTTTATTTTTCCATTGTTTTTTTTCGTTTTTTTGAACACACAATCACTATTTCAGCTTTCACGAAGTACTCAGTCTGTTCCTTACTGTGTGTTTACGTTTACTTAAGCAAAATTAGATTCTTTGACATTAGTTTCAATTTTATCTACTTTGGGAAGTTTGAAGAACGTAATTGTTTCAGTACAAAGGGACAATGAATGTATAATCTCTAATCACTTTTTCAGACCTGAAAGGATGGTGCGTGTCTGACAATAATGCATTCTCATATGCAAAGGAGTAAGTTCGAATGTGAACGTAGTGAGAAGAATAACAAAGGTACTTTCCTCTCGTTGACCTAAAGAGGTTTGAACAATTTGATGCACATTTCCATATTAATTCTAAATCTGAAGAGGGCGTGTGACGATAGACAAAATTTTGTTAATCAAGGCAGCCTTGTTCTAAAATTCTGACTACGCCTAACGTATGACGAGAAATATACGAACACTTTTTACATACACAACATTAAATTTCATCCGATCTATTGTTCTATTGTTCCCATGCATCTAGCAAATGTAGTTTCGTTACTCGTCTCTTCAATTTTACGTCGATCTCTGTCAAACCTGAATGCAAATCATTCAAGACATGTTTTGCAACCTCGGATTTTTCAGGTCGATTGTATCTTATGTGGGCACAATGCTCTTTATATCGCTGTAACACTTGTCGCTTGGTTTGACCGATGTAAACCTTACCACAAACTTTGCACGTAATCTCATTAATTCCCGATTGTTCTATTTTCGGAACTCTATCTTTTGTCGACACTAAGAGGCTTTTCAACTTATTTTCGCTCGTGAACACGATATCAATGTCTCTCTTCTTAAATATCTCTTTGAGACGATTTTTAAGTAATAAGTTATATGTTTACATTATAAGTTACAAGTTAACATTATATGTTTACGTTACGAGCTATGAATTATAATTTATAAGTTACAAGTTTACGAGACAAGTTGTAAATTTATAGCCCAGGTCAGTATTATAACTGATCCAGATCAGTACTGGTCAGTTTTAAAACTGATCCGGATCAGTACTAATCAGTCTGAAAACGGTTATAGATCAGTACTGATCAGTTTTAAAAGTGACCCAAATAAGTATTGATCAGTCTCAAAACTGATCCAGATCAGTACTGATCAGTTTCAAAAGTACCAATCCAAATCAGTTTTGAAACTGATCAGTTCTGATGCTGATCCATTTTAGAACTGATCAGTTACAATATTGATCTGGGCTATAAACTGAAAATGTTAACTTATAACGTAAACTTGTAACTTATAACTTAAACATATAACTCAAAACAAATAGCTATATGTATATGTTATGAATTTGGCTATAAGCGACTATGCCCAAACTCTCTAATGTGATGTACTCGCTACTTCCTTAATTTTGACATTCTCAAAGTTTCGGCACCAAGTGTCCTGGTTGAAAGTGCAGACCTATCTTCTAAGCGAAAAGTTTGTTAAAAAAACGAAACAATCTCAAAAAAGTAGCTCAACTACTAGATGAAAAAACAATGACTTTATAATAGCTATTGAGGTACTTTTTTGAAATTGACAATTGTTTTTAACAAAAGTTAGTCTGAAAAAAAATCCTTTTTATCGGACTCGCTCAAGATGCAAAAGAAATAAGTACAAGGTAAGTACAATTTAAAAAAGATCAAACTCTAATATGTCATGGATATATTTCACAAAACTATAGGTAGGCTGCTGAAACAATAAACGGGTCGAACATTTTCAAAAACGTAGAAATACAAATCGAAAATATTGACTCTTCTCTTAGATTGTCAAGAAATCTAGAAGCACAAAACTTTTTACGTAAAAAAAAAGTATAAGCGATAAGTATGAATAAACGTTGTGCAATAATTTTTAAGTAACAGCCGAGAGATTAAGGTCACCTTATGTTTATCGTCTTTGTGAAAACATCTAGACAGTTTCTTTTATGTAAACACGCAGTTTAATGCGAAATTGGACATATTTCGTAATACTCTAGTGAAATAAAAGCAGTGACGGTCAGTCACAAGGCCATACATTGCGAAATAATGGTGAGAAGAGTTGCGAATTAGAAAATTTATCATAATTCTAGATAAGGTTTAGATGTTAAAAACAAGCTTTTCGAAACGAACTACACGTGAAATATTCGTTGATTCAGAAAGTGGAAATATAAAAGAGTTGTTGGGGGTAACAGTGTTATTTTGCGGATGTTTCCGTCACGATGATGTAGTCCTACTAGACAATCCTCAGAAATCTTGAAAAATTCATGAAAATCTTCGAAATTGGACAAAAATCCTTAAAAATCGATAAAAAGCTAACAAAAACGTTAAAGAACGTTCAAATTATGGCAGTTCGTCAGAAAATCCCTGTGGACGTGAGGTCACATATTAGGGGTCCTTCATAAAGGATGTTACGCAAAAATCTGTTTTTTCAGACCCCCTCCTTTCACGCTAAAAGGGTTAATTTTGACCCAATTTTCTTAGAACTGTCACGCTTGCCTCATACCCCCCTTCCTCCCTCTTGAGTAACATCCTTTGTGAAAGGCCCCTTAGGTATTGAGTTATTCTGCGGTGTCTTAATACGAAGTTGGTGTCCAAAGTGGTTTATTGTGATGCATAAATAAAATGTCCAAGGTGAGTCGACAAGTTCGACGAGACAGGAAGGGGATGTCAAAAAACTGACATTTTAATATGACATATTTCTGAACGACGATTATATTGCTGTGTACCAGCTTCTGTTTGATGGACGCTATTTTTCTTTCGCAAAAATATTACGAAATTAGTCGAATGTCTTAGTAAACTCACAATAACTCTTGCAAGAAAAAGGAAAATATTATTTTATTTATTTAATGTAATAAAATAACAAACACCAAAGAATCAACAACAACGGGGGAAAAAATGTAGCAGACACTGTCACACTGAATTAACTGCCAAACAATAGTTTAGGCAAGTCAAACAAAACAGACACCCCATCATTATGTATTATATCCCCTATTTCCCAATTTATATAGACCGTAGTTCTTGGCGCTTTTTATGTAATGTGTTAGTATATCCTTGAGATATTTATGGAAAATGACCCGATTCTCTCTTTGGTAATGTTTACACTGCCTCAGAAATGGTAATACAAAGATTCAATAAATGCTGAAAAATTATTCATAAACATGTAAAATAAACATGTTTTGTCGTTGTTTTATGATCAGCAATTTTTGGAGCGACGAAAAAATGAATGCCGAAAATTAGAAAATAAAAAATATCGTAAATGTGTTATACAACTATGTAAAGACGTAACATCGCCTGTTTTTCCAGCCTAGTCTGCGTCTTGAGTTTGTATACAGACAATTATTTCTGCTCTTTTAATTATTGTTAGAGCGAGAAGTTTAGCGTCTTACATTATCTGATTACAGTGACAGCGAAAAATGTGACATCAAAAAAATGTGAATAACTTTCCATAAAAATAGGCCCTGGAGAGCGCATTCCTCCGAATTGTTTTATGATAAATAGAATATAATATTACTGTGACATGTTCTGAAAGTCATTAACAATCTATAAATTTATAAATGTCGTTATTGTATTATGAACACAACTCATCTTAAGTCCCCTCACACGTATTCCATTATGTGTAGCGAAAAATTAGGAAAGAAGAAAATTATGAGTAAACATAAGATATAACACCCGTAATGAGCTTTTGATTTTCTTCTAATAAAATTGTATAGTCAAAACATAGCGACAAACAGTCCCATAGCAACCATATATTTTCTTCTACCTTTGTTTAGCCTTTGTTTTTCTTTTCTCCGTAGCCGTATATTTTCATTTTATCTTTTTTCTTCCATATTTCTTTTCTATCTGTCACATGTGCAATTCATATATCTGTATCTATTACACCAGGTATACACTGCGTACTCAGGGTTCGGGGTCGTTCATGAAATATCTCACAAAAAGTCGACGCTATCATGCACTAACATCAAATGACACTTGAGTGAGTTGTGCATTGACGTTTGTATTCCAACACATCGTAGCATTTCCAGAAAAACAAATCTTAATAGGAGAAAAATCTTTAACTCAGCAAATTTCGCTTGATTTTGTTGACAAAGAATTTTCAAAAATAAAATCCTCTCAGGAATGACTTTCTAAAGATTTGTTGTGACTTAAAGAGGATTATCTTCGCCGTTTTTAGAGAATTATCAAGAATTTTAATCGGTTTTAAAATTTCTTTTTGAAGTTAACAGTCTTACAGTCTTTTGATGCTTTTATTTAGATTTTCTTCGAATTTGAGGATTTTCTTATTTCTAGTTTCCAACGGATTTCCTAACAACTTTTTTCGACTGACGGTGTGTTTTCTAGCTTAACCGTCATCGACTTAGACTTCAAATTGATGGAACTCTCAAAACAAACTTAAGACAACATTTTCCATAACATAACAAAGCTTCTTTTCCCTCCCATTGTCATAATCGCGCCAAGTTGGAAAACATCACATACATTATGAACGGCCCCTTAGTGTTAATACATATGTAAACAGAAAGCTTTCACATTTATATAACTCAAGTTATGTATTAGGAAAAAAGGAGTATCACAACTACGAGGGTTGAATGTATACATACGTTTCTTTTTCGTCTGTGTTTGTAAAAGGAGATTTCATTTCGGATCAAACTTTCGTGTTTCTTCTGCTCTCTTCATGCATCAAGATGCTTATTTAGCTGTTCCTACGATATTCGTATATGTCGTCTGTTTGTAGACATAAAGGACATGTGTGATGCTTATGGTAAAATGTATGGTTTCAGATGGTACATTACTATACGTAAATCTTTAAAGCTGTCGCTTATTATATGTACATATCTCTGTTCATCCACATATACATAAAGCACCAAAGACTGTGAGGAGGTATATGGGCATAATCAAAAAAATGTATTTTCTTAGCTAAGTGAAGACGAAAACTTTTCAGGAAGTGGTTTTTTTATCACTTTTTTGTGTGTAATATTTCAATTTTAGAAAAATGAAAAGTAAAACTTTTATTTCCTAGAAAAAGAGTTTTTTAACGAAGGTAACTTTCGCAACTATGCGCTGTGTAGTGAAACTTATTATTTTTGTTTGAAAAATAATTGAACGTTTATCATTCAAAAAAAACATTGAATGAAAATAACAATAAAATTATAACTTTCTTAACCAAATATTCTTGTGCTTCGAGTGCCAAGGAAATTCATTGAATCTGTATATTCAGAAACAAGACCGTGCTGTCCGTTAATTCTCAATATCACCCATGTGTGAATACTTCTGCCGTAATTTGCATAAGAAACTTAGTGCGAAAGAGAGAAAAAGAATCTGTGCAAAAGTCCATACAAAATTTTTTGTCTCTTTCACACTAAGTTTCTTATGCAAATTAGGGCAGACTTGCCAACCCAAAATTGTGCTCATGTTGAATGCAAGATTTAAAACAAATCTAAAGACCCGTACGTATCAGAATACATGTCGCAAACAGAATAGATGTTGCAAAAAGACTCGAATGTATCTAATTATAGAAATGAGCAATGTACTCTTTTATAACTACAAGAATTTCTACGATCCATAGAAATTACCCAAGGTAATGTCAAAGGCCCTACCGAAATACGTCCGAGAATATTGATTTTGATGGCCTAAATGTTCTCTCCTGCACCATATCAAAAAGAGGACCAACGTAGTTTCTTTAAGAAATCCTGAAACTATTTTCTCTAAATTTTCTCTTTAAGAAGCAAACAAAACTGCCATAATTTTATAGATATATGTAATCCCTCAAAATTCCAGAAAATGCTTTATCCCGGGATTTGATGATTTTTCTCTAAAAACCTGAAACACGTATTCTTTAAAATTTTATTCTCTCCAACTATGCCTTTGAATGCAACTTTCTCACTGCCATAGTTCATAAAATCCTGAAACACCTGTACTCTAAAATTTTGTTTTCTACAACTTTGCCTTTGGAAGCAACTTTCTAACTTTCGTAGTTCTAGAGATATGGGTCATCCCGCTCAATTCTAGAAGTGGTCACATTCCACACTCTCATAGAACTGGAACTCCCTCCCAATTCTAAAAGTGATCATATCCCAGGATTGACCAATTTTTCCTTAAAACCCTATAACACGTTTTCTCTAAAATGTTATTATCTATAACTTTGCCTTTGGAAGCAACTTTCTGGCTGCCATAGTTTTAGAGATATGGGTCATCCCTCCTGATTCTAGAAGTGAATGAACCCCAACGATTGGGACATTTTTGGAGAAAATCCTGGGACTAGGGAATTCAACCGGTAAATTTTTTATCGGTAATTACCGGTAAAGATAATTACCGTTTATCGGTAAATGGCAATTTTTTACCGGTTGAGACCATTGTAAAAGATTTCAAATTTACAGCACATAAAAATGAGAAAAATGACATCAAGACCATCTACCATTCTCTTTTCTTCGATAATATTATTGCCCTGAGACAGAAAAACCTTATTATGTGTCATATAATAAAAATTCTTGAAAATCCGACTCGAAATGTCATGTTTCTTCGTATCTTCTACTATCGATGGCTAATGTACCTGGTTCCTGGATGAAAAACGTTTAGTGAGATTTTGTGGCTTAAGACATTTCATTTCTTCAAACAGTAGAGTAAAGCGATACCGCATTAATTTTCTTTGACATTTTTCGATTTTTTTGGTGAAATATAAGCTTGCGTATATTGAAGGCGGTGGAGGCCGGTTTCCATCTAATTCGCCGTCGATCAATTCACCGCCTTATACAAATTCTTTAAACAAAACCAATAAAGATTTGCATTTTCTCAAGTAACATTAAACACTCAGAAAAACGCAATCTATCAATGAAATTTCTTGCAGTTTCAAGTTATTTTGTATAAGGAAGGACTCAGTGGAATAATTGAGGTAGTCTTTATGTCATTTTCTTAAAGGAGTCATCCGGTTGAGTAGTAAAGGGCTACGTGTCATTTGTAAAAAATGGGTGTTCAGTCTGTGAAATCGTCTCTACGTCCAATACTGATACCATCCGTGAAGCTCGACAACCATTTTCGTAATCCACTGCATGCTCCATGCTGAATATTTCTTCCTAACCCATGTTCCTTCAAATAACGTCAATTATGTGAACAAACATCTTTGAAAGTAAGAAATGAACAAATTTTTTTGATTTATTTAAAACGGCGAAAAGCATTGTCGGCGAATTAATCGATGAAAAATAAATGTCGGCTGTATGATCGTTCGGCGAAAAGTTACAGTGTCCGTCGAGTTAACTCGCGGCGATATGTTCGACGATATATACGTCTGCGGAGAGAGTGACGGTCACCCCACTAGACATTTCAAAACGAATAAAATTTACCGGTTTTTACCGGTAATTTTTGTTCAATTTACCGCCTTTACCGTTTACCGGTAAATGAAAAAACGTCGGCAAATGAATTCACTACCTGGGACACGTGTTCTCTAAAATATTATTCTCTACGACTTTCTCTTTGGAAGCAACTTTCTAACTTTCGTAGTTCTAGAGATATGGGTCATCCCGCCCAATTCTGGAAGTGGTCATATTCCAGGATTGGGCCATTTTTCCTTAAAACCTCGAAAAACGTGTTCTCTAAAATGTTATTCTCCACAAATGTGCCTTTGACAATAAATCTCCAATAATTGATTCAGATTTAGTTTCAGAAATACCATTTCTCTCATAATTTCGCTTCAAAAATTCAATGCTCGAATTTTTTTTCACTTCTGATAACTGAAAAATGATTCAATCGAATAATTGAAGAAAAATCATCTGCTTTCGTATACGGCTAAGAGACCACTGATCCGACTTCCACAAAAAAATGTTCAAAGTTCTGTGAGATCAAATGCTTCATTTGAAACCAAACCCGATCCCCGAAAAACCATGTCATCGTAACGACAATAATGAACACTATACGTCGTAAAAATTTCAAGTCGGCACTAGGCTGCGTACTTAAACTCTTGTTTTATGGATGTAGGTGGCAGCAGCAGCCTGGTGCCAAATTGAAACTTATATGGCATACAAAATTTACTCCTGCCAACATTTTGGCAAAAACAGATTTGCAGCACGAGGCTGCCATCTACATTTTTAGCTCTACCACTTAAGTACGCAGCCTGGTACTGCAAACCTTTTTTTGCCAAAATGTTGGCAGGAGTAAATTTTGTATGCCATTTAAGTTTTCAATTTGGCATCAGGCTGCTGCTGGCACCTACATCCATAAAACAAAAGTTTAAGTACGCAGCCTAGTGCCGACTTGAAATTTATACGACGTATGTGTTTATTATACAACTCGATAGCGTAATGGTTAACACGTCTGCTTGCTACTATGAGATCGAGTTGCCAGTGCGTTGGTTCGAAACTCAGCCGCAGACAGATTTGTTCCGATTGTTAGATTTGTAAACAAAACAAAGCTAATTGAATCGGTTCAAGTCATGTGAAGCTGAGTGTAGCGCCATCGTACGGCTTACCGGTGAAAGGCATTGTTGGGAGGTGCCGGTATTCTACTCCTACTAGTTTCGTTCCCAGTACATCTCATGGATGGCACTGGGTTTGTCGCACAGCTTACTACTAGCGCAGTAAAAACTTTCCGGTAATGAAAGGATCTCAAATAGTAGAACCACAAAAAGTAGCGAAACTAGTAAATAATGATCTAGCCCCTAACCCTTCATGGGTTGTTAAGGCAGATTACTATTATTATTATATATAGTGTTTATTATGTCATTCGATGACATTGACCGATTTTCGGCACTAGGCTGCCTCCTAAATTGTCAATCAAAAATATCAAGTACGCAGCCTGATGCCAAGTTCAAAACTAGGGCATAGTTGTGTTCTTCTTACACCATCCAACATTGTTATATACTTTTTCGGCACCAGGCTGCCTAGTCTGAAATGCAGACCTTTCTTCTAACGAAAGATTTGTTAAAAAAACCAAGCAATCGCAAAAAAGTAGCTCAACTACTAGATTAATAAAATATGAGTGTAAACGGCCATTTAGTTACTTTTTTGAAAATGACACATTTTTATCACAAAACTGTAGCTAGAAAAACATCGTTTTTTTCAGAGAGTGCTCTTTGTGACTTGACAAAGTTTACAAATAGATCTGCTCTTTATAGACGGGAACTCAATTCGGCAGCACTTAAAGTGAATTCTATAAATGCGATCAATTTATTTATTTAGCGTATCATAACAATCGCATATAAGTCTTATATTACATATCGATTCTTAATCTAATACTGGCTCATTCTTATAATATGATGCGAATTGCCGGTAGGATGGCATCCGAAATTGATGACACTTTCGACCACTTTACTCGCTGTCATCTGTTCACGTTCAATGCGAGCAATAAAATCAAATGACTATCGTTATAATACCTACCACCCCACCGACATGAACTAAATACCTTCTAATTAGATTAGACATCGTCATCGATTAAATAGTAATTTTCCTTACGAAATAATTTTCTTTTTCTTATCAAAAAGAAAAAATGATGCTCTCAAAAAACAAGCAAAAATCCCCAACTTTCTTACATACACTTTGACTGCCGGTAACAGCTCAATTATAATGTTAATTAAGAAAGAACCCAAAACCTGAACGTATATCAAGAACTTCACCCTTTTTTCCCTTTTACAAATATAATAAGGTAGCATAATTACATTATTTTGTAATATTACCTTAAGTAATGTGTTTTGTAGTCTATCGCAAGAGTGCGACGCACCGAAACGAAAGTGAATGTAATCAAATACAGGGTGCGGTGTATGATTTCATCAAGACATGTGTACCAAAATCATTCATTGCTTTCGTGGCACAGAAACATTTTTCCAAAAATGTACTTTCCATTCCTCTCCAAAGAAGCTTACGAGAAATTAGGATCGACAATATGAGACGTACATACAACATTTGAAGTAGACAGGAGACGAAATTATGTGCTACATACACAAAGGTCGACACATAAAAGATTTTGTATTTCACGGTTGTGATCCGCCGGAGTCTCCATATGTTAGTGTAAAGAGAAAAATATTGAAATGTTTGTCACATGCAAATTGAGGAACTTTTGTTCATGACTGAGAAATGCAATAGCTTCAGGTGATAACGACTATATGAATATGAAAGTTATTAATACTACACCCTGCCTAAGATAGAAAAATTTGAAACATAAGGAGCATATTTATAATCAACTTCACCTTGTGCACATCTGTCGTCTAGCCTTTAAATTGTATTTTATTGTATGCATCGCATTGTTAATTTTTATTTTAAATTGAAGTGTATGAATAAGAAGTTGGAAAAATTGGTTTCTCATTCTTGCACTCTATCAAAATCGTGAAATGAATTTTATCAAAATGTACCTTAAGTTCCTTAACCCACACCTCTTCAATTTAATGGTGCGATTGTAATTAGGTGGAAAAATGTTCATTCGTTTAAATTTGATGAAAAATATCACCTGTTCGTCATCAATAACGAGAATTTAATTAATTTTTCGATAAATAATTGAGCACAAATTTTCATTATGCTTTCCAGACTTTATGAACAAATAAATCAGCTTGTGCTATTGACGCAACGTAATTTGAAAAGTATAAAAATCTGCAAAAGTTACACGACAAAATTTCGAGTTAAACGTAAAATTTATTTCGTAAAGTTGCAATTCAATAAAAGTCAATTCGAATGAAAAATCGTTGTGAGCTTGCATGCGAAATTGTGCATTCCCTACGTGAATGTATTTGCTAGTTTTACTAAGTCCCTCAGGACACTACAGTTTTCATGTGATTTGAAGATATTTAGTATGTCACGTCGACACGTACTTGCGAGTAAACTCTCTGTCGCATATATGAATTTGTATTTGGCGTAGTCATCATTTCACCGCAAATGTCATCATGGTCCGTTCAATATAATTTCAGAATTCAATAAATAAATGATGCACTTGGCAATGTTGCATTTATGAATTATTTATATTTTTCTCCACTCCTTTACAAAATGAATACATATCCTAATACATGCAAGATTGTTTGAACTATTCGGAACGCATCAAACAGTACAGTTACTTGTCACTTTGTTCGAATGTGTTCATTCCAATCGAATTCAAGTAACTATTCATTAATAATTTCCATAATATTGATCGAATTGAAACTAACACTTTTCATGAAAGAACTGTCAACAAGGTCTCCTAGATTAGTGGAACGAAGTTTGCTAAGATATATTAGGTTTCAAACTAATTCCACAAGAAGATTGTTCAGAATGACTGACGATTAAACGGCGATTTGCCACGTTAACTACAAAAATTGAAAGACTTTAAACTTTTCTTTTCAAGGTCCATATTGCTCTCAAAAGCACGCTTCCTTTCTCTTGAAATCCCAAAATAGATCTCACAACCCTTTTAAAATAATCAACAATCGGATTTGCATTGCGTGGGAAGCCTGGTATCTCACAGCTATTCCATTATTTACCATAGAATATTAAAGTGTGAAGTGCAATGTGGGAGATTGGGGAAAAAGTTAGACACAATTTATTCGTAGTTGCACATACAAATATTTTTGCTGCGCGTGTTACATGCCAGCTGTGGAACCTTTAATAATATATTTTTTGAAGAATGTGTTCGATAGCCGTAAATAGTGTTGGTATGGCGAACTGTGTGTAAATGAATTGTTATACAGGTCAGTGAATCAAACATTCAGATTTTTTTTTCAACTATAACGAAGGGGATCGTTTATTGGTTCATTGGGTACATTCACAGGACTAATTTAGCGTGCCCTCCTCGTTATATGATCGCTAAATCTTTGATCTATTTTTTCATTTTGTTACAAAACTTGAAATTTTGATACATAAAACTTAATCATGGCAATAATTATGAAAATAAAATAGCAGCCGGCAAATTATACATTTCCAAAAAAAAGCAGAAATCTTCGGCGCACGATTTTTTAACAGCTGCCCTTTGATTCCATTATGTTGGCACCTGTTTACTAAATGCTTTAACTCAATGTTTGACTTGACTTTTTTGATGATGATTTAAATAAAAGACATCTTTACTATACAAGAACCTGCTGTCTTTTTTTGGGTAAGAAGAATTGAAACAACAGACATAGCCTCGTGGAAGTTTAATAATGTCAGGGACAACGACATTAAAATACTAATTTTGATTCAAATGTGTTCAACTCTTTAGACCCATACGAAAAACGAAAAAAAGTCTTATGCGTTTACCACGAAGTTTGTCTCCAATTTCGACCGGGAGTAGGGGGAGCTTCGATCATAGTCCTTAGATGACGAATCAGAAAAATGTCCGTCCGCCCTTCCGTCACTGCGATAACTTGAGTAAAACTCAACCGATTTTCAAAAACTTTTTTTTCCTGAAAGATAATCAAAAAATTGATTACAGGATTGAGCTTGAGCAAAATCAGTCGAAAACTTTCGAAGTTATGGTCGAAAAAGTGGTCAGAAACGTGGTTTTTTGAAGGTTTGAAGAACTTTTCCACTTATATCTCTGCGAAATTAGAACGAAAATCACTCTTGAAGATTTAAAACAAAAGATATGGATATCAGAAAATCACGAAAATCTGATGAGTGGTTCAGGCTGTGCCCAGTGTGGGCTGAGCTCACGCTACGCGATCCTACACTATTTGGTGTTTTTTGTGAATATTTCTTTAATGAAGAGGTATTTTGTGTATAGTAGAAGTCCTTAGGTACATTTTCGTGCACTTTCTGAAAAAAGTGCATAAAATTTTCAGAATTATCCATTTTCATAAGAGTTTTTCCTGCTTTTCTATCTTGTGGAGGGAAGGAGGTAATGAGGAATTTCCACTCCTTAGACCCGTATACAAAATTAACTAAAATGCATTTTTATAACCAAGTTACTACATTTTGAGGATGAGTTCCTCCGAGGAAACTGTTTTGAAATGACTAAAATCCTCTGATGACACATAACTACTTGCTATTTCATTTCATATGTTAATTTCTTTTCACTAATTAATTTTCTTAATTTTTGTATTTCATAAATTGTATAAGACTGATTTATTATTGGGCCTCGCCTGTTAATTAAACAAATTTAAAAAAAAAAAAAAAATCGTTCGGAGCTCCTCGTCCAATGAGTCCACCACTCAGAACATTGAGATTTGATCGCTTTTCTAAAGATTTCTTAGGTTCTGTCCTGGACTTACAACTTAATTAGGATATTCTCCATCTAGTTCCTGAAGTAGGAACTTCTCCTGAAGATCCACCTTTTTCCGATCTATAGAACCTTTGAACGGTAGGTAATTTCATCAAGATTTTTTATATTGTTCTGGATTTGTGACGCGCTTCAGATATTTACGAGACAGTTCTTAAAAATTAAGGCGAGTAAGAACCCAAAATTGAGAGTACATTTTATTCTTCAAAGCACTTTCCGTCACAAAAACAGGAAAGAGCGCAGCCTCTTCCTGCATTTTTGCACAAGCATCGCCCTTTTTCGCATGATTTTTTAAAATTACAATGTAGGAGCTCTTGGCTCACTTGCGACAACTCTGGAAGATCACACCAATGGGGTAATAACGATCCTTCGCACCCCTAGTTAGTTGTAGGCGGAATGTCAAGACATGCTTTGCTCAAGGAGCCTCAAATAAAGCAGCCCTGATAAATCGCTCGCTTCAAGTGTTGAAGAAAACCATCGTTCGTTGTGAGCGGCTTTTCTTCACAAAAGGAAATTGCCTGGCTGCATTAATCTAAGTGAATTGTGTCATTATCAGCATAAACATAAAAGCGCAAATATAGAAAATACTCTTACCGAACCGTGAGTATTGGGGTGATAATTTTTATTGTCGTAGAGCATGATAACGAATTTTTCGATTATTTTAAAATGCTCTGACGTTTGTATCTATTCGATGTCAGCGAACTTTATGTTTAAACATAACCAAAGACCCGTACGTATCAGAATAGATGTGACAAACAGAATAGATGTGGTAAAGTGACTCGAACGTACCTAAATATACAAATAAACAAACAGTCCAACGTTTTCTGTTCTTTTATAACTGTAAGAATTTCAAAGACCCATAGAAATTACCCAAGGTAATGTCAAAGGCCCTACCGAAGTACATCTCAGACCATTCAAATCTAGAAAAGTTTATATCCAGGACTAAGTCGTTTTTCCCTCAAACCCAGAAACACGTGTTATCTAAAATTTTATTGTCTACAACTTTGTCCTTGGAAGCAACTTTCTACCTCTCATAGTTCTGGAGATCTGGGTCATCCTGCCCAATTAT
>CM055403.1:70969020-71014877 GCA_029228625.1 Pseudolycoriella hygida
TTAAACATGCCCCTCCTAAATACATTGAGAATATTAGTGAATGAAGCCACGTGCATAAAATAGTTTTTTCGTTTATTCCATTCCACATAACACACACACACATAAGCATATATATTTTCCCTGAAATTACTTGAACAAATTTCTCATATGAAAATTACAAATTATTTGCGTTGTTTAAATGTTATACTTCACAGAATATATACTCAGTTTCAAATATATAAACACCTCTCTTCGATTCGCTTGAAAGCATCGCCGGTTGGTGATGTCCAGCGCTAAGCGCCGTTGAAAAATGATGCTAGGTGCGGATGGCGATACTGATCTTATAATGGGAGACTGTACCTATAATAAGAGCGCATTATTTTTGAAGGGGACTGCTTCATTGCGGTCCCGATCTTCTTTCGTTCTCTGCCTCTAGGTTCCCCTTGTTGATTTCTCTTGCCATTCGAAGTTAGGTGTGCATTGTTTTTTTGGGTTATAAAAGGCAATGCAAAACAGTTTATTTCCTCGGATCTCTTCAAGCAGGTCGGACGTAGATAGATTCACATGGGATTCTTCTTTTGCATTGCCTTTTTTTGACTCATAGAAGGCAATGCAAAACGACACTTTGCTTCAGTTCCTCGGAACACTTCAAGCAGGTCGGACGTATGTTGGTTCACGCTGAAAATTTGTGACCGACAATTTACAAACAGACAGACAAATAGACAAACAAACAAACAAACTTTTGACTTTTATAATTAGTAACGAAATTGTGAATGAATATGACAACACTCTCTTGGTATACATGAAAATACGCTCGGTTTTTAACTGATATTTTTATAAGTTTTTCAAACTTCGGGGCCAAAATCGATGGCAATTTTGTAAATTTTCTCTCGATTTTGGAGTCTGCGTATTTCACGAAATTTTCTAAAATCAATCGTCCATAACAGCCACACAAATTACTTTATTATATAAGCGATGGTAACTCTCACATTAAACGCAAAATGTTAAGGCGATAAATATGACATTAACGTCAGGATTCATCTACCTAGAGGGATAAATTCGTCTGTCTAGAGGGTTTTCTTTTCTTACATGCGTCGTTAAGCGTTGATTAAGGGCTCATTATATTGGACGCGATGCGAATCGCATCGCGTAAGATCTGTGTGAAAGCTCAACTTGACAGAACAAACATTTTTTTTTGTCAAGTTGAGCTTTCACACAAACCTTACGCGATCCGATTCGCATCGCGTCCAATATAATGAGCCTTTTAATGTGTAGTTTAAAGCACCCTTACCGTTACATCTTTTCTTTGGACTGTGGAAATGCATTTATAGTAGATTACTGTTTGGGAGATATAAGTAGAGGCTTACTGTTGGCTGAGACTGAATTTACTGTAAACTGCCAACAGCTTCATGTGAATTAAGAATTTAATACGTCAATAAATCTCTCTCGGTGCGATTCCACGGTCCGCCTCGTTTCCACGCGTGAAATTCTCAGTAGTTAGAAAATGATTGTCATAGAAAAATTACTACCATCTAGTTGAAGGATCAATCCTTCTGATACACAATTTTCTATGAATATCTCTTCGTAACTACTAAGCATTTCAAGCGTGGAAACGGAGTTTTCGTGGAATGGCCCCTCGGCTTGTATCTTTCTAATCAAGAAGACGTGTTTTATCATAGCTCCTGTGTAAACTCTGTACCCTCTTACAGGTTATTGGCCCAGGCAGCACAATATTGTTACAAAAGTGAATTTTAGGTTGTGCAGATGTTATTGACAACGATTTATTTGGCCGATGGTTAGTAAGTACAATAATTTTTTGGGCTTGAACATCATTCGTCTTTTTGGTTTCGGTGGCAATGCTTCTTTTTTTAACCATTCTGCTTTCTTTCCTCCAGGTAACTCTTCACCATGCTTACCGCAGAGAGAGAGAGTCTGTTGAAGCGAAAAGACGTGTTTTCACCTGCTGCTGATGTTGTGACATAAAATTGTGTTTACCGATTGTTTTGTTTACGGCTAATTTAGTTTAGTGAGGCTAAATCTTCATCGGCCAAATTTTAATGTTACAATCAGTTCTGGCGAGTAAGTGTTATTTCGTGAATATTAGAGATTTTCGTTTCAAGTGAAATCAGTGTTTGTTTTTCGGTTACCTCAACGTCGAGTTTCTGTGATATAGCGGTACCTTAAAAAGGCGCAAGATATTTTAACGTAAAATGTTGATGCCTTTTTGTGGATCGGTATAGTAAACAAAGTGTTTGTTTTTAATCGGCACCATCAAGTTTTTGTTTATTCAGAAAGGATATAAAGGCCATTCATTTGCGTCATAAAGGCTAAAGATCGAATTAATGTTTACGTTTCTCTGTTTTGATTCGATACCATTTGAGCGCGCAGGCCTTTTTCTCTTTATACCGACGATTGATAACCGAAATCACAAGTTTCTGAATGAACCATAACATCTCATTGTGGCTCTTCCGTGTGTGTCGATCGAACCTTGAGCATGCATTTAGCTTTTCCCTATAAATAAATAGAGACCGACATTTTTGTTTTGTAATACAAAATTGGTTCTTCATTATTTTTATTTTATAGATTGAATAAACATTAACGCTGCGTGCATGCAAGCGTTCGCTCTCTTTCCATACAAACGGTTTTCTTTCAGTTCTCTTGAAACTTGTTGGAATGTTGTAATACAGCGGCATTCTTGACTTATTTCTGTATTTTGTGTACGATAAGTTAAAACCGCCTTATATTTATTACTACCAACAGGTATATTCAATAATATCACGGTTCTTCATTTCGCTTTAAGTTGTAAAATGCATGTTGGAACTAGCAGGAGTGATCACGCAATTAAGGGAACTCAGTCGGACCCAAGTAGTACTGGCCTTAAAGTTGCACAGATCAACCTGCACCACTGCAAAAAGGCCACTTTCAATTTCTGTTGCGATCTGAAGAAAGATCACACAGATGTGTCTTTCATCCAAGAGCCCTGGGTTAGAAGCGGGAAAGTTCATGGCTTTGGTCAACTTCACAACCGTCTATTTTATAACAGAGGGGGAAGTAGACCGAGAGCGGCCATTTATGTAACCCCGAATGTTGACGCAATGGTTCTGAACCAATTCACAGACAATGACGTGGTGGCCGTTAGGGTTTGTAGAAGTCAAATGGAAGGCGGGGACATTGTAGCTGTCTCAGCCTACTTACCATATGACTCTCCCCAGCCTCCTCCAGGTTCATCGCTGGCAAAGGTAGTGGAGTTTTGTGAAAAAGAGCGGTACCCGTATTGGTTGGTATGGATTCAAACTCCCACCATACGATTTGGGGAATTTCAAATATCAATCGTAGGGGTGAAGAGCTCGTTCAATATTTGCTCTCCACAGATCTATGAAATAAGGAGTTCACGCAGTAGACTGGTCCTTTGTCTAGTGCATGAACTTCTTATGTCACCGTCGTGTAGAGCATTTTCATGGAGAAAAATTGCAACAAGTAGAGGTCTGCATATCAAGGTGGGCAGCCTGGTGCCAAAAAGTTTTCAATGGTAATGTTGGAGTGGGGAACGAGGACATTACTATGCACAATGTTCCAACTCGGCACCAGGCTGCCTACTTGGGACGTTTAAGTAGCCATAAAGAACGCAGCCTCGTGCCGAAAATCTGTTAATGTCATCGTAACGGCAGTAACAAATACTATACGTGATATAAATTTCAACACGGCACCACGCTGCCTACTTAAGATATTCTACTGTGAATGTAGAGGGCAGCAGCAGTCTGGTGCCGAGTTGAAATTTATGTGACGCATAGTATTCGTAACTGCCGTTACAATGAGTTTAACTGCTTTTCGGCACCAGGCTGCCTTCTTAAAGGCTACTCATACTTTTCAAGTACGCAGCCTGGTGCCGAGTCGGGACCTAGTGCACATTAATGTACTCGTTTCGCCATCCAACATTACCATAGGAACTTTTTTGGCACCAAGCTGCCTTCTGAAATCGAACAGTGTAACCCCACCATAAGCAAACAATCCAACGTTTTCTGTTCTTTTACTGCAACAATTTCAAAGATCCATAGAAATTACCCAAGGTAATGTCAAACGCCCTACCGAAGTACGTCTCAGACCATTCAAATCTAGAAAAGCTTATATCCAAGGACTAAGTCGTTTTTCCCTCAAACCCAGAAACACGTGTTATCTAAACTTTTATTGTCTACAACTTTGTCCTTGGAAGCAACTTTCTACCTCTCATAGTTCTGGAGATCTGGGTCATCCTGCCCAATTATTGAAGTGGCCATATACCAGGATTGGGACATTTTCCCAAAACCCTGAAACACGTGTTCGCTTAAATTTAATTTTCTACAACTTCGCCTTTGGAACTAACTTCCTAACTCTCACAGTTCTGGAGATCCGGGTCATCCTGCCCAATTATGGAAGTGGCTATATACCAGGATTGGGACATAATTCCCCAAAACCCTGAAACACGTGTTTGCTTAAATTTAATTTTCTACAACTTCGCCATTGGAACTAACTTCCTAACTCTCACAGTTCTGGAGATCCGGGTCATCCTGCCCAATTATGGAAGTGGCTATTTACCAGGATTGAGCCATATTTCCTCAAAACCCTGAAACAAGTGTTCGCTTATATTTAATTCTCTACAACTTCGCCTTTGGAACCAACTTTCTAACTCTCATAGTTCTGGAGATCTGGGTCATCCTGCCCAATTATGGAAGTGGCCATATACCAGGATTGGGCCATATTTCTCCAAAACCCTGAGAAACGTGTTCGCTAAAATTTGATTCTCTACAACTTTGCCTTTGAAAGTAAATCTCTGTATTGCGTATTTAAGCAAATACTGAAAAAAAACTATCTCTTATCATTTTGGGCAGAGAAATTTATTTTCGCCCATTCCATGGCTCACAGTGCCCAGACCCCTGACCCGATTCAACAAAAAAAAATCCCCAGTTTTTTGGTCAAATGCTTTCATTTGACACCAAATTGAGCAATTTCCGTGCTTTACTTGCCGAGATATTTGCGAAAAAGTTTCACCGACTCTCGAAAAACCATGTTTTTGGTCACTTCCTCGACCATATCTCCGGAACCACTTCATTGATTTTGCTCATCTTCGAACTTGAATCATGGGAGGCATGTACCTTTCAGGGAAAAAACGTTTAGGCTGATCGGTTGAGCCGTTTGGAAAAAAAAGTGGAGACGGACAGACGGACAGACGGACGGACGGACATTTTTTTTATTGCTGATTCGTCATATTTAGACGATAATAGATGCATCCCCCCAACTCCCACGTCGACCTACCCCATGTTACAATAAAATTGTTTGTAGTAAACGTATAGGACCTTTGTACTTCGTACGGGTCCAAACATAACCAAAGACCCGAACGTATCTGAATAGATGTGACAAACAGAATGGATGTGGCAAAGTGACTCGAACGTACCTAAATATACAAACAAGCAAACAATCCAACGTTTTCTGTTCTTTTGTAACTGTAAGAATTTCAAAGATCCATAGAAATTACCCAAGGTAATGTCAAAGGCCCTACCGAAGTACGTCTCAGACCATTCAAATCTAGAAAAGCTTATATCCAAGGACTAAGTCATTTTCCCCAAAACCCTGAAACACGTGTTCACTTAAATTTAATTTTCTACAACTTCACTTATGGAACTAACTTTCTAACTCTCACAGTTCTGGAGATCTGAGTCGTCCTGCCCAATTATGGAAGTGGCCATATACCAGGATTGGGCCATATTTCCCCAAAACCCTGAAGCACGTGTTCGCTTAAATTTAATTCTCTGTAACTTTGCCTTTGGAACCAACTTTCTAACTCTCATAGTTCTGGAGATCTGGGTCATCCCTCCTAATTATGGAAGTGACCATATACCAGGATTGGGCCATATTTCCCAAAAACCCTGAAACAAGTGTTCGCTTATATTTAATTCTCTGCAACTTCGCCTTTGGAACAAACTTTCTAACTCTCATAGTTCTGGAGATCTGGGTCGTCCTGCCCAATTATGGAAGTGGCCATATACCAGGATCGGACCATATCTCCCCAAAACCCTGAAACACGTGTTCGCTTAAATTTAATTCTCTACAACTTCGCCTTTGGAACTAACTTTCTAACTCTCACAGTTCTGCAGATCCGGGTCATCCTGCCCAATTATGGAAGTGGCCATATACCAGGATTGGGTCATATTTCCCTAAAACCCAGAAACACGTGTTCGCTTAAATATAATTCTCAACAACTTTGCCTTTGACAGTAAATCTCCATATTGTTAAGGAAATATAGACGAAAGACTGTTTTCGCATAAGGCCAGAATCTCAATTTCGTCTATTCCATTGGTCCCAGTGCCCAGACCCCTGTACCGATTCCCACAAAAATTTTTTCCCAGTTTTGTGACATCAAATGCTTTGATTTGACACCAAAATAAGGAATTTCCGTGCTATACTTGCTAAGATATTTGCGAAAAAGCTTCACCCACCTTCGAAAAACCATGTTTTTGGTCACTTCCTCGACCATATCTCCGGAACCTCTTCATCGATTTTGCTCATCTTTGAACTTGAATCATGGGAAAAAAAGTTTAAGGTGATCGGTTGAGCCGTTTGGAAAAAAAATGGAGACGGACGGACACACAGACGAACAGACGGACAGACGGACAATTTTTTTATTGCTGATTCGTCATCTCTAGACGATGATAGATGCATCCCCCCCCCCTCCCACCTCGATCTACACCATGTCACAATAAAATTGTTTGTAGTAAACGTATGGGACCTTTGTACTTCGTACGGGTCCAATAAATGGTTCGACGATGAATGCCAGCAAGCAACGCAGCTTGACTAAAAACTCTGAGTCGATATACACTCGAGCGGGCCAGGCAGAGTACCGTTCAAAGAGAAATTTCGCTCGAAAACTGTTCCGAAACAAAAAACGGCTGCAGGATATAAACGTTTTGATCGAAATTGAAAAGTTTGGCAATAGGAAGGAAACTTGGAACTTATAGCGGAAAGTAAACGAATCCAAAAATGGTTACAGTCAACAACCATTGCTGTGTAAGGACAAGAATGGATTGGTCTTAGCAGATGAGGAAAGGTGCATTGCGAAATGGGCTGAGTACTTTAAAGAACTGCTTAACCGAAACGAAGAAAATAACGAATTGCCATTTCATACAGCGCAACCATACATAGAATAACCAACGATGCAAGAAGTTGAAGCTGAAATTTCGAGGGTCAGAAATTTCAAAGCTCGGGGACAGACAATCTACCCGGCGAACTTCTCAAGAACGGAGACGCTTTGTACGGAGGTGCACGAGCTCATCACGCGTATATGAAATGTCGAGAAGTTACCGGAAGAGTGGAAGACCAACATAATTTGTCCCATATACAAAAAAGATGACAACTCCATTTTGTGTGGCAATTTTCGAGGAATGGCTCTACTGAATATTATATATATATATATATATATATATTTATCATCAGCCAGATCTTGGATAAGTGCAAGGAGTACAATATTGAAACACACCATTTGTTTGTTGACTTCAAAGCAGCCTATGATAGTGTTAGAAGAAATAAGCTATTGAGAGTAATGGAGGAATTTGGAATCCCCTACAAATTGACCTCGCTGACCAAGTTAACACTGAACGGAGCTAATACCCGTGTAAGGATCCGTAGCAAACTTTCAGAGATTTTCGACATAGAGGAAGAACTCCGTCAAGGAGAGCGGCACCATTTTCACCAAGTCCAGTCAGTTGCTAGGTTTCGCAGACGACCTGGCCATACTTGGACGAATTATTGATGTTGTTAATGACAAGTTTATGGCTTTGGAGAGGAAAGGTACCGATCTTGGGTTGAAAGTTAATGACGCAAAAACGAAATATATGATCATCCCGTCTTCGAATCGACACCAAGATGAAATCGTAACGATCGACACACACACACATTCAAAATGGTCAACAAATTCGTATACCTTGGATTGGAGCTGAACACAAATAACGACATCGCGGACGAAATTAAGAGACGAGTAATTCTGGGCAACCGGAGTTATTACGGCCTTCTGAAAATCTTAAAGTCCAAGTCAGTAAGCCGAAATTCAAAATGCGCAATATACAAATCTGTGATCAGACCAGTGGTTAAGTATGGTTCGGAGTCGTGGTGCTTGACACAAAGAGACGATCAATCGCTGCACACGTTCGAAGGAAAAGTACTGCGGACAATATTTGGACCAGTATTCGATCAAAGGCAGAACCGATGGCGCAGACGATTCAATCATGAGCTTAGTCAGCTTTATGGAGAGCCGGACATAGTCAGAACTACCAAAATAAACCGGCTGCGTTGGCTCGGTCATGTACAACGAATGGAAGATCATCGTATTCCGAAAAAATCCCTAAAACCAGACCGGAGGACAAGAGAGGTGCAGGGCGTCCAAAATCCAGATGATATGATCCAGCTCTTGCCGACTTAAAAACTGTGGGAGTATCCAGCTGGGAGACGTTAGCTACGGATAGGCCCGGTTGGAGAAGCATGTTGAAGAAGGCCAAGAACCCTAATGGGTTGTAGTGCCGGTTAAGTAAGTAATCTGACAAAATGCATTTTATTAGCGCGAATAAAAAAATCACTTGCGATTCGCTGCGCTACATGATAAATGCTATTTGAAAACTGAAAATCCATAAATTTGTATCGCCTGAACTCTCAGCAAAAGTAACTAGATTTTCGACTCAAAAATTGTACGCTCACATTCAAATCAAAATAAATAGAAACTCGATAGAATCTTTAACTGACAGTCAAATATTTTCACAGAATTCAATTGTTCGAACAATTGAATTTCCACTTATTTTGCGCAGAATGTAATCAACCACCCTTTTTTGACACTTATTGTATGAAGGTCGCATTATCTTGTCCATATGTCCATGGATGCGAAAAAGTATTTGAACTTAGGTGTGAATACTATATTACGCTGTAATTAAGGAACTCCTGAATAAAGTGGTCATTTCATGAAAGAATTAGAAGTCTTACATTGCATTGTTTTAGCAACACACTATGAGCAAATAGCCTTTTCAATTTATAAAATCAGAAATTAAGTTTTTTTCAGAAAACAGATGAGTCTGTGGAAGTTGTAACTGAATATTAAAACACCAATTGCTAAAGCAAGACCTCAGGAATATTAAGCTTACATCTAGCGTTGTAGCCTACGTAAAAAGATGAAGTGTGATCAAAGTCGAAATTAAAAGTCTCGTCTGTCAATTTCCACACGTCTTGACACTTATTCCTCATTCAGATAAAAAAAATAAGAATAATGATGGTTTATTAAATTGAGTTTGCTGTTATGGTTTCTAAGGCAACGACCAATTTTTTTATCGTATTTGGCTTGCGCCACGGATGCATTTGTACTTCACACCTGTGATTTATAGTTATTAAAAGTCAAGGTGCAGACAAAATTTTAATCTGGAAGACGCGAGAAAGGGCCTTTTTAAGAGCAATATTTTCATAAAAAACTCGAAACCATGACCATTTAAACAAATTATATTCATTGTCCCATATTAAATTACTTAAAAAAACAATTCAAAATTATGCAAATGTTATCAATTTGTCCGCTTCCTCAATCACAATTTCCTTTTGGAAAGCTCTTAACTCCAACAAAACAACACTGGCCCCACCAACTTTTAATACCTCCTTGGCCCAAGTACTTACTTCTCTCTGTACTTTCATGGGTAAATCGATTACCATCTGAAACTGCAACAATTTCGATTGAAAAGCGCGTATTTTTGGATGGTTGGTTGGCAAGTTTTTTGACTGGAATAAAGCTGACGATAATATGGCTGATGGCTATATGTAGCCGATGAAGACTTTCATTCCATCTTCGGAAATACTGAATTGAATGTCTTCACTTTCACCAATGACAGGTACCGCGACGCAAACAATGTCACATTTCTGTTCGTGGTCATTATAAATCCACGTTAAGCAGGGCGGATTGTTGAAAATAACTTTTGATTTATTGTCGATTGGCATCAATCAAATCGCGCCATTTTTCTCGCCTTGGTCGTTATTGGCTGAATTAAACCCTGATATCAGAATTTTCTTCAAAAAAAAAAAAAAGAAAAAGATTCTCACCAAACGCTCCGTATTTGACCTTAGTTCGTTGATAATGCGCCGCAAAAACACGATTTGAAAATGCCATGAACGTTGGGCTACCTAAGCGGATTTGGTTGGGTGGTTCTGATCCGTCGATATGCCCATCCTCGAACATTTTTTCTAATTCACGTTGTTCTTCGCCTCTTTCAGACCAATTTCTTGATTTTGTAGACATCTTGTAATAATTTATTTTTATGAAAAATCTAGTCAAACACGCAGCAAGTGTTTATCTAATTGGCAATTCATCACTAATTAATTACTTACCGATGTTGTTTTTTGAATCTTTAGCTTAAAGTTGCAGCACGTACTCGAAAATTGTTTGTGTAACAGCGTCGAATAATAGTATTTTATTGACTTGTATGCCTAAGTCGAGCATTATTGATATGTATTTATTGTATATAACGAGCGAACGTAGTGAGCGAGTTTTATACAATAAATACATATCAATAATGCGAGACTCTGGCATACAAGACAATACGATATTTTATTGCATAAACGAAAACACCTCTTAATCTGTAAGCGAAACGGCCGTGCTTGTTAGGGTGTAGCTCTGTTAATAGTTTTTTTATTTCACAATCGTGGATTCAATTACGGCTGACTAAATTTTTTTTTACTTATCGTTTATCGCATACGCGAATTATTTCTCACAAAACTACATCCCCTTTGTGTCTTTTTAAACAGTTCAACTAATTATTCCTCCTTCAATTCACATTACATTTTATTTCCATTGATAAATGCACGTTTGTCGCACATTGCCATTGATCCTATATACTAAACATATACATGAGTAAATGCGACACAATACGCATGATGCTAGTGTTACACGACTAAGTAAATATTAAATTAATTTGATCGTATATCGCGAGAGCACATTTAAATGCATGAGCAAAACGGCAAACAGCAAACTTGATGTTAATTTATGTTGCGTATTTTTGCTTCAAATTATTTAAATAAAATAAACTAAATTCCATTCTTGGCTTTATAAATGTTCACTCAATATGGCAAAACATAGCAAGCATTGTCGGATTTTTTTATATATAACACAACCATGTATCGAAACAAAAAGACGGGTTGGTGGAACGCCGGTATCAGGGGGGCTGTATTGGAGAAAAGGAAACTATACTTGATTTGGTTACAGGACAGGACGGTGGCGAAGTGGGAGGCTTATAAGGCTTGTAGGCAACTGGTTAAGGATCTAGTCAGGGAAGCGAAGGACCGGGAGAGGATTTATTTACATCTGTCAATCAGGTAGAAGAAAATGGGAGGGAGGCAGGTCCTAGCTCGGAGGTGGAGGAGGAAATTACACTGGATGAGGTGTCCCGAAAGGTCGGCAGATTAAGGGAAGGAAAATCCGCAGGGGTGGATGAAATTAGGACGGAATTTATTAAGTATAGCGGATCAGGTGGGATCCAATGGCTTTGTAGGATTTTCAATTTGGCCATGAGGGCTTCAACAGTACCTGCTGACTGGAGCTTCGGTGTTATTGCTCCAATTTATAAGAAGGGCAACCGTAAGGTTTGCAGTAACTACAGGGGGATATCGCTCTTGAGCGTGGTAGGTAAGGTGTACACGGGTGTACTTGTTGACCGGGTTAGGAACATAGTGGAAGGTGTACTGGGTGAGTTTCAGGGTGGTTTCAGGCCTCTGAGGGGATGTCAGGATCAGATTTTCTGCCTCAGACAGACTATCGAAAAGCTTTATGAAAAGAACAGGGACTTATACTTATGCTTCATCGACTTGGAGAAGGCATTCGACCGGGTACCAAGGCAGAAGCTATTCGGGATTCTTAGCGAGTACGGTATCAATGGGGGTTTACTGCGTGCCATTAAGAGTATTTACTCAGAAAGCAGGGCCGCGGTGAGAATAGATGGCGAAATTAGAGAGTCTTTCGAGGTTAAAGAGGGCGTTCGTCAGGGTTGTTGTCTTTCCCCGCTTCTGTTCATAATTTTCATGGACAAAATCATCAAGCAGGCAAACTTGCAGGGAAATGTCGAGGTGGGTGAGGTAATAATGAAAATCCTGGCCTACGCGGATGACTTGATTCTGTTGGCAGATAGTACCACGGAGTTGCAGGGTGGGATTGACTGCCTAAATGCTGCATGTGAGGAGTATGGGATGAAGATAAGTGTAGGGAAAACTAAGGTTATGCATGTCGGCAAAGCTCGGAAGGAGATAGCTTGCAATTTAAATGGGGAGGAGCTGGAGCAGGTTTCTGAATTCAAGTACTTAGGAACCATTTTTTCAGAGGATGGCAAGTTAGTTAGGGAATTTGAGGAAAGGAGGAAAATGGGAAACGCGGTGGCCAGTCAGTTGAGGTCGCACGTGTTCAACAAAAGGGAATTAAGTAGCGGAACAAAGTTAGCTATTCACAGGTCAATATTCCGGCCGACGATTCTGTATGGTAGTGAGAGTTGGGTTGACTGCGGATATCTCGTGCATGACCTGGAGGTTTCTGATATGAGGGTTCTTAGGAATATAGCGAAGGTTAATAGGAGGGAGCAGTGGGATAATCATATAAGGAACGACGACATTAGGGAAATTTAGGGATTTCGTCAGTGGAAGAGGCGGCAAGGGCCAGTCGTCTGCGCTGGTTCGGGCACGTTCAAAGGATGGGTAATAACAGGCTACCGAAAAGGATCTTGGATGCACAAGTCCCGGGTGGTAGGCCAAGGGGTAGACCAAGGAGAAGGTTTATCGATTCAATTAAATCAGATTTAGAAGTTAGGGGACTTTCGCTGGGCGAACAAACCATCTCCTTGGCGGGCGATAGGAGGGCATGGAGGACGATAGTTCACCAATCTGGGGTTGCGACAGAAAGACCTCACACCGGAAGGTACTAACGGTCTATAAAGTTTGATGATGATGACGAAATGCCACGAAATTACTGACAAAATATATGAAAATGACTAATCATGAAATAAACGAGTTCAGGCCAGACAACATTTTCATATAAGGTTGCTACTCGATGACGCCGGCAAATAGCCACTTTCATATCTTTTGACTATTCGCCGGCGCCGGCAAATAGCAATTATCATATCTTCTGACTATTCTCCGCCGCCGGCGAATAGCCACTATCATATCTTCTGACTATTCGCCGGCGCCGGCGAATAGCCATTTTCATATCTTCTGACTATTCGCCGGCGCCGGCGAATAGCATCTACCATATATCATTACGTCATTGATCATAGCTATGCATTCCACACGAAGAGTAAGGGTAATTTCGCACACTATGGATAACGAAGTGTGCGAAATTCTCCTCAAGCGGGGAATTTCGCACAGTGCAAAGTTCCCTTCGTAGGCGGTGGCTTTCGCACAAAATAAATTATATGTGAATAGTGGTGTTCGAACTGTATATTTGGTGTGCGAACTATAGATTTGGTGTGCGAACTGTGAACTTGGTGGGCGAACTATGTATTTGGTTCTACATTTCTTCGCAAAAATTTTTTAAAAGGAAGAATTAAAGCGATTAAAGAGCTGTTTTGAATTTATTTTGAAGAAATAGTTGAGAAAAGTGATGGTGCGAGCTTTTTGTAAAACCATCTATTTTCACGCCGTGTGCGCAATTCCCCTCCGTGTCGCACACCAAACGCATAGTTCCACACCAAATCTTCAGTTCACACACCAAATCTTCAGTTCGCACACCAAGTCTATAGTTCGCACAAAAAATCTTCAGTTCGCACACCAAGTTCACAGTTTGCACACCAAATACATAGTTCGCACACCAAATCTACAGTTTGCATATCAAATCTACAGTTCGCACACCAAGTCTACAGAATTTATAGTTCGCACACCACTTCTACACACACCACTTCTACACACATCGAACATAACGGTCATATTGTGCTAAACTCCTTCCAAGGGGGTAAGTTCGCACTGTGCGAAATTCCCCGACCCCCCACACGAACTACAAGGAGATATATCAGCCAAATTCGTGTATGCGCTCTTCCACTTTCCTATTATAGATCTGGACGTCGGAAAATATAATTTTACAGCTCTTGTTCTTCCTAAAACCTTTCTGTAGAAATTATATGAGCAAACGTCTAGGGGGCTCTACGAAAGTGACATAGCATGGAGATTGAGGTGAGAGTCAGGAATAAAAGTAGTAAAATTTTCGTAAGTGGCTTTTCACAAAGGTAGTCAAGTGACGGAAATGATTTTCATGTGAAGATTTGGACCAGACTTGACCCATTTTGCGTGACGGGGGAGGCGGAGTGTCAGAAATTCCATAAAATAGCGTGACGCCGTTTATGGACAGCCCTTTATGTAATATTGACAGAGTAAAAGCTCAGGGTTCTTAGTTTGATTGCACAATTCTGTAGCCTTTTTGATCTGTTTTAGAATCGCGCACTGCAATTGCAATTTGTGAACTAAACTCTAAACGAAGGTAACACTTTTGTGATAACCTCTGATACAATGACAACAAAAACTTAATCACTGAATCGTTAGACAAAAAATGGAATGCTAATCATGTTTGATGGTATTTCGTTTGTTCAGAATCAGTTACACAAGCAGACTTTTTGCCTATGTAGCGACAGAAATTTTATGGTAAGTCTAACATTTAAATGAAGACATGATAAACAACATTCGTAAACAAAAACTACACATAAAAACCATTCAAATTCCTTTAAGTTTTTGAAAAAGGAATGCAATTAAAACTTTGGCGTCACTTGGTATAAATAATTTTGTTAATTTTTATCTCAAGTTTTTGCAGAAAACTGAAGATATGACAACATAATATAGCCACCTACCCTATGAATAAAAACATTGGTGCGCGACGTCAACTCAATCGCGAGAATTGAATTTTAGATAAAAAAAATTTAAATTTAAAGTTAAAATTTTGTAAACAAATATACACTGAATATAACACTTTTGTAGAGTTGAAGAAACACAACAAACTTTATTTATGGAGGACAGGGTAATATAATGATGATATGGTGTTTATAATGAAATTGCGTTTGGGAATGGGAATCTTAATGTCAGAAGCGACGAGGCATACTTAAAAATGTATATAATAATGAAAGTGGAAAATACAATGGGATTTCGTGTCAAAGTTGGCGTCTGGAACATTATATATTGCTTTCAGTCTAATATGAAAGAACAAAACAAGTAAAAGAATACGTAAGATGCACTGAAAGCCGTGTTGAGTACTTCGGAAATTTATTTATTTAAAAAAATACTAAAGAAAATCACTCAATTATTTGTAAATTGTTTTTTATAGACTGCATCGATTAATGGCGCAATGCCAAACATTTTAGCTTTTAAAATTATATTGGCAATGCATGTGAAAAGAGGGTAGTTCAGAAATAACACAATCCTATTTCTGGAATATTTTTGATCCCTTTTCTACTCTACGACACTTAAAAAGGATTAAAAGTGATCGTTTTCCCAAACAAAAGATAAAATCGTTATGTTTTACAGGTATTTAAGTCGGAACCCTAGGATGGTGAACTATTGCCTTTCCATCACCCGCCAAGGAGATGGTTAGCTGCCCAGATAACAATTGACCCCACGAAATGTACATAAAGTGCCATGGGAAAATGTGCTGATCCCATTTAATGTGCTCCAGTTCCAGAACATTTAATGTATATTAAAAAGCACCCTTACCGTTACATCTTTTTTTCTGGAACGTGAAGTGCATTTAATGTACATTAAATGTACATTTAAAACACTTTGAATACACAACTAATGTACCTTTAATGCACTTTTTAGTGTGAATTACTAGCACATTTCATGAATGTTATGTAAGGAAAGAAAGGAAAATTTAATTTAGTTTTCCGACTTTTCTATTTCGATTTTTCTTATTCTGATGATCGCTACGTCCTCCATCTACATGTTTTTATGCCAAGCTCTTATTTCTTTATTAGAAATATTTTTGCCATTTGCGGGACTTGAACCCAAGACACTCGGGATTATGAATCGACTGCTTTACCAATTGTGCCACCGGATACTTATGTGTTTGTGTGTTAAATTTGTATAAAGTGTTAAATTATAGAAAGTATATCACAAGCACATTTTTGGTACATTGAATGTGATAGGAATAGTGTACACCTTATCACGCACATAAAATGTGCGAAAAATGTACTTGTGATCTAGTGCAATAATTTCGAGCTTTAATGGCACAAAAAATGTGCTTTTTATTTACATCGAAATATGTACCACTTTACAGGCACATTTTATGTACATATTCTCAACAACATTGCATTTCGCACATTTAATGTACATTCAGTGGGCAACCACATTAAAAAGTGTGATCTGTATTATCTGGGCTGATTACAAAGAAAAATATAATTCGAAAAAACGGCACGTCGATCTTTTTTTTTTGAATGTAAAAAGGATTTTATTTAGGAAATTGAATAAATAAATGATCAAATTTTTCGGTCAGTGACACTACATTACACAACTGCATAGCATATGGCTATGAAACCCTGAGAATTTGTGTGTAGATACTAGTTTTTGGCTCCGTTTCAAGTAAATGAGCATAATTCTGCGGAATAATCGCTGCATAAAACATAATTTAACGTAAGTCTTCCTTATTTCTGATGGAATTGTGCTTCGATTCATGATTAAAGTTATAATAATTAATGAGAACTGTTCATAGTAATTTGCGTTGAATAACCAGTTGAAGTCATTGAACTTCCAAAGTTTAATTACAAAGTTAATAAATAAAATAGACATACAGAGAAAGGTTGGTAGTTCTAAAGGATTACGTTGGAATCGTAGTCATCATAACGCCTATTACAAACGCGTATAATGAATAGCAAGTTATTGAGTACCTTTATTCCATTACAACACAGGTCTGAGTGCTCTTGTAATAATCATTTTATGAATATACTGTGAAAAAATTATGTACAAGTAATGCATGTTCAGATATTTCAACATTTCCAACAGGCAACGCTGCACATGTGTAAATTTGTCTGAATAGAAGCGAGGTAATTAATTTAATTAACACTTTGATTTGAGAGGCCTAGCTGCTGTAGAAACAGCTCAATTCATGATAACAGCCATTTGACGTTTGCATTTAGTTTTTCAGGATTATGTTTGTTTGCTCGTTTGTACCTACTCAATAAATAACAACCCTCAACTGGATTTTGTATGCTGAATCTCGGCTTTCCATGATGTTGTTTTATTTTATTTCCCGTAAGGATAGAAATTGAAAATCAATGTTGATTCAACAAAAAAGTTAGTGTTAGTGAACTTATAACCTTTAGCAAGAGTTTTACAATTGGAAAAATACCGAGGAATGTGACATGTTGCATTAGGGGTCGTTCATAAAGTATGTCACGCAAAAATCTAATCAAATCTAAAAAATCTAAGTCCGAAACACAGCCTGGTACCAAAAAGTGAAAGCAGTAGGCTGTAGCCATGTCACTAAATGAAACAGCAAAAATTAGAAGAATTATTCATTTTCCCAACGACTTTTCAACACATGGTATAGTTCGTAGACTGGGAATATGTCGTCTACTTTTTCTGCGACATTCGAATCGTTCGCGTTCACTTCATTGTCGCAATCACCGTCAAACCATTCAGCGTTTAATCCCGATTTCCATATCCACTTTTTCTCTCTGACGGATAGCTGCTATTCGCTTCGGCCTGGACGTGATGACTGTTTCTATTGTTGTTTTTTTATTCGTTCTCTTGCCAGCTTTTTTTTGTACCATGATAAATTCCACAGGCCTCCCAAGTTCTCTCTTTTACAATATACCCCAAGGACGGACAGCACTGGTCGAAAGGTACCTCTCGCACCGTTCCAACTTGAAACTTATCGTCTCTTAGGGCCGCCAGTCGCGAGAATAGAGAGGAAAATTTTTTTCAGTTTCGTCGGTCAGTGCTGCACCCTCTCCGATACACATAGGCGCAGGAACAAATTGTTTCATTGTTTTAAAAGTAGCTGCTTCTCGTTTCACTAGAGCAGATTCGGTCTGAGTTCTTCACAACTTGTAGAAAGTAATGACTTTCTCTAACATGTTTTGTCATCCAAACAGCTGACATTGGTTCTATTTCATCGATTTCGCTTTCTTCTTGCGATATGTACTGCACAATAGTAGGATGACCATCAATCACTGTTTCGGACCAAATTTCTTCCAATATCCTTTTCATTTCTAACTCTGCGTCAATGGTCTCACCCTTTTCGTTTAAATGGGACCGAGTTTCTGGTGATCGATGACAGCGGCGCCGAGTATATTGGGCAGGGGGGAGGCAGCCGCCCCTCATGAGCAATGCAAAATTCTTCGAATTCCTAGTGTTTTTCAAGATTTTTCATCAATTTCTACTCTTCGCCCCCCATGGACGGTAAACAAGTCGGCGCCACTGATCGATGAGTAGCCCGGCTAAATCCCGACTCAGAGGTGCCATTCTTATCTCAAACTCTTAATGTAAAAATTTCGTGTGGTTGATAATTGTATACGACTTTTCAATTAAACGTCACACTGACCTAGACCCCCCCTCCCCCCCTGTCACAACCTGTCACGAAAGTCCGAACCCCTCTCTCCCCCTCGGCGTGACATACTTTATGAATGAACCCTTATCGAAGTAGTAGTATAATTTAGTTAATAAAAATACTAAACTGTCGAAATAAAAATAATTAGCCCGAATCACTCAACCAATTAAATTTAATTTTTTCCGTGATTTCTGGAAGTCCATATGAAGAGCGATTTCCGAGCTAATTTCGCAGAGATATAAATCGAAAAGTTTCACCGATCTTCAAAAAACTATGTTTTGACCACTTCAAAAGTTTTCTACCGATTTTGCCCAAATTCAATTCCGAAATAAATTTTTCGATTATCTTTCAAGGGAAAAAATTTTTAAAATCGGACAAGATGATAAGATTTACTCGATTTATGTAGAAAAAACACGTTGAGCCCTGGTAGAGACTCAGTTTTTGGGCCCTGGCTGAGTCCAAAAGCTCAAAATCAAAAAAGTTTCTTCCATAGGTTGTGAGGCATGCCCAGACCTTTCAAAAAAGAGAATTATGAAAATCGGAAAAGATTTGCTCGAGTTATGTACAAAAGACCAAAAGCCATTGGGCCGAAAGTGCCCAGATTCAATTCCATAAAAGATTTTTGGATTACCTTTCACGGGAAAAAAGTTGAAAATCGTTCGAGTTCTACTCGAGTTATCGCGGTGACAGACGGACATTTTTTTTTATTGCTGATTCGTCATCTAAGAACCATGATCGATGCGCCCACTCTACTCCCGGGATAAAATTGGGGTGGTTACAGACGTCCGTCGGGGTAAACGCATAAGACCCCTTTTCGAAGAACTTCGTACGGGTCTAATTAGTCTCATTAGTAGTAGGAACAGAAATATGCCAGTCGTTCCGGGCCGGGTGTCAAACTACTTTGAATTTAATGAGAAAAAGGAGCTTTAAGCGCAGTCGGTTTTTCATCGAACCACCGGGTCTAATACGGGAGGATGGAAAACAAGGAAAGAAAAACCTTACAAAAAATATAATGTTTTAACTTTCCTTTGTGCTCATTACAGCCTGTGCTTTCCAAAAAAGTAACTTTCCCTTTCGATATATGTAAGGGTACGAAACCTTCCAACCACACAAACATTTAATTAATTCTGAGCAATAATAATTAGTAACGAAAATGTCCCATTCTTTTACAACATATTTGTCAAGGTCAAAAGCAAATAACCTATTAAACAAACTAATATTGGGATAGGGTGTGCAAAGCCATTAAATAAATTGAACGAATGTCAAATAAAAATGCCTATATATCCAAATATTCCATTTGGAATATCGGATATCCTCACGTCTTACATCCTTTCACACACAACAGACGTACAAACGTTATATTATAGTATTATTGTGTCAGTTGAATCCGAAAAAAAGGAAGAGAGCACAATCAATTTATATTCCTTAACTTTTCTAACCCTCCGATCAGAATACATTTTGCCAAGCTGCACAAGTACACTCATAAGCCAAGGCGAAGAAGAAAAAAAAGCATGTTATCAAATGATAAGATCAGTCTGAATGTTCAATGCCAATATCACACAAACCTTTTTTTCCCTGTTTCTTGCCTTGCGGAAAACACACAAAATATTTGCCTTCAAAATTGATTTTTAAATTTTCAATTCATATTATAGTTGATGTACCTAATACGCACGCAGGCTATACTTTCAACAAAAGACTAATCTCATCCCTTTCACCGTTTCAATTACAGTCATCGAAACATCTTTATTTATTAGGAAATTCATCAGCACCCCCGAACGTAAAACCAATGTGTCGGTGATTAGATGGAATTCAACACAAATTACAAACAATGGATAAGTTTCGGTAAAGTTCATGACCTTATTTTCGTATATAAGAAAAGATTATAACACGGTGGTGGAGTGGGCATAAGATTGTGCGATGTTGGTATACAGAAATAAAAACATTAACAAAAATCTCTGTATAAGGGAACTAGTGCGGATCAAACCGGCTGTGAGTAGAGCGGATGATCTTTCATGTTTACTTATTTTTCTTCTATCAGTAGATTAAGGTATAAAGTGCGTAAGTGGAAGTTGCTATGGATGCAGAGCATGACTACCTAGCAACTCAATTTTCCTTTTACAAAAATAGCTAATTGAATTTGTGATAAAAGAAACATCGATTCATAGAATATAACCTTTGACACAACAATATGTCACAAAGTTTAACATTTATTATTTCCGAAACATAATTTTTTTCTTCTAGTTCACTAAGAAATTACATTTTACCGAAGTTTTCACGTGTACGGAAAGTTTAGGACAATGAGTTTTCAAAAATTTAAAAGTAGTGAAGATAACAGAACACGGAAAGACATTGTCAAGCTCAAGCATCCTTCAATATTTGATATTTGTTATTGTATTCAATACCGTCGCTATCACTATGGCGAAGTAAAGCTGGTGAATTTGTCCTATTTCGCTATTAGTTATTACTTTTTAAGAGAATTGAATGTTGTTTGGAACTACATTCACTTGAGGGAAGCGATAATACAGCAACAGCAAATTAATGAAAATTTCAATTCACGAAAGCAAAGCTCCATTTAGTAAATTTATCTAAGTCACTTCTCTTATGTTATGTAAATGAATTTCGGCGTTGTCGTATGAACTTGAACTGTTTCGGAAAAGCGTGACTTGCCATTTTTTATTGTTATTCGCTTGGAGCTTAGTTTCTTATGATTCAAGAATATAACGTCTGGTAGCTATCGGATCTCGGCTCCGTGAAATACCCGGGGATTATTAGATAAGGAATGCGATAAATATTCGTTCAACAGCTCTGATTCAACTCGAAAACTTGTTTGTGGTTGTATGGGTTATGAAATGTGATAACGAATTTCAGCTACTTGCGCTGTTTCGTTTATCCAAATTTATCCTTTGGATGTCAACATCATATTTAGTCTTAATAATTTCTAGAGCGATAATAAATGTCTTTTTGCAATTCACCGATAAAAAACTCACTTTTTCGTGCGTCATTTCGGTGTTGCATGAGGTCGCTTTTCGCACTAGTGCGACAATAGTTATTTATGCAACTAGTTGCGAAATGAAGTTGTTTTTGTCACTAGATGTGAAGTTATCAAACGAGCGAAGCGAGTTGGATAACCACATCGTGTGACAAAAACAACCAATTTCGCAACGTGTTTTATACAATACTTTATGCAACAACTTGTGAAACGTGAACTTTTGAACGAACTTTTGAATGAGTGATAAAAAGTTACTTTACTAGTGACAAAAAGTAACTTCTTATCACCCAAATGAGTGATTAAAAGTTACTTTTTGTCACTAGTGATAAAAAGTAAAACCAACTACAAAACGACCTCTTTAACGTCACCGAAACGATACATGAAAAAGTTCATTTTTCACAACGGCGTTGCATAAAACTTTTTTAACGCACTCGTGCGATAAATTTTTTTGCAAGTGGAAACACGCAGGGAAAAGCTCGTTTTTTGTCCGTGAATTGCAAAAAACGTTGATGATTTATCAGTTTGGGTCGGAGCTTGATAAGTCCATGAAACACAGATCTAGCGATCCTTCGTTTCGTTGTTTGATACACGTTACGTATGCTGGTAGTTTAACGCACACGATGTGTTGCCGAACTCACCTTCGGCTTGTGCCGGTAATCTCACATCTTGTGCGTTTAACTACCTTCATACGTAACTTGTGTAAAAAACTACTATTTCTTCGACAAATTTCGTGCTTTCGGAACTATTTTGTGCTACTTTTAGTTGCGAAAAGAATAATATTTATCAAATAGAAAAGCAGTGCAGAAGTCTGGATTTTATTTCCAAAAAGAAATTTTGTCAAGGATAGTGTGCAACTGCAAAATAATGAACTCCCTATTTCACAACTTGTGGCACAAATTACTATTTTAGAACTAGTGCACCAAAAATTAGCTACATGAACTAGGCAGGAGTTTGTCACAGTATTTAGACCCTAAAAGACGTCTTTGAAGATGACTATCTCATGTCATTTATTGTCCAGTTCGAATTTTCATTTATTACCCTCCTGACATTTATTATCCTGTTCTATCAGTTACCCTCCTGTCAAAACCATGTAAATTAAACGACATTCGCTCCGTCATTTGACGTTTTCACCACCTGGGTGTAAATCCACTGCTTTAATTCCTAGTGATGCAATAACTACAGGCGTCAGAAATACGCGATATTTCGGCACTAGTTCAGAAATAGCAGTTTTTGATACAAGTTACATATGAAGGTAGTTTAACGCACTATAGATGTGAGATTGCCGACACGAGCCGAAGGCGAAGCCAGTGTAGCCTAGTCGGAAGTGCATTGGCTTCAAACAACAGATGTCCCGGGTTCGCTCCCCGAGAAGAACATTGAACATCTGGTTTTTCTAATCTCTCCAAGATTGGATACCACTGCTATTAGTTTTATTTAGGCGTATGGTACATCAAATTACAATTTACAAGAAATATTTACATACATTACACTATTAATATCATGATTGCATAGTCAGATCACTGCAGATATTTTAGTCAAACTTTGATAGCCAATCTGTTGCTTCATCATTTAGTTCGTGGAGAGATTCAATTCCACCACCGTATTTCCTCCTCGGGCAGTCGTCAATCAAGTGATTCATTGATTGAACCGTGATCCCATCACAGACGCATGTTGCTGTACTGGCAAAGTTCCAGCGGACCATTTGTTCAGCGCAGCATTCTGCTATTAGTTAATCCTAATAGATATTATGTCCGTAACTCGTCAGACGAAAAATCAAGAAATCTAGTCGATTTCTAATAATACATCGCCATTGTGACTCATGAGCAATCATGACAACACGTTGTTAACGCCATGGCGTGCCATCTGTTTGAGAAAGCACACGAGAGTTTCGTGTGTCGAAATTTGAAAAAAATTTGAGTTTATAAATCAAAATGTGGACAATGCGCAACAGGCCCATTAGAGGCTTAGGTGCAGAGTATTCTGCTTGCAGGGGTGTTGCTCGCCACCACTTACACCAACACCAACCAAACAACGTTTTTTGAAATTAACAACTTTTACTAGTGCGTAAAAAAAGTTTTGTCGCAATAGTGCGAAATAGAGATGAGCGGGTTGCCCGAAACTTCAAAAACCCGACCCGAACCCGAACCCGAATTGTTTTTTTCGGTTTCATGGGTTTCGGGTTTCGAAAAATTTTGTCGGGTCGGGTTTGGAAACAGTTCGGGTTTCGGGTTTCGAAAAATTTTGTCGGGTCGGGTTTCGAAAAATGGTCGACCCGCTCATCTCTAGTGCGAAAAGCTACCTGATGCGACACCGAAATGATGCACGAAAAAGCGAGTTTTTTGGCGGTGAACTGCAAAAAAGCATTTTCATATGTATGAGGTGAATAGCCTAATCACTCAAATGCGGTGAGAAGATGGCGCTTTGTCTTGATGATAATTTAGGTGAGAAAATTTTTAGTTACTCAGTTCTTGTTCTCCAGTTAGTAATTTTTGTCATTTTTTTTTTTTTGTTGTTCTTGTTGTGATAAATAATGGAAGTTTTTGATTCGTTGATAAAAACGTTTATTCACTCACCACCTCCACAATATTTCTCTCACAGCAAACTTTAGCTTTTGTTGGAATTTATTATTTTCTTCAGCCGGGTAAAAACATCTCAAACCTTAACTTACACCATTACTGTGACTCAGGTACATTTTTGACGGCTATTAAATGGGGGTGGTTCGGAATAATGAAGTCGTTGAAACACCATGGTGCATTAAATAAATTGATTGATTGATCACCCAGAACCAGCAATGGAAACTTGGCTAATAGTTGTATATTTTTTGAACCAAAGGTAAAGAAAGACATTTCCAAAGTCGTTCATTTGAATGAATTAATGATGAAATCGCGGGGTATTTAACACTAGAAAATAAGCATTGGATTCCGAAAGATAAAACATACATATTTGTCGTTGGAGGAATTAATTTTCACTATTTTAACTCCAATATTATTTTCCCTTATACGCCTTCGAAAGAACATCTCCATCCCTACCATTGGAGCTGTCCCAGTTTGCTCCCTTAAACAGCAATTTAACGACAGATTGTGTTTAATAAATTCACTTATGGGCATAAGGGTGTAAAATTAGATTTTCTCTGGTGAATCGTCCATTTTCGTGGGAGCGATAATAATGATTTCATTGCTTGTGATTACATTACATTGGGTTGAAACATGATATATTATGGCAAAGAAGATGTTAACCCTTTAACACGTCCTTACTTAATTTCTGTCTCATATGGTTAGCATTTAATAGGGAAAATTTCTTCGGTCAGTTGAAGATTTCGTATTTTATTACAACTATAATTGTGGGTTAACTGATTGGATTCTCACAGAATCCCCATCTACAATTTAATTAATTGTGGTTAACCTCTAAATGCTGTACTTACCTTTGAATTGATATTTAATCCGTTTGGTATCCATCAGAATGTGGTTGTTTGTCATCGATTTTCTGTCGTATTTTTTTTTATCCTCTGGAATAAAATACTTTTCACAAATTTCAGTATGATAAATGAATCCCCAACGCACTGCACATAAAAATATATTTTATTATGTTTTACACACAATATCCTTTTTTTGTTTTAAATAAAAAAAAAACACACAAAGTTGAGTTTATATTGAGCTGTATATCCGCTTTATGGTTTTTGAATTATGTGAAAAAAATAAAAGCATAAATATTCTATGACAAATCCACGTCTCTATATGAAGATACACGATTTATGTGACATATATCTAGATACACTTTGTGTGAGTTGGATTGTAATGGAGAACGGTTTAATCTTTACAAAAAGTTCGCTTTCGGAAAATACAAGAAAACTTTATCACAATCAAAACATGTAAGCTTTGGCACGTTCCACATGTTTAGCTTCATGCTTAAAGAAGTCTTTTGTTTATCCGGTTCTACGTTATTCTCTTTCTTCTTTACGAATCGCAGTTCTTTTTGATTCTACATTGATTTTGCTGATTTTCTTGTTTTTTTTTCCAAACATCCAAGCACGTTGGATTCCTTCCTTTTTCGGAAAATTTACAAAATACGCCGGATTTGATAACACACAAATGCAAGTTAAAGTTGAGAACAGTGAGCTTTGCTATAAATCACAGACAAATCTTCCTTTTTTCCTCGTTTTTTTTAACACTAAAATTATATTCACCAGAAAATAACACAACAAAAAGTGAATAAGAAAATTTATTACAACACAAATGAAAATAAAAACACAATTTGCACAGTGGCCAGTTCGAGTTAAAAAAAAATTATCTCCAAATATCAGACACTGCGCCAGCAATAAAAGCGCATAGCAGATGAGAGAAATTTATGTTCCAACACATAACAACATACACCGCACAACAAAACGGGCTTTTTTTTATTTCGAAAGCTCTGGATTGAAAATGTTTGGTTTTTCCTCAACCTTTTCAGATAAATTCTTTTAGCGATTTTTTTTTATTAGTTTCTAAAGTTTAATTGTATGAAGAGCCACTCACATATAGATTCACTAATTACATAGAATCAAAACTCAACAGTTCATTTGTCTTTCGTTAGAAATGGAAAAGAAAATGCAAAAAAAGTTCGTCTTTAGTTTTTAAGAAATTAAAAAAAATTGTAAAATTTGTTCGTTCATAATGATTTTCATTTCACTGGTTCTCATAATGTAAACAATCCATTAATCACTCCGTTTGGTTTGCAACAATAACATCCCTCGCAAACCTAACCCTTAACAACATCAATACTGTGTTAAGAATCATCGTCGAATTTTTATTAGAAACTTTCTTTTATAGCTCGAAAATCATAAGTTCCTCTGTGTGTGCTGTTTTTTTATTATATTATTCATCCACCCCACGACTCATGACTGTGTTATAAGACGAAAACGAAAAAATAAAATAAAATAAAAATCTCTTGTCATCATTTTCTTTTCTGTATGAAAGACATAATGCGTATTTATACACGCACATCGAATGTTTATGTGTATCGTTGAGCTGAACAATGAAAAGGATCACTTTCTCTCTAATCCTTAATTAGCACAAACAACTAAATAGGAATTAACATTAATTTTCATCACTGGTAATCCAAATAAATGACATATCACACACCGACGAACAATGGATATATATCCTAAGTTTAATATTTTTTTTCCAGTTTAACTGTTTAACAACACCGAATAGGATATGCCTGTTTCAAAAAGTCTGTCTTACAATAATATTCCGTGATTTTTTTATGAACTTCGTGTAGAACTTGTCTCTCGTTCAGTTAATTGATTGCGAAGATTAGTTCACATCCAACATTTCTAATTCAACGTTTGTGTTTTGAATAATTTACTAAAGATTCCAATAAGGAATTCTTTTACACACATTTCTTATGAGAAATCACGCGCGATTGTACGACGGTACGAACGTCATCATCAGTATAGCGTTAAACACGAACTAAATCGAATAGAAAAGTTTAGCATTCACCGAACGCATTCGGTGCGCATACACGATGATGGCCATCGATGGTAGGGGATTCGGGATTGTGTGCATGGTTTAAGAGAATTGTTTGAGTTCGAGTCGTGTGCCTGGGCGTACGACCTGGGCTATCTCCAAAGTAACTATGACGTCGATGTTATTACGAATATTGCAAAAGGGTGCGGGAAGCTGTATTGAGAATGATTGTTAAAATAAAATATAAGATGAAATGTTATGAGTGTAATGATAATGTTTGGCAAAATTGAATGTTTTTTTTTCTCTTGTTTTCAATAACGTGTTTACGAAATATTGTTCTTATTCATACGTAAGACAATATTTGATGAAAAAAAAATAAGTTGGGGACGTAGTTTTTTTTCGGGGTAGGTAGTACGGAAGGCAAGAATATTAGACACATATTTTTTATATTTTATTTATTTATTTAGCGTATGGTACATTACTCATATTGCACAAATTTTAAGTGACGTCAAAAAGTTTACATAAAATATAGAAAAAAACAAGCAGAGATAAGCGGGTCGACCATTTTTCGAAACCCGACCCGGACCGAACCCGACCCGATAAAATTTTTTGAAACCCGAACTGTTTCCAAACCCGGCCCGGACCAAACCCCACCCGATTAAAATTTTCGAAACCCGAAACCCATTAACCCAAAAAAAACAATTCGGATTCGGGTTCGGGTCGAGTTTTTCGAAGTTTCGGGCAACCCGCTCATCTCTAAAAACAAGAATTAATTTCGAGTAGGTTAATTCACATATCACAGGTTTAATCCGGATAGCCAAAGTAAAGCTTCATTATTCAAGTTGAGGAAATCGGTCGTTGCGGAGGGTATTTGTAAATTGGGCGGTCCATCAGTAAGTGTGTCATCGTTTGGCGTTGACTTCCACACGGTTATTGACCATCTTCCATTTGTAGAGCATGTCATTACATCGACCATGTCCTGTTCTTAATCTGTTAAGATTACACCTTAATTTTCGCGTTAGCAAAAATTCCCTTGATTTTGAGGAGTGGATATCGAAATCGAACAAAATACTGCTTTTGCCAGTCCACATTTCTTTCCAAATCTCTTTCATATTGAAATTGGCTTACATGACTTTAGCCTCTCAATCGTTGGTAATTTCAGATCATTGTTTAGAGGTTACATGTTCGTTGTTCAAAATTTTCCTGTACTTCGATAATAGATTGTTCTGGCGTCTAACGGCTGGTGGTGCGATATTACTCAGTGCAGGCCACCATTCTAGCGGTGTTGACTGAACTGTGTACTTTATTATCCTCATTGATTTGTTGAGCTCAATATCCACCTTCTCTGCGTGTGCACTGTTGAGCCAGGATGAACTACAGTATTCTGCACACGAGTACACTAGCGCCAGGGCTGTCGTTCTTAGTACTGTGGCACATGCACCCCATGAAGTACCGGCAAGGTTTCTAAGCAAGTTGTTCCTTGTTGATAGTTTAAGTCGGAGTTTTTCGATGTGTTTGCGGTAGGTCAGTGAGCGAGGTCAGATATACTGGTTCAAAATCATGTTTTAGTATTAGTTATTAGTAATTTCATCTTTGCAAGTCTGTTGTTTAAGTGAAAGCACGTGACCACTGTTTTTGTAATGTTTAATACCAATCGCCATCGCTTGCAAAAACGAACAAATTTTGACATGTCTCTGGACAGAGCACAGTTTATTGCGGCGAAACTTTTGTGTTGGTAGGCGTATGCCATGTAGTCAGCGTACAAGAATTTTCGAGAAATAGAAGGTGGTAAGTCATGTATGTACAAATTGAATAGAAGACATGACAAGACTGAGACTGAGCCTTGTCCTAATCCATTGTTGAGTTTTTTTTTTAACCGGCTGCTGTAACAGTATTTGAAACAATCTGTTACTCAACATGTTGTCGATCATATCAACGATTATAAGGCATGGCACAGCAGTCTCCTCTTCCATACAGTGTCGTACGCAGCTGTTAAGTCTATAAAGACAACGCTGGTTTTAAGATTGCGCTGGAAGACAGATTCGATGTGGTTGGTCAGTGTTAGTACCTGTTCTGCACAGCTCCGCTTTGCCCGAAAGCCAGCTTGTTCTTTGGAAATCAATTTGTCTATTTCGGAAACGATTCGATTGTACAGCATTCGTTCAAAGAGCTTGAACGTGACTGATAACAGAGCTATTGGTCGATAACTTTCTGGTCTGTCATCGGGCTTCCCTGGTTTTAGTAACGCAATGATCTTTGATTTTTTGAAGATGTCGGCAAGGTGTTTGTAGACATGCTAGTTGTGAAAAACCTTGACAGCCATAATCTCGTTCTTGGACCACTAAATATAGAATTTTTAAATTAGTTATGGGGATGGGAAAATAAATTCATTCAAATATACGGAAGCGTATATATCTGTGTATCATATCTGTCTCGCTCTTATCAACGCTTCCGTATATTTGAATGAATTTATGTTTAGGACAGGAAAAAAATTCTATAAAAGAATAATTTCTAAGATTTTTGCCTTCCGTACATCGTAGACACCGGAAGAACTTAATTCCCGACCCTACCCAAAAAAATACGGGTGTCCATTTTCATATACAACTTCGATTACCAAACAAAAGAATTCTATTGTTCTCCATTGAAGGATAATCGAAGTTGTACTGTATTTATCTGGATTAACTGACCCCTCCTAAAATACAACGTCCGTATTCAAAGCTGAAAAGTGTTGGTTTACAAGTGCGGCGGGCGCCTTTATCAAGTGCAGTAAAACTTTGAATTTGAATTATTATTTTGTTTATTTATTTACCGTATGGAGAACATACACTGTTAATGATTACAATTCATATTGAAGACCGAGAGGTCAGTGACAGGTTCGGCTTCTATAAAATTTTATTTGATGAAATCTATTTGTTACAATTCATTCTTACAATTTCTTTTCACACATTCATTTTGGCTGTTCATTTGTAAAGCAGTGTAATTCCAACAAGTTCAACATCCCATTTGATAGCATTCTGTCCCAAGAGACCACGCGAACCCAACTGTGTGACGATCATAGGTTGCCTTCGTTCGCTCCTTTCTTTTGTCGTTATTTCGGTTCGTGCCATCAATCGGGATGTAGCTATAGCTAGCTACGTTACCATGGTTGCTCTTTCAATCATTAGTTGTTTATGTACACAAATGTCGTCATTTGTGGGTGACTTCACATATAATTTTTTGTGTACAATTTTTGCGTTTTCGGGTATCGTGTACCGAAAACTACCCGAATTCTAAAGTTTGGGTGAGCCTAAGGACGTTCCATATGATCAGTTAATTACACAAAAAATCCTATAAATCTCGGGGATCGAACCCGGGTTTTCTGCGTGGAAGGCGAGTACGACACCATCCCATCCCCCAAATTTGAATTAACATTTACATATCGATGATAACAACATCAGAGCAGAGTCAAATATTAAAATAGCATATTATAACACCGGGGGAGGGGAGGTGTGATTCTAGTCGAGGTGAGGTATCGACTTATTTAGCGTATGGATGTCCACATTTTCCAATCATTCCGATGCTTTCGGCGTTATTTCGAAGAAATCTTAAATCTTAGGTATCGACTTACCGAAATGAGATATCCTTTTTATTGAAGGGATAACCCCTTGTACATAACGTTTGTTTTTAGCATTTGGTTTGTATATTTTTAACTTTCACTTTAAATTCATCGTGAATTATTGTTATGGTGATTATTATCATCCAAGTTTCCAAGAAGGAAATCCTTGTTGCCGAGGTTTGCCTAAAGAACCGATTGCATTATTTCCAGTGCTAATTTTATCAGGCATTCTATATAACCACCTCTTTCTTCTGAATGGTTATACAAATGTATACTGGTACTTTAGAACTTCAACAATAACCTTCATATTTCTTAAAAAATTTGATTTAAATATTATTGACATTCCCGCACCCACCAATAAAGTGGAGACAATTTTTTGCTCTTTATTCCGTTGTGCATGTATCCACATCTGTAATGTTAAAACGAATGTATATCAAGAGTATGTTGTGTGGAGTATTAGGCAGATCAACCATCAACAACATGTGAAATTATTAACTTCTACATATGGATTAAAGCATAATTTTTTTGTTGTTATGCAAGCACAATGTAATTGAACCATATACGCATGTTAAGAGAGAAGTGTACGCTGAAGTTCATTGTTCGTAAGTGTTCGTAACAAAACAACTATATCCTATGTAAAAAGTTGTATTTCTTTTTTGAAATGTTCTACCTAATAAAACTCCGCCAAATTCATTTCACGTCTGTCACAAACGTTGAATAGTGCGCATGCAGAAAAGTTTTATTTTCGGCCTTCTCTCCCCACGTAAGAAAAGCCTGCAGACAGTACATATATTCCGCGCAAAGTAACGTTAATTTCAAATTCATTCAAGCTCTATTAACACATTGGAGAGAAGATTTCAATTACTTTTCACATCCTGGCATGTTCAGTGGTCTGCATTGTTACTCTTCAGGTCTACATTTCTTACCGCTTTTTCGATCATTATCTTGAGCGATTTTATAACTCATGTCACTAAGGGTAGTTCTCGCAAAAATAGCGTTTGAGCATAGGTCGTCTCCAACCCATGATAGAAACATCATACTTACCGTGCTGCCGACTCGATCGTCTTCACAGTGCAATTACAAACGTAAGAGTGAAACTATGAGACATCATTCAATGGTAATGGATACCCAAATATGAAACTGTTTGTGGTAGTTCTGTATCTTAAATGCACATTCAATACCTCATCAATAACGCTGTATGTACGATTGACTTAGGTGTAATGACTTGTCGAAATTTCAAGACTTATTTTTGGCCAAGTATTGGGTGTTAAGTTGGAGGTATATATAAAAACTGACAACGGCACCGTCTACCTTTTCGATGAAATTGAATGATTCGAGAGCGTTTGAAAGCGTAGGTAGGTATCACTGCATTATTGTATAGTACACACAGCCTGATTCAAGGTATTGAGGTGTTGTATAAATTGAACTGTATTTTGCAATGTTATGTTTTTACAACCAAAAGTATGGTCAAATGCATCACGTTCAACATTGTAGGATTTAAATTTATGTATTAGCTTTGCTTCTCCGTACAGTAGTGTGTCTGGTTATAATTATATGTTTACCATTGGAAAAGTGATTGATGATGGTTTAGATGGTGTGTACCATTTAATATGTCAATGCACTGATAAAGTGGATAAATTACAGAATTCAATTTGGTGAGACGTGTGTGTTGTGCGCATATTCTTTGTCATCAAAAGTTGAATTAATATTTTATTTATAATTTTATTAAGTCAACACATCCTCCGTGACACAATGACGTTGAAATATCATTTTTAAAAGTTTACAAGCAGACAGTGTATCGACTTCTTAGCTTTAAGGGTCTTTGACCTTAACACTTTTACAAAGTATTGTAATGCGATTGTATCTTCACTTTTTTTGACTTTGGGAAAAATCAAAAACACTGCGAAAAGGAGTAAATCTTGTCGGAGTGTTTCAGTTGTGGCTATGAGGAGAGGCCTCGGACTCATACTACGATGGACAGAAGAATTCCCCACAATTTTTTGTACAACATAGCAAAAAAAAAAAACAAAAAACAAATACAAGGGACCCGTACGCATCAGAATGGATGTGGCGAAAAGACTCGAACGTATATAATTAAATATTGCCTTAACTCTAACGTATATTTAATTACGTCAACATTAAATTGTATTGGAAATTGCGGAAAGGGCAATATTGAAAAATCCGTTCGAAGCAACGGTGTAAAAAAACCCTTGGAAAACTACAAAATTTACCCCCAAATAGACAAAATTTTTCAATTTTTTTACTCAATTTTCTATTCAACATACCAGCAAATTGCTATTTTTTGGGCTAGAGTCGACCTAGGGCGTTTCGGAGCGGCCTCAGACACATACTTTCATAGACAAAAATGTTCCTCTCAATTTTCTCAACAACACAGCAAAAAACCATTTTTTTTGATCTAATGCCATCCTTAGGACCGACCTAGGGCATCGCACACATTTTTTCTTAGACGAAAATGTTTACCTATATTCGTTCTGCAAAAACTTTTTTTGGTCAGAGCACAGGCACCGGGTCCAAATTTGTTTTTGAACGTAATTCGGTACTCGATCACCTCTCAAATAGAAAAAAACACGTCGGGCCTTAGTAGAGACTCAGTTTTAGGGTTCTGGCTGAGTCCAACAGCTTCTAATAAAAAAGTTTATTCCAAAAAATGTGATTTATGCACAAAATAAGTAGGTATGTACAAAAGACACGTAGGGCACTAGCAGAGACTCGTTTTTAGTGCCCCAGCAAAGTCCAAGGGCTCAAAATCAAAAATGTTTCTTCGATAAATTGCCCAAACCTTTTAAACAACAAAAAATGATGAAATTCGGAAAAGATTTACTCGACCTAGCATTGCGGCTCATCAACTGTAGCCATTAGGACATCATTATTGAAGAAATACTTCCAACAACTAAAAAGAACGAATAAAACGATGGTTTCCTGAGGTCTATTTTCACGGAGATTATAAGCAGAAAAGTTTCACCGAAACTCAAAAATCACGTTTTTGGCCATATTTCGAGAGCTCTCGACTTACATTTCGAACTAGAGATGAGCGGGTTGCCCGAAACTTCGAAAAACCCGACCCGAACCCGAATTATTTTTTTTCGGGTTCATGGGTTTCGGGTTTCGAAAATTTTAATCGGGTCGAGTTCGGGTTTGAAACAATTCGGGTTTCGGGCTTCGAAAAATTTTATCGGACCGGGTCGGGTTTCGAAAAATGGTCGACCCGCTCATCTCTATTGCGAACTTTTAATCCCGAAATCACTTTTCGAGATATCGTTTTGTCGGACAAACAATTTTTTGCAGATTTCTCTTTTTTAGACTTCAAAACGAGAAACCCACCAACTACCGAGTCCGAATTCTACCGACTACATTGTTGTAAACGCATAAGCCCCGTTCCCGTCGTACGGGTCTGAACAACATCATCTTCACACCCATCGTGATCTTCTAATTGCTTGTACTCCGACAAGATTCTTCTACGCGATATATGTAATAGGATATTTGAGATTGTATTATTCGCCACCCACAGGGTTTCTGCATGATTGTAGATTACTAAAATCACGAAAATAAGCAACAATTATCAATAAAATTATATAAAGACAAAATCCAATGAGAATGTATGGAGACAACTACGTCGCGTCGTCGTTTGTAGTGCGATTTTCTTAATTGCAATTATTTCAATTTTAAGATTCTAAATTTCTTTGAAGTAGCGTGCAATGAATTTTAATAAGAACTTATTTCTTTTGAGTGTTTAATTTGCTTCCTGCATTAATGAGTAACTTAGTTATTGTACTCCGTCATTATTGTTCAAAATTAGCGTCTGAGTAGACATGTCGATAGTTCTTTCATGCCAGATAAAGAAAACATTTTCAGTATGTGAGTAGAATGTGTTGAATTTATTGTTCGGGTGGAAGTCGTGCTATCTCGTACCATATCTAGCAACTGGATAGCTGTTGTCAACTGTTAAGCTATAACAAAATGATCGACCGCACTGGCGAGAAGAGCGGCTTGGCAGTAAAAAAACTTGGAAGCCAAATATTTTTTTGCGCATATAGCAAGGAGTGACTTTAGGGAAAAGTTCTAATTTAGTTAGAGATGGAAGGGGTGTCTGAAGGGGAAGCGCGCAATACGCAGCTCCACTAGCCTCTGCTTCTCAAATGCTACTGTTGACGTTCTTGTCGTGGATCCTGTACAATGTCACTTGTAACAGGCATGCAACAGCGGGTGAAACTTGCCACACAGGTGTGGTCGCTTGCATTGTCTTGTTGTTCCACTCACTAGTGCGTAGCGACCGACACCAGAGCCTAAAGTAAGCAATTTTCACTGGAAAGGACTTTCACAGAAAGGGCGTAATTTTCATGAACGAAAGGCGCAACTTCAAGCAGATTTATTAAAACATAAGCCTCTCTTCACTTCATACTCTTGTTTCGCTTCTAAATTTTTGTTACAAAATCGCAGGTCTAAATTAGCAGTGAGGAATCGCCTCTCCTTCGAAATTACTTGTGACAGGTTACTAGTGAATAGGGTGACTATGGCTCCACATTCATCGATATCCGAGTAGAATTTCTAAAAAGAGGCTGGGGAGGACGAGAAAGACGTTGGAGGACGTCAGTGGTCGTCCAGTGCACTTTTTCTTCTCCAATATATTATGTTACTTTAGGCTCTGATCGACACCATGGTTTCATGAGTTGGCTCAGCGGTGTCAAGGTAATTTTACGTAGACTCCGGTGGATCGGTTAAGAGTCGAACTGCAAAAGCCTCACTTGAAGATGCCAAAATTTTTTGAAATAGTTTAATGAAGTGGACGTTATTTGACTCAACAATAATGGACAACGGGCTGTTTCAGAACTGAACGATTTTGTAACGGGAATTTTTTAAATGGAAGTCATTGCACATATGAATGGATGAAATTAGATAGCGACTCCGACTCCGACTGCGCAGTCCAAGCGTGGGATATACCCGGGAAACAGACGAGCATTTTTAAAGTATTAGCCCGTACGTCTTGTGTGACGTAGGTACTGAAGACTGATCTCTCCAAGACCGCAATGTCTCGCAACCAGTTCGCTCATAGTTGGCTGTGGCTAGCTAGTTCCGATACATCACAGCCAGCGCTGAACCGCTACTTGGGAAAGCTGTGTACATTCCTGTAACAGTAATTAACAACAACCGATGTCGCTCGATCAGCTCGAGCATCAGTTGCACTATCTACTAAATGTTTTTGATGTAGTAAATTCAATATAGTTTCGTAATTACCTTTATCGTCCGACCTACCTGTGTTTACCTGTCTATGTCACCTAATGTTGTTGTGTTCCTCGAGGGTGTGATGTGCGTATTCTGAGGCGGCGCGTGTGTTCCTCTGATGCCTTGATATCCATTCGGCTCCAATGCCTTCCTCCCCATGTCATTCAAACAAGATTGATGAATCCTGCTGACGGGAGTGCCTTCTGCAGGGTGGACACCTCTGGGCAACGTCTCTGGGGCAATCCCAGAAAGACCATTGGGCAGTGGCGACCCCACAGCCCCGAGCAGGTCTAGCAGTGCCGGGAATGCAAGTTTCCAACTGTAGTAATCACTTGTGGCTATGAGCCCAACCCGAGGGTCTAATATCGGTACCACGGGGTTGAAGGGCACTCAAGTGTCAACAACATCGATGCTTGACCTCAACATGGTTGAAGTGCCTAACGGTGCTGTAACGTGGTGGCTGTGGTTTTAAAATCGGCGACTGCGCCATTCCATCAAAGCATTGATAGGTCTCGGCTCCGACCCAGAGTGAAGGAATGCACTTGCATGCAGGATCTCGATTGGGTAGAGTTTTCATACTCGCGCTAATTGGGCGTATCCCAATTCCACGTCTATGGGGGCCGTACGGTTAAGTCTATGCCAAGTACGCCCGTTAATCTTCAATATCTTCTATGACGGGAGTGCCGTATCATGGTTCCGCTAAACCTTATCGCCGCCAACAAGTTTGATCCGCCATTGGGCTGCCGTGTTTACCTTGCACGTGTGTGTGAGCAATTTGTTCTTCATCCTTGTGTAAATATTAGCAGTCTGTCCTTTTCTTTATTACAAAATGCAGTAGCTGTGGAAGGAGAGATTCCATAGCTCTCACTTTTACTGTCTAGTATCCTGTTTTAAGCTTACTTTTACGGATGTCCACTCGAACAGTCACACCAGTTTTATGCATTCCGAAACATTAAATCGAGAAGACAAACCACGAAAAACCGAAAAAATTAAAAAAAATCAAATAAATTTTCGCGGAGCAAAAATTTACACCTCATATTGGTTTAATACACCGCCTTCTCCTCCAAGAATGGATGAAATTAGACAGCGGACACAATATTGAATTGGACAGTATTCAAACGGGCAACATTTAAAGCGATGATGTTAAGGAACTCAGACTGTCGAGTGTACAGTGGAGATATTGGATTGGACGTTAACAGGCTGTGTGAGATGTTGGCAGGGGATTATTCAAATCACAATCTATATACGGTGAAAACCACTCCCTAGTGTATGCAAAGCATAAAGTTTTATAGCACTAGCCGTTCTTCAAATTTTATGTTACCTCTATAGCAAACGCATTTCTTTATTACAAAATAAATATAAAGACTTAATCGTATTATTGGGAGACCTTAGACAATTAATCGAATATGTACTAGCGAACGCATTTACTCCAATAAAACTCAACATAATAAAAAACGACGACATGCTAGGTAACTGAAACGAGTTTTGAAATTATTAATATGTAAAGCAAAAGGAAAAGAAATATAAAATGAACTTAATAAAAGAAAAAAAAATTGAATAAGAACTCCGTCCATTCACAAAACTCGCATCTCTTGAGAACCAGTTTTCCCTTTGTATGTTGATTGTGTGAACAAAAAACAAATGTATCATCATGATCATCACGCGAAAATAGAACAGGTAAATTGAGAAAAGAGTATTAAGAAGTGTAGATATACAAGAAGTGAAGTCAAGTGAAACAGTTTGTACTTGTACACTTTTGATATTAAGGCGAACGAAATGAACTTGTATAACAAAACAAAGAGGTTTAACGTTTGTGTTTGCAATGAAACTGGTCATCAATGGTATACGCAATGGCACGCGAACCAGACTCCCAATACGAGGTTTTGCTAAAAGAAATTCAAACCATTTCGATTGCAGTTTTCTTTCCAACAACCGGTCATTAAATACGATTCTTGTTTTCAAGCATTCGGTGTAATTTGTTTTCATTCATCTAACGCACATAAAATCTGACTCATTTCCTGGACGCCGATTGTTTTGATTTAATTTAATGATTTTGTCATGACATTAGTTAGTCAATAAATTTTCAATTCACTCGGTTGATGTAAAGGAATTGTCCCGACGACTCAAAACAAAAACGGTGATAACGTTGCCGCCATATACTTCTGTGAAATAGTCTCTATAAATATTTTATGGAAAAACGTAAGAAGGTATCTGTTCACAGTAAATAGGCAAGGTGGTCTTCACTGTTGCAACCCATTTCGACTCTAAAAAGGTGTCTCCATATTTCGAGTTGTTTATATGGATTTCGGTCATGCACTTTAACAAAATTATATAATGGATAATGTAACGTCGTTGTCAACAAATACCGAAATCATAACTTCTAACAGAAACGAAATGTTACGCAGACCCGTATGATTCCCTACATTGACTCAAAAACTCAAGTTCTTAATGTTATTCACAAAAACAACTTGAAATTTAATGAAATCCTATAAAGTTGAGTCAAAATATTACGACTTTGGCCAATTCTTTTCGGTTATCTTTCAGAAAAAAAAAATGAGAAATCGCCCAAGACAACTAGAAAGTATAGTTTTCTTTTTGACGGACAGAACCGACGCGACGGTCGAACTAAAAGGATTTTTTTCAGATCCAATATCTCTGTTCCATAATTCAAATTCAAATTCTCACCTACAGCGTGCATCGGATGGTTACAAACGTATCGGAAATCGCATGAGCTCCGAGCACTTCGTACGGGTCTTAAAACCTTCCATGAATATGGAGGTAATTCTTTATACAACTCAATAGGTTAACACAAGACCTACAACGTTAACAGATAAACCGAAAAAACTACTAAGAAAAAAAGTCAATGCGTGAGGCAATTAGATATACTTGCAACCATTTTCATTTTTGTGGCGATAAGGCTGAGATTTGTTTTTAAAAATTAAAAAGGAATTTCAAATATTTTTGTTGTGCCGGTAATAGACCACGACTAATGGATACAAAATAAAATTGCACGAACACAGTGTGTGACAATTTTATTGGTTTCTCATTTTTATGAGTCTTTCAGTTGTTGTTGGTGTATATTTGTGTGAGATGAATCATTTTTAAGGGTTCCTTGCGATGTTCCTTTATGCATTTGAAGTGGTAGTTAGAAGTAAAGAAGTCATAAAAAGATTTTTACATCGTTACGGTTCTAAACAGAAACATTTAGAAACCTATTCGCTATGGTATGGTGAGGATACTTTCAGTGTTTAGTCACTGCCATAAAGTCATAAAAAAATTACCATCCATTGCAAAAGTCAATCGATAAGTTTTCAGGTCAAAATAACACAAATAGTAGGCGCTTAGCTTGTTGACCTTGCAGTAATAAAGCGAAACCATTTTTTTTTTGTTTATTATCTTTCGCACCAAAACATACCTTTACTGCCTGTATCGGACGAAGTCCCGATCATCTCTATTTAGGAGTTCTAATGCTCTAAGGAAGAGTAGTCTGAATGGCCAGCAGCATGAGTAGAGTGAGAGAGTATTAAATTTTTCTTCGAATTTAGGGATCGCCAAACATTCCACAGGAGTCCCAAATTTGCAGAAACGTTTCTAAAGTTCATAAGTCGCACGATAAGCGAAACATAAGAAAATGATCTTCTGCAAAGTTGTTCAGCAAGTAATACGCAATTTCAAGAGAAATCTTAAAATTTAAGATGACCGCCACTTAAACCGGAACTGTAACTGTTAATCTAAGCAATTTTTGGAGTGTATCAGAATAATAAAGGGTAAAATACTAAATTTGATGTATATTTGATGTATCGTCGACGTATTTTTGTTTTATTCTTGATCTATGAGTGTTGTAAAGGTTGTATTAACTGTGTGTTTTTGTTGTCTTGGTGTCGTATACATCCACATAACTTGTACATCACTTATTAACCGCCAGTAGGGTATACCGATTTTCCACTTTTTTGTTTTTTTCTGCCAGTAACCCCCGGAATCGTTTTGTTATAACAAAAAAATAATTTTTCTAGAACATTGTTAGAACATTTGTGTGGATCTTGTGATCGCCCAAATGCAGATTTTCTCTAGTCTACAGGTTTTCTCCACCAAAAATTGGGCGAAATACCTAATAATATTGCTTTCATGCATTCTTTGGGGTTATTATGAGTTATTAAAACGAAATTATATTTTTTTTATCCGAAAAAACTACGTTTCGTCAGGAGAAAACATCAGAAACATTGGTATTTTTTTGATATTTCTTATATATATATATATATATATATATATATATATATATATATATATATATATATATATATAAAAACAAAAAAGTGGAAAATCGATATTAGGGTAAAATATATAATAGGATATATAGGATAAATTTATACTCGTGATGTATTGGTGATGTACTGGTGATGTATTAGTGTTGTACAAGTGATGTATGTATGGTTACTCACACATGCAATTCATACATCATGAACATATAAAATATACGATATCAAAGCAACAACACACACCTAATACAACCTTTGAAACACTCATACATAAAAAATACATTAAAAATACATCAAAACTACATCGAGAATACTTCAAATTTACATCAAAGTTTTCATTTTGACAGTTATAATTTTGGTAATGATTTGATTTATGTATGTGATGTGTTCTTGTTGTTTTGTTGTCGTATGTTTGGTGTATTCATGATGTATGAATTGCATGTATGATGGAAAAAATTCTACCACCAATTACATGCACCTCACTTGCACAGCACTAATACATCAGCAGTACATAACTAATACATCACGAGTACAAATTTATCATGTATCGATGTACTGGTGATGTGTTGGTGTTGTATTGGTGATGTATTGGTGTTGTACAAGTTACGTGGATGTATACGACACCAAAACAACAACAACACATCACTAATACAACCTCTACAACACTCGTACATCAAGAATACATCACAAATGCATAAAAAATACAACAAAAACACATCGAATATACATCACATTTAGTATTTTGCCCTTTATTATTCTGTCATACACTCAATTTTTCAACGTAGTTTCTTTACTAAAGTCATGAGACCAGTCGCCGATGAATTTTACATAGAACGAAAATTCAAGATGGCCGTCAACTTACAACGAAGTAGATGCACGCAACTAAAATAACAAGTCTGCCTCATTATTGTCGCAACTATTGTGAAATCAATTGTTCTAGTTCTATTATTTGTTAGAACGAAACAGAATCTCATGTCCGTGTCGAAAACTTTTGTAATAGAGCGTTACGATAGGATCGGATTTTGATCCTTTTTGCTACAAATTTCGAATTTCTCCTCAGAACTACTGTTTACTGTGTGAATTTTACTTTTTGAAGACATGTGGAAAAAGTGAACGTTTCCCGCAACTCCCAGCGGCTCGTCCTTTTTCAATTTCTCGAAAGCTTCCAATTCGTTGAACATGCTGGATCCATATCTATTTTTGCACCAATCTCAACGAAAACAAGTTAATAATGTGAAAATTAAGTTAATAAGTATTAAGAGTATGTGCACAGCCACTGACGCGTTTACCTTATTTTACTGCTTTTATCGAAACATTGCTTCTATGTTTAAGAAATAAAAAATTCTCTGAGAATTCCTTCCTTTCCCTTTAACAATTTTACATTTCACAAATTGTCAGCATATTTACGATGCAAATAGTTTTCATCGGTTTGATAATAGAAGCCAACATTTCAGTTTCTTTAGATATTAAGAATGGACAAAAATCTGTGTTGAATCTCAAGAATTTTTTCGCTTGTAGTTTGTATACGAAATGTACTTTGAGAAAATAAAATCCGGAAATCGAGAAAATGGCGAGGGAAATGTTTTTATCTCATGTTCAATGTTACATAAAAAATTAGAAAAACATCGACATCGACGAATCCCACTGCGAGGCGTTCTTAATAAAGACTGTCAGGCAGAGTTCATTATAAATTTCAGCGACGCTTTCATTCACGCTCTAAATGCCACCCTACCAAAATACATATTGCATATTAACACACAAAGTAACAGTCCTCAAGAAGAATGAAGCAGCGAATAGGGAAGACAATTAACTGGCTTCATACAACTCCCTATTCAGGTTATAAAAAAATAAAATTTATTTTAATTTTCCGAATTCAACCTTAAGTGTGCAGACACAGACTTTCATTTTTCTTTGATCTTTCCGTTGAGGCCTCAGCTCACCTGGGAGATCTGCGTGAATTTCACACATTTGATATCAAAATTGGTTGCACATGAAGTGACCTAATTTTCAAAATCTAACAGGTTCGTTTCCAATTAATGATTTTCCCTGTACCCCAAACGGGAACGCAACATTTCTAATTATTCAAGTATCATCATCACCACGTTACCACCGATTGAAACGTTCTTATGTGAAAGAAGAACGAAATTTACCATCCTAATATGGCCTCTATACATGGGAACATAATTGGCTTGTTCCTTATACTTCTGCGTGTGTAACATTATATGGGTGATTCTTCTAAATACATCAAGACGCGTTTCAATTTACAATGATTTCTGTGAACCGTTTCGATGGGAAATATCGACAACCACAAATTCTATACCACTAATTAATTTAATGGTTTGTGCAATACACTATTAATTGGTCACAAGGGTATTAAATTTATTATAATAATTCAAATGAACCAACATCGATTGTGTATCTGTTGTGTATATTAGGTGAATTTCTAATCGTTCTAATTAGCATAGTTTCTTTGTTGCATCCTTTCAATACGATTGGTTCAATTTTGGTTGTACTGTAATAACAGACCAATTTGTTGTGAGAATCTTAGTCTAATTGAATCTTGTTTGTTATAGATACGGGCAGAACTAACAATTTAGAAATTCGTATAAATGTCAACAGTTTCCGAAAACTTTGTCATCGAGTTTATTATTACAAAACATGACTCCATTGGATGTTAATTACAATGTTTAGTAAATTATCCCGGACATAACAACATTGACATCATTGAGTGTAATACACTGTGTAAAGGCGCGTTATGCCCCGCGTCTGCAAAACCGGGACGCAGTTTTGTATCCAAATGGGACTCTGCCGTTCTGCCCCGTGTACGAACACATCATAAAAACAGAAATTACCCAAGGTAATGTCATTGGTTGGTTGGTTTATTTAGGAAACATAATTCAGTTCGTTACAACAGTTTACAAAATACACTTAAATACTATGAAGCTAAATTAATTGTACCTCCGTCTGTTTAACGTCCTGAATTAAAGCACTGAGGCCATCTTTGTTGGGCCTATTGTGCTGCATCTCCTTCTCTATTAACTTTAAACTCCCCTTTCGGGTTCCATCAGTCTCTTGCTCCTTGTGATAAAGGAGAGCACGTCGACTAATTTCAGTTTCAGCTGCTCTTCGGGGGTCAGATAGAAGTCTTCTAAGAGCTTCGTTCTGAGACCTTTAAAAGCCGGACAAGTGCATTTGAAATGCCTCACCATTTCTGGTTCTAGTCCGCAGCCACTGCATGTCGCATCTGCAATGATTCCCATCTTGCTGAGATGGTAATTCAAACTGTCGTGACCTGTTAAGATTCCTACAAGTTTGCTAAATTCACTCCTGTTTAGGCTCAACAGAAATGTTGTGTTTTCGGCATTACATCCGATCAAAAATTGTTTAGATTGCCTACAGGTTGGGAGCGTCTATCCGGATGGCACCGATTCATTTTCGCCTTCACTAAGGACTTAATTAAGCCTGCATGTCTGCTGACAGGAGGTTCTGGCCCAATGATTGTGGAACTGCTTCCCTCTCTGGCCAACTGATCAGCTTTTTCGTTCCTCTGCACTCCTGAGTGACTTGGTACCCATGTCAATGTGACTTTTTTGTCTCTTGACTGAGTTTCCAGAATCTCGAAGCACTGATACCAGTTTCGACGAAATCTTGAACGACGACAGCGGCTCTATGGACGATTCACTGTCTGAACAGATCAAAATTTTCTTACTTCTGATGCCATCTCGCTGCATCATATCTGAACTTTCACAGATGGCGACTATCTCTGACTGAAAAACGGTGGTGTATGAACCCAGAGCCATGGATCCATCGTATTCCAAGTCCACTGAGTGCACACCTACGCCCGTTCCTTCATCTGTCTTCGATCCATCTGTGTAAACCCCGACATCCGCCTCTGCTGGAGGTGTCCCTAATTCCCATTCAGACCTCTTTGGCAGGTACGTTTCGAAACTTCTTTCGAAGCAGAAACGCGCTCTCATGGAGTCTTCTGGCATATCTACCTCGCGAATACTTGCATGACCAAAATTTCGATCATGTGCAATCCAATTTCCACCTTTGTACTGTCTATACACTATCATCTCGGCTTCCTGTTTTAAAAACAGGTCCAGCGGCGGCAGTGACAGTAGTATCTCCATCTTCGCTGTCGGCGTCGATGTCATAACTCCAGTTATGCTTAGGCATGCTAGCCTCTGTATGCTATCGACTTTTTTTTTCGTAGCACCTAATTCAGCACGTGCTGCCCATACCATACATCCGTAAGTTAGTACAGGCCTTACTATGGCTTTATACATCCAATACAGAACGGATGGCCTGAGACCCCACTTTTCCAAACGTGGCGCTTTCTTGACTTTCTTATCCACATGCTCTTTCCAATCCAGTTCACTGTCTAGAACGACTCCAAGGTACTTGACCTTGTCTGTCAGCTTGAGAACAGTTCCGAAAAGTATTGGCATTCGCATTGGAACTAACTTCCGTTTTCTAGTAAAGAGAAAGAGAGGTAAAGAGAAAGAGAGGCCCTGCCGAAGTATGTCTAAGACCATAAATTTTGATGGTCTAAATGTTCTCCCCTGCACCAACCAAAATATGGTTCAGACATAAGACCAATGTAGTTCCATACAATGAAAACCTAACATTGTAAATAAAATGGTTACCTCATCATAACAAAATGGTGGTTCTCCACCAATCAGATATGACACAGAGCTTTGAAGAAAGTTTGAGACGAATTACCTTTGGAGTAATGACGAGATGGCATTACATGTGTTCATTTCAGTTAGAAATCGCTAGACCCCGGTTGTACCGAGTATTGTTCATAATGAAACATCAAAATGTCGGTAATCAACCCCCTTCAATATATCAAGTTGCATGACTTGGCTGATGATTGGCACTAGATGCCGAAATATTGATGCTTCTAAAAATGTTCAAGAACTCGGCGATCCTAGTTGAGTTCAACCTAAGCGTCATTACAATGACAAAGTAATCTCATTAACTCAAAAATTCTTCATTCTGTTACTATGACTAGACCGCTATAATCAAGAAAAATGGCTACTTCAGCCAAATAACCCTCCCCTGCACCATATCAAAAAGAGGACCAACATAGTTTCTTCAAAAAATCCTGAAACTATTTTCGCTAAAATGTAATTCTTACCAACTTTGCCTCAAGAAGCATACTTCAAACTGCCTGAATTTTATAGATATGTGTCATACCTCACAATTCTAGAAGTTGCTTTATCTTGGGATTTGATTATTTTTCCTAAAACCCTGAAACACGTGTTCTCTGAAATTTAATTCTCTAAAACTTTGTCCTTGACAGTAAATTTCCATATTAAGTTAAGCAAATATAGACGAAAAGCGTTCTGCTTTCGTATATGGCCAAGAAACTCAATTTTGTCCATTCCATTAGTCCCAGTGCCCAGACCACAGACTCGATTTCCACAAAACTTTTTCCCAGTTTTGTGACATCAAATGCTTTCATTTGACACCAAAATGAACAATTTCCGTGCTGTACTTGCTGAGATATTTGCGAAAAAGTTTCACCGACCCTCAAAAAACCATGTTTTGGGTCACTACCTCGACCTTGACCACTTGACCGATTTTGTTCATCTTCGAACTTAAATCACTGGAAATATGTGCCTTTCAGGGGAAACATTTTAAGGTGATTGGTTGAGCCGTTTAGAAAAAAGTGAAAACGGACGGACATTTCTTTTGCTGATTCGTCATTAAAGACGATACGCAATGATAAATACTAAATGTATTTATGTAATTTTTCTTGATCGTGATATTCAACTAGTTGAGGGTTTTTCTCTGC
>CM055403.1:71015377-71038205 GCA_029228625.1 Pseudolycoriella hygida
TAGTAACAGAATGAAGAATTTTTGAGTTAATGAGATTACTTTGTCATTGTAATGACGCTCAGGTTGAACTCAACTAGGATCGCCGAGTTCTTGAACATTTTTAGAAGCATCAATATTTCGGCATCTAGTGCCAATCATCAGCCAAGTCATGCAACTTGATATATTGAAGGGGGTTGATTACCGACATTTTGATGTTTCATTATGAACAATACTCGGTACAACCGGGGTCTAGCGATTTCTAAGCTAGACCCCGATTGTACCGAGTATTGTTCATAATGAAACATCAAAATGTCGGTAATCAACCCCCTTCAATATATCAAGTTGCATGACTTGGCTGATGATTGGCACTAGATGCCGAAATATTGATGCTTCTAAAAATGTTCAAGAACTCGGCGATCCTAGTTGAGTTCAACCTAAGCGTCATTACAATGACAAAGTAATCTCATTAACTCAAAAATTCTTCATTCTGTTACTATGACTAGACCGCTATAATCAAGAAAAATGGCTACTTCAGCCAAATAACCCTCCCCTGCACCATATCAAAAAGAGGACCAACATAGTTTCTTCAAAAAATCCTGAAACTATTTTCGCTAAAATGTAATTCTTACCAACTTTGCCTCAAGAAGCATACTTCAAACTGCCTGAATTTTATAGATATGTGTCATACCTCACAATTCTAGAAGTTGCTTTATCTTGGGATTTGATTATTTTTCCTAAAACCCTGAAACACGTGTTCTCTGAAATTTAATTCTCTAAAACTTTGTCCTTGACAGTAAATTTCCATATTAAGTTAAGCAAATATAGACGAAAAGCGTTCTGCTTTCGTATATGGCCAAGAAACTCAATTTTGTCCATTCCATTAGTCCCAGTGCCCAGACCACAGACTCGATTTCCACAAAACTTTTTCCCAGTTTTGTGACATCAAATGCTTTCATTTGACACCAAAATGAACAATTTCCGTGCTGTACTTGCTGAGATATTTGCGAAAAAGTTTCACCGACCCTCAAAAAACCATGTTTTGGGTCACTACCTCGACCTTGACCACTTGACCGATTTTGTTCATCTTCGAACTTAAATCACTGGAAATATGTGCCTTTCAGGGGAAACATTTTAAGGTGATTGGTTGAGCCGTTTAGAAAAAAGTGAAAACGGACGGACATTTCTTTTGCTGATTCGTCATTAAAGACGATACGCAATGATAAATACTAAATGTATTTATGTAATTTTTCTTGATCGTGATATTCAACTAGTTGAGGGTTTTTCTCTGCTTGTCGATCCACAAGCAGAGATAAGCCCTCATCTAATTAAAGACGATAATAAATGTATCCCCCCGACTCCTACCTCGATCTACCCCATGCTACAATAAAATTGTTTGTAGTGAACATATAGGACCTTTGTAATTCATACGGGTCCAAAAATCTACTGGTGCAGACGCGATACTAAACATTTTCTTGAAAAGACTTCCAAGCTTAGCGTATTAATTTCGTAGCAGAGAAGAAGTTCTAGAACACTGTAATCTAAATGATTTACTGCCTAGCAATCAATTTGGTTTCAGAAAAAGACACTCTACGGCACATGCAATCTTTAGATTATATGAAGAGGCAATTATGGGTTTCAATGATTTTAAAACCACATAAGCTGCATTCCTTGTGTTACGACCAGACGTTTGTTACTTTCGAGGATTTGGAACTAGTTTCAAACATCACCGCAGGAATAAAAACAAAGCGAATAGATTTCCTTTGACTTTTATTTTCATATAACGAAGAGGTTTTAAATTCTAGAATAAGACACAAATTAACTTAAAACTATGTTCTAACCTGAGATTAAACAAAGCACCTACGACTAACGTGGTTCGTCTTCAATATAAATTTAATAGCTTGAGAAATACTGATGGAATTGTATTTTACCTGAACGTAGGAAATTGATTTTACACAAACTACTTGAGAAACAGATCTATGCAGCAAGATGAACTCGGAATTTAATAATTTTACTCGCGAGGAGCTAATCACTTTGCGTCTTTCTTGTACGATCTTTGATCTGAATCTAAATTTCCGGCAAACTATGTCAATGAACTTTGGCAATTTGACACATCGCGATTGATGAATTAGTGTCTAATTAGGCTTTGGCGTGCGTTCACTGAAACTTTCGTTAAAATATATTCAGTCGAGTGGGTGGCATTCGTAGCACATTGAAATAGAGAAAGCTTTCGACTGATTTTCAAACTGATAAAAATGAACTTTCCCAATTATCTCATCAAAATCCTACCTCAAAGAAAGAAATTTTCGCGTCATATTGGGCGATCAGCTATCAGACTCAGTATCTGTGAATGACGGAGTCCCTCAAGGCTCTATCTTATGGCCACTACTTTTTATCATTTTCATGAGCGATCTACCTAAGCACATGAATACGACCTTGAATATATTTGCGGACGATGCAAATACTTTCTCTACAAAGGAATGTCAATACAGAGCAATATCAAACGTCAAGAAAATAACAATGCTACTATTAGAAATGGGAAATGAATGCAGGGTAATCAGAAGCTCTTTTAATCCGTAGATCCAACAACGCTAAAGAGTAAGGTAGCATTCTTGCCCTATTCAAAACAAGCGTTCGATATTTGGGTTACTATGTTCAACATAACCTCAAACATAATGAACACGGAAATAGAATGTTGCTGAAGGCACACACAGGCCAGTTCTTGCAGTGGCGAAATACCTGATGAAAAGATTTCGAAAATATATGCGTTGGCAAGGCGATCAATTTTAGGAAGTCTTCAACAAATTACAGATTTATATCGACTGAGGAACTACACAGAATTACTTGAATCTTTAAACCTCTTCTTGGCCTGCTTCTGCATAAAATCCTCTTTGGCATACTGTTATCATGCATCCTCTGAACGTGTCCGAGCTGACGTAGGTGACCAACCATAGCAGCTTCTTCCAGTCAATGTAAAGGAAATTTATGTTTTCACTGAGACACAATGGAGATGAGAACTACAAACCCTTTGCCACGCTCTAAGTATTGAAATTTAAAGGAATTATTTCCACCTCATGGTTGTCACTCGATATCTATTTCTCAATAATGAAATGTTTTGTGATCGTCACCTCTCCTGTAAAATCAAGTCATTGTGAGGGCCTATAGGTTTTTTCCATGTACACAACACAAGTGAATTCCGAAACTTAATGTCTATACGAAGGGTTCATGAACATGCAACAGACATTGATTTCCTAGCGGCGGCATAGGATCCCCACTTTCAGGCTATGTAATAAATCTATGAATGAGTTCCAAATTTACAATTTACGAACCCATTTTTCTTAGATAGTTATAAAGGTGATACCCTCACCTGGTACATAGCTCGCACATGTTCGGTGTTATTGAACTACGAAACAAGTTCTATTCAAATGATATTATTGATAAAATTGTCAAAGCGGGCCGTTAGGTTGTAGTTTTTACGAAATTGATTAATTCGGATCGGTGAAAAGTTAAGTGCACACACCGATAAGCAACACATTAGAATACTTAGTATCTCAAAATTTCGTTAATCTCAACCATAAACCTTATTATAAAGAGGTCAATTATGAACAACGGATTACGATTCTAAGCGAATGGTTTTACATATGCCTTTCGTAATTCGATTTTCCAAAGACGTCAAGGAAATGAATTTGAAATAATGATGTGGTACGAATTCTATTCCACAAACATCCACCAGATATCTTCCATTCTTATACACACGACAAACTCAATATACCCAAAAATGATGTTCCATGAGACAAAATCGAATTAATCTCCCAAATTTATACCCAGAAAATTTAAATTACAACCACGACTACCATCCTCTCACGTATTTCATCTGAACATACATTCAACATTGTATCTATCTGCTCCGTAGCCAAATATATTGCACAGGCACACTTACCACACCAAAAATAAGAGAACACCCATCAAATTAATAAATCGTTCCTACTCTAAATGTCTATCAATTTTGTCTTTTAGAATATCGATTTTGTTTTCCCGAACGCCACTTCGTGGTCCATAAATCCTTCAAGCATCATATATATATAGCTTTTTAATCTGTGTACGGAGTTTTACCCCTAATTCCATTTATGTCGGCATTATTTGTTTGAGCATTGATTGAGCTATATTAAATTGTAGATATCACTTCGCAGGATATAAAAAAATAAACCGAATTCCAAGACCAATATGGGGATCTGTACGGGATAGCCTTTATGGTGATATTACATACGCCGTTGTATGCTATCACGTAAAAAACAATTAATTTTTAGCATTTTTATGGTCGCTTGAAGAAGATTTATGTACTAAAAATGTCTAAGTCGGTCATTGTATTCCACTAATCTCGGGCAATTTTGATGCGAACAGCGGATTTTGGATAGTTTATTGAGGTGGATTTTCTTTTTGAGCTGTAGACGGGAATATACATCGTTACGTTTTGTCTCTTGGCAAAATTGGGGACTTAAAACTTTATATTGTAATTCAGTGTCAGTACGAAGACTTTTTGGGTATCTTGCAAGATATGCTTTTTTTGTGAGAAAAATATATCTGCGAGTACACATTTTGATTGTTAACACGACTCATTTAATGTGCCCAAATAAAACGTTCGAAATATTTTATGCGAGACATTTGATGGGTCTGTTGCGTATAGTCGCTAATTTATATGTAGCTCTATAAGCAGCTGCTCACAAGTTGATTTAAAATTCCTTGATGATTTCTACGAGAAAACGTGACCATTAACGAGATGTAATGTACATCAGCCCAGAATGCCGGCTGAAAAATGCCGACAGGGGCTAAAAAATTGGCTTAAGCCAGCAAGCATGAGCCGGCGCGGCGTGCGATAGTATCGCACGCCGCGCTGGCTCATACTCTGCCGCACTGCGATACTCACATAACATAACATTATGTGTATGGTCTTAAGAGCTACTCATAAATGTATGGGAAAAATAAGCTGTGGAAAAGCTTAGGCCCACCGCGTCTAATCTGAAGTTAAGTAGGCGGTTCAACAGCACAAATCGATTTTTTTTTATTATTTTGTGCTTTGATCAGGTCATGCACCGAAGCCTACAGTGTTTTGTTAAGCTCCACATTTCAGCGAATCCAATGAAATGGCGTTGAAGTATTTTCGTTTGCAATCCACTACAATAAGCTACGAAGCAGATTTTGGAACGATGCCCCACCCTTGATATTTTGACAAGAATTCTATCTTAGACGTCCATTTCAATGCGGTGAAGTGGTTTTGCCTTGTAATGGCCGACTTTCTGTATTCAAATGGACAGCAAAAATTGAATTCACTAAAATCGTAATTGCTCCTGAGTTGGTAAGTTAAAAGTAATCATTCATTCAATGTATGTTTTTCTAATATGAAAAGAATATTGGCCTTTGAAAAGTGAAGAAAGTGGAGAGGAAAGTACTACAAAACCAGTATAGATTTTGATCGTTTTGTAGAAGAGGTTTCACATTTTATGTAAATTTTAATATCGTTATACACTTTTAATTTCATACAAATGAAAGCAATTAATTTTAACCACAAAAATGTGAGGATTGCATTTGTTAGAAAATGCTGTGGTGTCTTTAATCTTTTCAACTGGTACTTAAGTGTGACATCATTTTCGTATTCACAACTTATCAGCGACTATGAGGATTATATTTTAAAGATTTTAACAAAAATTTATCACTTCTTGGTACCGAAAATTAAAGAATCGTCTTTGTGTTATACCGCATAAAATGATTGTGGAAACAATGCATTATTAGTCGAAAAATATTTTTAGAGAAATTCCGCATAACATTAGGTAACACCTTGAAAATAGACTTCTCGAAAAATAATTCGTTAGCGATTCTACCTAGTACAGGAGATCTGCCAATTTACTTTACTCCTCATTTTTTTATATTTTTATTCCATACTTTATGTTCTAAAAATCAATAATCTGCAAACAAAAAAAATCTACGCGACTTAATTTTTTTTAAATCGTCTTTAAAAATTCAATTTTTTGATGCGATGGCAGGTCGCAGGCAGGTCGCAAGCTGTGAATAATTTAAATGCGATGTTATTTCGCGCGAATTTTTTGAATTTTGTTCAGCGCCCACCTCAGTATTGAGTTTCAAAAAAAAAGTTATAGGTTATTGAGATGTGTCGTAGAACAATTTTTACTTTATAACGATGCTCTTTATTGAAATAAATTATACGGACGTAAATTAATTAAGTTTTCGGTAGATTTGTTTAAAATGTTTCTGAGTATGTCACTAATCCCACATCTTTCGTTCAGAAAACGCTGGAAAGACTTGTAGACTTCTATATCAGAGACATAATCCTGCCGAGATACCCGCTGCATGTGATACAACATGCGTACCAGGTAGGTAAATCTACAGATTTGGCACTGCATAATCTAATAGCCAGGGTGGAAAGATCATTTGGGATTGGTGAGGTCGCGCTTGGCTGTTTTATGGACATCCAAGGTGCATTCGATAACACCAATTTCGGGGTCATTCGCCAGGCGCTGGAAGAGCGGGGAGTGAATCAGATTGTGATTTGGTGGATCAGTAGCATGCTTAGCAGCAGAGAAGTGGAAGCTACGTTATGCGGCCACCAAGCGAAATTCTGGGCAGCAAAAGGGTGCCCGCAAGGTGGAATACTCTCACCACTGCTGTGGTGTGTGGTGGTAGACTCTCTCATTAAAGAGCTTAACGGCAAAGGTATCTACGCTCATGGGTATTCGGACGACCCAACGATCTTAATAAGAGGGAAGTTTGAAAGTACCCTTGGGGACAGCATCAGATATTCTATGAAAGTAGTAGAAGATTGGTGCAGATTAAAAGGCCTTAAAGTCAACCCAGATAAAACTGATATCGTTCTCTTCAGCAGAAGACGAAAGGGTCATGAACTTATTGGGAAATTCAGGATGTTTGGAGAAACCATCACTCCTGGAAACAAGGTGAAGTACTTGGGAGTCACACTCGACAGCAAACTATACTGGACCGAGCATGTGAGAGACAAAGCTAGTAAAGCTCTGATAGCGTTCTGGATATGTAGAAGTGCCTTTGGTAAAAATTGGGGCCTTCCATCCAAGGCCATACTGTGGATTTATGAAGCAGTAGTGAGACCTATGATCACCTACGGCTGTGTCGTTTGGTGGCCTAGGCTCGAAGTAGAGATCGCGAGGAAGGATTTGAGCGAAATTCAAAGACTGGTATGCATCTGCATGACCGGAGCTATGAAAACAACAGCAACGATAGCCATGGAAGCGCTGCTGAATGTTGCACCCATCCAAACGATCATCAAGGCGAGAGCATTCACAACTGCGGACAGACTCTTACTTAATGATCTTTGGATGAGGAACTTTAACACGGGTCATGGAAAAATCAGGGGGGCAATAGCCAATCCTATTTTTAACATGCCCAGGGACCGGATAATACCGGAAATTACCTTTGTGAAGCACTACGAGGCTGTCATACCGGATAGACTAGAATGGCTGAGAGGTTGGCCAGATAGTCTGTCCACGGATGGACTCATTTGCTTCACAGATGGATCAAAAAACTCTAATGGAGTGGAGGCTGGGGTATTAATCCTGGAACCTATGACAGAAGAGAGCTTCCACTTAGGAAATTTCGCCAGTATACTTCAGGCAGAAACGTTCGCAGCGATGGAAGGATTGCGAAGTGCATTGAGACCGGAAACGGTAGGCGAAAGAGTCACAATCCTTTCCGATAGTGAAGAAATGATCAGAGCGATAATGTCGCCTGTAACCACATCCAAATTAATGAAGGAGTTTAAAAGCAAACTGAACCAGCTGGGCCAGAGAAATCGGGTGACGGTTGCTTGGGTGCCGGGGCACTCTGGAATAGATGGTAGTGAGAGAGCGGATGAACGAGCAAAGCTGGGTGCTTCATCTGCTCAATGTGAACCTGAACCGTTCATTCCTATACCACAGTCAGAATGTGATAAGGCTGTAAAGGAATGGGTGCGTTCAGAGGGAATAAAGCGTTGGCGTGAATATGGTGAGGCAAGGCACACAAGGCAGTTCCTACCAATCCCCGACTGCAAGTGGATAAATGCACTGCTGAACATGGACCGGAGTCGCATAAGAAGAGTAGTGGGAGCGATTACCGGGCACTGTAAGCTAAGCAGTCATTTGTCAAAGATGGGAATCGTCAGCGATCCCGAATGTACCTGTGGTCTCGGGAACGAATCCGGATATCACGTAATTTTTGAGTGTCCCTCAACTGAGGCTCAGGACTCTAAGTGGTCGTGTGATCAGGCCTCTGGATGTACTATAGCTAGGACCAATTATCCTCGACAAGTTCCTCGCTGGTACTGGTAGGTTCGAAGACTTTACGTGATGAACGGGAAAGGAACAAAGGATCAGTAGATCTGTGTTTCATGACCCAGTAGTGGGTCGTCCCAACCTGATAAATCTAAAAAAAATGTCACTAATCCCTGGTAGTTATCTATGTCATCACTAATAATATGCGTATTGACTAATCCAGGGTGATTTTAGCCATCGCTAATCCCGCAGTGAGTAGTGATGACATCAATTTATAACCGGTATTAGTGACATCATCACTAATGTCCGGCGATTTAGAAAAAAACCGAAATTTAATGAATTATTAGAGTTCTACAAATACGTTCGTTCATGTCTGTCAGAACAAAATCATGAACTGAACGAGCAGCAATGTCAAGTAATAATTTCTTAAGGATTTCCCATCAACATGTCAAGATTTGTTTAAAAAATAAAGTTGCTTTTATTCATTACGGGATTCATGATTTAACATTTTTCATCATCCAAGCCATCAGCCAAGAGATTCCAAATGTATTTTTTTCTATCACCTCCGAAAAGTTGGTGATACACGTACATTTGGCCCCCACGAAAAGTGAAAATATTTTGTGACTTCATGGGAAAGTTTTTCCCTCACTGCAGAGGGGGCGAAAAGAATTTCCTTCCCTAGTGAGGAAAAATAATTTATCTGAAATATTGTTTCGAAAATCTTTAACGTGGAAACAAAATTTTGTTGTTTTATTGTTGTCCACTACGCACTTTGCAATGAATGTATTTTAACGTAGGCAAATGCATTAAAACTTTTGAAAAACAATTATAAAATACAGAATCGAAAGTGTCAGCCATGCTTGTTCTAGCACGATTTTTGAAAGCGATGAACACAAACAGCTAATCACTTCTATTTTGCGTATTTTTCAACTATTTTCTAAAACCTTTGAAACTATTGCTTACGTTAATAATAATTCACATCATTTTACTGCAAAATTTACTCTACCAATTACAGTCAATAAAATAAACAAAATTATTGCTCACGAAAAATAATTTCAAGACAAAGTTTACATTTCACCATTATAAATTAAAAATTATATTTTAAAATTATAAATTAATCTCATTTCAGACGTTGATGTAATCAGTTGCGATGAATCGGGATCAATACTGAGGTAGAAGTGTGAGCCAACATATAATCAAAAAATTTGAATTTTATAACTCAAAGTGCGATGACTAATATACTATTGTTTTTTTTAGGATTAAGTATAACTGATTATATCGAACGGACGTGTTTCTAGATACCTCCAACGTTATCACAAAATTAGCGTGTAAAGCCGATCATTCATTGGCTAGTTTTGGACGATATTGTGTCGGATTGTTGTGTTTTTGGATGGATGTCGACAATTCTAAGAAAACACAAGGATTGACTCTGAAAACGGAAAATAAGTGCTTAGAAAGTATAAAACTTGTTGAACACAGGCCCCTCCCTAACGTCCTTGATTTTGAGTTGTTGCAAGGTGGGGTTTGGCGCTATAACCGGATCATCAATCCCATCAAGTGTAACGGCGTCGTGAACCAGCATCTCGACGGCCTGTAATCTCAACTGACGCAGCCTCACTGTCGAATCTTACACCGGTGAACAACTGATGCGCTTGTATGCTAAGCTTTAGTGAGTTCTTGCACATTTTTGATTTAAATTTTCACATCGACACTTGTTGCCTCTGACACTTGTAAACAAAACACAAATGACAGCAGATGAACCGCAAAAGACCAGTGTTGACAGCCAATTTTATTGACTGGTGTTCTCAGCAAAACATTTTTGGGAATGGCACCGAAAATATTGCAAGTCAAAAGCGACTTCACAGACCAATACCATCAATTGAAAATCATCGAAAACAAAGGCGCCGGTGACTGTTTTTTTCTGGCGTTAAGATACTTTTTGCGAAACTCGGCGGTTAAATTTAACAACATCCCTAAGAGCGCAACAGAACTGCGTTTGCGTTCGGTCGAGTACATCTTGCAGAGGAACGCCAGAGGTTTCAGGCTAAACTTTGACAGATTCAGGGACGCACTGATTTTCAACCTACAACAACATATTTCCAGCATCTCAAATTACGGAAAAAATTCAACATCAGACGAGATCACCAGGAAATCCTATAGTGAATATATGTCCAAACCCGGAAACTATGGGACATTCGCCGAGTTATGCGCAATCGCTGAGATGTTTGGGTTCGTTGGGTATTTGTTTAGAGAAGACGAGACAGACAGATACATCTACGAGTTTGGTATGACAGGTAATGAAAATAACAAATCAAAACCCATAGCATTTATGTTATTTACCGGACCGACAGAAGGCGGCCACTTCCGTCTATTAGACCCAATAAAATTAGACACGTTCCCTTCTTTACTGCCCGGAAGGTATATAAAAAACAAAGCCGGTTCGTCGACACGACCACACCATGTGACGTCTATTGAACATGAGGTCACAGTACCGGTCATCGTGCATGAATCTACACAAAAGGGAGGAAAGGAAAATAATGAAGGTTTCAACTGTGATATATGCAGACAAAATTTTCCAACAAAAAGAGGGATGAATGTTCATCGGAATGTCCACACCAAAAACTCAGAGGAACTTTCGAATGTCCTCAATGACGACACGTCCAACGACGGCTTTTCTACTTCTTTAACCTTCGACGAATTCGTAAGCCTGATCGGTCGATGTAAAAACAATATAAAAATTTTGAAACGAATTCCCAGGGGAGCACGAGTGTGTGCTGCAAACGGATTAGCAAAATGTATTGAACTGTGCGTGTCGCAACATAGGGTTGAAAGCCACTGGCGACAATTGCTAACCTTCGCTTATACAGCCTTAAGAGTTCCTTTGGATCAAACGAAACGACTTTCATTAACTTCGTTAGTGAAACAGAATATCGAAAAGCGTAAATTACAAAATCCAAAATCAATTCATAAGAAAACTCCAATATCTTTGTCCAAAAAAGTGGAATCAAAAATTGCAGACGTAGACATTAGAGGCGCAGTAAAGCTACTTTCGTCTACAGAAACTCTAGCAAAGCAAGACATATATACTTTGGAAGCCTTGAGATTAAAACATCCGCCACCTTCAAATGACAATCTAAGTCCGGAGCCAGCTGACCCTACTATTCCACCTTTGCAAGTTTCAGAAAGGGAGGTTTATATGCCAATAACACGTTTTCCAAACGGGTCATCATCGGGCGTAGATGGAATCTTGCCAGAACATCTAAAAGAATTGACCTCACCAGCCACCGGAGAAGCAGGATTGAGGCTTTTACGTGCAATAACTAAACTGACCAACATAAGTCTAACTGGCAAAATGGCACACCAATACTCTAAGCTATTCTACGGAGCATCCCTATGTGCACTCAATAAGAAAGAAGGCGGAATTCGACCGATCACTGTGGGTAACACTTTCCGCAGGATAGCAGCTAAGTTAGCATGTGCTTCCATTCGATCAGAAATAGGCACCAAATTTCAACCAAAGCAAGTTGGGTTCGGTACTAGAAACGGAAGTGAAGCTGCTGCACACGCCACACGCACATTTATCAAACGTAACCAGTACTCGGGAAAAATAGTTTTAAAAATAGATTTTAGAAACGCATTTAATGAAGTGGACAGAGGAAAGTTCCTGAAAGAAGTCAAAGAAAACACGCCATCAATATATCCCTTCGTCCTACAGTGTTACTCATCATCAACGTTCCTCTTCTTCGGCGAAGACATAATACTGTCCCAAAATGGCGCTCAGCAAGGTGATCCCTGCGCGCCATTACTTTTTTGCTTCGCTATTGAGTCGGTGGTCAACGAACTCAAATCGGAATTTGGAATATTTTACCTAGATGATGGGACGATTGGCGGGGACGCAGATACAGTTCTAAACGATTTCCAGACGATAATTCTTGAGTGCAAAAAGTTTGGGCTAACCGTTAACACCAACAAATATGAGCTTTTTTTCATCTCGCACGTGGACAAAGACGTAGTCATAAAATTCGATCAATTATCCCCCGGAATAACAATCGTGGAACAACTTACATTGCTTGGAGCACCTATATCCGAAAACGCTATAGAAACTGTGTGGACAAAAAAACTGGAACAGCTAAAATACCTCTTTGAAAGATTAACCACTTTAGACAGCAATCACATTAGTTTCTTCATCTTAAAGAATTGTTTCACGCTGCCCAAGTTGACATACATCCTCCGAACTACACCGCTATGGAATCATCTCAACTTAATTGAAATTATGGACAGCTGCATTGAATCGACTCTCGAAACACTTACGAACTGCCACTTGAGCCCTCAACAACGGATCTTGTCATCACTACCTATACGTTGCGGAGGCCTTGGAATTCGTCGTGTGAAGGATGTTTTTCTCCCAGCGTTCTTAGCTTCCATTAACTGTTCCTATGATACAATTGCACTCATTTTACGTTCACCAGAATTAGGGATAACCGACATTGCTGACTACAATGAGTCATTGTTGGAGTGGCATTCGTCACAAGCCGAGATACCAACTATCCCATCATCTCAGAAAAGCTGGGACCAAATGATCATTGCAAAACATGTAGATCAAATTGAATTTCATAGTGACACCGAGAAAGCAAGATTTCTGGCGACGCAAAGACCAGAAGCGGGTGCATGGCTTCATTCATTACCATCCAAAGAAATCGGCACACTTTTAAATAACAATGTCTTTCGGATTTCGGTTGGACTTCGGCTTGGATGCAACATCTGTAAACCGCACAGGTGTGTATATGGAGAAATGGTTGATTCCAAAGGTAGGCATGGTCTGAAGTGTAAGAAAAGTGCAGGTAGATTATCCCGACATGCCGAATTAAATGCAATAATAAAACGAGCTTTTATCAGTGCCGACATCAACGCTAAGCTAGAACCTGAGGGACTGTGCAGAGAGGACGGCAAAAGAGTTGATGGCGTGACAATAATCCCATGGTCTAGAGGCAGACATTTGATTTGGGATGCAACGTGTACCGACACCTTTGCAAAAAAAAAAATTAAAAATTTGTGCAAACAAAGCCGGCAAGGGAGCAGACAATGCAGCGAAACGGAAATTGATAAAATACGAATCACTAATTCGTCAAAACTATCATTTCGTTCCATTCGCTGTCGAGACAATGGGAACATGGTGCGATGAAGCCATTAAATTTACAAACGAACTAGGACGCATGATAAATTTTAAAAATTACGAACCGCGGTCAACTTTTTTTTTTAAAACAACGATTGAGCATCGCCATCCAAAGAGGCAACGCTTCATCAATCATGGGGTCAATTTTAAGATCAACTGAGGACGATTATAAGTTCGATTTGTTTTGATTCCTAAATTTGTTTTTTGTATTTTCTTTTGTAAACTTTTGTATTTCTGTATATTTGTAAACTGTAAATAAATAACTCCTAACTGTTTTCTAAAAGACGACCGAAAGTAGTTGGTGCAAACAACATAATTATTGCATCAGCCATTTCGTTGTTGTTGGCAATTTGTGTTTGGGACAAGGACAAGAGCCGAAAGTGCTTTTTCGAGTGACGGACGTATCAAGTCTTACATGTTTCATATAGGTCATGATTAACCTAAAAAATTTTGCCGATTTCTAATAATATTTTGTCATGCTTGCTAGCAGGGACGAAAAGAAAAATGTAATTCCATACTAAGTTTGAGCCTAGAAAACTAATAAAAAGTTCATTACGATCTAAAAGATGTTTTGTTGTGAGTAAATACTGAAATCGCGAGCGCAGCGATCGAAAAAATGTATTGCTGCGCCTTGGGCCACATGGTCCCTATGTAAAGGCGGCACTGCATCCACAACTGGCTGGTTGTCACCGGCAGAACATCGGCTGTAAAGCACGTCCTTCGATGTGCTTAATTTTATTGTTATGGAATGGCGCTGATGCCAAAATTTATGATAAAAAGGCTACAAACTTCGTTAAATTTGGTGAAGTTTCCAGGCAAATTGACATAAATACCCAACCGCCACACGATAATTGCGGTGAAAGGTTTTGCTATTACATGACCTATTAAAGCCGAAGGTCAAAAAATGAAAGTTTACTTTCGCCATGACACTTCCATATAAATCTTATTGAAACCATAACCTCATTTTTTTCAAATTTCACAACCCGTTTGACATTTGTTTGTCAAATAAATGAATGTTTGCAGTGAAGTTAGTTAAGTTTGTCAAACAAATTTTGAAAAGCGCCATTCTGTCAATTTTGTTTGAAACACGACAGACGTGAAGTTGGCACAGTTTGCATAAATCACAATATAAAACTTTTATTTTTTTCAAACGTCAACCCGGCGGCGCTGATCGCACGACCATTTTTTTTGTATGGAGTCTCATAGGGATGCTTTCGCCCCTTAAAATTGACATTTTTAGACCCGTACAAAGGTCCTAAGTATACGTTTACTACAAACAACTTGTTTGTAATGCGGTAGATCGTGGGGTAGGTGGGGGATACATTTATTATCGTCTAGAGATGACGAATTAGCAATAAAAAAAGTCCGTCCGGCCGTCTCCATTTATTTTTCCAAACGGCTCGTCCGATCACCCCCAACTATTTTTTTCCTAAAAAGTGCATATGTCCCACGATTCAAAATCGGTCAAGTAGTTCCGAAGATATGGTCGAAGGAGTGGATGTGGAACATTGGTCATTTATGGACTTTAACTTATGAACTTAGTTATGACCATTGACAAGAATGTGGAAGTCACGTTTTTGCAACATTTTTTTTATGATTCAAATGATCACGGCCCCACGGTAGTACAGGGGCCGTGACGCAAGTCGTACAAGTTTAAAATTTACAAGAGTTTTTTTTCAGACTAAGAAACTTATATACAGCAACTTTTTGACTTGCTATCAATAGTGTATTAAAGACTCTCAATGAACTCGAAAACTACCACCAATTAGTCACCAATTGCACGTTGCTGAAGAGCGTTGCTGATTAAAAGACCTTTCAAATTGCGTACTATTTGTTTTGAAATTGTATTAACGACTATTGACCCATGAGGCGAACCGGTGCCCAATAGTTCTTTGTAGAATATTCGCCCACGGGGCCAAATAGCAATCACAGGGCCGAATTTTTTCTAATAATTTATTCGCATTATTCTTGTTTATTCACAAGTGAGTGAATGAGAATATTTGAGAATACGAAAAAAATTCTGCAAATATTCTCGAAATCCGTCATTTACAGTTATTAGTTTATCAATCAGACTTATATCTTCGAACAATAAGGCGCTCACTCTGAAGAATCCAGCTCATGATACCGTCAACCAATTTGACAAAACTTTTTTGCTGGTTGGCGAGGTCTAAGCGTTTCATTTGCGCTATTAATAACTGTTTTACACCATATAGCACAGGGGGGGGGGTTACGAAAAATGCCGATTTTGGCATGACATCCTTTATGAACGGCCCCTTATACCCACAAGTGTAAAATAGCCATATTTCGTTTAATGTACAAAAATAATTTTTTGAGTATGAAAAAACTCAAAAGTTCGCCTATAAATTATACTTACCTAAAAGAGTGTCCTCTGAGGTTATTATTATTATTATTTATTTTTTTTTGGATTCAGTTTGTACAATAATTAAAATTGAAAAAAAAGTGATAGTAACATTTTTGATTTTGGACAAAACAATAAAAACAAAACACCAATTCCAGTGAATTTCTTCAATGAAGGAATTTGGTTGATGGTACTAAAGTTAAATTAAATCAAATTCAATTTTGTAATGGACTGCGCCACGGTCTTTGCTTCTGATACCAAATCGAGCTTCTTATCTTTTCAGTTTATATTTAAATATTATATCACGAAACAGGTTATAAAATTAGTAATGAATCGAGTTCTTCATATTTTCGGATGGTATTTAAATGCACAAGCTCATTGTTTTCATATTTAATTCAGTTCAGAGAAGCTGCCTAAGTTTTTCGAATAACGCCAGTATAAAAAAAAATTTACTATGAAGTGTTGGATATCCTTGCTATTCGTGGCAATAGCTTCAATTCAGGTATGAGTTGAGCATCAACAGAAACACTAACTCGAATAAAAATCCAATTTATTAGTGCATCAGTGCATCCAAAGTATATGTGGGTAATTTATCATGGAACTCTACAGACGAAGGTCTCAGATTGCTTTTCGAAGAATTTGGACAAGTTATCGATTCTGTTGTTATGCGTGACAGAGATTCTGGGCGTAGCAGGGGCTTCGGTTTCGTTACAATGGCCACAGATGAACAGGCGAGAATGGCGATTGAAGCACTAAACGATACTGAATTTGACGGACGTCGCATTAAGGTCAATGCAGCAATACCATTTCGTAACTAGGGAGCAATGCACAGCTGACAGGGTTAAGCACATCCACACACTATCTTAAATCTTTGTCAAACGAAAAAAAAAATAAATTGCATCAGTCCGACTCCATCTTTAAACTTTATCGACATGTTCAAAGTCTCTTAGGGCTCTACTTTTTGCCAATTGCAAGAGTTTTACTCGAGCTGTTGTGCCTACAGTTTTTTGCTGTTTTAGCATATACAAACTTTGAATTAGGAGGTGAGGAATGCTATACATACATACACTTACGGAAATATATTTTTGCATCAAATAGAATTTTGTACTTCTGCGCAGCTTTTTAACACTGCAAAAACTTGCGCAGAAGTACAAAATTCTATTTGATGCAAAAATATGTTTCCGTAAGTGTAATACATTCCAGGGCCTATTTTACAGAGAGTCATCCAACACAGTAGCTTCATCTATCAAATATATAGGAATTAAGCTATACAAGCTTTCAAGTCGAAATGCTATGCTATGCTACTAACAAGAACTTCGCTCCAGTTCAATTGTGATGTCGAAATGCTACCGCTGATAATACGCAAAAATTTGTTTGAGTTTACTGAATATTTTGTATTGCTTGGTCGGTATTAACTAAATTTTGCTAAGAGTTTGCATAGCTTGGAAACGACCAGATTTGTTGCGTATGCAACAGGGGTAAGAAATTACGTAAGTAATTATCTATTTAAACGAACGTTGAAAGTTGCATACACAACAAATCTGGTAGTTTCCAAGCAATACAAACTTTTAACAAAAAATTGTTTGAGTTTAATGTTAGCTTGCGGTCAAACTTTTACTCTTTGAAAAACATTCCACCACTTTTTTTAAAACAAAATTACGTTGCGTTCAAAAAATTGCGTCACAAATGTCAGACCCACCCGCGGAATAATTTTTCAACACTTTCAGTTTTCACAGGCATTCCTTAAGAAAATAGTGTGTAGGCCCGTCACGAAGAAGTGAACACATACCCCTAAGAATTGAGGAATCGTGTGGGAGTAGTTATTTACGTACGAGGTAGTAGGCATGTAATTCATTTCCGAGTGACGTATTAAGTTTTTCATGCTTGCTATCTGGGACGAAAGTTGAAAAATGTAAGCCCAAGGGGCGAAAGCGCTTTCGCCCCGTGGGATTACATTTTTCTTTTCGTCCCTGATAGCAAGCATGAAATAGTTATTTGTGTACCTGTTTTGGACGATGGATTTTAGGCAATTTCGCGAAAGTGCCTAAAAACGATCGTCCAAAACAGGTACACATACAACTTTACATGCAAAGGGACGAAATCCCAAAAAAATTCAAAAAATGTCCTCATTTTCGGCCCCGTCGCATGTAAAATATTATACACCACTCAGAGATACTTTCGTACCTCTCCCTTGTAGTGTAAATAACTATACGCCGTGCAAAATTTGTATGACGACAGGAAAAGCGTTCACATATATTCCGTCCGAATACAGAAAAATTGTTCACATATTCCCTTCACAACGCATTTAGTGAACTGTCCAACTATAGAGTATTATTACGGCGAAAAAAAGACCAGTTGTTATAAGTTGTCTAGTTGATCTTCGCGCCTTTTTCGTTTTGTTTTGAAATATTTATGACAGTAGTAAACACTTCACTGTCGTGAATAAATGTGAAGTGTTTCTCTTTTAAACTTCGTAAAAAGTAAGTGTGAGCAATCAAATTAAATTCGAATAAGACAAAAATTGTGGTCGCCTTCCGTGTTGATGAATGCTGTTGCGTTTTTTCATTAAAAAAGCAATTCGTGTATTATTTTAAGATGCCCACATATTGTTCAGTTGCTAATAGCGGCTAGTAGCGAAACTAATCTCAAAAAATATCCTCGCTAATAGCGAAACTAATCTCAAATAACCCCGCTAATAGCGACTAAATCCAAAATTAGCGAGGTCTTAATTTCGCTAGTCGCTGATCGCTAATTTTCTGCTTCTAAAAGATTAACTTATTGGAAGATTTTCAAAATTATTGCTTTTTGTTGTTAGAAAAAGAAAAAGAAAGCACATCAAACGGGGAATATTCTTAAGCATCGGACGACAAAGATGATAGAACATATTTAATTAAGGATTACGCACGATTGATGTTAATTTAATCAAAAACAACTTCAAAACTCTGATTTTTAATGCACAAACCGATGGAGGACGTTTAGCTCTGGTTCGTCCTAATAGTAAAACATACTTTCAGTTTGCATTGAAGGTGGTTGAAATGGACTGATGCTTTGAAAGAATCCTCGTCGGCAACACTGATATCAGTGATGCCAACGTGGACCTACATGTTCGCTCAGTTTGTGGAAATGTCATAGAAATGGTAGTCCCGCCTGGTAAGTGCAGAGATATTTTCAATGGAATATATCGGCTTGTTCTAGAACACAAATGCAAGTTAGGCGTAAGGTTAGTCGGGTGATTTTCATTTATAACGTGTTGAAGAGAAGGACTACTGCCCCCGATTTGTGCGCCAAATTCGACTCTTATCATTCAATTCGACTTTAGTTTGTTAAATCTTATGAAGACGCTTCGTTTGTCATAAAGAGATTGTGAAGGGTTGTACGTAATGTTGACAATTGAACCGTAGCTTTACTTGACAGGCAGTACTCTAGCACGATGCAGCATGAAAAGTTGAAGAATGAATCGAGAGCCGCCCATTGAAAGTTGTTAAAATAGATAATTTGGTGATTGGAAAACCTATTGCCCAATGCAGTCCTTATGACACACAAAAATTAAAGAAGATCGTCAGACACTAGAGGAAGGATCAATCTAGTGCCTAAAAAAATTCTGAAGTCTAAAAATTCCTTAAAAGCTGGTCCAACTGGTCCTACTACCGAAACGAGTGATAATAGTCGCAAACTTCTCACAACCAATTAGAAGAGCTTCAATACTTCCGTCCAGTCGAGATTCTTCACTCATAATTTAACCTACAAAGTTAGCGACGATTAGCGTTCACTAATAGCGACCGCAAGTAGCGCGATAACTTTCTTCTCATTAGCGAATTACGTTTAGCGACGCTAGTATTTTTCTTAGTTAGCGTCAGCGCCGCTAAAAAATTTAGTTAGCGAATACAATCATCTTCAGTTGTTGGATGTGCCTCTAAGGGGTATCTGATAGGGTGATGGGCGAGAATTCGTAGTGATAAAATCGGATGGACAAAATCAGGACCATCAGGACGGACATAATCCGGATGATGGCAAAATGCGCACGGACAACCGGATATACTAAATCTGGACTATGACAAAATACAGTTAAAAAAAAGGTGTAAGTTAATAGAATGAGTAGTTGAGTATTAATAAAATGAATTTGCCTCCGGATTGTGTCCACCCGGAATATAGCCAGCCAGATTGTAGCTTAGAGCCATGCGACAGGTAGGAAATACTTCGCATTCCCTACTCTCAACAATACCAGCTCGAGGACATTAGCGTTACCTCAAGCGAGAGAAACGGCTTGATTTAAATCGATAAGTCGTTCCGTTTATAAGTGCCGATCGTCACGTGAATTCAAATTTTGTGAATTCTTTTTTACTTTGTTTGTAGGGAAATCAGCTTCAACAATACTTAAGAAGTTTTCTTTTGTATCGATCCGAGACATCAACGTCCACCTCCTTGTTTTCACTAAAATATGAGTTTTTTCAATTTTGAACACTTTATTTATTTACTTTACACTGAAAATATGCCATTTTGTTCTTTGTTTTGACAATAATACAATTAAAATTTCGCGCCGAAAATTTCCACAAGACTGACAAGACTACTACAAGTGGTCCTATCATAACGCGGTCATAGTCATTTTTGTGCAAGAAAAGAAATTTGTATTTCATGCATTTTTCGAATTTGTTTTATGGTTGTGCGCATGAAAACGTTGATATTTGATAAATCATGACACGTTTCGCTAACATAAGTTGAAGTAAACTTAAATGTGTAATTTCCGAAGAAATCATTAGTTGTTTAAGTTAAAAAATGAATAAATTAGCACTCTCACTTGAAATTGTCTATACTTTGACATAAGGAAATGCCTCAAAAACAGCGGAAATGCAGATGACAAACAGCTGTCCATTTTGTGTTGCACATTTTTTGTCAAACGAACTCAACTTTTCAGTCTTATAGTACTGTCGATACCGACCGGTTCGTGAGTGGAATTGCAATCAGTTGAAAAGTAAAACATTCAGTGACTTTCAAATATTTCTCAAACACTTTTCTTAAACGTTTGTTTCGGTCAATTGTTTAAAATGGCATTGCAGTTGAAAACGATCAGCAAGCTGATATTAAACTCAACACTTCGTTTAGTGCAAAATAATTCACGTGTTCCATCTACATTTTATGATCCGTACCAACACCACCGACAATTTTCGTCTGAAAATTCGAACCATCCTGATGCAATTGAGTCTCCTATTCAAAAGTATAATAAATATCTAGAATCGCTGCCAAAACATTTGGAAGGCAAAATCGGTGAACGAGATCCGAAAGAGTTTCATATTTTATTGAATGTACAACATTTCCTCCCCTACGAAATCACTGTTCACGTTTTGGATAAATCGATTTTGGTCAGGGCTCATCACGAAAAACATACAGAAAATGGTGACACATCTATGCATTTTACTAGATGCTATCAGATTCCAGAAGGATTTAGTATGAGTGATGCCTATTGTTATTTGACTGTTGATGGAATGTTGACTGTGAGTGTACCACCACAGCACGAAAGAAGCATTATTACAAGTCACATGCGCAGGATTCGTATTCAACGAATAGGATTTCGAGATCAATTCACCGGAACGCCAATGTGTTGTGAAATGCCAGAATTCAATCCTGAGTGTTGTCAAAGTTATTAAAACAAAAGGCTTTTTCACGACCTCTCTTAGAATTTACCATGGTAAACTTTAACCGATTGCATTTTTTAACTATATAAAAACAGTTTTCTTGCACAAAAAATTTAGTTGAATCTTTACCTAAATTCTGTAAATTCAAAATGGTTGTCACTTGAAATATGTCAAAGTGTGTTGCTTGTGATTAGCTGTGTTACCATGGTAAAATTTATGAGGGTTCGTGAAAATACTTAAAGTAAATAAAAATTTGTTTGCAAAAATTGCCATATCTACTCGTTTAAGGTACATTAATCGTTTAATAAATGATTGTAAACATTTGTTCTGCGCATGCGTACAATCATTCGACCGAAATGCGTAGACCGAATCATGGGCGCGCGGTAGCAATGCGCCCGTGACGCAAGTCCCCATACGAACAAAAAATTCGGAAAAATTTTTTTCGTAGACTTCGGAACCATATATACAGCTAAGTTTTGACTCCCCCCCCCCTTGCGACGTACCCCCCGGAAAATATTTTTCCTGGATTCTACGGAAAATTCTAAGGCGAAATGTCTTTTCACTCATTAAAATCGGTCCAGTGGATCCGGAGATATGACCTTTAGAAAATCGTCATTTTCCATACAAAATGTGCACTTTCATAGAAACCAAAGTTAATGGAAATATCCTACGTTAGTTAGTTACTTAGTTAGTTACTCAGTTCCAGAGCCATTTGTATGAAAACCGACTTTTTTGGCTCGTGCTCGAAAACGGCTCGATATCTTTTCTTGAAATTTTGCAGGGACCTTCAGCTGGGAATTCTACGCCATATGAAATTTTAAAAAAGGGAGGGTACCGGCCTCGTTTGGGCGCCAGGGCTCTTAGAAGGCGCCATATAAAGCCCATATGTATGTGTTTGTGTGTGTGTGTGTACGGAAGCATATTTTGTATAAGACATGGTTGGGTGTTCGAGATACAGGTTTGGTGTCAAAGGGAAAGATGTTGTGTTGGGTGTGTAGTGTATAGGGGTGACCGCCAAAATGGCGGAAAATGGACCGGGGGCTCAAAAAAAAACTTTTGATATGTTGTAGAGGAAGTTGAGGGCATCATTTTCGCCCATGAAAGTAGTAGCCGCCGCCGCTCGGTTTGGCGGCGGCGGCGGCTCAAAAAAAACTTTTGATGTGTTGTAGAGGAAGTTGAGGTGATTATTTTCGCCCATGGAAGTAGTAGCCGCCGCGGCTCGGTTTGGCGGCGGCGGCGGCGGCTCAAAAAAAAACTTTTGATATTTTTAGAGGAAGTTGAGGTGATTATTTTCGCCCATGGAAGTAGTAGCCGCCGCGGCTCGGTTTGGCGGCGGCGGCGGCTCAAAAAAAACTTTTGATATGTTGTAGAGGAAGTTGAGGGGATCATTTTTGCC
>CM055403.1:71045737-71096175 GCA_029228625.1 Pseudolycoriella hygida
CGCCGCCAAACCGAGCCGCGGCGGCTCTACTTCCATGGGCGAAAATAATCACCTCAACTTCCTCTACAACATATCAAAAGTTTTTTTTTGAGCCGCCGCCGGCGCCAAACCGAGCCGCGGCGGCTCTACTTCCATGGGCGAAAATAATCACCTCAACTTCCTCTACAACATATCAAAAGTTTTTTTTTGAGCCGCCGCCGCCACCAAACCGAGCCGCGGCGGCTACTACTTTCATGGGCGAAAATGATCCCCTCAACTTCCTCTACAACATATCAAAAGTTTTTTTTTGAGCCGCCGCCGCCGCCAAACCGAGCCGCGCCGGCTACTACTTTCATGGGCGAAAATGATCCCTTCAACTTACTCTACAATATATCAAAAGTTTTTTTTGAGCCCCCGGCCCATTTTCCGCCATTTTGGCGGTCACCCCTATACACTACACACCCAACCCAACATCTTTCCCTTTGACACCAAACCTGTATATCGAACACACAACCATTGCCTCATACAAAATGTGCTATCAAACACACTACACACACAAACACATACATATGGGCTTTATATGGCGCCTTCTAAGAGCCCTGGCGCCCAAACGAGGCCGGTACCCCCCCTTTTTTAAAATCTCATATGGCGTAGAATGAAGCCGAAGGTCCCTACAAAATTTCAAGAAAAGATATCGAGCCGTTTTCGAGAAAACTACAAAAAAGTGGGGTTTCATACAAATGGCTGTGGAACTAACTAAGTAACTAACTAACTAAGTAACTAACTAACTAAGTAACTAACTAACTAAGTAACTAAGTAACTAACTAACTAAGTAACTAACTAACTAAGTAACTAACTAATATCGTAACTAACTAACTAAGTAACGAGTAACTAACTAACTAAGTAAACTAAAACTAATCTAAGTAACTAAATAAATAAGTAACTAACTAAACTAACTAACTAGTAACTAACTAACTACGTAATAACTAACTACGTAACTACGTAAACTAACTAACTAAGTAAATAACTAAACTAAGTAACTAACTAACTAAGTAAATAACTAATACGAACTAACAACAGTACACACTAACTAAGTAACTACTAACTTAAGTAACTAACTAACTAAGTAACTAAAGTAAATTCCTAATAAAGTAACTAATAAGCTAAGTAAACTAAGTAAACCTAACTACCTGAACTAATAAACAACGTAGGCTGTTCCATTAACTTTGGTTTCTATGACAGTGCACATTTTGTAGGAAAAATGCCGATTTTCTCACAGTCATATCTCCGGATCCACTGGACCGATTTTAATGAGTGAAAAGACATTTCGCCTTAGAATTTTCCGTAGAATCCAGGAAAAATATTTTCCGGGGGGCACGTCGCAAGGGGGGGGGGGAAGTCAAAACTTAGCTGTATATATGGTTCCGAAGTCTACGAAAAAAAATTTTCTGAATTTTTTGGTCGTGGGGACTTGCGTCACGGGCGCATTGCTACCGCGCGCCCATGATAGGACACTTTGGAAACTCTCGTAAAAGTAGTTGTAAAGGGCATTTACATTACCAGTGGGAGGGGGATCAGTTCCATGAAATATAAGGCCTAGTTTGGCATTCACTTTATCGTAGTCAACAAATGACTTTTCGGCCATAATGAATTTATTAGTTTTACACGGAGACTTGATGTGCGATATCACCGGGTCGTGGTCACTAAATTCGTTATCAATAGTTGAGTTGTGAATGCTAACATCATCAGAACAACGAAAAATGGCATGATCAATAATAGATTTAGTTGCAGGTCGTGTAATATAGTTGTTGGAGACAACTCAATTTGCAGCCAGTAAAATATCAATATACTTGTTAAGATGGAGGTTAGAATTGTAAGGCGAATACTTTAAAATAAAATATCAAAATTTGTATCACCAGCAATCATATAAAATTCGTCATCATGATTTACTACTTCAGCCAAATGGATGAAAAAATGGGTAATGAGACTGACATGACATTGGTAGTCATTAACTTTCTGTGATGTTTTGATGTGCAAGTGATTTATTTTTGTTTATAGTTTTTATTTGTCATGTAACTCTGTGATTATTAGGTAAATTATTCAGAAGTGTGATTTTAATTTAGTTTTATAATATAACGAATTTTATTTATTAAATTATAGCCTGAAGAAGGGCCAAAACCAGCTCCAGCTGGTTTCGTTACAGACAGCGACTGTCACTTCTCCTGAAATGCTTCATTCAGTAAATCATAGCAATACGACTTAAAATGTATTTCTCTTTCACATACCTCATGTTAGATGATGTAAATATTACCATCATTTGCTGAAAAAATTCGTTTAGGCCAAATTTGTGAGGTATCTGAAAATGCCGTTAACAAATAAACACATTTTATCCTATAACTAACATCTGGGAATATATATTTTAGTCGGCTTTCATTCACCAATGCATGAAGTCTAGTATAATTTAATATCCATGGAAAATGAAGCGCAAGCTTTTTCAGTTTATAAATTCCGATCCTTTGGGAATCAATTAGGCTATTTTACGAAGAGAATTTTTGTGTAATGAAAAAAATCACTTTCATGTTGCATTTGAGTTCTATTTGTTGTTACTAATTTGGATGCTCTATTCGCTTTCAAATCGGAATGAATGTACATTTTTAAAGACCAATTATTTGTCGACGGTTCCCTCAAATATATTGTATAGTAGATTTGAATAGGGAAAAGTGAGCGATCCTCTTAGTAAAGTCAGAGGTGATGAACACTGAGTCTTGCACACGTTATACATTGTAAATACATATATACGCACTACGCGTACATTGTTTACATGTGGGTAAAACTACACACGCATTATATACAACTTTATCGATTTCCTATCTCTTCTTCAAGAGGTAGCAAACAAAAGAGTTGAAAGCACAAAACTCACACCTTAATATGTAAAATTCATGTAATTTTTTCCTCTACGAAAATGGAAGGTAAATAAACAAGAAGCGTTTGTATGCTTTGACACGGTTAACATCAGAATACTAAAGTACTAAATCTGAAAATAGCACTCCACTTGTTTCGTTACATGTTAATATTTCGAGTTATTTTCGACGCAAATCATATAAACATTTCGAAGCTTTCTATTTTCCTTTATTTCGTTTTTTGGTAATTCAGCCAATAACAATATTTCCAACGCATTGAATCGAATCAATTTATGAATAAATTTCCCATTCACAAAAATTGCTTATTTTGGATAGGTCATGTAAAAATACCAGAGCTCAAGAATGTAAGCTTAAATGTCGTAATATGGGATTTATAAAAAAAAGAGTAAAGTACTTACTCGGTGCATGGTGTGTATCAAATGTATTGGCTGAGAAATAAATCGAGCGAATTTTCGTTGATTGTGTTTTGTATCGTTTTGAGTTTTGCACGAAGCATTTTTGATCATTTCGCATCAAGAATAATCAAATTAGTTTATGTCCGAAAAATTGGCAAACTGTTAGTGTGACGCCCGAAAGTCACTCGTTTGTCTGCTATGATTTCACAATTTTGCCTACCAGAAAGCCCTGGGGGTAAAATATGAAAAATCACCTACAAAGAGGCAACGCATAACCGAGTGTGATTAGTTTTTCATCATAAAAGGTAGAAGGGATTTAGCAGATTAGTTTTGTCATTTACTATGTGCTTTGGACGACTGATTTTAAGCTTTTTTATCACAGAGGCAGCGAAAGTTTGTTCTTTCGCCCCTCAAATCAGGGACGAAAGTAGTAAAATGCATCCCACGGATCGAAAGTAAAAGAAGAAAGCCAAGAGAACGAAAATATTACAAATGAACAACTTTCGTCCCTCTTTGCCTCAATGAACTACTAAAATTTGTTCACTTGACAGAAAGAAGGTTGCCATCACAGAAGTGGTTTTGATTTTGAGCGCTACATATTAACCAGCGGTTGTTTCTGGTTTAATAATATTAGAGCATTTATAATCATTTCCTAACAAATTTTTTCTGATTTACTTAACACGACGTCGTAAAGGGAATCAATGTTAACCATGAAATATGGCGTCAAAGTAAGTTTGTTGTTATTTTGTAAAGTTCTTGTTTGCTGTGTTTTCATTGACGGATTCATATATTTTATTGGCTGTTAAGCAAATATTTTTTTATATTATAATGGAAACAATGATGGGAATAATGTTGTGTTGTGTTGACTTAATTCAAATAATTTAAGTCCTTGCCAATTGACAAAAGTGTTATTCAGTGATGTTGTTCGTAAATGGGAATTATTGCATTTTTGTGCGTTCAACCCCAATCATTTTCGTGAAAAATACTATATTCAGAATGCATCAGTGTTTTTTCGTGGCTTCCGCTGTCTCTGTGATAAAAAATAGTATGGATAACTCGGGACAAATGTAAGAAAATTCAAACCGTGTGATTGCCGACCTCACCTTCGGTTCGGGCTGCAAACTTCACACGGGTTTGAATTTTCTTACTTTCATCCCTTGTCATCCAAATTACTATTATCTTTCCAAGTGATACGTGCAAGGGACTCGTAAGCATGAGAATATATGTCGCAAACAGAATAGATGTTGCAAAAAGACTCTCGAAAGGAGATTGCCTTAACTCTTATAATTTCGTTCAGAATCCACATTAAATTGGATTTGAAATTGCCAAAAGGGCACTATTGAAAAAGCCATCCGAAGGAACGTCGTAAAAACTTCTAAAAACATCAACAAAACCTCCAAAACTTTAAAAAAAAAAAATATTTTACTTACTTAACCGGCACTACAACCCATTAAGGATACGTCTCCCAGCTGGATACTCCCACAGTTTTTAAGTCGGCAAGAACTGCGTCATAGCATCTGGATTTTGGACGCCCTGCACCTCTCTTGCCCTCCGGTCTGGTTTTAAGGATTTTTTTCGTTGTACATGACCGAGCCAACGCATTCGGTTTATTTTGGTAGTTCTGACTATATCCGGCTCTCCATAAGGCTGACTAAGCTCATGATTTAATCGTCTGCGCCATCGGTTCTGCCTTTGATCGAATACTGGTCCAAATATTGTCCGCAGTACTTTTCTTTCGAACGTGTGCAGCGATTGTTCGTCTTTCTGTGTCAAGCACCCCGACTCCGAACCATACGTAACCACCGGTCTGATCACAGATTTGTATATTGCGCATTTTGAATTTCGGCTTACTGACTTGGACTTTAAGATTTTCAGAAGACCGTAATAACTCCGGTTGCCCAGAATTACTCGTCTCTTAGTTTCGTCCGCGATATCGTTATTAGTGTTCAGCTCCGATCCAAGGTATACGAATTTGTTGACCATTTTGAATGTGTGTGTGTCGATCGTTACGGTTTCCTCCTGGTGTTGATTCGAAGGCGGGATGATCATGTATTTCGTTTTATCGTCATTAACTTTCAACCCAAGGTACCTTTCCTCTTCGCCTTAAAATCAACGAACAAATGGTGTGTTTCAATGTTGTACTCGTTGCACTTCTACGAAACCGCCTTGATATTCACCTACAGAGTTTTCCATGTATGGATGAAGGCGCTGGTAAAGAATATTTGCAAATATCTTGTAAGCAACATTCAGCAGAGCAATTCCTCGAAAATTGCCACACTCCATTTTATCACCTTTTTTGTATATGGGACAAAGTATGCTGGTCTTCCACTCTTCCGGTACCTCCTCGACATTCCATATACGCGTGATGAGCTCATGCATCTCCATATGTAGCGCGTTGCCGCCGTTCTTGAAAAGTTCGCCGGGTAGATTGTCTGTCCCCGGGGCTTTGAAATTTCTGAGCGTCGAAATTTCAGCTTCAACTTCTTGCATCGTTGGTTCTTCTATATATGGTCGCGCAGTATGAAATGGCAATTCGTTGTTTCGGTTGAGCGGTGTGTTCGGATTAAGCAGTTCTTTGAAGTCAAGTCAAAATGGCCGCCGTGATAGACGTGTTTTGGTTTGCTCTGTGTAAGTTTTGTTTATTTTTACAATTTTACGTTTCGGTCCGGGTTTTGTTTTAATTAATTTAATTTTTATTAGTTGTTTTTGTGTTGGGTGCCGGATCACTCAAATCATAACGCGGGTTTTATTGTTCTTTTTGCGTGTTTCAATTGCATTGTGATTCGAATGCAACGTGGCAGGTATTTGCTGGGTTTCTCTTATTTTTCAATTTCTCTATTGCTTACAAAATGAGCTTTGGATTGTTTTCTGTGCGATATGCGCGTTCTAATATCAATTTTGTTGTTTTTGGAATTTCAATTACATTTACATTTTAATTTCCGAATGACATGACGTCTCGTTAACATAACCTCAATCTTGTGATGTTTTTCGAATCAACGTTTTGCTGAACAATCTAATCAAACCTGTGTACTTTATTTGTCTCGGCATCCTACTTCTAGTAAAATGTTTATGATCATAATTTCGGTTGGTGGCTTCGCTATATGTATAGCAATCCGTTTGGTAAAAAATATAAACAAACGAACACATTGCATTCCAGACGGTCGTCCTTGGTACCCATTAAAACTTGTACTTCCGGTGCGGTTCGGCTTACCAGGCCGTCCCACTGTATTCATTCTCGGTAAAAACAATTCAACACAGCCTCGGACGGGTGTTGGATACGGGGTACGACCAACGCTCGACTTGCTAGGTACCCCATCGTTGACGATCAGGCAATGCAAAATGGTTGATGGTTTGTTTATTGGAAGTCTAAACGTTAATGGGGGTTTTCGGGATCGCAGAGATGAATTAGTTGATCTGGCTAAGGACTACGGTATAGGCATATTGGCGTTGAGTGACGTTAGGACAAAGGGACAGGCGGAAGAACACGTGGGCGGGTATAAGGTGTTTTTGTCCGGAGTTCAGTCTGGTAGGGCAAACTGGGGGGTTGGAATCGCTATCAGGAAGGAATTGATCAAATTTGTCCTAAATGTTCGTTTCGTAAATGAAAGGCTGATGTGGGTCTCTGTAAAGTTAGCGGGTGGAATTTATCGCTTGGTTAGCGTATATAGCCCTTGCAATGGTAGTGATGCTACTGACTTGGACACTTTTTACGAACAACTAGGGGACGTAGTTAGCAAAAAGGGAAATGAATCATTGATTTTGCTGGGGGATTTCAATGCAAGAATAGGAAACTTTAAAAGCAACTCAGGGTATGGGAAGGTAGTGGGTAGATTTGGGGAAGAAACACTGAATTCAAATGGTAAACGGTTGTTGGATTTTTGTGATTTCAATGGGTTAGCAATAACCAACTCTTTCTATAGGCACAAGTGGATCCATCGGTATACGTACGTCAATGAGGGTTTGGGTCACAAATCCATTATTGATTACATGATTATAGAGCAGGACAGGAGACAGGTAGTCAGGGACACACGTGTTTTCAGGGGTTTCACTTTCGGTTCTGACCACTACTTTTTGGGTACCCATCTGTCGGTTGGTAAACTCTGTCAGACTAAAAGGAAGAAGGTGGTAAGTCGCAAATTTCGTGTGGGCAAATTTAGGGAAGAGGCAGTTAGGTCTCGTTTTATGGCAAAATTCGCCGAAGGATTTGAGGGGCTTCCAGCTGACTGCGGGGACATTGAGGCTGAGTGGGCGAATTTTAAGAAATTTGTCTTGGATCTGGCTGAGGAATGTCTGGGCAGTGTCGCTAGCGGGGGTCGAAACAAAAAGACGGGTTGGTGGAACGCCGATATCAGGGGGGCTGTATTGGAGAAAAGGAAACTATACTTGATTTGGTTACAGGACAGGACGGTGGCGAAGTGGGAGGCTTATAAGGCTTGTAGGCAACTGGTTAAGGATCTAGTCAGGGAAGCGAAGGACCGGGAGGGGAAAAAGTTTGGGGAGGATTTGGAAAGGGCAGGTCAAGGCAGGGGTAAGAAATTTTGGTCGATGATTAAGGGCATTAGGCGCGGTGGCGTGAAAGAGGGATGTAGTAGTATTTTAGATAAAGACGGCGAGTTAATTACAGATAGGGGTGAAGTCTTGAAGACTTGGCGGCATTACTTTAAGGATTTATTTACATCTGTCAATCAGGTAGAAGAAAATGGGAGGGAGGCAGGTCCTAGCTCGGAGGTGGAGGAGGAAATTACACTGGATGAGGTGTCCCGAAAGGTCGGCAGATTAAGGGAAGGAAAATCCGCAGGGGTGGATGAAATTAGGACGGAATTTATTAAGTATAGCGGATCAGGTGGGATCCAATGGCTTTGTAGGATTTTCAATTTGGCCATGAGGTCTTCAACAGTACCTGCTGACTGGAGCTTCGGTGTTATTGCTCCAATTTATAAGAAGGGCAACCGTAAGGTTTGCAGTAACTACAGGGGGATATCGCTCTTGAGCGTGGTAGGTAAGGTGTACACGGGTGTACTTGTTGACCGGGTTAGGAACATAGTGGAAGGTGTACTGGATGAGATTCAGGGTGGTTTCAGGCCTCTGAGGGGATGTCAGGATCAGATTTTCTGCCTCAGACAGACTATCGAAAAGCTTTATGAAAAGAACAGGGACTTATACTTATGCTTCATCGACTTGGAGAAGGCATTCGACCGGGTACCAAGGCAGAAGCTATTCGGGATTCTTAGCGAGTACGGTATCAATGGGGGTTTACTGCGTGCCATTAAGAGTATTTACTCAGAAAGCAGGGCCGCGGTGAGAATAGATGGCGAAATTAGCGAGTCTTTCGAGGTTAAAGAGGGCGTTCGTCAGGGTTGTTGTCTTTCCCCGCTTCTGTTCATAATTTTCATGGACAAAATCATCAAGCAGGCAAACTTGCAGGGAAATGTCGAGGTGGGTGAGGTAATAATGAAAATCCTGGCCTACGCGGATGACTTGATTCTGTTGGCAGATAGTACCACGGAGTTGCAGGGTGGGATTGACTGCCTAAATGCTGCATGTGAGGAGTATGGGATGAAGATAAGTGTAGGGAAAACTAAGGTTATGCATGTCGGCAAAGCTCGGAAGGAGATAGCTTGCAATTTAAATGGGGAGGAGCTGGAGCAGGTTTCTGAATTCAAGTACTTAGGAACCATTTTTCAGAGGATGGCAAGTTAGTTAGGGAATTTGAGGAAAGGAGGAAAATGGGAAACGCGGTGGCCAGTCAGTTGAGGTCGCACGTGTTCAACAAAAGGGAATTAAGTAGCGGAACAAAGTTAGCTATTCACAGGTCAATATTCCGGCCGACGATTCTGAATGGTAGTGAGAGTTGGGTTGACTGCGGATATCTCGTGCATGACCTGGAGGTTTCTGATATGAGGGTTCTTAGGAATATAGCGAAGGTTAATAGGAGGGAGCAGTGGGATAATCATATAAGGAACGGCGACATTAGGGAAAATTTAGGGATTTCGTCAGTGGAAGAGGCGGCAAGGGGCAGTCGTCTGCGCTGGTTCGGGCACGTTCAAAGGATGGGTTATAACAGGCTACCGAAAAGGATCTTGGATGCACAGGTCCCGGGTGTTAGGCCAAGGGGTAGACCAAGGAGAAGGTTTATCGATTCAATTAAATCAGATTTAGAAGTTAGGGGACTTTCTCTGGGCGAACAAACCATCTCCTTGGCGGGCGATCGGAGGGCATGGAGGACGATAGTTCACCAATCTGGGGTTGCGACAGAAAGACCTCACACCGGAAGGTACTAACGGTCTATAAAGTTTGATGATGATGATGATGCGTTTTAGGATATTTTAGAAGAATTATCTACTCCCGGTGGGAGCCACTTCTAGTATTGAGTGGGATATGTCAGTCAAACACATGCAGGGGACCCGTACGCATCAGAATAGACGTGGCACACAGAAAAGATGCCACAAAAAGACTCGAACGTATCTAATAAACACTGCCTTAACTCTTAGAACATACAATTGCGTCCACATTAAATTGGAAATTGGACTGGAAATTGCGGAAAGGGCAATAGTGAAAAACCCGTAGGTCGGTTCTAAATTCTGGGCTTATTTTAAGGGTTTGAAGAGGTTTCTAGTGCCGTTGCTTCGTACGGGTTTTTCAATATTGCCCTTTCGGCAATTTGCAGTCAGGACGTAATTGCAAATACTTAAGGCAATAGTTAAGGGCAATATTTACTTCGATACGTTCGAGTTTTTTTGTAAGATTTATTCTGTTCATCTATTCTGATGCGTACGGTTCCCTTGCATATGTTTTATTGCTGATTCGTCATCTAAGGACCATGATTAATGCTCCCCACCTACTCGCGGGTCGAAATTGGGGTGGTTACAAACGTCGCGGTAAACGCACAAGACCCCTTTTTGAAGAACTTCGTTCTTCGTACGGGTCTAACAGAGAGACTGGAAGTTTGCAGAGAGGTTGACAAAAGAGGCAGAGTAAAATTTGCCATCCACAAGTTCCACTCTTTCAAATCAGCGGGACCAGATGGTATTTTTCCAGCACTGCTAAAGGAAGGTATAGAATTACTTCTCCATCGGCTAATAGGTATTTTTAAGAGTTCCATTGCCCTGAGCTACATCCCAGCAGAGTGGGAAAGAGTGAGAGTAGCCTTTATACCGAAATTGGGGAGAGCGACCCACTGTGAAGCTAAGGACTTTAGGCCTATTAGTCTGATATCCTTTCTGCTGAGGACTGTCGAAAGAATCCTGGACTTTTACCTGAGGAACGAAGTCCTCAGGAACCTCCCTCTGCATTCCAACCAGCATGCTTATCAAATGGGCAAATCTACTGACGCAGCGCTCCACCAGATGACTCAAAAGATTGAAAGTATGCTGGGAAATGACAAAGTTGCCCTGGGATGTTTCATGGATATAGAGGGCGCTTTCGATAATACAGGTTTTGACGTAATTGAGACCGCAATCAGGGCAAGGCATACAGAGGACGTCGCTACTAGATGGATTGTCAGGATGTTGAAATGCAGAACTGTGGAGGCCAAAGTAGGTGGCACCACGATCAGGTTGGGAGTGACTAGAGGTTGTCCCCAAGGAGGGACTCTATCACCGATACTGTGGTGTATGGTGACAGACTCCCTGCTAGCGATACTAAATCAATCTGGAGTTTTTACCCAAGGAAATTCCGACGACGTTTCTGCCCTGGTTTGTGGTTTCTGCCCGACGACAATAGGAGATCTGATGAGAAATCTTCTGGGGGAGGCTGAAGCTTGGTGTAGAGAGGGAGGACTTAGAGTTAACCCAAAAAAGACGAAGCTCATACTGTTCAAGAGGAAATTTAAAGCTAATGAAGAGGACTTGGGAAGTTTCAGACTCTTTGGAAAGGAAATCAATTTGAGAGTGAAGGTTAAGTACCTAGGGGTCATCTTCGACCATAGAATGACATGGATAGTGCATCTGGACGATAAGCTGAACAAAGCCATCGGCATCTTCTGGATGTATAGAAATGCCTTCGGTAGAACTTGGGGATTATCTCCAAGAGCTATATGGTGGATTTACACGGCAGTAGTAAGGCCGAAGCTTTGTCACGGTTGTCTAGTCTGTTGGCCTCGAGTTGACCTGGGTATAGGGAAAAAGAGACTGGAAAAGCTCCAGAGACTCGCTTGCTTGTGTATAACAGGAGTGAAAACCACTACTGTCACAAGAGCATTGGAAGCACTTCTCTCCATCCCACCGTTAGATCTGTACGTGAAGTCCGTAGCCTTTAGCTCAGCCTTGAACATCAAGAGCAATGGGTGCTGGGTATCTGCATCATCTACGAGACACATGGCTATCATAAACCTGATTAAAGATGAAACTCTTCAAATGTCTAGTGATCAAATATCAGCAGTCTTAATGCTAGATGATGATTTCACCTGCATCATACCGAACAGGGAGGAGTGGCTAGGAGAAAGGAGTATCTACCCACCAGAGAATGGTCTGGTGAGTTACACGGACGGATCCAAAAAAGAAGGACTGTCTGGAGCCGGTTTCTTCAGTGAACAAGTCGGACTCAATGGTAGCATACGGATGGGCGCTTTCGCCACAGTCTTCCAAACGGAACTCGTTGCGATTTCTAAATTAGTTAAAACCGAGATATTCAGTGCTTTCCGAGGGATGAGGCTATTTATTTGCTCGGACAGTCAGGCCGCAGTGGAAGCACTGGAATCTCCCTTGAAATGAAGTGACAATTTTGTGGGTGCCAGGGCATGTAGGTATTGAAGGTAATGATATGGCACATAAACTAACGGACGAGGGAACTAACGCCAACCCGGTAGGGCCAGAACCCTTCTGCGGCATCTCTAAATCCGTGAGAAAGTGCGTTATTAGGAAATGGCTTAAAGACCAGCACCACATTATTTGGAACAACTATGAAGGTGGGAGGCACACAAAATTTTTTTGTAAAACCCCATCCAGAGAATTTAGTAACGACTTGCTGAACCTCGATAGGCCAAATATGAATAGTTGAAGTACTCACAGGACACTGTGGGCTCAACAAACATCTCACCGAATTGCAAAAGTTCTGATATCAGTGGGTGTGACGCCTTTAGCATTAGAAATTTTGTAAGTCGACGAAAAAAACTTGCGTCACACCTCGACTTTATTTGAGTTTTTGTGCGGATAATAAAATCAGTAATTTTAACTAGAAGAATATGAAATGCTGTGACTGATTTATGCCAATTTCTTTATTTTTTTAAACATTTGATGACCACAATTAGGGCATGTAACGTTCTCTAATTATAAGCTTCTTACGTTGTCGTTTTCGAATCAAAAGCAAAAAATCTCAAATTATTTTTAATTTTCATATACAATTCGTGCTTCATTTATTCTAATGGCATGTTTCGGCGTCATTACTGGTGTGAGGTAAAAAACGAAAATCGTAATTAGATCGCTTCAGCATGTAAAATATGTGACTTAATTACTTCTAAGTGTTTGTTTTGACTCGTAGGATTACAGCCTTCAGCTCGTGGAGTGAAAACGAATCAAAACAAAAAATTGAAAGGTCGTAGTAGAGAGGTAATGAAATTAAGTTCAATCTGTTCAATAATTTCTATAACTTTTCAGTTCATTTATAAATCGTGCATGAAAATTACTATCACTTAATGAGTCCCTATACGACAATGGTCGTTCAGTTTTTGGTCCATACCGAAAAAAATACCATTTTTCAACTTTAGCTTTACCAGCAAAATGTTGTCGCTAATATAACGCTATAATATACGGCATAAAACATTTCATTTTACCATAGAAATTACAAATTCTGAATATAACTTTTCACAAATTCTTTGAAAATAGAAATTAAGCACATTTTCCTCTATGTACCAAGTAAATTGTGGCATGCATAAAAGAAGTGCACTTACCATTTTACCCCCAATTTGCCCGTGTACTTCCTAATGTCGGTATACGCAGAAAATAATTATAATATAATCGCAGAAGTTAAACTTGAAGTCTTCTATAATGAATCTAAGCACAATAAAACACATAGATTGTTAAACACACGATTTCATAGCCACTGGTTCGCGGCTTTCATTATATTCACTTAACTATGAATAATATTATAGCATATGAATCACAGGTGTAGATATGAAAAATTGCTTCAAGCAGAAGCATTGTTTGACCATACATTATGTCTGGTCTCTAATTTTTCACTTGTGCACTATGATTATTAGCATTTATTTGCTTGAAACAGAAATTACGTGCTTCGATAAACCTTTTAAGATACGGTGAGTTAATGCTAAGTGCATGTATTTAGTAAATGTATAAATGGAGCATTTTATAGTGTATATAAGTCAGATGTTTCAGTTGAAACTTTAGCAATTATTTTTTTTTTTTTTTGAAGATGGCTCGAGTGAAAATGGCAGTCTCAGTGAGTACTAAAATTGAGTGTACTCACAGCCTCAAATCAGTCTCAATTTCTGAAAAAAACTCAGAAGTACTCAATTTCGCTTTTTTTTATAAAATCATCATTAATGAGACCAGTGAGTACACTCATTTTAATTTTTTTTAGATTTAGACTGCCTGAGGCCATTGAGCACACTCATTTAGACTATTTGAGATCGCTGAGTATGTTTATTTCGAGACTTTTTTAGGCTGTTGAGCATGCTCAATTGTGAAAAATATTTTTTTTAGCCGATAAGACCGTTGAGTGTACTCATTTTCGACAAAAATATTTTCTACAATTATATTGAGGCTTTTGAGACTGTTGAGCATGCTCAATTGTGAAAAATATTTTTTTTAGCCAATGAGACTGTTGAGTGTACTCATTTTCGACAAAAATATTTTTCACAATTTTATTGAGGCTTTTGAGACTGTTGAGCATGCTCAATTGTGAAAAAAAAATTTTAGCCAATGAGACTGTTGAGTGTACTCATTTTCGACAAAAATATTTTTCACAATTTTATTGAGGCTTTTGAGACTGTTGAGCATGCTCAAATGTGAAAAAAAAATTTAGCCAATGAGACTGTTGAGTGTACTCATTGTGAAAAATATTTTTGTCGAAAATGAGTACACTCAACAGTCTCACTGGCTAAAAAAATATTTTTCACAATTGAGCATGCTCAACAGTCTCAAAAGCCTCAATGAAATTGTGAAAAATATTTTTGTCGAAAATGAGTACACTCAACAGTCTCACTGGCTAAAAAAATATTTTTCACAATTGAGCATGCTCAACAGTCTCAAAAGCCTCAATGAAATTGTGAAAAATACTTTTGTCCAAAATGAGTACACTCAACAGTCTCATTGGCTAAAAAAAATATTTTTCACAATTGAGCATGCTCAACAGTCTCAAAAGCCTCAATGAAATTGTGAAAAATATTTTTGTCGAAAATGAGTACACTCAACAGTCTCACTGGCTAAAAAAAATATTTTTCACAATTGAGCATGCTCAACAGTCTCAAAAGCCTCAATGAAATTGTGCAAAATATTTTTGTCGAAAATTAGTACACTCAACAGTCTCATTGGCTAAAAAAAATATTTTTCACAATTGAGCATGCTCAACAGTCTCAAAAGCCTCAATGAAATTGTGAAAAATATTTTTGTCGAAAATGAGTACACTCAACAGTCTCATTGGCTAAAAAAAATATTTTTCACAATTGAGCATGCTCAACAGTCTCAAAAGCCTCAATGAAGTTGTGAAAAATACTTTTGTCCAAAATGAGTACACTCAACAGTCTCATTGGCTAAAAAAAATATTTTTCACAATTGAGCATGCTCAACAGTCTCAAAAGCCTCAATGAAGTTGTGAAAAATATTTTTGTCCAAAATGAGTACACTCAACAGTCTCATTGGCTAAAACGATTATTTTTCACAATTGAGCATACTCAACAGTCTCAAAAGCCTCAATGAAATTGTGAAAAATATTTTTGTCGAAAATTAGTACACTCAACAGTCTCATTGGCTAAAAAAAATATTTTTCGCATTTAAGCATGCTCAACAGTCTCAAAAGCCTCTATGAAATTGTGAAAAATATTTTTGTTGAAAATGAGTACACTCAACAGTCTCGTTGGCTAAAAAAAATATTTTTTTTTCACATTTGAGCATGCTCAACAGTCTCAAAAGCCTCAATGAAATTGTGAAAAATATTTTTGTGGAAAATGAGTACACTCAACAGTCTCATATCCTTTCGCAACAACGGTTCAAAATAAGACTACAATAACGCATGTGCAATTTAGCAACATGAGTTACGTCGTTGGCGGTCCACAAGCAAAGTTAAGCATCATTCGGCGCGGTTAGTACTTGGATGGGTGACCAGAAAAAGTAAGTAAAAATAAAAAAAATAACTTTCTAATATAATTTCAGTTTAATCGTGAAAATTGAAGAAAAGAGTACGTGGCGGCATCTACGAACAAAATGAAAAAGTTTCAGTATCATTGGCGGCAACAAAGCATCTCAAACTGCAATTCAAAATTAGCATACTCAAGAATCTCATATAGCATCAAAATGAACATACTCAACAGTCTGAAATAGTCTCAAATAGTCTCAAAATGAGTATATTCAAAAGTCTTTTTTTGTATATTTGGTACATCAAATAGTCGCAGAAGCTTCAATAAATATAATTTAATTTGAGCATACTCAACAGTCTCAAATAGTCTCAAAATAAGTATACTCAACAGTCTCGAATAGTCTTAAAATGAGCACACTCAACAGTCTCAAATAGTCTCAAAGTAGCATGCTCCACAGTCTTAAATATTCTTAAAATGAGTATACTCAACAGTCTCAAATAGTCTCAAAATGAGCATACTCAACAGTCTCAAATAGTCTCAAAGGAGCATGCTCTACAGTCTTAAATAGTCTTAAAATGAGTATACTAAACAGTCTCAAATAGTCTCAAAATGAGTATACTCGACAGTCTCAAATAGTCTAAAAAACAGTATACTAAACAGTCTCAAAATGAGTATACTGAACAGTCTCGAATAGTCCCAAAATGAGCATACTCAACAGTCTTTTTCTTTTTATAAGGGTGAGGAAATCTTCATAGACACCCGGTCTTTCTGGACCAAGGTAGTGTTGGATTCCATTCTTTAATGACCTACCAACTAAAACCTCCTTCCTTAGTCTTCGTGCTCTCTTCTCCCCGGAACCGACTCACAGCATTACTTCGGGGAGGAGCTGTGCTTTCGCACCTACTCTCTTAGATCAACTGCCAGTCTTCTTTGATCGTCTCTCCATGCAATTTGCAGCTTCGTCATTATTTTCGCAACTACATTATCCGCCATTATCCACACCTCCTCATCGCAGCACATCTCCCATATTATGTTTTCGGCACTTACATCTGGCCTACTCACAGTCAACAGCTCTCCTCGTTCTTGTTTGAAGCGGGGGCAGACGAATAACACGTGCTCCGCAGTCTCTTCCTGCCTATCGCATGTCGTGCAGAAAGGTGACTCCGTGAATCCAAACCTGTGCAGGTACTTCCTGAAGCATCCGTGAACAGACAGAAACTGTGTCAGGTGGAAATTAACCTCTCCATGTTTTCTCTGTACCCATGTCGTTATTTTTGGTATGAGTCTATGGGTCCACCTTCCCTTGTCCGAGGAGTCCCACTCTTGCTGCCACTGTCTCAGTGATTCGGCTCTTAATTTCGTCCTAACTGTTTTGGTAGTTTGACCCTCCATTCTCTTCTTTCTATGACATTCACTGTCTTCTGTCAGCGTTATGCATATGGGCATCGTCCCGGCTATAACACATACCGCTTCTAAGGATATTGTTCGATATGCGCTTGCTACTCTTATGCTTGCCAGCCTCTGGGCTCTATTAAGCCTTCTCCGATTCCTCTTCGTATCTAGCGCCTGTATCCACGCTGGTGCTCCGTAGCGCAATATCGATAGGGTGACACTTGCAAGGAGCCTCCTTTTGCTGCTGCGCGGTCCAAAGCCGTTTGGCATTATTCTGGCCAATGCTGCGGTGGCTTTCATTGCCTTTTCGCACGTGTAGTCCACATGGCTATTAAAATTTCTGCGGTCGTCCAGCACAACTCCAAGGTATTTTAATTGGCGAGTGGATGTGATTTCTTCCCCGTCAATGTTCAAAATGATTCGTTCGGTTTTCTGCAGTTACTTACTAGCATGATCTCAGTTTTTTGGTGGGCCAGCCTCAGCCCCGCCGTTGTCATCCAGTCTTCGACAGTTTCTAGCGTCTCCATCGTAACCACCTCTACCTCCATCTTCGACGTTCCGGATACCGTGAGGATCAAGTCGTCGGCAAAAGCAATCGTCTTAGCACATCTTGGCAGTTTCAGCCTCAGCGCTGTGTCATACATAACATTCCACAGCGTTGGTCCTAATATGGATCCCTGTGGTACTCCAGCTGTGATGTCGACAGTATTTTTCCCTTCATTAGTATCGTACGTTAGTAGTCGTCGCTCGAAATAGCTTTTCAGTATCCTACAGAGGTAATCGGGGACTCTCATGACATGTAGCGCCTTGGCTATCTCTATCCAGCTTGCGCTATTAAAGACATTTCTAACGTCTATCGTCGTTATAGCACAGAAGCGGTTACCCCGTATTTTTTGCTTTTTTGCGCCTTGTCGGTGGTCTCTATGACTTTTTTAATGGCCTCAATCGCCGATCTCCCTTTTCGAAATCCGAATTGTTCGTCCGACAGTCCGTGCTCGCCCTCCGTGTGTTTTCTTAGTCTATTCAGGATCGCGGTTTCCAGCATTTTTCCCACCCCATCCAACAAGCATATAGGTCTATATGATGATGGCTTGTCTGGCGGTTTCCCTGGTTTTGGTATTAAGACCAGCTTCTGTTTCTTCCATATTTGAGGAAAATATCCGTCGTCTAGGCACTTCTGCACTGTCAATCTGAGCATGTTAGGCTTTGCGCATGCTGCTGTCTTCAGAGCTATATTGGGGATTCCATCTGGTCCTGGCGCTTTGTTATTTTTTGGCTTTTGTGCAGCCATCTGGATCTCTTCTACAGTGATCGACCGTTCAAGTCTGTCTTCCGCTTCATCGTCATAAGGAGTTTGCGGCCATGTGATCTGTTCGTGCTGTGGGAAGAGCTCTCTCACTATGACCCCTAGCCTATCCGGGCACTTTTCTTTTGGCCCCAATGTACCTTTCATCATCGTCATTACTGTTCTGAACACTTTGCCCCTCGGGTTCGTGTCTGCCTCTTGGTCAGTTTCTTCCAACAATCCCTCTTACTCGTCCGGATTGCTCGCTTCAGTGCTAGTTTTGCATTTGGATGTTCTTCGGACCTCTCTATTCTAACATTCTCGTTTCTGGCCCTTTGCATCCTCCTTCTTGTCTTAAAACAAGTTGTTCGCAAAAGTCTTATTTCGTCGTTCCACCAAAATGCCGGTTTTCGCCCATTCCTCGGTTCCATCCTTCTTGGCATCGCCGCGTCACATGCATTCACCATTTCTTTCGTCAATTCTTCTGCAGATTTCTCTTCGTGATCGTCTTTTGATTGGAGATATTCCTTAAAAACTTCTTGATCGAAATTTCCGGTTCTCCATCTTCGCTCTCTTCTATGAGTCATCTGTCTTGTTGCCTCTGTACACTTTTTCACGGTGTACCTCAATGCCTGGTGATCGCTGTGTGTGTAACTTTCGTCGACTCTCCAGTTCAGACTTGGAACTAGTACTGGACTGGAGAATAATCGACTCTCGCCCATTCTTGCGGAATGTAGTTGCATTTCCCACGTTTGCCAGAACCACATTTAATCTAGCTAGCGCTTCTTGCAGACTGAAGCCTCAAATAGTCTCAAAATGAGCATACTCGTCAGTCTCAACAGTCTCAAACACCAGAAAATTGTCTATAAATTGAGGCAAAAATGAGCATACTCATCATTTTTAATGATGACGACGGTCTGAAAACAGTCTAAAACGTTCGAAAATACAGTACTCAGTGCCATACACAAAAACAGTCTCAATTTCAGTCTCAAATCGTATGGTTTTTTTTACTCGGGTTCATCTAAAGAAGCTACAGAAATATAAAATGCAATAGTTCATTCGATTAGTCTTTCAAGAGTTTTGTTTTTAAAAATTGTACAAACGTAGATATATAAGTCCAATGCGTAGTAAATACAAGTTTTACTTCAATTTTTCATAAGTTCAACTTAGAGCTTCAATAAGCGAGATTTACAGTTAAGTTACCAAGGGACGGGCTAGCTCAGTGGTAACGTACTGGCTTTCCACGAAGAATATACGTGTTCATCCTGTTGGAACAACTTCTGTATGGGATTTTTCTTCAATGCATTCATTACATGTTTGCATATTTGTAACTAAAATATCATGGGCGCGCGGTATGGATGTGCCCGTGGCGCAAGTCCCCATACGAACAAAAAATTTAGAAATTTTTTTTTCGTAGACGGCGGAACCATACATATATGCAGCTGCGTTTTGACTTTTTTCCCTTGCGTCGTACATCCCTGAGACCCAGTTTTTCAGATTCTACGTACAATTTTGATTGAAATCGACATATTAATCAATAAAATCGGTCCAGTGGATCCGAAGATATGACCTTTAGAAAATCGCCTTTTTCCATACTAAATGCGATATTTCATAGAAGCCAAAGTTAATGGAAACATCCTACGTTAGTTAGTGGGTTAGTTAGTTCCAGAGCCATTTGTATGAAAGTCGGTTCGCTCGTGCTCGAAAACGTCTCGATAACTTTTCTTGAAATTTTGCAGGGACCTTCGGGTGGGCATCCTACGCCATATGAGATTTTAAAAAAGGGGGGGTACCGGACTCGTTTGGGCCATATAAAGCCCATATAAAAGAATGTTTTGTATGTGTGTGTGAGTGTATCCAAAGTATGAGTCAAATATGAGCAAAATTTTTGGACTGTGTTACGATGGAGATAGATGTTTGGTGTCAAAGGAAAAGTTGATGGATTGGGTATGTAGTGTGTCAGAGTGACCAACAAAATGGCCGACGGTGGTAGGGGACGGATTTAGGGGCAAAATTGATTTTTTTTTGTTGAAGATAGATGCTTCGTGTCAAAGGAAATTTTTTTTCGTTGGAAATTTTCGTCGGAAATTTTTTCTCAAAAATTAGTTTTTTCTTTTCTTCTAAAACTACTGATATCACAAAAAAAAACATTTTAAAAGGGAAACGTGACTCAAGTCCTCGTCTCTTCTTCCAAAACAACAGATATCAATTTGGGTGACGCTTCGGAATGCAAAAAATTCTTTTGAAATGTTTTCATTTTCGATTAAAGAAATGCGTCACGCGTCACAAATGCCGGACTCTCCTAACGTAATAATTTTTCTGCGCTTTCAGATTTCGCACGTACTCCACACATCTCGCAAAATTTAATTTTTTTTTCGTGTCAAACCTGAAAGAACAGAAAAACTAGAACATTGGGGGTCCGGCATTTGTAACGCATTTTTTTAATCGAAAATGAAAATATTTCAAAATAATTTTTGTTTTGGAAGAAGAGACGATGGCTTGCGTCACGTTTCCCTTTTAATGTTGTGATACGTGGAGTCGCGTAGCAGATTTTTCAATGTATAGCATGAAAGTAACGTTCCTAGGCACACCCAGGCAGCTGTGGATTTTGTGCCGCAATGAATCGTACTCAGATGAACGACAAGTATTACCTCACTCATATTCGATGAATTATGTGTACAAATATCTGAGTCTCAATCTAAACCTCAATCTCGAACACCGCACCTTGTCTCATACAAAATGTGCTACCATACACATTACACCCACACGCTTTCTAAGAGCCCTGGCGCCCAAATTTTTTAAAATCTCATGTGGCGTAGAATGCCCGGCCGAAGATCCCGCTCCCTGCAAAATTTCAGAAAAATTATCGAGCCGTTTTAGAGCGGGAGCCAAAAAGTCGTTTTTATACAAGTGCCAATGAAAACCAATAACTAACTAACTAACGTATCCTAACTTTGAATTCTATGAAAATACACTTTTTGTATTGAAAATGATCATTTCGTAATGGTCATATCTTCGGATCCACTGAACCCGATTTTAATGAGTGAAAAGACACTTCGCCTTAGAATTTTCCGTAGAATCCGGGAAAAATATTTTCCGGGGGTACGTCGCAAGAAGGGAAAGTCAAAACTTAGCTGTATATATGGTTCTGCAGTCTACGAAAAAAATTGTTCTTTTTAGATCGTGTGTGGACTTGCGTCACGGGCGGATTGCTACCGCACGACCATGATTAGCACCAGAAGAAATCTAATGGTAAAATGTCAGCTATTGTTAGGCGTGATTCGGAATTCACGTTAAGCATGTGGTCCAATAATGCCTGCCGGTAAAACACATTGAAAGAGCGGGCCGGCATTCTAGGCCCTACTAGTTGCCGCACCTAGTTCATCGTAGATGACACTAGATTTGTGTGAAATTTACCATTGACACAGTAAAAACTTCTGTATTCCATATGAGCAAAAGCTCACAAAATCCGGAACTAGTAAATAAAGTGGGTTACTATTTATAATTAAGTTACCAACTGCCTTTTTCAAGCACTGCTACCGCCAATCAGCTTTAACCTTCCACCAAGCACTGCCAGACTAAAGGTGTGCGGGCTGACCTTTTTTAAGGTCCGACCCGAGCCGAAACCGATCCTTAATTAAAACCCGAAACCGCTGGTAGCTCGGTCCGACACGGCCCGAACCCGATTCGAAATTAAAACCCGAAGCCCGAAAAACGCTGGCAGCTCAGCTCGACCCGAACCAAGCCTGATCCCAAATTGAAAGCTGACCGAGATTTCCGAATTACTCATCCCGCATTAGCCCGAAAAGCAAAACAAAACATTCAACAAGTAAAGATCACAAAAGAACATTACACCTTACCTCACAATCGATAAAAATAAACTTTGTTGTGTATTATCACTACATGATCGTTGTGTAAATTTTAAAATTACACCTTTTCCACAAAATAACGCTTCAAACTGTTTAAATTTGCTCGCCGTACGGCTCACAAACGTTTAATGTTCTTTCTTCTAGAATCATTACCAGAACATGCTTACGACAATGACATTGGTATCGGGGTAAACCGGTTAAAGGTACACCCGAAACTTGGATTTTCTCAGCCTTTCTTCCCGAATATCGAGCAACACGCTCACCTCTACGCCATGTGGTATGTGAAACTCTGGGAAGCAAATGAAGGATCGCCCCTAGGACGGTCCCTTCACAAGATAGAAACTTTTCGGCATGTTTTTAGAGGATCACATGGAGAGTTCAGTTCAGACTTCAACAATTACTCTGTATCGAAAGCTTCTAAAGGGGGGGGGCGGTCGGGGCGTATGGTATCCCTACCAGGACTTGATAATCTTTTTATAATCTTGATATTAATATGACAAATTGGTATTCTACTCTAACAAAGAACATATGCATATTAATGACTTCCACTACATGGAATCGAACTAAAAACTGCGAAAATTCGACTGAGCGGTAAGTGTGTTGTGTTTCTGTTACTTATGGACTGGAATAATTTAACGTTAGATTTGTGTGTGCATAATGTGGTCATATCCACTTCGTAGTGTTGCTTAAAAATGGCAAAAAAAGTGATGGCCTCTTCCTAGATTTACTCTCCTAAAAAAATAAGTTCTACAACACAACATTAAGCCTAATCTTACTATTCGCACATTCGCTTAGCTTCTTATTACGAAAATGTCATTCTTATTTCGTTTTTTGTTCTTATTTTGAATTACCTTGATGTTTGTGCATTGTCATCAACATCATCATTACTATGTCTTTATTTTGTGTCTCGCGTGTATATAAAAAAAGAAATAATAACCATTTTTCATTTGGAAAGCTTTATTTATTCACTGTATGCAAGAAGAAAATATGAACAGAAGATTTTTCCATGCGAATGCCTTATTATCTTTGAATGAAACAAGGCGCCTAACTACAAGGGAACACACACCACACCACACTACCAATTCAAAATTTCATGTGTATTATATGCATTGCCTTGTCTAAAAAAATACATACGAATTTGTAGTAATATTTGCATTTTCTTTGTTGCAAATCCAAACAAAGCAACTCAAACGATATCGTCAGCTTAAACAAAAGTAAATATATACTTTCAAACGCAAGAGTTAAGGAAAATCCTTAAAAATAATATTTAAAGATTACATGCAGTTGTTTCAACGGCGTCTACGCGACGAATTGCAAAGCCCTGAAGACTTTTTAGATGAGGAATAAGGATTCAAACACAGAATGGATATCTTTTCTGCACATAATTGGAATGCAGCCAACAAATTTTTGTACTGAAATTCTGTGTACTTCTATGCTTCTACTGGCTGCCACATCTCATTTCTTGTATGAATTTTGTTGTTGCTGTTAGCATAACATTTTCGGTGTATTGTATATATGGTCTGAACAGAGTTCTCAGCTCTAAGAGCTTTTTGCTTATCTAACGGAGGATGTATTTGCCATTGCTGAGTCGTGTATGTGTTGCTTTTTCGGGTTGTACAACTTTCAGAATGACTCCAATTATTTTCTTGTTGATAAAAAAAACTGTGTGTGTGCTTGGTTGGAAGTTTTTCATACTTTATTGAAGATGATTTTAACACCAATGATGGATGAACCATTTTCTAAAGTAATTGCAAAAAATTTCATTTTGATGTAAATTGTATGCACGATGCGGTTGGTTATTATGCTGTACTACACATACACAGTTCTTTTGAATTTGTTTCTTTTCATTCAGGAATTCAGTTTTTATTTGGAATTTTAATGAAATTAAGGAAAATTTGTTTCGTGTAGTTTTTTTTCGCATCTTTATAATATTATGAAATTAATTTTTAGTTTAGTTGGTAAGTTTGCTTCTATGCCAAATATTGTGTGGTTTGTTTTCAATTTAAAAGAACATTAAAGCAGAAAATGTATGGCATTTAATTTGAAATTTTTTCACTGCATGATTCTTTAGGAGTTTTTATTTTGCTAACAGAAATTTCAAAAAGACTATAGAAAGTATTAATATGACGAAAACAGGGCGGCAGTTTAACGATTTTTCGCAGGTTTTCTCTGAATGGAACACATCTTTTCGAGCCTTCCGTTCGATTGCCGCACGTTTTCAAATGTAAGAATCCGGGCTGTAAAAATTCGGACTCAAGACCTTTGTATTCACTCAGAAATGGGAATATTGTAGAGGACGCTCATGTTCACATTGCGTACTAGCTTTAGAGATGAAGTTTGTAATCGCACTGTAGCTAGGTATTGTAGTACCGTCCCTTTTCTACAATACAGGCATAAGAATATTTTAGCAAAGTTCGTTGGGCTTGCCGCAATCACCTATGTACCAAAGCTAACCGAAAGAATTTCTAAGCAGATAAAGAGCCACGCTCCTGAGCTAAGGCTAGCTCCAAGGCCACCAGAAAAAGTTGCGAAATTGTTCACGGATACTAAACAAAAATTGACACCTGGACAATGTTCGTGCGTAGTTTATGGCATTACTTGTGGAAATTGCACAAAGTGGTACTATGGTGAGACAACGTGGATATTGGACAGCAGAGTTGAAGATGGACATAAAAAAGATTTGAAGAAGAAAACAATCAACAAAAAGGCTGTAGTTAGACATGCGCACGAAACAAAACACCAAAAAAGTTAAATCGAGGAGGACATTAAAGATTCATGAAGCGAACCAGATCATCCTTAACGAAAGTAAGGCGGTCAATTATAAGAAGGACGCATACATAATTGCATACATACATAATTGGTACATAATTGCGCAAAGAAGAAAAGAAAACATCGAAATGTAAACCCTCCGCCCAATCAGTTAACACACTTGAATCTCAACTACAGCTGATTTTGACACCTACACACAACAAATCATAGTAAACAACCAAAGAAATTTGAAAGAATTACCGTTGAATTTCACAACGTTAAATTTCAAGTTCTAGTGATTGAAAACTATTATTTCATGATTGCTAAAGATTTTCTGAAGTTGATGTTATAAAATCATTGTATTCTAGCCCTGTAGATGGCTAGTATAACTCGCCGAATGCAAGGAACAAAAATACAAGGTAACATCAGCTAATTGAGATGTCTTTTAATTGTGTCTAAACCAAGCAATACAACAAACGTTTGGAAAGTTCGTTGTAAGTCGAGAAATCAAATTAGAAAACCTCATTCATGTCGCAACTAACCAAAAAACATGCCGGAAGTTAAGAAACGCTGGAGATATTTCCGTCATTTCTCCCAATTCTAATTTACTATGATTTAATTCTCAACAACTTCGAGGCACAAATAATTGCTCTCGATTCTAGAAGTCCGAAATATTTCCAGTATCGGAACGATTTTCGGGAAAACCCCACACGCCTTCACTAAAATTTAATTAACTACAGCTTTGCCTTGGAATTCTATTTTCAAAACCAAGCGCTTAACTAATCACAAAAATCATCACAAACAATATGCGGTCGAGTAGCGTGACTTAGGTTCACCCTTGGGACTCTAAACGCCGAACCACTCAATCTTTTTTCGCCATTTTGCTGAGATCTACAACATTCATTTGCTATACTAGTCATATTCGCCGAAATATAGAAACAGTTTCACCGACCCTCGAAAAACCACGTTTTTGGACACTTCTTCGACCCTATTTCGGAGCTACTGGACCGATTTTGCTCGTCTTTGAAGTTGGATCATGTAGTGTTCAAGCAAAGAGTTTGGGATGATAAGTGCAGTCGCTTAGAAGAGAAGCTGGAACGGACAAGAACTGACCTAAGGACAGACGATCATTTTTTTTGCGGATTCGTCATCTCTAGACAATATTCACCGGTGAATCACCAATGATTCATCGGTGAATCACCGATGTTTCACCGGGAAATCACCGATGATTCAACGGGGAATCACTGATGATTCAACGGAGAATCACTGATGATTCAACGGGGAATCACTGATGATTCAACGGGGAATCACTGATGATTCAATGGGGAATCACAAATTGAAAGAAATCGACTACTTTTACCGGTGCACAATCGAGGCAATCACCAACAACAAACTGACCGACATATCGTGGACTCAGGCATCGTTGCCACTCTCTGCTTCTGGCCTCGGTGTAAGAAGATTGTTTGACTTAGCGCATCCAGCCTATTTTTCCTCGATCTACCAATCGGAAACACTTTCAAACCTCATTCTAGCTAAATCAAACTTACACGTTTTCACTCCACACGTCATCTCCCTCATCGATGCATACCCACCAGAGTTAACTCCTACACCGTTGGAGTCTAGAAAGTTGCAGAAAAACTGGGATTGTTTGCATGTAAATAGCATCTTCGACGAATTGTTATCTTCTAACGGACCGACTGATCGGGCACGACTTCTTGCGTCATCATCCAAACCATCATCAAAGTGGCTGCAAGCTGTCCCATCCCACCAACTTGGTCTTTTGCTGGATAATGATGCCGCAAGAATTGCTGTAGCCATCCGTCTAGGAAACAAAATATGCGAATCACATCGCTGCATATGCGGAGCTACGGTGGAACAGAATGGTCTCCATGGTCTCTCATGCAACAAGATGAAGGGGAGATATGGTCGACACGCAGAAACCAACAAAATCGTCTCGATGGCCTTCTCTTCGGCTGGATTCCCTAACACAACAGAACCTCCGGGTCTCTCTCGTAATGATGGCAAAAAGCCCGACGGTTTGACGAGCTTCCCATGGAGTCATGGAAAATCGTTGGTTTAGGATGTGACGGTTGTTGACACATTAGCTGCCTGCTACATTAACTTGATATCGAACAACAGCGGAACGCGATAAGCACAGCCACTATACTCAACTGAAGGAGCATTTCGTGTTCGCCCCATTAGCATTCGAAACTCATGGCTCAGTCGGCCCTGAAACTGAATCCTTTCTGAAGAAATAGGGTAAGATGATGAAAAGGAACACCGGCGAACCAAGATCTCGGGATTATCTGCTCCAACGCATTTCCATAGCGATTCAGCGTGGAAATGCCTCCTGCATTAGGAACACTTACTGTGATGATGGTCCAAATGTCTTCATGTGATATCAATGATTTATTCTTTCTTTCTTTCTCTGTGATTTTAAATTAAGTTGATTTTTTGCTTTGTGTCTTGTGATGTAATTTGCTCTTTCTGTGATTTAAATTTTTAGCTTCACTTTTTTCATATTGGGCCCTCTCTTTGTATTTATGTATTTTTTCAAATAAAATAAAATAAAAATAAAAAAAATTACTGATGATTCAACGGGGAATCACCGATGATTCAACGGGGAATCACCGATGATTCAACGACGAATCGTCGATGATTCAACGGGGAATAACCGAAGATTCAATGGCGAATCACCGATGATTCAACGGGGAATAACCGATAATTCACGGAGAAAACACCAATGATTCACCGGGCAATAACCGATGATTTACATTTGAAACATAGATGATTCACCAGGGAATAACCGATGATTCATTGGGGAATAATCGATGGTTCACCGAGGAATCACCGATGATTACCCGGCGAATCATCGGGGATTCATCATAGTTCAGAATTACTTAAAATACGGATGATAATATGTAGATTACAGAATAATTATTGTCTGCAGACAATCATATGCTTACGTCAGTGATGTAAAATTTTACGAAAATTAAAATCACTTAAAATGATGGCAAAACGAAGAAAAATTGTGCATCATTCTTTCGGCACTTCCATCAAAGTTACATAAAAATCGCAATCATCATGAACATGTGCATCACATATTGGCTGGCAACAAGAAAAATACAAGGCAGACCCGCACAATTCCCTATAAAGCCTACGTGTCCGTCCCAACGGATGATCAAAGTAGGGCCGACTCTAAATAGAGCATCGCACCCATAGTACTTTCGTTGGCGAAAATTTTCCGCTCAGTTTTCTTAACAACATCGCATCCCTAAATGTGTTCTTTACATCGTGAGAGTCAGAGTTATTTGTAGTAACGCTAACGAATGCTATTAAAATAATGAGAGAGATGGATGGAGAGCGAGAGTAAGAGACGAAAAATATACTAAAATTAGATGTCGGCTGAAAGTGTCTAGAGGGTGTTCGGTAGTTGTACATGTCAACCGTAATCATTTTTCTGTTTTACAAAAAAAATCTTACGTCGTTTCCTATGTTGATAGATTACGTAGAGTTGGACTGAACAAGGCTATTATTATGTCTATATGCTATACGTGTGTAACAAAGTGTACGAATTAGGTCGATATATATCTCGAATATATGGGGTCAAAGGTTCCAGACATATTGGTCAATGGAAGTGGTACAAGTTCACAATGTCTTCAGACACAAATGCGTGCCTGTAAGCATTGACTTGATTTGTGCACAACGAGAAAGAGAATAATGTATTTATATTGACAGATGACTTAATTGAAATGTTGTCCAAAAGGACATGGAAAATGTTTAATGATAAATGAATCTAATTAATAACTCCGTTTGGCATTTATTGTGTTCTGATATATGATAGTGAGTGTGCCTTTGTATTTTGTATATGGAAATTCATTGGGTATATTTATGGTTTTATATTACTGCTGACAAATGCAATTTTATGTTCTATCCGGTATTAATGTGGGTCCACACATTACGCTATCGTGGGGTTATGATCAATGCATTCGATAGGAAAATCAGTATTGCAATATATGACTTCTCCGAATCGAAATTATGAGTTGGATGATTCATAAATTTGCGATTATGAATATTTATCGTTCAGCGCTAAATTTTTACTCGAATTTTCATATTGTTTTACATAACTGATAAATGCGTTCTTTTTTTGAATGAAAACGGAAAAATATACATCGAATAAAATTAATTGTTTGGTTTTGTTGTTGCCATCGGCTTGATGAAGATATTAATTGAAAATAACAGCGGAAACTCTTCTTTGATGTAACGAAAATTGCAATGACATTCAATTGATCTCGAATCATTGAGTGATTTCGGTTCAAAAATATATTTTTCTTCATTCGTAATTAAGATTGATCGGAAGAATAAACTTTATTGTTATAGAATTGTTTCAATTTGTTTTGAAAGACTTTTGTCAATAAACTTAATTATTTGCAGCTGTCGGAACTCATTTTTTTTCTTTTTTATTTAATCCAATCGAAGACCGAAAACGTTACGACGATGCAGACTTTCACGAACAACTCTATAACAATGCCGTACAGAACAAAATAGACAAATCAATGCACCGTACAGCACTAAATTGCTCTCATTTTTTGAACGATCTTGAACTCTTATAACTCGATCCGTCATAACAATATTTGCTTGAGATTGTTCTTTATGAGTCTGCAAGTCATGAAGCAGAGGTGGGTCGGACACGAAAGTTAAGAATCGCGGTTAGTACTCGGCTTGAATCATTTAATTTTCAGAATTCCGATTCTCATTTCAGAAAACAAATACGAGTGTTTCCATCTGTGACGAAATTCGGGAGGCTTCCGTTGTAAATAACTCACGAAAGTCCTCATGTCCCAAAACAGTCCAAAAAAATTCACAGTGTTCTCATACAGCCAATTCCATCGGTAGGTTACCCATACATTGTCGCTACCATTTCCCCTGGTAACGAATGTGTTTTGTCTCATGCTAATCAAATAACATTGAAAGAGTGAAAGAGATGAAATTCGTTACCCAGGTATGGAATTGGCCATACGAGAATTCGGCATGCTCATAAATTACGTAACGCAAGAGGGGAGGGGGGATAGTGGGGATCAAAAAATCCTGACTTCTGCGTTACGCATTTATGAATAACTCGATACAAGGAAATGTTTTATGAGAATGTTTCACGAGCTCTCAGCGCTACGTGGCGCTGTAAATGTCTCAATCATGACTTTTCCCACTCCCATAGTAAAACAAGTGAGGATTCTAAAATTATTTTGGCTTGGGATCTCCAAAATGAGAGCATTTTCTTTTTGGTCTCTTTTGCAATCGAATCACTGAGCCCCTGGTGCAAGATGCGAAAATTTTAATTGAAACAGTTGGTAGTCCAAATAGCGTTATCAATGGCGACCCAAGACCTACAAGTTATCTCGTTCTTATTCTGGTCTTCTTAGAGATTCTTTCGTTACCGAAGTTTTTATTACGTCAGTGTGCTGTGCACACACAAACCTAGTGCCATCTAGATGAACTAAGTGCGGCATCTCGTCCAACGTATTGATGTCGAAATTCAGCGTCACAACGCAGTCTGCGTGATGGGGACACTTCCAACAGCTAGCGTGATGGACGAGATTTTATTTGTACTTTAAATGCAAAATCATCAATAAATACTACATGGGGTGAAAAGTCCGCGGCCTTGCAATGAAAGAACTAACTTTTACATATGAAATTAATTTTATTCTTCAACGTAGTCTCCCTGAAGGGAAATGCACTTAGTCCAACGGTCCTGCAACATTTGGATACCTTTGGTATAAGAGGATTTCTCCAACCCTGCAAAATAGGCCTCTGTTTCGGATATCACCTCATCATTAGAGTAAAATCTTTTTCCCTGTAGCCATCTTTTTAAGTTTGGGAACAAATAGTAGTCGCTGGGGGCCAGATCTGGAGAGTAAGGTGGGTGGTGGAGTAATTCATAGCCCAAAGAGTCCAGTTTCACAGTTGCTTTTGTGGATGAATGCGCTGGTGCATTGTCATGATGAAACAGGACCTTTTTCTTCTGCATATGCGGTCGTTTTCTCTTGATCTCGTTGTCGAGCTGTTCCAATAATGTGACATAGTACTCGCCAGTTATTGTTTTTCCTTTCTCCAAATAGTCGATGAATATTATGCCATGCGCATCCCAAAAAATCGTGGCCATAACCTTGCCTGCAGAACGCTGTGCCTTTGGGCGCTTCGGTCGGCTTTGACCAAATTCTAACCACTCTGCAGACTGTCTATTGGACTCTGGTGTATAGTAATGAATCCACGTTTTATCAATCGTGACAAATCTACGCAAAAACTCCGTTGGATTACGCTCGAACAAAGCTAAATTACGCTCTGAATCGTCAAGACGGTGCTGCTTTTGATCAATTGTTAGAAAACGCGGCACCCATCGGGCAGAAAGCTTTTTCATGTCCAAATACTCATGTAAAATGTTTCGCACCCGTTCTGTTGATATTTTGAGGATGTCAGCTATTTCACTAACTTTAACTTTCCGATCAGCCAAAACAATACGATGGATTCTTTTGATGTTTTCTTCAGTAACTGCTTCACTTGGACGTCCTGAACGTGGGGCATCATCGGTGCTTGTATTACCTCGTTTAAATTCAGCATGCCACTTCTTGACCGTTGTATACGACGGAGAAGATGTGCCATAACACTTATCCAGCCATTCTTTGCTTTGCACCGTATTTTTTCCCATTAAGAAACAATGTTTAATCAACTCACGGAATTCATTATTTTCCATTTTTTACGAACAACAGAAACCTGCGTCACTCTATTGACAGTAATTCGAAAACTATGACACCAAATGTCAGGAAATTTTGGCTGTAGACAAGTAAAGGGTGGTACTACTGAATGTTAACAAAAATTCTGAAGTAATGACGCCATCTCTATGTGAGGCCGCGGACTTTTCACCCCATGTAGTAAATATTTTCTGCTGCTGTATAGAGGTCTTATATCATATAGAACTAGTTGTTTCCAACTTACAACTTTCGGCAAAAAAATTGTCCAATACAGTCATGTATCTGGGGGTTCTAATTGACTATATTCTATCTTGGAATCCTCACATTGAGTACGTAATTAAGAAAGCAACGGCGACTCTCTGGCAATGTAGACGCACTATAGGAATGAGTTGGGGATTGAGCCCCAAAGTAATGAACTGGATATACAAAGCTATAGTCAGACCTAAAATCTCATATGCTGCATCAGTTTGGGGACACAAATGTAAACTGATTACAATTCAAAGGAAACTCGCCAAAGTTCAAAGATTAGCCCTTATCAATATAACAAGTGCAATGAAATCTACCCCTACAGTTGGAATAGAAGCCATGCTTAACATAGAACCGTTACATATTTTCATTGAATCAGCAGCGCGATCATCGCTAGCTCGATGGTCACATTCGAATATAGTACAAGAATCAAATTTTGGCCATGCTTCACTATGGAAAAAAATGAGAAGAGAAAATCCAATCTTCTATATGCCCGTGGACGTCATAGTTCCAGTATACAAGTTTGATCGTAGATTTAGGATAATTATCCCATCAAGAGATGAATGGAACGGCGGCTCTGTTGAAATTCCCACCGACGCCATAACTCCGACGCGACGGCTCCCGTTGTAACAATTCATCAGGTGCAGGGGTCCACTCTCCTCACACAGAAGTTGTAGGTATATTGAACTGCGGGTCGTACAAAATCTTTGTAGAAGTAAACAACCAAACACCAGTGGTCATTCTCTCTGACAGCCAATCTGCACTGTAGGCTCTCAGAGGATTCAAGTTTACGTCTGGTCGTCTTCTAAACTGTTATAATGCCTTACAAGAATTATCAATAAACCCTGTTGTTACAATAATATGGGTTCCTGGGCTTACGGGAATGATAGGCAACGAGTTGGCCGATGAATTAGCTCGTAAAGCATCAAAGTCTCCATTTACGGGTCCAGAATCATGTTTACCCATATCACAATCCCTCCAAAACCAAGCCATAAAAGAGTGAAAAAAGGTCCAATTCTCAAAGCACTGGAGCACGCTTAATACTGCAAGGCAAGCCAGAGCAAATATCACGATCAACGAGTCTAACTCTAAATATTACCTGTCACACAACAGATGTTACTGAAGCGTCTCGTTGAATGTCTCACTGGTCACAACAAACTAAACTATCACCTCAACAAAATGGGCTTAGCGACCAGCCCAAACTGTCACAGTTGTGGAGAGCCAGAAACTAGTGAACACTTCCTGTGTAAGTATCCAGCTTACATAATGCAAAGGGCAAAATGTCTAGGCGCCTATATCACGGCTTAGTGCACGCTCTGCCTCCTTCTGCTATCCTAAATTACATAAATAGCGCGAATAGGATTTAATCATTATGTGAGTAGCACAACAGGCCCATAGGCAGCATAGGTGCTGAACTTCGGTTCGCCCATTTATTCTATTCTATTCTAACTTACACCCTCTCGCTCTTTTATTTTTCCTAGAACAGAATCTGAAATTTTGATGTCACCTCTCCTCGTTACGTAAATAACTTTTCCAGATCTACCATTTTTTCTTCTCATCTTTATAATGGATGTCAACGATTTAGACGTACTACCGCAAGGGGAAAAATATACAAATGGATAACACAACTTAATAATGGAAAATTCATTTCCAATTTCTCGGTTTTTTCTTTCCATTCAAAAATACATCATTTCATATAATGCAATTCAAAGCACGTAACTGCGATTCAAAAGACAGAACTAAATAAAACTAATAAATATCGAAATTATAACGTTGGTTCATAAATTTTTGGTATGCTTTTCGGAACGAAAATTTTTATTCAAACTTTGTTTTTAATGGAAAAATAGAATCGTGAAGATCAATATGAGTTTATGAAAAATAAAAGTTTTATTAAAAAATAAGTTGGGTAAACTAACATTCACCGTAATGGTATAAAAACTTGGATTTAGGGTGAAGGCAACAGTCTCCGGGTAGGTATGAGTAAACGGACACATATGGTTGTTCCATTGGTGCGGGGCTGATTCACTCACCCTATTTGTTGGATTGTTATTTGTTGAAATGCTATTAATTTATCCTAACTTTGTGATTGAAATGATTTATAGTTGCAGTCAGTTAATTTTTTAACTCAGTTTTTAACAACTTGTTTTTAATTTTTATATCGAAAAAAGGGGAACAGTTACTATGGTTGCAATTAGATTATTTTTACTTGCATCATTTTTTGCATATTACTACAAGCGAGAACTTATCATGGGCGCGCGGTGGCGATGTACCCGTGACGCAAGTTCACATACGAACAAAAAATTATAAATTTTTGACCATACATACAGCTTCCCCCCTTGCGACTTCCCCCCCCCCCCCCCCCCCCCGGAAAATATTTTTCCTTGATTCTACGGAAAATTCTAAGGCGAAATGTCTTTTCACTCATTAAAATCGGTTGAGTGGATCCGGAGATATGACTTTTAGAAGATGATTATTTTCAGTAGAAAAAGTGTGTTTTCATGGAAGCCAAAGTCAATGAAAACATCCTACGTTAGTTAGTTAGTTACTGGTTTCCATTGTATGAAAATAGTAGTTTTTGATACAAGTTACGTATGAAGGTAGTTTAACAATATTTGATGGGGGTGTAGGTAGTTCAAAGGTGTTTTGGTGTCTCGTAAAACATGACGGTACATTGAAAACTATTTGTGATGCCAATGATGAGTCGATACGCTGGTGGACTATATTATAAAGAAGCTTTTCATCGGCAAGTATGCGACGAGTTTCAAGCGATTGGAGTTTTAATTGCCGTAATCTCGTGTTGTAGTCTGACTTATTCCAACGAAATTTATAATAGAGCATGCGTGTGAATCGTTTCTGTACTTTTTCAATGCTGTCGATGTAGATAATGTACATCGGATTCCAAACAGGGGTGCAATATTCCAGCCTGCTACGAACGTATGCACAATACAATCGAATAATGCTAATCGGGTTGTTGAATGATTGCGTAGATCGAAAGATAAATCCAATCATTTGATATGCCTTTCTTGTTATTTTGTCAACATGCTGCTTGAAACTATATTTTTGGTCGAAACGAACACCTAGGTCATCTTTTTCTGCTAACTTACTCAAAGTGATACCGTTAACTTGATAATCGAAAGTAGTCTTAATCAATTTTAAAGATATAGTGAGGCTGAAGCACTTGTCAACGTTGAGATTAAGTCTATATTTGTGGCACCATTGTGACAGCAGATCTATATCCTCTTGTAACAATTGACAGTCAGTAGCGTCGACAATTTTTTTGTAGAGTTTCAGATCATCAGCAAATAAGGCAGCTTTAGATGATTTAAATATCTCAGGCAAGTTGTTGATAAAGAGCAGAAACAATAGCGGCCCAAGAATTGAGCCTTCCGGTATTCCAGAAGTAGGAGTTATGGTGTCCGATTTAGTGCTGCTTATAACTACCACTTGTGACCTTCGAATAAGGTAAGAAGCAAACCATGAGATTAGTTCATCATCGATGCCATAGCTTTTCATTCGCTGTAGGAGAAGGTTATGGGACACTTGATCGAAGGCTTTCGAAAAATCACTATAAATTGTGTCCACTTGTCCACCTTTAGCTATTGATTCGGTCACATAATTTGAGTATTCTATGAGGTTGGTAAGAGTGGACTTTCCGGCAACGAAACCATGTTGTGAGGGTTTGATATTCGATTTTGTGTGTGCATACAAATCATTGAACATTAGGCGTTCAAAGACTTTTGAGATTGTACAAAGGATGCTTATTGGTCGATAATTTGTTACTCTCGTCTTGGTGCCTGATTTATGTGCTGGGGTAACATAACTTTCCTTCCAACGAGTTGGATACTTCCTTTCAGCTAGTGATTTATTATAGAGAATTGATAGAGGTAGGCTAATGGTTGCGGAAGTACTCTTGTAAAATATTGCTGGTATACCATCGGGGCTGGACGCCTTGTACTGATCTAGTTTATCGAGAATCGGTTTTATATTACTCGGATGGAATATTGGAGTCTTAAATACTTTCGATGACGGTTGTGATGGGAGCTTATCATTATCCGGTTCTTGGTACACTGATCGAAAATACTTAGCAAACACATTACAAATGGAATGACTGCCACTGACTGTTTCGTTTTGGTATTGGATCATATTGGGTAATGTGTTGGATGATTTAAGCGATTTGGTGTAGGAGAAAAAGCATTTAGGATTAGTGGTGAGTTTATCTTCGATATCAGAAATGTAATCATCTTCACATTTTTGCTTTAAATTTTTCACATCAAGTCTCAAATTAGTGTAACTAGTTTCTAGATTTTTGAACACTTTCATATCAATAAATTTACGCTTCGTGTAATTAGTAAATTTTTCTCTTGAAATAGACTTGGTTCGGATTAGACTAATTAGTTCTTTAGAAAACCAACAAGGAAAACCTTTAGTTCCACATTTCACTTTAGGCAAAGTCTCAAACTTTGTAGATAGAATACTGTAGAACTTATTAGTTGCCTCATCAACTGTCAAATGATTAAGCTCACTTACCCAATCGATGTTTTCAATCAATTTGTTCAGTGTGACGTAATCCGCACGAAAGAAATTCAATTTTGGAGGTCTGTTTTCCGCCACAAATGTAAATGGAATCAAATCGAAATCAATAAACAATGGAGGATGGTGTTCATCAACTTTCACTGCTGGTTCTTCGTCAACTGAAACTGATATCTTGTACGGATCAATATTTGAAAGCACTAAATCAAGCGTCCTATTATTTTTGTTCTTAACATAATTAAATTGATTCAAATTTGTCACTGATTGCAAGTTGACAAACGCATCAGCAATATTACCATTTACCTCTGAAGCATTACAAATTCCATCATCATCAACAGTCCATTCGATAGAATTAGATAAATTGTAATCGCCCAACAACAAAAAGATACCATTAGGAGCGGAAAGATTGACGATATCATTTATTTTTTTAAAGTGCATTTCATAATGGTTCAGGACACTTCGACAGCCAATGTATCTAACGTTAATATAAAGATTTTTATTTTCATCACTTTGAGCCACTGATATCCAAATGTCTTCTTTATCAGTTTCCCATTCTTGAATACGTTTGGATAATAACTTAGCACTCACTGCAATGGTGCAACCACCACCATCCTTTTTCCCAACTAAATCAAAATTCCGATCATTTCGATAAACTGTATAATTGTCTCCAAATAATTCTTCATTAAAAAAACCGTCATTTAACCAAGTTTCACATAAAACTATAACGTCAATATTTTTTTCTAAAACCGATGATCTAAAATCTGCCACTTTAGTTTTAATCCCATTAACATTTTGGTAATAAACGTTTAATTTTTTAGTTAATTTCATCTGTCTTTAGTATACGTATCACTCCGCGACTTTCAATGCAGAAAAAAAAATTGAAAATTGTCTATTCTGATAATAATGATGAACGTTGTTCAACAACTGTGTCATCCAATGCGTTGCCATCTGTCGAATCTTTTCCACCTACGTTAGCATTCGACAATTCCTCTAAACTGCATATTTTGATTGCCTGGCATTCAGCTGAGACCTTAACGTATCCGGAACGTATTTGTACTTTGTTTAACTGCTTCAATTTCAGCATCTCCAGAGCTCTACGGTGTATGTCACTATTTCGCTTTGTTAAATTATCCGATGCATAAATTCTCTCGTTCGATTCGTAGCCAATGTCTGCCAATTTGAGCTGACCAAATTCGAAATACTTTGACATAAATTCACGTTTGAATAAAGATGTCGTGAATTGCACGATGACCGGCGACGCATTCTTATTTCTTTGAACTCGAAAAATATTATTAACGCTATCATACTTTGAGTGATTAAACTTTAGTGCCTTGGAGATTGAGACAAAAATCTTCACCAGATCCGACTTATTAGGTGGGAGCACAATGTCATTCAGGCGTTTCATTCTATTGTTATTCTCAATGTCAGCCTCAATGTGATCTACGCACGTTGTTTGGATATGTAACTTTTCATTGACCTTGGCAATCTTATTATCGTAAAGTTTGAAGTATTCATGAAAGTCATTCCTTATGCATATTGATTCTTGTTCAAACTTTTTTGATAACTCACCATGTGTCTTATCGAATTTTATGTCCAGTTTTTTCAAATCCTTTTGATTTTGATCCAATTTCGCATTAAGACAATTCAGCAATTGAACAATGTCAACGTCATTCGTCTTCTTTTGTGCCATTAGACGAGTATTATGCTTCCGTTGCTTTATTTGCGTCACTGTCAGCCATTATGATTATTATGTAAAAAACTGAAGCAATCAAATCGCAAAGCCAAACTTTCTCAACAACCAACTTTTTGTAGACACTATCAACAATAACACAGTTGAGCAGATGGATACTGCACCAATTTCACTAGTTATTAAATGCAAATGCAGATTGTGCAATGAAATAAAATGAAAAAATCACGGAGCTAGTCGAAAACTTCTACTCACAAATCGCCATCTTGTAGAAGAGTGTGCGTTAAACTACCAGCATACGTAACGTGTATCAAACAGGACGGGTGGCTCAGTAGTGAACGCACTGGACTACCACCGAAATGGCCCGGGTTCGATCCCCGGTGCAAACATTGCTAGGAATTTTTATCTAAGAAATATAACGTCCCTAAGTTCACCCAAGCTTCATAAATTGGTTAGTTACGGTATTCGATGCATGTAACGAAGCGTATCGGGAAGAATATCCACGAAGAAGGGAGTTTTTCGTGCGTTATTTTGGTATCGCATGAAGTCATTTTGCCGCACTAGTGCGATGACGGCTCGATATCTTTTTTTCGAAATTTAGCGGGAAGATTCAGCTGAGGAAGCTTCATCTGAGATTTTGAAAAAATGAGGTAACCGGCCACGTTTCAAAGCTGGGACTCCTCGAAACTCCCATAAAGAAGCATTTTCCGTATGCGTTTGTGTGAGTGAGGTATGGGGGTAACTTCCATTAGGTTTCTAAATATTTTTCGGTTATTCTCAACATGAGTGAGGTCGTCCTAGGGGATTCCTAGGTTTATTATTGTGGATTTATTATCACAACAAAAACCCTGTGTAATGTGACGCAAGAATTATTTTCCTTCTACTGATGTCACAACAAAAACCCTTTTTATAAGGGAAACGTGACGCCTTCCCTCGTCTCTTCTTCCAAAACATCTGATATCAACCTGGGTGACGCTTAAAGCTTCGGAACGCAAAAAATTCTATTCCAATAAAAAATTGAGTCACAAATTATCAGATTTAACACCCCGAAAATTTAGTTTTGCGGCGATTTATGGAGCACGGAAAAGCGCAGAAAAATTATTACGTTGGGAGGGCATTTGTGACGCATTTTTTTAATCGAATGAGAAAATTATTTCAAAAAAATGTTTTGCACTCCGAAGCTTTAAGCGCCACACAAGTTGATTTCAGTTGTTTTGGAAGAAGGGACGAGGACTTGGGTCACGTTTCCCTTTTAAAACGGTTTTTGTTGTGATACTACTTACCAGGATATTTGTGACAAGGTCAAGGAATTAGCTAGGTAAAACCTCATCACGGATCATCAAGCATATTTATTGTTGCACAATCATACAACGAAAGTTTGCAATATTATGCACTGAAAATAAAATCAATCAAAATGATTGATTAATTTGGAATCAACAGTCAATGGTAGTACGATGTTTCAATTACATTGAATTGCGATTGGAACGACGCACAAAAAAAAATTGGTGAATGTTATTCCATATCAACTAGTTGATTACGTGATCTTCATTTATACCCTTCCTCCTTTTTGTTCTGATTTCTGTTTCAATTAATTTTCTGACCATATAGTTCAGAAACCAGAGATAAATAAAATAGCTATGTGTGTTTCGTACTGAAAAGTACTCAACATAATTTCGCCAACCCTTAATCTATTTTTGGTCCAGATCTGCTTAAAGGCTTCACCGATTCTACTCACCTTTGAGTTCAGCTCTACAATGTTATGGTTATCTTTCATGTGAAAATCGGCTCTAGGACCGATTATCCTCAGTCAAAATATCCCCGGACAAAATGTCCCCGGACAAAATGTCCCCGGACAAAATGTCCCCAAACAAAAAATGTCCCCGGACAAAATGTCCCCAAACAAAATATCCCCAGATGTGATGTCTACTCAGCAATGGTGAATATAGGTAGGCATTACTAATTAGATATTATATTGTGTGTTGGGGGGCTCTGCCCCCTCACCCTTGCGCCTGCGGCGGGCTTTTGTAAGCCTTGCAGGCGGCCTTACGTAAATGGGGCGCTGCTCCAAACCCCGCTAGGGGCTCCGCCCCTCAACCCCGCTTTTTTGTTTTTGGTTGTTTATTTCAGGCCTGCAGCGCTAAGTTCATTTCACATTGAATACTATATTCTTAATTTTTTGAGTGCGGATTTTGTCTGAGGGGATATTTTATTCGGAGATATTTTGTCCTTTTTTTAATGGAAAAATTGTGGTTATTTTCTCCGGTCATTTTGTCTGGGGATATTTTGGTTGAGGATATTTTTTTTTTTTTTTTGACATTCGGCCCCAACCCCGTGAAAATCAATTATGCTTATGCTCATAAGTTGAGATCGTAGTCACAGAATTTTTATTATTGCAAATTTCGTATATCTCTGACGAATAATAGATGACCTCCTCTTAGTGCGGGCCATTATCGAAAAAAAACGAAAGGTGCAGGACTCGAAAGGCTTTAAGAGCAAAGATTCAAAAGCATCCCGTTAAAATTTGAAAGATCCCACGTACCCTCTTTCATAGTCCGCCCATAAATATTACTGTAAGAATTCGGTTTTCTGATCCTCTTCGTTCTACGTTACAAAGAAATGCAATGTCTTTCGATTTATAATTGTTTAATAGGCAAAGCAGCAGCAAAAGCTCTAAATTAAAGTTATAAAGTTATAATAACAGTGAGCTTAGCATAAAGCTTACTTCAATTTACTTTTCCGACAGTTTCACACAATATTTGAAATAATTACTTGTGGAATTTGTCAAAAAGCATGGTTTGAAAGTAATTATTTCTTAAACAAGTTAATAAAAAATAAAAACACTTGAATGAAGAGGGTTGAGAAACATGCAGTCGTATTTCGTATAACATTGAGGTGTGACGAACTCTCGTTTGTCCGCTATCTGTTCTGTGTACTATTTATTGCATAAAACGAATACCTTCTAAGAGACGGAGAAGAAGAAGGCTGTCAGTGGCAGAAGGCCTCATTCCGTAGTACTAAAAGACAGAAGACAGACAAGTCTTACGATCATTTTTTGTCAAAGTCGTAACTCGCCACTTACCGTCATGTCATCCATTACTGGTAATCGATCGATAATTGGCTTCAAGAGTGCATGTAGACTGCCAACACTGAGGTATATATAACATAACGCATGTTTAGTGTTGCCAGTCAGATACCTTTCAAATGATAAGACGGTAATTGTTGACCGTAAGCCTCATTCATTTTACGTAGTATGCGTTGCGACTTGCGGGGATGCTACGCACTTCCGTTTCAACTTCAATCTATAGTTTGCTGAGACTTGGCGCAATGCATTCGACGTACTCTTTTATCTTCTTATCTCTTACACATTTACGTTGCTTGCATCTTAGATAATAGTAGATTAACATACTTGCCTGGTATAAGAGTCATTAATCGAGTGTGTGTATACACGAACACAATCCAAAAGGTGTCAATGTTTGCAACGAGTATAGTAAATTTGACTTCTTTTGTATTGAGTTTGTGTATATACATCGAGAGATATGAACTTAATCACAAGCATGCATGTTACTTTGGTTTATCTTTTAATGTGGGAGGTAGATGAGAACATTCAACTTTGCTTTTTTTGTTCTCAAACCATGCCGTACAATTCATTTTTTATGCGTCCAGGTGACATTCTTTTATTTAAATATCAACAGTAACTTTTCGAATCGACGCGACGCCAACTTCATGCGAAGTAAATTTCAGTGTTTTATCTACTTTTTATCAAAACTGTTGCTACACGTGGATACCATCCCATTTAACGTGAAGTTAGCTACGACCTACACTCGTATGACGCGAAGTTGGCATCGATTCTAATTTGACTAACTCTGTAATTTCATATGCATTTGCGCCCGTGTGTATAAATCTGCTGGATAAGATCAAAGTTTAAAAAAACACCTCAGACAAAAGGTTTCCAATTTCGAAAAATCGATTTTATCTGAATTATTCAGCGATTTCCACATAATGAATTCATCAAATCCAGCTTCACATCGCTCCAAATAAACTCTTATCCCAATAATTTCTTTTTGTTATACAACATTTCACCAATTTCAAAGATTTAATACCAATAACAACGAATGGTTCAATTTCCACCCTCTCAAATTTATGTCTTTGTTGTATCTTCTGTTATTCTTTTAATACACACCAATATACGTCTAAGAATTCTCTTTGGGGGCAATAGCTTATTTTTTTAAATCACCTTTTCCAATTGCATAAAAATTCAGACTATCGAAGCAAACTTATAAGGAACATCCCCGAGAAAATAATCAACAACGAACGTCAATAATAAAACAATATTGAATACATCCATTGTATCACTTTTTCAAAAATTTAATTTTTCTATGATCCCTCAACTGCTGTAGAAAACTGTATCTCAACGAGAATAATTCAACATCAGAAATGTTATACCATTTCGTTTGTTCCACTATACCATTTTTGTATTACATTATATTACATTATATAACTCGCTAGATGTTTAAGATAAAACGATTGGTGGAACACTGGTGGAAATCGAATTATATATTGGAAAAATAGATGAAACGTTGAAGTCGTAAAATGATAACAAACTATACATAGAAAAATAAGAACATTTTTATGCTGTAGAGAGCAGAAATGAATTTTCAGTCTTGTACATGTTTTGGATTAAGAGTGGGGCTAATCTGAGAACGTTAAAACAATTGTAATTGATGCGTGTTTACATTAATGTCCACTGTCGACATTGTAACAGAAAAGTTGTGTTTTTTTGACATTAGTTATGTCGATTGTGTTTTCTGATTGCGTCTGCCAAAATAATTGTAATTAAAAGTATCACTAGAAAAGACATTTTACACTCAAAAAATACTTTGAACGAAAGCGAGCAAAAATTAGACTTTTATTTACCGTTTATTGCTTATTAAGTAGCGGTAGCTACTTTATGGGAATGATCTGGCTGTTTGCCTGACTGTCTGTGCACGTCAAAGTGACAGCTGTCAAAGTGATAGTTGTCAAAGTGACAGCTGTCAAAGCGACAACAGTCAAAGGAACAGGTGTCAAAGTGACAGCTAACAAAATGAAGGCTGTCAAAGTGACAGCTAACAAAATGGGAGCTGTCAAAGTGACAGCTAACAAAATGACAGCTGTCAAAGTGACAGCTAACAAAATGACAGCTGTCAAAGTTACAGCTAACAAAGTTACAGCTGTCAAAGTGACACTCTGACATTTGTTTTTTCAAGAAGAATAATTTTTTCTACCGCTACTTTCTTATATGTTAATTATATATAACGTTTATTGTGAAAATTTAAATATATTTCCTGCGTATCGATACATAGACAAACATAGACTTGCGTCACACCCCCACTTTAAGTGGGTTTTTGTGCGGACAACAGTACTTTTGTAAATTTATGTCTCTACCAACATGTTTCCTTCTTCATCAAACATTTTGTTTAAAAAAATCCGAAAATCTTGGGAAGCGACGATGTAGTACCTCATTCATGTCGATAACAAAAAAATATTAACGAACCTGATGGATGTTAAAAAGTGCTAGAGAAATCCTCGTTCGTCTCAAAAACTTAAGAAGTCTCATTGGATCATCTCACTCATGTCGAGATTAACCGAAAAATATCAAAAAACCTGATGGAAGTTGAAAATTTTGGGAGTGATTGCATCCTCGGATTCGGATATTTTCCCAAAAAACACTAAGTGTACACTAAAGCTTTAGCATTGAAAACGTTTTCCTAACTGTCATAGTTATAGATATATGGGTCGTCCCTGCCAATTCTAGAAGTAGCTTCATTCCGGGTAGAGATGAGCGGGTCGACCATTTTTCGAAACCCGACCCGGACCGAACCCGACCCGATAAATTTTTTCGAAAATCAAAACCCGAAACCCGAATTGTTTCAAAACCCGACCCGGACCGATAAAATTTTTCGAAACCCGAAACCCGAACTGTTTCCAAACCCGGCCCGGACCGAATCCAACCCGATTAAAGTTTTCGAAACCCGAAACCCATGAACCCGAAAAAAACAATTCCGGTTCGGGTTCGGGTCAGGTTCGGGTCGGGTTTTTCGAAGTTTCGGGCAACCCGCTCATCTCTAATTCCGGGATTGGATCATTTATCGGAAAAACCCAAAAACAGGCTAAAATTCTCTAAAACTGCCTTTTCAAGCCACTTTTTAACTGCTATAGTTTTAGAGTTATTGAGTCATCCCTACTGGGTCTAGAAATGGCTAAATCCCAGGATTGCTCAATTTTTTTCAGAAAAAAATACGTGCTGACTGGAATAATGATCCTAAGCTATCCTCCAAATTTCAGCAAAGAAAGTTGGAAAAATCGATCAGTTGAAAATATTTTAATTTTACTCATTCATGTCTCCGGATCCACTGAATAAGTGACGCGTCAATTCTCACTAGAATTTTTCATATAATCCGGAAAATATATTTTCAGTGGGTACGTTGCAAGAGGTGGAAGTCAAACAATAGCTCCTCAGTTTAAAAAAAAAATTTGTTGTAATTTGTTGGCCTGTACGACATGCGTCACGGGCCCTTAGTGCCATAGGGCTATGAGACCTACATTTCTTTTGCAGCAAAAGTTATTTATTTAAAAAAAAAATTGAAAATCCCGTCGCTACAATCCCTAAAGTATTCCATTTTGACCTTGCGAGCGCTAAAGTTATACCAGTCAAGTTTTCCTCTAACTAAGTTTATTATTTACGATTGTTCGAAATGAAATGCTTTGCTCGGGTGCCCGCGTACAATATATAATCGCATGATATTTATTCCGAAAAGGAATCTATATAATCGATTTTCGGGGATATTTAAAAAAAAAACTTTATAAATTATATAGACACATCTATCTTAACCATACATTTATCGTTGCGAAACGTGAAGGAATTGTTATTTGTACAGGGGGTGATTCTAAATTGGGTCAAAAAGCTCGTGTAACCTATTTTAGTTTATGACAACTGTTTTATCAGGGGTTTAGATAAAAATTCGGTAAATTCTTTTTATTAACGAGTGATTTGAAATAACGAAAACGATTTGTTAACGGTTAATTTAATTCCAGTGACTAACAACTAACATGAAACCAATCTCTGTCGAGAGGTGAGTAAAAAAGGTTTGTGGACAAAGATTAAGACCGTATAGAAAGCACACTGTTGAAAAGGTATTATTTTCCGTCTGTCATTTTCAATCTTGGACCGAAAAGTACTTTTCTCTACATCCAGTTGTCTTGGGTTCAACTGTAGTGAAAAATTAGAAATTACATGTTTCGTTTAGGTCCTAGAAAGGAAAATGGCACTTTTCATAATAAGGTTATGTTGAATGTGAAGTACAAACAATGCCATCTTTTGGGCAGCCACTAGGCGTATTAGAAATTCACGCCAAATTTTGAAAAGCGAAAAACGTGAAAAATTTATTGTTTTAGTTATATAGCATTTTCTTTTGTGATTTGATTGTAGCAAATGTTGTTGCTCTTTGAGAATATCATGCAAATTTTGTTGTGCAGTAGTTGATCGCTGAAGGAACGGGTTTGCTCAGTGGTAACGGACTGGCTTTCCCCCAAGAATGTCCGGGTTCAGTCCTGGGGAGGGGAAATTCTGCAAAAGATTTTTCTTCAACTTGTACCATGAAAGTATCGTTCCCAAGCATCCCTAAGCTTCAAATTCTGGGTAGTTGTGATGTTTGGTGTCCGCAATGAACCGTTTACAGAAGAATGACAAGTCACCCATGTCACCCATGTACCATGAATTTGTTGTACACATATCTGAGCCTATCTTAGGGCTTAGATATAATTGGTATTGGGTAGTTAGATAAGGTTGCGCTTGATTGAGCGGAGTGTGGTGGTCCGGGTCATATGTCATGTCAGACTTGCAATTGTCTAATTATTAACTGCTCTTTTTACGTCCACGCCGTAGTCGGGACCTCAATTCTCTACGGAGTTTTGTGTTAAACTTAAAACCTGAACTAAAACCTGATGATTTTCCTATGGGTCATCGAGGAAACGGAAATAGGTGGGGCGTTTAGTTAACCTAGAAACACCGTAAAAAAATGGACACCGCTCATGAATTCAACAACACAGCCTCGGATCTGACAGGATAAACGTCAACGACTTAAGCAACGGAAAAAGGACAATGTTTGGAAAGTAGGAACATGGAATGCTAGATCTCTGTTGCGGTCAGCAGGATTGAAATCTCTCACAAGTGCGCTAAGAGCGGCGAAACTTGATATCACAGAAGTGCAGGAGACTAGATGACCTGGAAACCATTCTATGACCAGTAGGGACTGTACGTTCTACTACAGTGGCAAGCCCAACGACAGTCCAAGAAAATACGGAACGGGTTTAATGGTTTTCGGCAGAGCTAGAAACGCAGTGATGGATTTGAACCCTGTTGTTGAGCGATTGCGCTCTCTACGAATAAGAGGAAAATTTTTCAACTAAACTCTTATTAACGTCTACGCACCCACACACGGAGGAAAAGGATAATGAGACGAGAAACTGGTGAAGAAACTCGCACATCGGTCAAACACAACCGACTACAGGCATCGAAAGAGTGGGTCGTTGAAAACCTGCAGAACGAAGACATTCGTAGCAAATACGTGGTTAGCTTGGAGAGAAAAATTATTGAAGAAATGGTCAGCGAACAACAAAGCATCGGTTATGCGTGGAATCAAATTAGACGGAATGTAGAAAGCACCGCTGCAGAGACGTTGGGAATGAGAACGGGAAATAAAAGAAATAACTGGTTTGATGATGAATGCCAGCGAGCTCTGGAGTCAGCAACCCTTGCTGTGCGAGGACAAGAATGGATTGGTCTTAGCAAATGAGGAAAGGTGCATTGCGACTACTCTAAGGAACTGCGGAATCCGAACACACCGCTCATCCGAAACGAAGAAAATAAAGAAATGCCGTTTCAAGTTGAAGCTGAAATTTCGAGGCGCAGAAATTTCAAAGCCGGGGACAAATAATCTTCCCGGTGAACTTTTTAAGAACGGCGTCAACGCGCTATTTATGGAAATGCACGAGCTCATCACGCGTATATAGAATGTCAAGGAGTTGCCGGAAGAGTGCGAGACCAGTCCTATATACAAAAAAGGAGTGTGGAAATTTTCGAGATATCGCTCTACTGGCTCCCCTACAAAATCCGGAGGCGACAAAATCCGGACGAAAAATTCGGAGGTTGCAAAATCCGGAGGCGTCAAAATCCGGATGCGTCAAAATCAGGAGGCGTGGAAATCCGGAGGCTACAAAATCCTGATGCGTCAAAATCCAGATGAATCCAAATCCCGATGAGCGTCCGGATTTTGTTGCCTCTGGATTCTGTAGATTCCATTGTTCGTCTTTTGTACAGAAACAGTTTAATAAAAATATATCATAGCGCTGGAAGACTTGTTGTAATTCTGTCACGGATGTCTTAGATATATTTAATATTGGGAGGCTCTGCCCCCTCACCCCCGCGCCGGCGGCCGTACATGCATGGGGCTCTGCTCATGCAGATCTTGTAGAAGTGCAAGCTATCATTGAACGGAGGTAATAGCCGAGTAAGGATCAGAGATTTTCGACATAGAGGAAAAAAAATCCTTAAAACCAGACCGGATGTCAAGAGAGGTGCCCGGTTGGAGAAGGCCAAGAGGGATGTAGTGCCGGTTAAGTAGTAAGTAGTAATAAAAATCATATATGCTACAGTATAGGCGTAGTTCGGAATTCACGTTAAGAATGTGGTCCAACAAACTGATTAATGGTCACTCATCCAAATGCCCTAAAAAAGAGATATCTTAGTTGTGTCGAACACACCGCATTCACGGGGCTAGAGTAGAATAGGAATTAGTTGTGGCTAGTAGGCTAGAAGATGTATCTTAGTGTGTGCATACACGACGAGGTTCATTTCGCTAACGGCTCTAACAAGTGTGTAATCTGAATGGGAACGAGTAAATGTGGGCATATAGCTAAAATCCGAATACATGAATAGGTGGAATGATAGAAGAGTAACGAGGGAAGGGGAGGAACAAAGGGTCAAAAAGATCTGTGTACCAAGGCCAGTAGGTCGGGTCAAGCCAGAAATCTAAATCTAGTCGATCACTTGAAGTTATTCACGCGTTAAACGATCGCCTGATGTTCTGCAACATTTTTCAGCTCTATCGCTACGAAACTACGTCCAAGTCCTTTTGTGCAGTTGTTTATTCGAAACTTTTTTCTCCGATTTTACACGTGGTCTTATTTGTATCAAAAGAGATAAAATAATAAAAATGAGAATTTCAAAAGTAACAGTTAACAAAACCAATGAATAATGATAAGATATGGATAAAAGATGAAACGGTTTTTTATTTCCGAAACGGTTGTACTAAAATCTCAATGTATGGCGTCATTTGTTGTTTCAGCTTTCACTGAGTTACAAAATTGCTTCGTTTCATTTACCTCACGCATAGTATACATTAAAAGTCAATTATATCGATGAAATGAAATATTTTCGGTCCGTGCGAATGTAAACAATCGTTGCTTCTGAGAATTGTTCATGGATATGCAGGTCCTTTTCGTAATTCATTTGTCCTATGTAAGCCATCATAATTACCCAACCAACTTCAACCTTTCCAGCTCCTCGAAACAAAGAACTTGCATGGGGTAAAGCTGCTATTACCAACTGTTTATTTATTTGTTCACCATGCAGAAAAGCCATGATAGAAGTAAATCATTTTCAAAACGAAATTCATGATTTCAACTTGTAGTATTTTTGCAATAACCGTTAAAAGCTCTGGTTCATATACCCGCATTGAAAGTTCATGTATAAGATAAAGCCGATTCGTTTTAATATAGTGCACGGCTCATTCCTTGTTATATCACGTTCAAGTGCACAAAATTAAAATAAATCGATTTTATAAGCAATTAAATTTACACATAAAACCTTAATATTGCGGTAATCACCGCTACTCCCGGCAATGAACACTGGTATAATAACAGTCGTTTAGGGTTCTGAAGAGCACGTCGCGTCGTCTGATGATGCAGAGTTCAGTTTAATTTTCAAAATGTAAATTTTGCAAATTATTTAGGTTCGTTTTTTGTATGTTGGGATGCGGATTTGAAAAATATTTATTAAATATACAGTATAAGGAAACATAAGAAAAGGACCGTACGCATCAGAATAGATGAAGCAAAGAGACGGATGTACATATCAGATTAGATATTACAAAGAGGCGATTCGCCATACATTTATTGCTCATTTGCTAGAATGAGCAAAAAATTCAATGTTCCAATTTCTTTTAAAAGTATGAGAATTTGAACTACCCAAGGTACTGGCGAAAGCCCTCTCGAAGTACGTCTTATAAGAAAAGGTCGAAAAATATTTGAAATATTTCGGGCGATTTTATCAGAAATAGATCAAAATTTAGCGTTAATTTAGAAATGTGACATAGATTCGTCGCTTTTATGGAAGACATGTTTCTATCCATTCTATATATTAACAATCCACGACAGAAAGTTTGACTCATTGGGACGTTTACGCCTCTTTAGTGCACCTTTGTCACAAGATTTATTTATTTATTTATTTCCATGGTATTCATTATAATCATTACATTTAATAGTTTTGGGATTTGACACATTTAGATGCAGTTAATGAATGAAATGAAATGAAATAATTATTACTTGAATAAACAATTAGTGGTTGCAATCTGACGCTCTCTATCATTAGAAAAAACAAACGATTAAATGACGTTACTGCGTAGCTCCAGTATGTATGGCAATTCGAAGGAGCTACATACAAGACCATTTGCATATCAGCGTGGTCACATATTGAGTGAGTAATCATCTCGAATATGCGGCCTTATATACACCTCGTTTGTTCGATTAAACTCTTTGACTTAGTAGATTCGTTGTTATGGTAACATTTGGAAGTACTGGTCACGACGAATCTATGCCACATTTCTAAATTAACGCTAAATTTTGATCTATTTCTGATAAAATCGCCCGAAATATTTAAAAAATTGCAAGATCGAAGAAATATTGTCCGAATTGAAAAAAAATTGGTTGGAAAAAATTTTAGTCGAAAAACTTTTGGTCAAAAAAATGTTGGTAGCAAAATCTTTGGCCGTAAAAATTTTCGCCACAAAATTTTTTATCAAAAGAAGAAAATTTCGGTCAAACAAATTTTGGTGAAAGGATTTTAGGTACGAAATCATGCTCGGAGCGGTAGCGGAGAGCGTGACGCAGTCCCCACACCCCAAAAAAACGTCCACAAACCCAAAAAACTCCATACAAAAACCTTTGGGACAAGGAGCCATATATAGGCGAACTTTTGAGTTTTTTCCCCTCGCCCCCCTCCCCCACCAAATTATAAAAAAAACTACGTCGCAGCAGCTTTCCAACGAGCCCACACTCATCAAAATCGGTTGAAAA
>CM055403.1:71096675-71128874 GCA_029228625.1 Pseudolycoriella hygida
GTTATGCATATTGGCAAATCCCGGAAGGATGCAGTTTGCAGTTTAAATGGGGAGCAGTTGGAACAGGTCTCTGAGTTTAAATATTTAGGAGCCATTTTTTCGGAGAATGGCAAGTTAGTTAGGGAATTTGAAGAAAGGAGAAGAATGGGGAATGCAGTGGCCAGTCAGTTGAGGTCGTATGTGTTCAACAAAAAGGAGTTAAGTAGTGGCACAAAGCTAGCTATTCACAGGTCAATCTGCAGACCAACGATTTTATACGGTAGTGAAAGTTGGGTGGACTGCGGATACCTTGTGCATGACCTGGAGGTTTCTGATATGAGGGTTCTTAGGAGCATAGCAAAAGTAAATCGGAGGGAACAGTGGGACAATCATATTAGGAACGACGACATCAGGGAAAACTTAGGGGTTACATCAGTGGAAGAGGCGGCAAGGATTAGTCGTCTGCGGTGGTACGGGCACGTTCAGAGGATGGGTAATAGCAGGCTACCAAAGAGGATATTGGATGCTCAAGTCCCGGGTGTGCGTCCCAGGGGTAGGCCAAGGAGGAGGTTTATAGACTCAATTAAATCCGATTTAGAAGTTAGGGGACTTTCTCTAGGCGAACAAACCATCTCCTTGGCACAGGATAGGGGGGTATGGAGAAGGGTGGTCCATGATCAGTAGTAAAGACCTCACACCGAAAGGTGCAAACGGTCTATAAAGTGTGATGATGATGATGATGACAAAATATATTTGATTTAATTGATCGATACACGTCCCCACGCTCGGACCTCGGACCGTGTCGACTAGAATGACTTGATACAATGCTACGTGTTTGACGTATGTATGCGGATGGTGAATGGTATAACGGCTATTGACATGAACCGCCGCATCACACCCCCTTAGAAATTTTGTATAAAGAATTCAGATGAAAAATTATAATAATTTCGTTGTCGAGACCGGATTCCAAAATATTCGCAGGGAATCCAACGGTGATTTGATAACGCCCCTAGACCTTGATTCGCGTCCAGGTTCCATGCATTCGTTCGTTTGTGTCGTGTTTCATATGATCCATACTCGATGGACTTTTTTCGTTTCGCTTTTGTTAGTCGGTTTCGCTTATCTGAACTTTAATTTGCATTCGGATGTGAAAAAGTTGTTCGCTCGCCTTAATATCCGAAACAGAAGAATACGTTAAGTCGATGGTTGTCGTTTGCTGGCCTTAACTGCCAGACTAGTGTCGATTCGGTTGATTTTTCTCTGTACAGTCTCTGGATTAACGTCCCAGAATTCGTTGATCATTCACGTCGTATGCATCTTATTCAATATCAAAATGGATTTGTTTATTTGGCGTTGAATGTTCGATCGATAATCGATAACTAGATTCCAATAAATTGATAAATCCAGCGCTGATTTTGGTTGTCCAACTTTGCTGTTGGTTTCGGTTCGCTCGTTTTGTTGATGAATTCGGTCCTCCAAACTTTCGCATTCAGATTACGTGAATTCGCTGACTGGAGTCGTGCGTTGACTCACTTGTCGTTCAAGTATTTGTTGCCGTTATAATTCGTATCGCTGATGACAAATCTTTTCGGTTTATGGTTTGTGCTGCTGATGATGATTCTAGCCTGTACGGTCGGTGGTTTTGCAATCGTCAACAATAATTGTTTTTTTTTTGTTATAGCAGGCCACAGCCCATTGCTATAAATAATAATTGTGATTGACGTTTTTGGCGAAAGGTTGGTACTCGTGACACTTGGCAAGTGAGCGAACGATACGCTTTGGATTGTTCGGCTGCCTGTCTTCGGATGGTGCTAGTTGTCGTTACGTCTGAACAATGAGTGTGCTCAACAATGGATGGACCACATGGCGTTGCAAAAAATGAAAAATTGTAGCATCCAATATCGTGCGATCGTCCTTTGCACGAATTACGTAACACAGTATCCGTGTACTCGCGGCACTGAGCACTTTCGAAAAAACCAATCGGGCGCCGTGTGAAAATATTTTATGAAATTTCGTTCGCCACATAACATTGTGCGAACTTTAAAACACAATTCACTCGCGTGTTACTCTCGGTAATTGTTTTGAAGGAAACTATTGCGATTATTCGGAAAGTCACCAGTGTAGGATAAGAGAATAAAACTCCGTGTTCTCTTACACTAACAAAATATATTTGATGTAATTGATCGATACACGTCCGCATGCTCGGACCGTGTCGACTAGAATGACTTGATACAATGCTACGAGTGTGACGTATGTATGCGGATGGTGAATGGTATAACGGCTATTGACATGGACCGCCACAATATCCCAAAAATAAAAATGTGATAGTCCAGAAATTACAATCTTTCCAATCTCAAAAGTTTACGATTATGTCTTTCGAGAGTTATTTTTGTGGGTTTAAAACACAATGAATAAATTCCAATTCGGTGTTGCCGCTTTTGGACGAATGTATGTAAACAAATTGGCCATGTCATATCATTTGTCAACAAAAACACAAATCGGAAGATTCCCGTGATGATCACAAATTAAATTACATTTTTTTATTAGAAAAGTTAATTCGAAACTTCACAAAATTTTACAACTTTTTCTAAATAGATAAACGTTTCTAATAAAAGCAAAATTCTCGAAAATCCACTAGAGGAAAGCGAAATAATGCTTGCAGAAGCTGGAAGGTTTAAAACACTTTTCACACGATAGAAATTAGCGATTTTTTGATGGATACACCAATCTATTTATTAAAAAAAGATTCAAAACTCCACAATTAAACACAGCACAATAAATGATCAAAACGTAATAAAAATTGAAATTGTTTTAACTGAAGTAAAACAATAATTTGTGAGATACTTCACTAGAAAATCTAAAATTTTAAAAAATATACTGAAGTACTGCTACTGTCAAAGCCGTCAATCAAAACAATGAATGATAATGTAGATAAAGATGATGAAAATCAAGATACGGTTGACCCGTACGGTTATTTCAAAAATAAATTGAATTTTCAAGAAATTTAAAGTTTTTGTGAAAATTCAAAATTATCAAGAAAACTCAAATTTTTGAAAAATCCCAATTCTTTCTCCAAATATAAATTTTTGTGAAAATAAATATTTCAAGGAAATCCCAAAATTACAGGAAAATATAAATTTCTAGAAAAATTTCAAATTATCAAAAAAATTAAAAATTTCAAAAGAATTAGACTCTCTAAGAAAATTGGAGTTTTATAAGATATGCAAATCCCCGAAATAATCGAACTTTCTGCAAAATTAAGCTTTTAGGAAATTTACAAAATTAAACAAAAAACTACATTTGCAAGAAAATTCAAATTGTTGAAGTAATTTCTAAATCCAACATTAAATAAAAAATAATGCGAAGAAACAAATATCGATCTATTCCGAAATTTGCTAACAACAGAGTCATCAAACGAATGTGCAAAAATTTTAAGTCAGAGAACGTTTGAATTTTACAAAAAAAAAATGCGCCAATTAACGAAATCAATGAAACTGCATTATCGATATACATTTAGCAAAAGCCAAAAGCGACAACACTAAAACTGGGTGTGGGTTTTAGATCTCAAAGAACTCGCAGAACCCACAAATTGCAAGTTTTGTATAATTTTTCATTTGGAATGATTGTACATTCTCAAAAAATTAATTGATAAACCACAATCATCCAATACTTACAATGTTACAGGAACGGAAAAGTGAAAACCGACAAGTTTCTGATTTGTATGGTAAATCAGAAACTTGTCGGTTTTCACTTTTTCGTTCCTGTATTCAAAAATTGACTGTTTGATGGACTGGAGGTTGCTAGTTGGCTAATGAAACTATGGAATTTGCGCATTAATGAAACTCCAAAAAAACAATGTGGCTAATGAAACTGGGAAACTTTTCCTTTCACGTAATGTCACAAAACTTAGGTGGCTACGTATATTTGACAGCTGAGAAGTCACCAACATTACGTGCTGTCTGTTTATCTCAAAAAAAGACTACATATTGGAAGCCAAACTGTCTCTTTGATCTACTGGCAATTTCCTAATTGTGCGATTTATAGTCACCATCCTTTAAACGAACGAAGATCATCGCTTTGTTGAAGCCTGGGAAAAACGAAAAACTCCCAGAGAGCTACCACCCCATAGCGTTACTGTCAGTGAGATTCAAGTTGCTGGAGCGGTTATTGTACAACAGAATAGTTTTCGACATCGAGAAGATAATTCCACGGGAACAATTGGATTTCGGAAGAATCGAGGATATGGAGAGCAAGTAATGTCACTCACAAATTACACAGAGAACAGTTTCCAGAAGAATTTGAAAACGGGTGCCGTGTTTATCGATTTAACAGCAGCATACGATACAATATGGAAGGTTGGATTGCTGTACAAGTTCATCAAAGCCGTACCGTGTCTACTAATCTGCAATTCGCTTGCAAATATGCTGAGCGACAGACTGTTCCAGATATTCGTGAATGATAAACGTAGCCAAGTCAAGAAGCCCAAGGATCGTTGTTGTCAAGCTTACTCTTCAATCTGTACATCCACGACTTACCACCAAAATGTTTGTATGCTGATGACATGGCGTATCTGTTTTAACACTCATCTTTCCATCACATAAACAAAACGCTGTCGGAAGATATGATCTCATTCGTACGTTACTGCAAACAATGGCGACTAATACACGAAGCACTACGAAGACCGTATCGTCCTGTTTTCATTTAACGAATCAAGCGGCAAGTAAGGAATTGGATGTTATGTTCGATGGAGCAAGATTGACGCATGATGACACTCCAGTGTATCTCGGCGTTAAACTAGATCGCTCACTTACTTATGCTAAACACGCGGCCAAACTGCAAGCGAAACTAGGAACCAGGAATAATCTCATGAAAAAATTAGCCGGCACATCGTGGGGAGCAACAGCGGCATGTCTGGGAATTTCTGCATTGGGACTCGTATACTCGTGCGCCGAATATTGTCGTACGTCATGGCTTAACAGTGTTCACATATCGAAAATAGACGTCGAATTAAACAAAGCCATGCGACTTATTACTGGTGCAGTCCATTCAACTTCCCTTATCTGGCTGTTGGCTTTAAGCAACATCGCGCCGCCACCCATTCGTCGAAGAAAAGCACTGCGAACTATTTTCACCAAACTTCTCGAGAACGATGAAATCCCGCTACACCACGACGTCCAGACAGCGAACATTCAAAGGTTGAAGTCGAGAAAAAGATCAACTAGCACAGCGAGAGAACTATTGGCAAACGGTTTTGATCCCGGATTGGAGTGGAAAAATATTTGGATTGAATCGAACATGACGAGCCCGATATTCGATTTTGATCAGCACAAAAGCAAAGCAAAGGAGTTCTCGCTTCCTAGAAGAATGTGGACCAACCTCAACCGACTCAGGACCGGCTGTTCTAACTTCATTTCATTTTCACTATTCAAATTTTATTTGTACGATTTTGCGGCGAAATAAAACCATAGGCTAGTAATGACCTAGGTGGCTAACGAAGCTAAAGAATTTGCGCTTTATAGAAACTCTACAAAATCTAGTTGGCTAACTTTTCCTTTTACGAAACGTCACAAAAACTGGGTGGCTAACAAAGCTAGGAAACTCTTCCTTTTACGAAATGTCACAAAACTTAATCTAACGAAGCTGGGAAACAATTCCTTTTACGAAATGCCACAAAACCTAGGTGGCTAACGAAGCTGAAGAATTTGCGCTTTAATAAAACTCTACAAAAAGTAGGTGGCTAACGAAGCAAGGGAACTTTTTTCCTTTTACGAAACGTCACTAAAACTGGGTGGCTAACGAAGCTAAGGAATTTTTTTTTCGCGAAATGTCACAAAAAGTATGTGGCTAACGAAAGTAGAAAATTTCGTAAAGGAAAAGCTACCTAGTTTTGTTAGCCACATAGCTTCTGTGAAATTTCGTGCAGCAACATTGTGCTAATAGTCTCTTTTATATAACTTGACTATTTGCACATTTGCATCAATGTGGAGCCGGGTGCAAATAGTCGTTAACACAATATTTGCAGCTGGGTAGTTAATTAACGGCTATTTGCACCCAGTTGCAAATAGCATCTACGAAAATAAAACGTGAAAGAATTTTGATGAATAATCACACGGCACGTATAGAGTAAATTATCTTGACTTGGAACGATCTTAATTTGGAACTACATAGGCAGTCATGCAAATCGTTCGAAATCCAAAAACTATGAAAATTTTGATTTGGAACTCCAGGATTTTGAACGTTCCAATTTAAAATTCGTCTTTATTTGCAAGGAGTCTTTGGTGATTATGGTTGAAAATCGCCTGTCGTTCCAAATCACGATAACTTACTCTACAAAAGGCCACATATTTACCCCCTTAAACAGAAAATGACACTATTTGACAATGAGTGAGGAAGGGCCAAAAATTATAGTTCACTTATAGTTCACTTTGACTCGATTAGATTTGATTTGGACCAGTGAAAATTTTTTTTCGGGACATCACTTGCGGGTTGTAGAAATTCAATTTCTGGGATTTAAAAATAATTTTTTCGGAATATAAATTTTCTTTTTTTGTACTATCAAAGTGGCGGATTATCAAAAATCTTTTTACGGATGATCGGTTTAATCATATACGCCTTTTCAAATCGACAGAAAGCAACAATTGACAACAACTACTTCGGTCAAAAAAAGACGTGATAGATAGACATTGCAACGTCTGCCACTTGTTGAGTTCAAAGTACGACATTTAATTTACATTTCAATTTGCTTTAATGAATAACTGAAGGTCAGATTGTAGAGACTAGCGCAATTCCCATCAGAGTCAAAACTCCACTGTAGCAGCTCCACCAGCCCAATTTCCTGAAGGCAGATCCACATTCAACACAATTGGATCAGAAGACGATGTCAAATTCACTGTAATTTGGACTGAATTCAATTTGTGACTTGGATCGGCTACCGCTAATTTCCAACGCTGATCATTACTAACATATTGGAACTGTAAAAGTATCGGTGCATCCGTAGCAACTGCTGCAATATCGCTTTGCTGAATTAGAAATTCGCCTGCAGTCACAAACGCCAAACTTATATATCTCCCCGATTCCCCTGGTTCACCATATGCCACTCCCCGAACAACCGTTTCATCGACGGACTCGGTCAAATTTCGTTCCAAACGCAGTCGGACAGAAGAAAATTCATTGTTGAATGTCTCTAATTCAATGTCGATGTGAGCAAAATAGTCGAAACGATTTTCACTACCTGGTCCAAGGTCATGCACCACATAAGCAACAAAAATAGAATGCGTTTCATTGCCCAAAGAAATGCCGATAGCGGGCCAATTAGCTTGATGTTCGCTAGTGTCCACAGTTAAATTGACTGGTTGAACAAATTCATAACCGACTCTGTCATGCCACACCTTTCTTGCGATCGTATTAACTCTCGTGCCATTCATTAGTACACCATCGATATATACAGGTCCTGACAATTGACGTTGGTCCAATGTTGTGTAGATTGGTGACGTAGGAGATGTGGATCTTATATCGCCTATGTATTGCACCACGTAAGTGTTAGGAAGGAAAAAGTATGATTTCAACCAGCCCAAGGAACCAGACATTGGATTGGTATAATTCATTACAGCCACTCCAGCATGTCCTTGAGCCACTCCTCCAACAAAACTTTCCTTTCCCTTGAACTGAACTCTGTTGCATGCTAGTGGATTCACTCCATAATCGACTGTTGATCCAGGGGTCAAATACCAATTCCAAGCTCCATAAATGTCAGTGTATTCATGTCCATTTTTGTATGTGTAAATCACCCCATCACTCAAGTGAAAGCCGAAAGGATTTTGGTCGTTGTTGCATTCAGAGTTTGTGGTTCGCGTTGAAAACATTTTCAGAGTGACAACATAATTAAGTCCTCGGTGTACCTAAGAATTTAATTAAAAATTGAATGCTGTGGGGATCGTTTCCTTGCCGTTAAAAGTCCAGACAGATTACACCCCCATTGAGCTACTGCAAGAAGCCTACCGCCTCTCTGCCCCGATGTGTTATTTTAAGTTAGCGATACGACATTTTTATGAGCGAACCCTCAGATTACATCTTATACTTACCATGTAATCAGAAACAGGGAAAAATCGTGTTCCAATCAAACCGCCAGGGTTTACATTGGAACCACTATTGAGTCGTCCGACAATTTCTTGGAATTTCTCGTGATTTTCCCACGTTTCAGTTGCTGAAAGAAGAGTGTCCAAGTTCAATCGAATTCCGTTCCAGTCGGAATATCTGTGAGAAATCATGCGACCCATCACACTATACTGCCATGATACTAGGGGAGAGAGAGGATCATCTTCTTTGTTCTTGCGATACATAAACCATTCACTTCCATTGATTACTGTCAAATATACTTCCTGCACAGACTGCGGTGGATAAAACGAAGTATTTTTTGTCTGATAGAACATTAACATCATTGTGCGCATAAAATCCGCCCCATAATTTCCATTATAAATTTGGGCGTCGTGTTGCATAAATGACCCATCGACTTTGACACCATCATACGTTCCGGGGCTGTATTGACATTCATTAAAATATCTACTAATTGCGTCATACAGTATGGCAGTATCATTCGCTATGATCGCTAAGTTTATTCCTCTGGACGAGACATCCAACATGTTGGCACCGGTCATTGGTCCCATACTTCCATTCGGGTCACCATCAATACGAGCGTATGCTCGATCAAGAATCGTTCGACACGATTCGATTTGACTGTCAGTCAGTCGTGTTCTCATGATGAGACAAGCGTTCCCAACCAATCCCGGTATTAAGATCATCTGAAATAAATTTGACGCATCTGCTACAACGTCACCTGTTACGTTCAGTCTTCGTTACCTGTCCGTACCAATTCGTATTCCACATGCCAGGAGTACCACATGGACAATTATGGCGATCTTGACCACCCGCATTTATACAATCAGGCTCGGTGAAATCTCTGTCAAACCACCAAATCAATGCTAGATTTATTTTATTCAAAAGTAGTCTGTCGTTTCGGTTATAGTACCAAACGCTCGCCATGGTAACTGTTTAAAACCTTTATGACAAGTTGCAAAAAATTATGAATCCAACGAACTTACTGACTCTATGCCAATGCTGCTGTGCCGGCCAGGTGGCTCGTCTTTGATCATGAAAATTGTTTGTTTAATTTTGGTCAAAAGGTTGCGTTCATATTACGTAAGACTTCCGCTATTGCCACAAACATTTGAATGATATCAAAAGTATGAGGGATGCACATTGTTATTTAAAGTTCCTGATTCATAAAGCCCACAGAGAAAGCGTTACGTAATATGCGTGACCGCCGCTGGCCACCTCAGCGCTGTGATCGAAATTACAATAATCGTCGAATTTGAGCTTTCTTTTGTGAAACAAAATTCACTTTTGTAATTTGTCTCTAGGTGATCACAACAATGAACGACCGTTTCAAACACTTGTACACTAGTTTGAAAGTTTAAAAAATTTTACCTGCGGCAGGTAGCTTTTCACCAGGCAATATAAATTACCTGCTACAGTTGTAATTCCATCAGGTAATTAGTCAATTTAAGGAATCATTATATTGGACGCGATGCGAATCGCATCGCGTAAGATTTGTGTGAAAGCTCAACTTGTCAAAAAAAAATTATTTTTATCAAGTCGAGCTTTTACACAAACCTTACGCGATGCGATTCGTATCGCGTCCAGTATAATGAGCCCTTTATTGCTTACCCGAGTAAAAAAAACCATGCGATTTGAGACTGAAATTGAGACTGTTTTTGTGTATGGCACTGAGTACTGTATTTTCGAACGTTTTAGACTGTTTTCAGACCGTCATCATCATTAAAAATGATGAGTATGCTCATTTTTGCCTCAATTTTTTCTGGTGTTTGAGACTGTTGAGACTGATGAGTATGCTCATTTTGAGACTATTTGAGACTGTCGAGTATACTCATTTTGAGACTATTTGAGACTGTTGAGTATACTAATTTTGAGACTATTTGAGACTGTTGAGTATACTGATTTTGAGACTATTTAAGACTGTGAAGTATGCTACTTTGAGACTATTTGAGACTGTTGAGTATGCTCATTTTAAGACTATTTGAGACTGTTGAGTATGCTCAAATTAAAGGATATTTGTTGAAGCTTATGCGACTATTTGGTGTACCACATATACAAAAAAAGACTTTTGAGTATACTCATTTTGAGGCTATTTGAGACTGTTGAGTATACTCATTTTGAGACTATTTGAAACTGTTGAGTATGCTAATTTTGAGACTATTTGAGACTGTTGAGTATAATCATTTTGAGACTATTTCAGACTGTTGAGTATGTTCACGTACTATTTTCTTCAAAATTCGAGATTAATCTGAAATTACATTAGAAATTTGTTTTTTTTTATTTTTACTTACTTTTTCTGGTCACCCATCTAAGTACTAACTGAGGCTTTCGAGACTGTTGAGTATGCTCAAATGTGAAAAATATTTTTTTAAGCCAATGAGACTGTTAAGTGTACTCATTTTCGACAAAAATATTTTTCACAATTTCATTGAGGCTTTTGAGACTGTTGAACATGCTCAATTGTGAAAAATATTTTTTTTAGCCAATGAGACTGTTTAGTGTACTCATTTTCGACAAAAATATTTCTTACAATTTTATTGAGGCTTTTGAGACTGTTGAGCATGCTCAATTTTGAAAAATATTTTTTCAGCTAATGAGACTGTTGAGTGTACTCATTTTCGACAAAAATATTTTTCACAACTTTATTGAGGCCTTTGAGACTGTCTCATTGCTAAAAAAATATTTTTCACAATTGAGCATGCTCAACAGTCTAAAAAAGTCTCGAAATATGCATACTCAGCGATCTGAAATAGTCTAAGTGAGGTGCTCAACGACCTCAGGCACTCTAAATCTAAAAACAATTTAAAATGAGTGTACTCACTGGTCTCATTAATGATGATTTTATAAAAAAAAGCGAAATTGAGTACTTCTGAGTTTTTTTCAGAAATTGAGACTGATTTGAGGCTGTGAGTACACTCAATTTTAGTACTCACTGAGACTGCCATTTTCACTCGGGTATGTCAAAGTATGGCGAATTTCATGACGAGATACATAATGGCTAGTGAAATCAGTAAAATATTACAGTTCGTGCATTTCATCATTAAATTCGCTGTACCTTGACATAAGCCGATATCACACAACATGTGTCATTATTAGGGGTGAATCAGATTAACTGGTGACAACATTATGTGCCACAGGTCAAATTGTTAAACCATTTTGTCTGTACACAAACAGAAGAGTACCTAGCAGGGCATCCAGAGGTATAGTCTACATCGTTCCAAGTTCCGTCTTTCGTTATCTGATTTCGCCTTCAAAATTATTAATTAATTTAAGTAGCGTAACTAATTGTAAAATTTCTCAATACAGGTAGAGCTTACTTTCAAGAGTACTAAAAGAAAGCTTAAATAGCATTTTCAGGCATAACAGAATGCTAGTAAGGACAAATTTTAGTGAATTTTAAAAAAATTGAGTGAATCAGTACTTCCTTCAAATAAGCTCCACTTTTGTCTATTGAGTCGAACATACCACTGAGCAGCCAAAGGTGGATTGTAATTATCGCTTAGGAGTTCTTGCAATCTTCTTTCATATATCACTTCCAAGTCATTTTGCAAGTCATCTGCAAACGATCCGGCTATGGAAAGTGTTAGAAAAACTAAAAAACACTTCATTTGGCTAAAGAAATCACAGCAAAATTAATTAAAATGTTGAACTGCTCAGCATCTTAAGCACAATTCGTAGCAAAATTACGTATCATAATTTTATCGCAAATGTTTTGGTATTTGTCGGTGAAAGATAATTTGTACATTATTGATGCTGTTTGGTGAACTCGCCTAGTAAACCAAACCAAAGAGTTGATAATATAAATGGTTTAGCCCAAAGGAAAGCTCTCGAATGCGAACCTTCAAAGAGAGACTATTTCGATTGTGGAGTAAGATGAAAAGTGAGTTATATTGTTGGGTATCAGAATTCGCATTTAGCAAACAAAAAACAACTCACCAATAATTTCGAAAAAAAACATTAGAAAAAAGTACATTAGGGGTTTCATCTGCGTCTGGTTTCATCACCTCATCATAAAAAGTAGATATTTGTGAATATTACGACAACAAATTCGGTTACAAAGGAAAGAACAAAGCTGAGTGTATGTTTAGTGACATCACTCCCCTTTTGTATTATTAAAAGAGCGACATCGGCTTCTGTCAAAGTTCATGAAATTTGGTTAAGATTTACTCAAGTTTTCGTGTTTACGTACGGATGGACAGAGAATCTTTTTTGTAGATTTAGATAGATTTCTGGTTTTAGGCGACTTACTGGCCTTGGAACACAAGACTTTTTGACCCTTGGTACCTCCTCTTTACTCTTCTATCATTCCACCTAGTCATGTATTCCATTTTTAGCTAGATTCCCACATTTACTCGTTCTCATTTAGATTACAGACCCGTTAGCCAAATGAACTTCGTCGTGTGCGCACACATTACGATACATCTTCTAGCGTACTAGCCACAACTTATGCTTATTCTTTACGAGCCCCATGAATACCATGTACCACACAACCCAGATACTTTTTTTCTAGATCATTCGTATGAGATTAATGGTTATCTGTTTATTGGATTACATGCTTAACGTGAATTCCAAACTACGCCCATATCGTAGCTACATATAGGACTTTTATCTGGTGTTAATTATATCTACGCCTTAAGATAGGCTCAGATATGTGTACACAGAATCCACCGTACATAGGTTACGTCATGCATGTCATTCTTCTGTATATGGTTCGTTGTGGACACCAAACACCTCAACTACCCAGAATTTCAAGCTAAGGAATGCTTAGGAACGATACTCTCATGCTACAAGTTAATGAAAAGCCCTTTGCAGAATTTCCCTCACCAGGATTGAGCTGGATATTCTTGGTACGTTATCATTTAGCTAACGCGTTCCTAAATTTAACTTATTTAGACCATAAAACAAAAACTCACCAATTCACGGGTCATAATTCAACGTCGTCACTTCGTACGGATCCAATAAACTTCAACCGCACCAGTCCAGTACTCTGCCGTAATTTGCATAAGAAACATATTAATCACTTTTTGAGAGAGAATTACATATATTTTCTCTCTCGAAAAGTATTCACTAAGTTTCTTATGCAAATTACGGCAGTACTGCCGTAATTTGCATAAGAAACTTAGTGCGAAAGAGAGAAAAAAAAATCTATACAAAATTCCACACAAAGTTTTTTGTCTCTTTCGCACTAAGTTTCTCATGCAAATTAGGGCAGAATACTATATTGTTGTATATATAGTGCAAGTCAACTTTCTTCACTGCCGTAATTTGCATAAGAAACTTAGTGAATACTTTTTGAGAGAGAAAGTATATGTAATTCTCTCTCAAAAAGTGATCAATAAGTTTCTTATGCAAATTACGGCAGTTCATCTTGCCATCAATGAACAAAAATAGGTACAAATATTGCCCTACAGGAGAAAATCAATCTCTTCGATTCGAATGTTCTCTTTCTTGAAGACTTATCAAAACATTAGCTGAGACACAGTGTAACAATCGACAATAAAATAATTGTCTCTACAATGAATCGTTATCAAGTATTGATAATTCAATTTAAGTCATTTAACGTTAAAAGGTACTAATAACAAAAGATTCAAAATCTATTTGAAATCGGGTATCGATTAGATTAAAGCGAATGCTTCCTTAAATTAACTGTAAATAACATATTGTATCGTATAACACCACATATGAACAAAGGAAAAGGACTGAAATAATAGACAAATTACTGTGAAATTGGACGGTGACGTTACAATTTATTGTATTTTCTTTTGTTTGCAGTATTGTTAGCTTCACGAAACAACAAAAAGTGTTTCAAGACGATTATTAACTGTGTACACAAACTAAAGCTTAGTAGATTGTCCTAACTCGGTTAATATCCCGGTTAATATCCCTCGGTTAATATAAACTCATATATGTAATTCGGATCCAGTTGGACTTCGAAAACATCTTCACCCGCTCTCATCCACCCCCTCACCTCTAACTGAATTCTTGACCCACAGAAAACTTATGTATTTATCACAGGGGTCCGTTTCAGGATGTGATCAGACACTTCGATGTACGTAAACTTAAACATTCTGGTTCGGACAGGTTTCTGATGGACACTGATATGGGGCCATTCACAAAGTACGATCGCCGAAAATTACGATCCCTCACCCTCGTACGCTTTTGCCAAACCCCCCGACGATACCCACGAAATGTAAAACCTTGTCAGACCAAGGCAGCCTGGTGCTGAAATTCTGACAACGCCTATCTTAAAGAATGAGCGAGGTTATTAGTTAGTAACACGATCGAAGCCGACACCAGGCTGCGTACTTGGGAACCTAAAGCTGGGAATAAAGAAGGCAACCTGGTGCTGAAAATCGGTTTTCTCCAAATTGGAAGTAATAGTGAGTCGTATACGTCGCATAAGTTTCAATTCGGCACCAGGCGACTGCAGCCCTCTGAATTAGAAATTTTTAACTCGAGGACGCAGCCTAGTGCCGAGTTGAAACTTATATGACATATATATAGTGCCTAGTGTACACATTAGTGATATATGTGTACACTAGGCACTAGGCTGCCTTCTATATTCCCAGGTAAGGAACCAACGTACGCAGCCAGGTGTCAAATTAAAAATTTACACAACGTAATGTACTCACTACTTCATGAATTTTGGCATTTTCAAATTTTCGGCACCAAGTGTCCTGGCTGAAAATGCAGACCTATCTACTAACGAGGAATTTGTTGAAAAAACTCAGCAATCTCGAAAAAGTAGCTCAACTACTACATGAAAAAGCAATGACTTTATTTAGCTATTGAGATACTTTTTAACATTTTTTAACAAAAGCTTCGCTGGAATACCATCGTTTTTATCAGGCCTCCTCTTATGAACGCTCTCATAACCGCGCAACAGCTCTCCTTTCAGCTACTTGAAGGACTTGAACCAATTGAATCAGCTATGATAAGCACATTCGGTAATCGTTTTTTTCTGTTGCGGTCCAGTTTTTAATTCTCGCACCGGTATCTCAAACAATAAAAACAAAAATGAAGGCTGTGTTTTACTCTGAGAACACAACCCAATCGTGTAAGGGCGACAACAGTTTCACGATATGTGAAGCTACTCTAACGAAGGAAGTAGCAAAAGGATGTGAGAATGTCAAAACAGAGTTCGTTAAATGCCTAACAAAAGTGGCTCCAAATATTGAAGTACTCATCTAATTCACATTTCTATAGTTTCCGCAAAAAAGATAAATCACAGTTTTTGATTCATCTAAGAAGCAAGTTTTTTTTTACAGACGAGATATCAGTGAAAAAATGTACGAAATTTGAAATACTTTTCAAGAATTTTCTTTTACATAGCACCAAGCCAACAATAAGAAAAGAAACTGTTCACATATTTGTGCACAACTAGCGAAATTACTTTTTTTATCCCTCGACCACTGTATTACCAGTATTTTCTTACTCCACTTTATTTTGCTCGATTCTCTATCATTTATATGTGAATGTCCCAACTGAACATATGGCCGTCGTCATATTTCCGGTTGCTTACAAAGCATAACATTTGAAGAACTTTTCTTGACCAAAACAAAGTACTTTTCATTGTTACTTACAAAGCTTAAGTGAATAAAAAGAATTTTGGTAGAAGTTTTACGAATATATGTCCTGATTTGTTGCTGTAATATTTGGTTGGGTGTTGTATGGTCTGAAGAAAAACATTTCTGTTGTCATTTTATGTGAGGGCCAGTATATTTGGTTATAATGAAAATATCAGCTTGAGTCGGAAAATATTCGTTGAGCGCTTTTTATATATTTGTTTTCGTTGGTAATTTATTAAACGTATGTCTCGGCGTGAGGAAACGAAAATGCAATGAATATTGAAGACAATATGGTTTTGGCATTATTTCTGATCGGAACTCGGAAGTGGGTTCGTATAACAAAAGCTCGAGTGTGACTGGAACTTTTCTTGTGATAATTGAAAACTTTTAGTATGTGAAGTTTCTTATTTTATGAGAGTCATACATAACAAATTTTCAATTATACAAACATCGATGTTTAAAAAGTCTACACTTTGTTGTATAACATTTTATACATTTCTATCGTATAAATTGTGTAACGTTGGAAAATTGGTGAAGGCTCATTTCAAGTAAAATAATCCTCCTAACTTTTCGCTGTGTTATTCCCTCTCCCATATATTGAGTGTATAAAAGGAAGTAATAAAACATATCTCTACTACACCATTTTCTAAAATGCAATAAATCAACGAAATTACGACACAAAACAATTCAGCAAACATTTTCAATTTAACTGTCTCGTAAATAATGTCCAATGTGTTTGCATCATTTTTAATATGTGAGAATTTTTATAAAAAAACACTTGACGCGACGCCTAATGTTGAACCGGTGTGATGTCAATCAGCTTTACATTTTTGTATAAAAAATACGCATCGTAAGATATAAGTCGTATTGGTCAGCCTCGGAGGGTGTTGCTACAAAATATGGAGGTACAAAATCCGGAGGCTTCGAAATACTCGCAATACGTAGGCTTCAAAGTCTGGAGGCAATTTGTGCAACAAATTGCGAAAAAAAGGCTGTTCTTGACACCAAAGAAAGGAGCCAGCGCTCAAGATAATGCCTTTTTCTATGACTATCATTTGGTATCTACTGCGCCTACGTGCAATCCTGCAATAGGGGCCATTCACAAAGTACGTACCCCCCTACGGGGGTAGGGGGTTTGCCGGAAAGCGTACGAGAAAGAAATTCTAGGGAAAACAGGAAACACTGCGCGAAAAACATTCAAGATCACATTAAATGTGATAGGAATAGTGTACACCTTATCAAGCACATAAAATGTGTGAAAAATGCACTTGTGATTTATGCAATAATTTCGAGTTTTAATAGCACAAAAAATGTGCTTTTTACGTACATCGAAATATGTACCACTTTACAGGCAGCTTTTTTGTACATTTTTTGAACATTGAATTTCGCACATTTAATGTAGATTCAGTGGGCAATCACATTAAAAAGTGTGATCTGTGTTATCTAGGTACATGAGGGATCAATTTTGTGAAATGAGCCAAACTCAAGAGAGTGTTTTTAAGCAAAAAGCTTTGAAAACTGTTTTTGTCGAGTGTAGAGTTTGTATCCCGAGCCGAAGGCGAGGTATACAACTACACTACTCAAAAACAGTTTTTAAAGCGAGTTGCTTAAAAATACAGGAATGAGTTTGCGAGTGTCACAAAATGATCCAGAATGGATGACTTACTAACCCCACTGTGGTGTCCCATCCGAAAACGCGTCAATACATGCAGATATACATGTAATGAGAAGTTTCCGGTGGGGGCCCCAACATACATGTAATGAATAATTTCCGTGGGGTGCACATATGTATGTAATGACAAGTTTTCGGTGAGACATCGATTAAAATACATTGGTGAAATCGGTATTCTGCTTTGCAACGCATAAAAACCTTGTAACGAAAGAGAAAAAAGATTTTGTATCGATTTCTCATACGAAATCTTTTCTCTCTTTCATCGCAAGGTTTTTATGCGTTGCATGGCAGTATTTTACTCCTAGTAATTTCGCTCTATCACAGATGGCGCCCAAAGTTTTCTCTCAGATGCGACATGAATTAACGCCTGGAGAATTAACGCCCGGAGAGGAATTAACGCCCGGAGAATTATCGCCCGGGAATTATCGTCCGGACAAATGTGACAACAATTTAAAGCGAGTATTTTGTACATTTAAATCGGGTAATTCGTACAAGGAAAATACAAAATATGTCCTTCCGGGCGATAATTCCCGGGTGATAATTCCCCGGGCGTTAATTCCAACTTTTTCGGGCGATAACTCCCCGAACGTTAATTCCTCTCCGGGCGTTAATTCTCCGGGCGTTAATTCCCGTCACCCTCTCAGATTATCAATGGCACAGTAAAAGTGAACAGCGAAAGCGGTCATCTCCATTAGCGATTTAAAATAAAGTAATGAAGATGTCCCTTCTCTAGCATTCAGCTATTCAAATATCTCGGTGATGAAAGGGTCCACAATTAGCGAAACTAGGAAATCATGAACTAGCCTCAGACAAAATTTTGCAAAAATGGTTGAGTGGTTAGAGCTGTTAGGGTTTATATAGTGGGCCGACCTCGTGCTACTCGATCAATATTTAGTTTCGCTTTACGTTTTTCCACCAAAAAACCAAACAAAATCCAATGTTTACATAAACAAAATACAAGCGAATACGTGAAAAGAGAAATAAAAGCGAACTAAAAAAAAGGTGCACAAGCTTAAATATGATTTTCTTCCTGTACATGATTTCTCCCAATGGTGGGCACATAAGCCCCGCATGGAGTATGGTACGGGTCTAAAAATGTATAATTGAAAATTTAATTTAATTAGCACATTACAGCTGCCATTGCAATGCACTATTTGCACATCTCGACACTACATTCAATTCTGCAGATTTAAATTAGAATTTCTGTTGTCCGCAATTAAATTAATCAACTTTATCCCAAAACATACAACTGTCTTTTGACCATTACACATCCTACGACGATAACTACTACTATTCAGCACTTTCCCTGCGACTTTCTCACAAATGTATGTGGTAAAACCCTTGTTTTGTTAGGGAAAGCATGAATGCTAGAGAACTGGCATGTGTACGACGTTCAAAAATACTTTGTTGAGTGTGTTTGATATCCGTAGTACAGTTACACTGAGGCAATAATAGATTTGAGATATTCAAACAAATGAGGAAATGTATGCTACGTACAGAAAACAAATTTTTGTTTAAGCGGATGCTGATTTCTGCCAGAAAAAACGTACAATATTGCAAATGGTTAGGTCAAATGCTAAACTTTCGCAAAGATGTTTTGGAGAATTCTTACACTTAGAAAGCTATCGTTCTACGACACCTTCACTGACCTTCACCAACAAAACCTCGCCATACTTAACTCCCTCGCACCTGTCAGGCAAAATATATGAGATTTTAAGTATAATGGTCCTTCTGCTAAAAAGAACCATGTTAAGATGACTGATGACAGGGAATGCGCATTATTTTTAGATTTACAAACAGTCATATCGCTGTGGGTCACTTCTCTTTTACTTTTTATATGGGACTTTTTTCACTATTTTATCCTTCAAACGATCGAATAACTCAGTCTCTCTGCTCTCTCGACTTTTGTCTTTTTGGGTTGGGTTGGGTAATGATTCCATTGGGCGTTACTGACTGTTCAACTGTTGCTTTCGATATAGCAAATTTTGACAGACATCGCTTGAAACGCGATTGGATTTTTTACCCGGTGACCGGTGAGTATCCAGGATTTTGAATAAGCGTAATTTCTCACCTATCCCTTCCCATAGATTCTTCTATTTTGCAATACTTCAATACTGCATAATATATTTCTTAATTCTTTACTGATTCTTTAGCGATTTTCATTTTAATGATCCTTTAAAGCTGACGCAATATTTTTTTAACTAAAATATTATTAGCATCTGTTCTTCAGCACAAAGGCAATAAAATGTTCTCTAACTGCATGTGAACAATACGACTAGTACTATTTGCTGAAGGAAATTGAAAACGTCTTTAAATAAATGTGACATTAATTTCCACCGAAGCTTATATCGCTAGCAAACGTTTGTGTCTGTCTATGTACAATTATTGAATGCTCGTATTATGCTCGGATATTAGTTGGATTATACATTGAAATAGAATTTAAGCACTCGAATAGATTGCGAAAGTATTTTGCTTTGAACAAATAAATTAATTTAATACTGAAGTGTCTGAATAAAATTTTGCAATAATATCTTAACCACATCTGTTCGTGTGTATATACTTCCTGTATGCAAAAAACGGCGCGAAATTAAAGAAATTTGAAAAATTTGATGCGTTTTCAAAAGTGCATCGTAAATGGAGTTAAAAAACTCAAAGTGTCAACCCACCACGCAAAAAGTGCATTTAAATAGGAGTTATGTTACTATTGTGAACTGTCTGTCATTATTGCAAAATTTCTATTGAAGAATATACAGACATATTTTCATTGTGAAAAGTTCGATTTTATATTGCGTTTACTATTGCGTAGTCTATATATATTTTTAAAGTGTGTAAGCATGTGGCTCTTTTTAGCGATCGTAGTCATAAGCCTATAGCTTTTTTAGAGACGTAATGAAAACAATTATGAGTAATAGAGCGCCGTTTGCATCACTTTTCATCAGGTAATTGATCGTGTCTTGTTCCGAACCTCAAGTAGTGATCATAGATAGTCTCAGAAAAGTGAAAACCGACAATTTATTATACGAATTTATCATACAAATCAGAAACTTGTCAGTTTTCACTTTTCTGTTCCTGTTGATTGATTGATTTTTGCCCATTGTGCCAAACCCTATGATGATGCTGGGTTATGTATGTGTGTTTTTTTTTATAAGGGTGAGGAAATCTTCATAGACACCCGGTCTTTCTGGACCAAGGTAGTGTTGGATTCCATTCTTTAATGACCTACCAACTAAAACCTCCTTCCTTAGTCTTCGTGCTCTCTTCTCCCCGGAACCGCCTCACAGCATTACTTCGGGGAGGAGCTGTGCTTTCGCACCTACTCTCTTAGATCAACTGCCAGTCTTCTTTGCTCGTCTCTCCATGCAATTTGCAGCTTCGTCATTATTTTCGCAACTACATTATCCGCCACTATCCACACCTCCTCATCGCGGCACATCTCCGATATTATGTTTTCGGCACTTACATCTGGCCTACTCACAGTCAACAGCTCTCCTCGTTCTTGTTCGAAGCGGGGGCAGACGAATAACACGTGCTCCGCAGTCTCTTCCTGCCTATCGCATGTCGTGCAGAAAGGTGACTCCGTGAATCCAAACCTGTGCAGGTACTTCCTGAAGCATCCGTGACCAGACAGAAACTGTGTCAGGTGGAAATTAACCTCTCCATGTTTTCTCTGTACCCCTGTCGTTATTTTTGGTATGAGTCTATGGGTCCACCTTCCCTTGTCCGAGGAGTCCCACTCTTGCTGCCACTGTCTCAGTGATTCGGCTCTTAATTTCGTCCTAACTGTTTTGGTAGTTTGACCCTCCATTCTCTTCTTTCTATGACATTCCCTGTCTTCTGTCAGCGTTATGCATATGGGCATCGTCCCGGCTATAACACATACCGCTTCTAAGGATATTGTTCGATATGCGCTTGCTACTCTTATGCTTGCCAGCCTCTGGGCTCTATTAAGCCTTCTCCGATTCCTCTTCGTATCTAGCGCTTGTATCCACGCTGGTGCCCCGTAGCGCAATATCGATAGGGTGACACTTGCAAGGAGCCTCCTTTTGCTGCTGCGCGGTCCAAAGCCGTTTGGCATTATTCTGGCCAATGCTGCGGTGGCTTTCATTGCCTTTTCGCAAGTGTAGTCCACATGGCTATTAAAATTTCTGCGGTCGTCCAGCACAACTCCAAGGTATTTTAATTGGCGAGTGGATGTGATTTCTTCCCCGTCAATGTTCAAAATGATTCGTTCGGTTTTTCTGCAGTTACTTACTAGCATGATCTCAGTTTTTTGGTGGGCCAGCCTCAGCCCGCCGTTGTCATCCAGTCTTCGACAGTTTCTAGCGTCTCCATCGTAACCACCTCCACCTCCATCTTCGACGTTCCGGATACCGTGAGGATCAAGTCGTCGGCAAAAGCAATCGTCTTAGCACATCTTGGCAGTTTCAGCCTCAGCGCTGTGTCATACATAACATTCCACAGCGTTGGTCCTAATATGGATCCCTGTGGTATTCCAGCTGTGATGTCGACAGTCTTTTTCCCTTCATTAGTATCGTACGTTAGTACTCGTCGCTCGAAATAGCTTTTCAGTATCCTACAGAGGTAATCGGGGACTCTCATGACATGTAGCGCCTTGGCTATCTCTATCCAGCTTGCGCTATTAAAGGCATTTCTAACGTCTATCGTCGTTATAGCACAGAAGCGGTTACCCCGTATTTTTTGCTTTTTTGCGCCTTGTCGGTGGTCTCTATGACTTTTTTAATGGCCTCAATCGCCGATCTCCCTTTTCGAAATCCGAATTGTTCGTCCGACAGTCCGTGCTCGCCCTCCGTGTGTTTTCTTAGTCTATTCAGGATCGCGGTTTCCACCATTTTTCCCAACCCATCCAACAAGCATATAGGTCTATATGATGATGGCTTGTCTGGCGGTTTCCCTGGTTTTGGTATTAAGACCAGCTTCTGTTTCTTCCATATTTGAGGAAAATATCCGTCGTCTAGGCACTTCTGCATGGTCAATCTGAGCATGTTAGGCTTTGCGCATGCTGCTGTCTTCAGAGCTATATTGGGGATTCCATCTGGTCCTGGCGCTTTGTTATTTTTTGGCTTTTGTGCAGCCATCTGGATCTCTTCTACAGTGATCGACCGTTCAAGTCTGTCTTCCGCTTCATCGTCATAAGGAGTTTGCGGCCATGTGATCTGTTCGTGCTGTGGGAAGAGCTCTCTCACTATGACCCCTAGCCTATCCGGGCACTTTTCTTTTGGCCCCAATGTACCTTTCATCATCGTCATTACTGTTCTGAACACTTTGCCCCACGGGTTCGTGTCTGCCTCTTGGCACAGTTTCTTCCAACAATCCCTCTTACTCGCCCGGATTGCTCGCTTCAGTGCTAGTTTTGCATTACGATGTTCTTCGGACCTCTCTATTCTAACATTCTCGTTTCTGGCCCTTTGCATCCTCCTTCTTGTCTTAAAACAAGTTGTTCGCAGAAGTCTTATTTCGTCGTTCCACCAAAATGCCGGTTTTCGCCCATTCCTGTGTGTGTGTGTGTGTGTGTTTAGTGGTAGATTGATTCTATTGTTGCAGTGCTGTGCTGTTTATGTGATGGTGGTGTTGGTGTGTCTTGTTGTGTGTTGGTATGTCTTGTTATGTGGTTTTTTTTTTTTTTTTTTTTTTTTTCTCAAGGGTGAGGAAACCTTCAAAAGGCACCTGGTCCTCCTGGACCCAGGTAGTGTTGGATTTTTACCAACTAAAACCTCCTTCCTTGATCGCCACGCTCTCGTCTCCCCGGAACCGCCTCACAGCATTACTTCGGGGAGGGGCTGTGCTTTCGCACCTACTTTCTCAGATCAACTGCCAGTCTTCGTTAATCGTCTCTCCATGCACTTTGTAGCTTCACCATTATCTTCGCAATTGCGTTGTCCGCTACTTTCCACACTTCTTCGTCGCGACACATTTCCGATATTATGTTGTCGGCGTTTACGTCTGGCCTGCTCGCGGCTATCAGCTCACATCGCTCCTGTTCACAACGGGGACAGACAAACACAACGTGCTCTGCAGTTTCTTCCTCTTCAACGCATGTCACGCAGAAAGGTGATTCCGCGTGTCCAAACCTATGCAGGTACTTCCTGTAGCACCCATGACCCGACAGGAACTGCGTCAGGTGGAAGCTAAACTCTCCGTGTTCCCTATTTACCCATGTGGTTACGTCCGGGATAAGCCTATGAGTCCATCTTCCATTTTCCGCGGAGTCCCACTCTCGCTGCCATTGACTCAGTGATTCGACTCTTACTTGTGCCCTCACTGTTTTGGTGTTTTGGCCCCCCCTTTCCTTCAGTCTGTGGCATTCACTGTCTTCCATCAGCCTTATGCATATAGGCATCGTTCCGGCTATCACACATACCGCTTCCGAGGAAATCGTTCTGTATGCGCTTGCTACCCTTATGCTTGACAACCTCTGGGTTTTTATCAACCTCCTACGGTTCCTCTTTGTGTCTAACGCCCTTATCCACGCTGGTGCCCCGTAGCGCCGTATCGATAGGGTAACACTTGCTAGGAGCCTCCTTTTACTGCTGCGCGGTCCAAACCCATTCGGCATTATCATGGCCAGTGCTGCATTGGCTTTCATTGCCTTTTCGCACGTATAATCTACGTGGGCATTAAAGTTTCCACGATCGTCTAACCTGACTCCAAGGTGTTTTAGCTGGCGAGTGGATGTGATCTCGTTCCCCTCGATGTTCATTACAATCCGCTCAGTTTTCCGACAATTGCTCACGAGCATGATCTCGGTTTTCTGATGGGCCAGCTTCAGTTTAGCCATTGTCATCCAACTTTCTACGGTTTCCAACGCCTCTTTCGTGACGACTTCCACCTCCAACTTTGACGTTCCGATAACTATGAAAATTAGGTCGTCGGCAAAAGCAATCGTCGTAACCCATCTTGGCAGCTGCAGCCGCAGCGCTGCGTCGTACATCGTATTCCACAGCGTTGGTCCTAATATGGATCCTTGTGGAACACCAGCTGTGATGTCTACCATCTTTTTCCCTTCATATCATACATTAGCACCCGTCGTTCGAAATAGCTTTTCATTACCCTGCAGAGGAAATCGGGGACTCTCATAGCATGCATTGTCTTAGCTATCTCCGTCCAGCTTGCGTTATTAAAGGCATTTTCAACGTCTATCTTCGTTATAAGGCAGAAGCGGTTCCCTGTTCTTTTTTTCTTTCGCGCCTTGTCGGCAATCTCCATAACTCTTTCTATTGCTTCGATCGTCGATCTTCCTTTTCGAAATCCGAATTGGTCGTCGGACAGTCCGTGCTCACCCTCTGTGTTTTGGTGTCTTGTTATGTGGTGGTGATGATGTTTTGTGGTGGTGCTATTGTGATATCCCCTCATGTAGATGGTTAGTCTAGTCATTTGCTTCCTGTGCTGGAAGAGGCTATATTAGTTATCGGTATCTTCCGAAATTCTGTGGACGACGTTTGACGTTTAAGCATAGTAGCTTGCCTAAAGTGGTGCTGCGCTCTTTTTATAGTAAATAAGCTACATTTCGGCTGCCAAATCAGTCTAAATGACCTCCTGGCAACTTCTAATCGTCCTATGTTACCGTGAAACAAGAAATTAAATTTTGTAAATGAGCCCGAGACACAATCAAAGCCATACGCTAAATAAATCCGAAATTCTGCAAGGGTAAGTTGAAAATCTCCAAACCACTTCACCCTTAAGCTCACGAGACCTGGACAGTGCAGCAGGAAATGCTTAGCTGTTTGTGGTACGTCGCCGCACCTTCTGCAGTTCGGGTTGCTACTGAGTCCCATTTTATTGAGATGGTATCTCAGTGTGTTGTGACCCTTAAGCATCCACACTGTCCATCTCAAGTTTTTCCTGTTAAGGCTTAAGAGGTCCTGGTTAGTTTGTAGTTTACATTCATCCAAGAACTCCTTAGCCTGCCTGCAGTAGTTTATCCCTTCCCAAAATCTTTGGTGCCTTTCGCTAGTCCGACTCTTTATAACTCCCATAATCAGTCCGGTTTTAATACGTAGGGCTGGTTCAGGTCCTACAAAGATTGTTTCGCTACCATGCCTCGACAGCTCATCAGCCCTCTCGTTACCTAGAATACCTGAGTGTCCCGGAACCCATACCAGATACACTTTATTGTTCTCTGAGAAGGTGTCCAGTGCCACTCTAGTTTCCAGTGTCGATTTAGCCGCGAACTTATAAGATGAAGGTGCTCCTATTGTCAACTCACTATCTGTACAAATTACAATTCGCTTATTCACCACCCGGCTTTCAGTCAGGCACTCACAACTCCTTTCGACCGCTAAGGTCTCTGCTTGGAATATTACACTAATTACTTAATCAATAGTTAGGGGCTAGATCATTGTTTACTAGTTTCGCTACTTTTTTGTGGTTCTAATATTTGAGATATGAGATCCTTTCATTACCGGAAAGTTTTTACTGTGCCAGTGGTAAGCTGTGCGACAAACCCATGAGATGTACTAGGAACGAAACTAGTAGGAGTAGAATACCGGCACCTCCCAACAATGCCTTTCACCGGTAAGCCGTACGATGGCGCTACACTCAACTTCACATGACTCGAACCGATTCAATTAGCTTTGTTTTATTTACAAACCTAACAATCGGAACAAATCTGTCTGCGGCTGAGTTTCGAACCAACGCACTGGCAACTCGATCTCATAGTAGCAAGCAGACGTGTTAACCACTACACTATCGAGTTGTTCTAGTCCCTAACCCTTCATGGGTTGTTAAGGCAGATTATTATTATTACTTAATCAGTTCAGTGTGCTAACAATAGACCGTGGTCGTTTTATCACATTAATTTTTGGCGGACATATAACACTGAAGAATAACGCACACGAAGTGACACGGTCAAAAGTTCTTTTTTTATATTTTTAAACTTCAAATGAAATGACCGAAAAATTTTTAAAAACATTAGCGCTCGAAGAAATGTGCCAAATTTAACGAGTACCAACATAATAAAAATGAAAATTCACAGGCATACAAAGGATGAACTGTCAACGGGGATTGACTCTCGGGATGCCCGAGATCGAGAACAAATTTCTTAAATTGCCGATATAAATAAAAAAAAGACTTTTCGGTAAGTTCTTAAGCAAATCTAATTTTTTGCAAGAGAAATATTTCTTCCGTTATATCCTTTATCTTGGAAACCTCCAGGTTTACTTCCTTGAAAACTCAATAATACTTTTCCCTACGGTTCCGCACGAGGTTCCGCGGCTTCCAAACCAGAGATCTCGCACGTGCCAGTTACGGTTTCCAAATGATGTTGCGTATTTTTCATCGTAAAATGGGATGCACTGTTTATATATAGCCTCTTTTTCCGCTGCAATTTTAGTGTCCTGTTCGGTATCGCTGCTTGCATATCTGATGGTGGGATCAACTATGTATGCGTCCTTCGTTTTTGGATCAAATGCAACAATATCACTGAACCGAGATCGTCCCTCCCGCAGTAAATTGGTGATGGTATGTTTTACGCTATGGTGTCTGGCGATGATTCGCTGGTTGTTAGAAGGGCAGCTTCCAGTCACGTGCGATATTGTCTCATTCTCTCATTTACGACAGAGGATTGAAGCGCTTTCTACTCCAGGTACACCGAACAGATTAGAATAATTACTATTTAGTTTGATTGCTGCAGTCCATTCTGAAGATGACAACGAATTTTTGTTCCACACAAAGTCGTTGCTTTTGGTGTGTGTCTTGTAATGTATCACACCTGATCCTTGATATTTCATGTTGCACCAGTCGTCATAGCTTTTTTGGCGAAGAGCGGTCCTCAGTGTCTTCGAACTCTCTCCCTGAACGTTCAGTGCTTGTACACAAGATTGCATTTCTTCATGACAGTCCGCTATGCTTAGGAAAAGCTGGTCATTTACGGTTGAAAGGCATTTAGAGATTGCAAAGTGTTGGAGATAGATTTCCCACGATGCCTTGACTAGGCCAAGCCCTCTAAATCTTCTGGGTGCGTAAAATAGGTTATCATTAGCATGCATTGGCAGCCTGATAATTTCTTTTACCGTGTGTCGAATCATCATGTCGAGTCCGTTAGTAACATATAGTGGGACTTTATTTAGCGGTGCTGTTTGTAGCGAGTAAGTCAGCGTTAGGAATATGTATTGGTTAATTATGTTTAATTTTTGGTCTCGTTTGAGTAGTGGCGACGCTGACAGAGTGGCGAGATTCTTGTTCAATGCTTCTATGCTATTGATATCGAAGACTAGTTCAGAATTAAATGAGCAGCCGAGATACTTGCTCCTTTCGTCTCCACTGATGCTGTTAATTTTCTCACCACTTGATAGGCATAGAGTTTCTTTTGTGAGTTGACTTTTATTGATGATGATGGCTTGGCTTTTACTTGGGTTTATGTGTAGACCGATGGTTGACAACAAGTATTTTACGGATTCAACGATTCGAATGGCTGATTGTTTATTTCCCCCGATTACGGCTTGGTCATCCGCGAATCCGTCGTAGTCGGATGAAATCTTGTACCCGTGTATATTGGCAAATTGTGGATCGCAAAATTCTTCATACAGGAAGTTTATGGCGATGTTGAAGAGGAAGGGCGACAAAGGTGCTCCTTGCGGTACACCACAGTTGATGCTGATATTTGTTGACGTGTGCTTTCCCGAGTGTATGGCAACGTGGTTTTGGACTATGAGATTCATTATTAGGTTTCGCAGATTTTCTGATACGCCGGCAGCTTGCAATGATCTAAAAATATGGTCATGTCCGATTCTATCGAAAGCCTTTCATACGTCCAGGAATACGATAACACAATGTTCTTTCAGCAGTTTGGCACTCTTCAGACAAGCGTTGATGAGCCTTGCGTTTACGTGACAACCCGGAACACCAATGATGAATCCACGTTGATTGATGTTAATTTCAACCTGACCACGAAGAAAGGAATCGAGCGCTTTTTCAATGGTCCGTCTTACTACCGAGAAAATTGTGATTGACCTCCAGTTATCAAGTTCGGACTCATTACCATCTTTATCTGTTAGTATGACCTTGCCGTCACGGAAGCTGGCCGGTACATATGACGCACGTAGCATTATATTTCCAGTTGAGCAAATTGAATTCGCGACTTTTAGTTGGCGTATGGTCCGAGCCAAGACTCGGTCGGGTCCTGCACTGGTGTCCATAGAGACTCTCTTTAGCTGACGTTGGATATCTTCTGGTGTTAGTCTTACGTCGTTGTTTTTAGTCTTGGTTTGTTTTGCTCCGAGAAAATACTCTTAAAATGTCCTTCAATTGACTCCATTTTAATTTTGCATTGTCGGGATTTTCCTGTTTTCATTACTTCCTGTACGGCCTTTTTGCGCTGATTATAAAACCAGTACTGTGTCAAGTCATACTGATATTTGTCGCGGCGACGCTGTTTCGCTTTCAGGTCTGTTCGTTGTGGGTTTGATGACCTTGCATATTGAGCGGAAGTGATGGTTTTTTTCGCTTTACGGAGCCTATAAAATTTTACCGCCGGATGCTTCGGCCCTGGCATCTTAGCATTTGCTTCGAATAGAAATTTTAGAAATTCTGTAACACCATCGTCAAATTCCGACTCGGAAAACTCGTCTCTTTTTTCATGAAGCTGAAATTTTCCTGCATGTGCTTTCAAGTTGTTCGGCGAATTCAGCGTTGTCGTTATTTGAAGAGAGAAAAATTCCAGATGGCGTATGCAAACGAATTAAAAGTTTCATAAAAAATGTACGGGTCTTCGTAACATAGAGATTTTAAAACCATTTTATGAATAAAATTTCGTTAAGTCTAGCCTGATATATTTATCTCGAGTCGGTGACAGTAAATCTAATTTCAGATTACTTTACTGAACATTTCGGGTATATAATTCAATTTTCATTAAACCAACGACCCTTTTGCATACGCCTAACATCAGAAATAAGCGAAGTCTGTATTTATTTTTCATTGAGTATGGAGTGGACAGAGACTAAACCGTTTTTATATAAAATTATATCAAAGTAAGGACGATATCACAATGATTTTCTTTTCAATTTTTGATTTGCGTACTAACTAACTTTAAGCAGCTAAGCTAAAACTTTAGGCAGCTGGAGCGTCAACTCATCTCTGTTATATGGGTTATATGGTTGAATGTCTGGGCGAATTGCTTATAACAAAAAATAAAACAAAAAGCTTTACTTTCGTTGACAATTGTAAACGATGGAAATAAATCAGTTTTATTAAAGCATACTCCATACTCCACCCATGGTTAAAATTTCTTATATCTGTAATTTTTCTCAAGCAGCCATTTGAAATCCTAATACTTCATAAATAATCAAAACGACCCTACTAATCCAAAGCAATCAAGATAATTGTTACACAAAGCAATTAGTTTTCAAATGGAACAAAAAACACCACAACTCAAAAAAGACGTTCATTTATATACAATGTTCATCCGTTAATGTCTTCAGCAATAAAAAACACAAATCCCAAAACGAAGTAGTCGTGAATTAACGTAGCTATGTGCGAATTTAATAAACTTTTAGATTTGAATGACAAAAAATTTAGATAGTTGCTAATTGCACGCGCGTGCAGTCAGACTATTTGCACCTACGTGCCAAAATGATTCTTGTGCTGTGCAAAAACAGTAATATGCATGTGTGACCTCAGACTAGACTTCCTGTAACTATTCTCTGAATTCTTGAGTTCTTTTCATGTAAATAGTTTCCAAATAATGATCTACCTGATACTTTGCAACTTGACGCTAGTCTGCAGATTTGACTTCAAAAATTAGGAACGGGACGGGCAGCTAGCTGCAGCAAGATGAAAAAATTGCGTTATTGCACATTATACAGCCATAATAGAGTTCGAGAGCTCATTTTAAGCTTCGTTCTGCACCGTCAGATTAATCTGTCTGAATTCAGCGTGCGAGTAACCATCGCATTAGCTAACAGCACGCACGTGCGATTAATCACTTCAAAAATTTTAGGGATATAAATTTCAACTCCAAAAAGGATAAATATAGCGCCCAATAAAATTTATGACTATCGGCGTGTACAACAGGCTATACAAATAAATTTAACGTCTTTTGACTTTATCTTTTGTTTTCTTTGTTCAAATTCGCTTGAGCTCATCTCACTTAGTCCATTTAATAATTCTTTATTTTATTTTTCATACATTCGCTAGTTTTTTATTTGTTGTTTCATTCACATCGGTGGAGGGTAATTGATTGAGGTGAAAAGTTTAAACAGTGTATGGCAAATAGCCAATTTCCTTTTCGTAGCTTTGTGTTGGTATTTTCATCATTCATATAATTTTGGATTGAGGCGATCGATGTTGATATACGTATTGTATTGAGAGAATGCAGAAAGCAATTTCCACTAACACAATAGTTTCCACAGATGCCATTTTTTGTTCGGTAATAATTTTATTTGAGAGCAGCTTTAACAAATTAAAAGTCATGTTTTTTAAAAAGACAATAAAGTTTAAATAGCTCTGACCATAACTCTTTAAAAAAAGGAACTTCGGGGCTATGTGCGTCGTCGGTAATATAGATTATCATCATATAAGGGGAAACGTCGAGGTTTGCCGAGATTTCACCTCTGATGAGCTAAAACGAGACAACAGACAAACCGGAATGAAAAATTCGTTTGACTTATGAGACTAATCATGCTCATCATGCTCGGAGCGGTAGCGGAGATCGTGACGGAGTCCCCACACCCCAAAAAAACGTCCACAAACCCAAAAAACTCCATACACAAACCTTTGGGACAAGACATGATGTATAGGCCAACTTTTGAGTTTTTTCCCCTCGCCCCCCTCCCCATTCAAAATATTTTAAGAAAAAACTAATTCGCAGCAGCTTTCAAACGAGCCCTCACTCATCAAAATCGGTTGAAAACGAACCGAGATATCGCCAATCAAAGATGACCAATTCCATATAAAAATAGTAAAATTATCTTTGAAAGTAATCAGAATTTCATTCCTGTGTTGTGTGTCATCGATCTATGTTTCTCGAGAACCGCCCGAGCGATTTCCTTAAAATTTTCAGGGAACAATAGCTAGAGAGTTGGTTTCTTCGGGAAAGTTATAGAGTTTGGTCAGGAGAATTTTTTGGGATCTTAAGAAAATGGCTGCCAGCGGTCAAACTGGCGCCATCTTGAATTTTCCCAAGCAATAAATTAGGGTTTTTTTGGTTTTAGAATTTTAGCTTCGGAATGACAATACTTAGAGAGTTGGTTTCTTCGAAAAAGTTATAGAGTTTGATCAGGAGAATTTTTTGGGCTTTCAGAAATCTGCCAAAGTGACGCCATCTTGGATTTTTGTTAGGTATAACTTATGCTTCTTTGGGTTTTCGAATTTTAGCTCCGGAATGATAACACTTGCAGAGTTGGTTTCTTCTAGAAAGTTATAGAGTTTCGTCAGGAGAATTTTTGGGCATCATAAGAAAATGGCTGCCAGCTGTCATAGCAACGCCGTCTTGGATTTTTGTTTATGCTTTTACGGTTTTCGAATTTTAGTTCCGGAATGACACTACTTAGAGAGATGGTTTCTTCTAGAAAGTTATAGAGTTTGGTCAGGAGAACTTTTTTGTATCTTCAGAAAATGGCTCCCAACTGTCAAAAGGACACCATCTTGGATTTTTTGCTAAATTCTAAATAAGAATACCTAGACAGTTGGTTTCTTCAGGAAAGTTATATAAATCACTGAGAAGAATTGGTGACACGAAGTGTTCCGAAGGCAGCCGAAGGTGACACGAAGTGTTTCGAAGGTAGCTGAAGGTAGCCGAAGGTGATACGAAGTGTTCCGATGGTAGCCAAAGGTATTGGAGAACAATTTTTTTCGGAAAGAAAATTTTTTTCAAAGAACTTTTTTTGGAGAAAATTTTTTTTGTAGAAAAATTTG
>CM055403.1:71128894-71156228 GCA_029228625.1 Pseudolycoriella hygida
GAAAAACTTTTTTCCGAGAAAAACTTTTTTGGAGAAATTTTTTTTCGAAGACAATTTTTTTTCAAAAATTTTTTTCACCAATTTTCAAAAATACCAACAAAAGAGTAGTAGGAAGAGGTGGCAATAATCTTCACAGAACAATATTCTCTAGGGTCAAAGACGAAGTTCCCAAAATGCAGAAATCACATGTAGTCTATAACATTCCTTGCAGCTGCGAATTTTGTTATTTAGGAGAAACACATAACAGGTTAGGGACACGAGAAGAAGGCCATGAGTATAATATTCACAAAAAGAACAAATCTCACAGTGCCTTATGCAGTCATGTGCTAAGTTCCAAACCTAGACACACGCCGAAATGGAATGAAGTAGAGATAGTTTACCAAGATCGGAATCAAAAATCTAGACAGATTAAAGAAGTGATTGCGATTGAGCGAACTAAAAACAATATGAACAAAAAACTGACACCTTATATCTGTCGACTATTTACAATAATATTTACAATAACTAGGTTTAGAATCACACTCCGATGAGAACGATAATCTGACTCGAGACTAAGCATACATTGTTTAGTCAATTGATAGATATATGTCAACCGTTTTGATTAGTCATCTGTTTCATTGTTTGATTGCCCGTAAATAATTTTTATGTTCCCGTGATAATCAGGCGCGCCGAGTACAGTATGGCGACTGGGGCGAATGCCCCACACGAGCAAATTCGTATGGGGCGCCGCCCCATACGAGCGGAATAGTATAAAAACTCACTTAAAGCTTGAACGACTTCATAAACCCGGCAATAATGAGCTTTAAGAACCCTAGGCTGTTTCTGAAAAATTTCGCCTGCGGCGCCTCATTACACTGTTAAATTCATCTACTAATTACATCAATTCTACCTACTGAATAAATTTGGCAAAATATGTCGTAGCGTATGATCATAAATAAACAATCGGCCCATCTAAGATCTTATCGCCAAGCTTCCATTGAACCGATTGAAAACTAATTAATGATATAGAGTCTAGAAATAATAACTTAATATCGGTAGTAATACTGGACTTTTATTGGAACAACATATTTCGCGAAATAGCGGATAGTATATCATGAAATGAATTGAAATTGAGAAAGTGGGAAATCAGTTGAAAATCGGAAGTTACTTGAAAATGAGAAGTGAATTAAAGTCATGAAACGACTAGGAATTGAGTAATCAGCTGAAATTGGGAAAATGTGAAATAACTTTCAAAACGAGAAAAAATAGTTCGGTATAAATACCAAATGGCCGAAAAACAAGAAATGAATTGAATCAGCTGATAGATAGGAGATATCAAATAACGAAAAATGTTTAAAAAAAATCAGCCGAAAATGGGATTTGGTGAAAAAAGTGAAGTGAAAAACCGGAATTGCCCAAGAAATGAAAAATGATTGAATATTGGAAAAGACAAATAAATCAACTGAAGGGATTGCTTAAAAAAACCGTTAAAATTTCGACAATTCTAATAATCCAAACATTAGGTGAGTTTGAATTCCTAACCTTTGCAAAAACGGTTCGATTGTGGTTCGGATTTTCAAAAAGAAAAATCAAGAAACGGTTCGGGGTTGGGATTACGGTTATTGTTCAAGAAAAGTGTTCGGTTGCTATGTCAAAAAATTTGAGGTTCAGTGTTTCGGCTCGGAAGCACGATTTTAGATCTCAACAATTTTCAACAACAACTACTTTCTTTTTTCTATCCACCGAACGTGTTCTTGGAATTATTTCGATCGATCAGAAAATTTTCCTTACTAACAGAAAAGTTTCATTAACGAGTAGTATACGTGAGGTGACAGGTGAAAGCGTAACTTAAAGGTATCGTCCCGCTAACGCTTCGCTAACACTTGAGAAAATTTCTTGTGATATCTTTGAGAAACTTCCAGTCTTGTGATAACTTTTGAGAAATCTTTTATCTTAGGACATCTACAGTCACTCGATATTTTGGGAAATCTTTTAATCTTGGGATATCTATGGCCACCAGATATTTTGAGAAATCTTCATCTTGAGATATCTATGGCAATTCGATATTTTGAGAAATCTTTCAATCTTGGGATATATGTGGCCATTCGATATTCAATATGTATAGCTTACAGTGGAGCATCCTCTCATTTCGCTCGCGACTAACTTGCATGACATGTTTTTTGTGTGAGCATAATCATATTGTTGGTGTTACGTATTATTATTCGCGTAAGTAGTACTCAATGCTTAACGGTGTGTTATTCCAATTGAAGAGTTTTCGCCATACACATCATTATATATAACGACTTTAGGTATCAAATATAGTTCGACATATGACTTTGCCCCATACGACCAAAACAAAAGTCGGCGCCACTGGTGATAATCTTATATAACGACAAGGTAAAACCAATTTGATTAAAATTAAATTAAATAGTTTTAGAAGTGCTTATTTTACAGCCATTGATAATGCTGCCCGTTGATGGTAAGCGAAATATTTGGCAGTAAATAAATAAAGAATATTACAATTGAGCTACGTCGAGCTTTTTCTATATGAAAGACATAATAAACATTCAAAAAATTTCTCCGAAAAAAAATTTTCTTCGAAAAAAATTTTCTCAGAAAAAGTTTTTCTTCAAAATAAATTTTCTCCGAAAAAAAAAATTTCTCCGAAACACAATTGCTCCAAACAACATTTTTCTCCGAAAAAAATTTTTCTCAAAAAAAAAATTTTTCTACAAAAAAAATTTTCTCCAAAAACATTGTTCTCCAAAAAAATTTTCTTTCCGAAAAAAATTGTTGTCCAATACCTTCGGCTACCATCGGAATACTTTGTGTCACCTTCGCCTGCCTTCGGAACGCTTCATGTCACCTTCGGCAACCTTAAGAACACTTCGTGTCACATTCGGCTACCTTAAGAACACTTCGTGTCACCTTCGGCTACCTTCGGAACACTTCGTGGCCGAGACTGACGTTCCCTGAAAATTTCAGGAAGATCAGCTGTCTAGTTCTCGAGATCGAAAATTATTAGTAGATAGATAGATAGATAGATAGAAACCGACAGATCAGAAAAAAAGTTTTCATAATGATGAGAATAATATAAAATCGAAATCCCATAGAAAAATGTCATTTTCAAACCTTGATATCTTGATAGCCAATTTTCAACCAATTTTGATGGAGTTTTTTGGGTTTGTGGACGTTTTTTTTGGGTGTAGGGACTGCGTCACGCCGTCCGCTACCGCTCCGGGCATGATCTAGTGACAAAAACAGTTCTTTCGCAACTTCTTGCATAAATTATTATTGTAACGTTTAGATGCATGAAAATTTCAACAGCAAATTAAGTTTCTATTGACTTAAAAGAAAATGCAAACATCCGATGTGACAATATTCTACATTAAATTTCACCAAATTAAAATAGGTGCTGGAATCCACGCAGTGAGACTTTTTTTTTAAATTTTTTCAGAAACTTATGAATAATTTAATTCCAAGAAAAAGGATGCAAAAGAACAAGAAAATACAGCGGCTGAAACCATTTTCTTCTCATTAGTTATGCATTTTTTCTTTCATTCATTTAAAATAACCAGATTCGTCCCATTCACCCAACTAAAGACATCAAAGAAACGACAAACTCAAGAAAAAATAATATTGGAGGAGAATTCCTTTTACGGAAAGATGTTAAATGCCAGACTGTGGTTTTGTTATATCGCCCAAAAGGTAAGAAAGGATTGTAATGCAAATTATAATCGCAACATTATTTTTGGTGAGATGTTACCTGCGGTCCGTACGACTCAAACATCCAGTTCGAAGATACATGAAAAATCGGATTATCGCTTGCTTGGACGAGAATCATAAGGTTGAGCGAGCCACCCCTTTCCTTACCTTTCCATTTACGTATGCATAGAAATTGTCATTTCTACATTTACTACATTTCTACATTTGTTTCTACAATTCTACTTTAAATTATACAAAATGAAATAGATAACCTGTCCATAAATTACGTGCGTTCCCTCTGATCGTCCAGAACCTTTCGTATTCTTGAAATTTTCAATGAAATGTCCTCAGAACTCCTCACACCAGACGTCTATTATGGACATCTTCTAATCAACATTTTAATCGTTTTGTCTCTGTCATTGTTGTTATGTGCACAAATTATTTAATTTAGACATCGAGTTTTGTACAGTACAATCCGATAACAACAACAGCACAATAGCTTATCGACCAGCTCCGGCAACTAAACAGATGCTAATACCCTAGAGCTATGTGTATAATTTAGAGCACACAATTTAAATAATTGTAGATTAATGACTTTATGTCTCAAATGTATTTGCGAACTTTTGGGTATAACGGACGCTAATTTCTCGACTAAACCGTGGTTTCCCTCTGATACGATATAAATGTGTAAGTACATTGATTTTCAATAGCATTTTTAATTTAATTTCCTTCGAACATGTACAACACATAAAAGCCATAAACGAAACCATATTAAAAGTCCATCAAATACGTATTGTCACAGAGAACAGGTAAATTCAATCATCTGGCCGTGGCCATTCATTTCACTATAAAGCATTATCCATCCAATGCAAAACCTAAACTAGGGCGTATTACGACGTAACAGATATCTACCCTCAACTCATTATTTCACCCCACGATTTGTGATAGTCACCGTCACACAAATCACAATTTTGGGACAAATGCTATGGGAAATTGATTACAAATCGATTGACTAGTGTTTATGCTATCTCTTCCGCTGCGTTTCGCTTGAATTCTACACAACTTTACGATGATGAGACTGCATATCTAATTTACAGGGTTGTATTTTGTTAACCTCAATTTTTACAGTAATATAAGCGCAAATGATAAAGGTAAGAAGTATCAGCGTCGCTAACGTAATTCGCTAACTCTTAGCGACAGACAACATGCTCTGCGTTGGCTTTAAACAATAATGAGAATCTGTCCAACAATTTCTTTGGATAGTTAATTAAATTTATTACCTTGGCGCCTGTAATAAGCCAATTATAGCATTCAAAATCGCCGAAAATAGGTCTATAATCAGCATATTATCGTACATAGTCGATTTCAGGATCAGGATCATAATAGAGTTATTATGATCCGCTCGACTATAATCAGCGCTATTGCGGTCGACCACGACCATAATCAGCGCTATTACAGTCGACATCGACCATGATGGGCGATATTATAGCCGAGTCGAATCATACAAACTGCAAAAGGATGAAATTTTTGGCTAGAGCTGAAGGAAAATATGATAGTTCAGATAACAACAGGAATTTTGACTCAATAGTGATGAGTGTGATGTCATGGATCAAAACAATTACGAAAAGTGGCACATTTTCGAAAAAGTTCGTTTGATGAATTAGTATGGTTCCGTGCAAAATTGGCTTATTATAGACGCCGATAATAAACTATCGTAGGGCTAAGTCGCTCAATGATAGTCTCGGTACATGAAAAGACCTCGGGCTGAAGCCCTCGGATCATTCACTCCACCTCGACTATAATCACGCGATTATAGCACTTGTGTTATAATACTGCATCAGCGCTTCAAGTCGGCCAATTGCAGCACTCGGAGTCACTGAAAATAGGTCTATAATATTCCGATTTTAGTACAGTTCTACAGCGTTATTATAATCAGGGCTATTATAGTCGAGTCTAACCACAATCAGAGCTATTACGGTCAAGTCAAAATTAAAAATTGACAAAATTAATATTTGACAGGAAACTGAAGAAAAAGATGATAGCTCAGGTGATATACATTCTCCATTACGACGAATGATATTGTTACATAGTTGTGACCAACTAAATTCTTTCGTTGATTGTCATGACTGTTTTGTCTAGAGTTATGTGCTAAATTTGCCTTTTATACACACCAGCAATAAAGTACCGAATAGCACAAGGACTAAATCGCTTGATCATTATCATAGTCTCGATCGTGAATTGATCTCAGGCTTGAATTTACAATGAATCTAATAAATTATCAGAGTTGGTTTAGCTTTTAAAAAATTCATTTTTGATTAAAAAATTAGCGCTCGCTAGCATCAGAATTAACGATTCTCATCCTTTCATGGCTGCTAATGATGATACAACCCTGCTAATTTAATACAAAATTTATCGACGTTGATACTGTTCTGTGTACGAGATTTTCAAAGACTACCGTAAATTGAGGATATACGGTCAGAGAAACAATCTAATACATAAGTTCCACATTGAAGGTAACACTGTGTGGGATAAATTATACTAAGCTTTACTTTCACATTATTTGCCGTTGCTTTCTGTCCATTGAACGTAAATATTCATATAGACATTGAGGTGGAAAATGCACAAAGCTAAACCAAAATCATAATGTAATCAATTTGATTTGGCTTTTGGCTCTTTAGTCCATCGTTTAAATTGAGATGAGCAGCACCACCTAAAATGTAGGTGTTGTATACGCCAAGTTGTTGTGAAGTGTAAATTAACTGAATAGCAATTCCTACTCGGCAATGATTAAGGGACAAAGTTCCGCAATAATATTGAATACTGCGGCAAAGAGTTTTTCCTATTGATTCTTGGCATTTACGTAAGGATTGTAAAAGCATTAACTTACAGTTTACGTTCCCTCAAGGTAACGAAACGGAAATGCAAGTTCTTTTGACTATTTACTGTACAGTACAGTGTGACAATTTCGAAGAAACCCCCCAAGGCATAATTTATTGCATATTTTGTTGAAAACTTGATACCCCCACATATCCAAAGACATGATCTACACTTACGAGTATGATGTAGCTTCGATGTACGTTGTGTTAATATGATGGAGAAATGACGTCAGGTTATGTAAAAATGATGGATAAATTAAACATAATGCTTCATCGTTGTTGCCACATTGTTTTACATCGCTTCTACATCAAAGACTAAACAACTCTTAGATCATTTCTGCATCATTCTTACATCATTTGTGGCAAAATGCATTTTGTCAGGGGTCGCACTAGAACATTTCCTTATTTGTCGTACTATTTCAGTTTTGTCAGATAGAAGGAACGACCTGTGCAACTCTCTTCAAGACTCAAAAATCCCAACGACGTAAAATAATCTTCACTCATTAGTCAGGACGGACCTAGAAAGCGGCTCAACCCGTACTTATTCGGAATTACATCCACGATGTGGGGGGTTATAAAAAAAAGGGGAAGAATTTAAACTGATAATTCTAATATGAGAAATGACCGCGGAGCCCCGTGGAGATATGCGCGCCGCAGGCGGTGAAAGAAACAACCCCTGAGAAAAGCAGGGAAAACTGAAGGTTTACTTCTACAGCAATTAAATTAAATAAATTCTTTGCATCAGCCCAAAAATGCGACAAATTTTAATTTAATTTTTTCGAAAGCTGTAAGAAAAGAACGAAAAGAAAAGTGATCCAAACGTTCGACCCTTCTACAAGACGTTTGAAACGCTGAACTACTTTCCATTCAATACCGAGCTTTCTCTGTTCTTTCCTCACCTCACATTTTTATTTAGCGTATGGTGTACAACTGTTATTAAAGTATCTTATATTCTAATGTTACAATTATTGAAGACCAAGAGGTCAAATGACAGGTTCGGTCTTCTCATTAATTTTATTTTAACATCACAACATTCGTTTTCTATTCACACACATTTCATTCATTGTCCAGTCGTGATACAGTGCAATTTGCCGGGAGGTTGGTTGTCCAACAGGTTCGCCGATGTGATAAAATTCTGTCCACAGTGACCAGACCATGCGAACCCAACTGTGTGACGGTGACGGGTTGCTATCGTTCGCGCCTTCCGTTTCAATGTCGATATCCTCTTTGCGGGTTGTGTGCCATCTATTGGTTGATTACAGATTGGTGAGTGACGTCACGTCTGATTTATTGTGTACGGGTTTCGTTACGGACCTTGAATCCCGCAACTACCCAATTTATGAAGCTTGGGTGAACTTAGAACGATGTATATAATAATGCATAATTTCTTAGAGAAAAATTGCCAGCAACGGGGCTCAAACCCGGGCCATTTTGGTGGAAGTCCATTTCGTTCACCACTGAACCACCCGTGCCACCTCACCTCACAAGTTTCACGTTAAGTAAATCCATTGGAAGAACAGAAGCTGTTTCGACCACGAGTTTTAGTGGTGGTCACATGGTAGCGTGGTTTGGTCATATTCAGCCGCTTCCACTAACCTCTTCACGGTACAGCAACAAATTCTCCTAATAAACGAATTTTTCCTTTTCTTAACTTTTCCTTTTTTGTCCTTCCTTTTATAGCAAAAATTGTCCTTATGTCCTTATGAGGATTACTCTAATTTGAGTACGTACCCGTGTTTTTTGCAATTCACCGACAAAAGACTCCTTTTTTCGTGCCTTATTTCGTTGGCGCGACAAATTTTTTCACGATATTGCGTAAAAACCGCCTTTACGCACTAGTGTGATAAAATTTTATCGCACTAGTGCGTAAAAGCTGTTTTTAGGCACTAGGGCGAAAAAATCATTTTCGCAAGTGGAAACACTCAGAAAAATCTCGTTTTTTGTCGGTGAAATGCAAAAAACGTTGTTTGATACACGTTACGTATGCTGGTAGTTTAACGCACACGACGCACACGGCAATCTCACGTCTAGTGCGTTAAACTACCTTCATACGTAACTTGTATCAAAAACTACTATTGTGCAATGTACTATCACTCACACTTTTCATATCAAAATGGTATTGAGTAACATGATAGTGACCCAAATGTTCCTCCATAAAGTGTAAGTAATTGTAGTAAGTACTCTCTCATACAGAAATTGATAGACCGAAATGCTAAAGACAATAAAGGCAATTTGTAATCAAATACACTGAGGAATCAAACGCCACCACCGATAAACGAAGAAAACAATAAGTTTTTGATTTTTCAAGACAAAATAAAAATTTGTTTCTCTTTTGTATTTAACAAACCTAATGGGAATAGCAAGAAAAAAACTCGGTGTGAAGAGTAAAAGGCAGCCAATTTAACTTTATAAAGTGGTTCATGTTCATCGCATCAGAAAACAAATTAAAAAAAAAATTCCCACTTCAATTGGTGTGCATGATCTTAACCGTCTAGACAGTTTCCATTGGCCGTAAATAATTTCCATCACACCCTCAGCGAACAACATAAAATCAATCAAAGTTTACGCACTGGTGTAAGTAAGGTCTAAGGTATGACAAACAGTATAGGAAGATGTCGAATTTATTTCTGGATCCCGCCTACTCTACTAAATTTCAGCAAAGAAATAAACCATTGACATAAAACACATTTTGTTGGAATATTTTGGATTTGTTAAAATAGTAAATTATATCACATGGGTTGCAAAGTAGAGACGAGTTCACTTATAAACAAATGAAATCGGGGATGTTGCCTTTGTTTTAAATGGGTCGTTACACGACGTTCTCTTGACTTATTTTTAGACCCGTTTGTAATCAGTCCAATTGGTTGGTTTTTCGTCGCGATAACTCGAGTAAAATCGAAGATTTGGTCTAAAACGTGATTTTCGAGGGTTGGTGTAATTTTTTCGCTCATATCTCTGCGATGTAAGCACCGAAAACGCTCTTCAAGGTTCTGAATGAGAGATATGGGCCGCATGAAACCATTACCCGCACTATTCTATACGGTCGAGTAGTCCAAATATTCCTTTGATTATTGGTTTTTTTGCTGTGTTGTAAAAGAAATTGAGGGGAACATTTTTGTCCATGGGAGTGTGCGTCTAGAGCAAATTTTTGGCACAGAAAATATCACAAGCGTAATCAGAGCAGCACGTCTAAGATGGGCAGGTCATATGACTAGGGTAGCTAAAAAAGTTCTAGTGAACAGAGTCGATAGAACGAGACCAGGGGGCAGGCCGAGAAATAGATGGATTGATTGCGTGAAAAACGACCTGAAGGAGCGGGGAGTCAGTAATTGGAAAGTGGTAGCCGAAAATCGAGCCAATTGGCGAAAAGAAGTTGTGGAGTCAACCAAAACCCAGTTGGGTTAAAAAAGCTGCTAAGAAGAAGAAGAAGTATGGGTCTTAGGCCTCTTAGGGACGGTTACAGGTCGGGGAATTTAGCGTAGGGGTTGAAAGGGATTTTTACACTACTGCTTCGGACGGGTCATTCAATATTGACCCTTTGGAAAATTTTCAATACAAGGAACCTCACTTCCTACGTAATCAGTTTTACCGAAATTTCATTTCTTTCATCTTCATCCCTTGCGACAAACATAGGCCTTATGGGGAATGGTACGTTCCGCGAAGCATACGTTTATAGCTTGTAGTTTTTTTTTGTTTGCGTCTTTTAAAGACGATGAACGACGGAGACAACATTATTTGCTTATTTATCGAATCTTTATTGAGTAAAGAAAACAGATTTTTATTTTTTTAAATTTTTCGACAATAAAAAGTAAACATTGACGGCATTATATGGAATGTTTATAGGAAGTATCCGCGGTGTGCTTTCCACATAAATTTAGATATTTCTACTCAATCTTGTTTGTTATTGTTCGGATATATCACGAACCCTGTCACTTTTCAACAATGTATTACATAAAGTGTAAACCATTTGAGGATGAGCGAAAAGCAAGGATTATTTATGGGACAGTTAAATTGAAAATGTTTTCAGTCTAACGTGCTCTGTCGCAAAATTTATTGAATTATTACATTTTTTTTTTCGTCATCCTCTCCAGAGATATGTTGTACCGAATAAAATAAAAAGTATGTTTTGTGATGCTGAATTTCCTATTCAAAATATGTGAAATATGTGAGCTTCTAGGTAGGACGATAAGACGAAAACCTAATGTACATATTCCATATACAAAAAAAAACACAGTAAAAAAAGAGAATTTGAAAAAATTATTTTCCTTTTAAACTTTTTGAAATATGCGTTTGGAATACTCAAGGACAATAAAATTGCTCGAATTTTTAGTTTACGGGAAAGTTACATTATTCGCCGAGAAAAACTGTTAAAATTCACAAGAAACTTTTATTGGATAGTTTCATACAATTGAATGAAATCGCAGCAGAGATATCTGCAATAGTCTTCCTCCGGACACAAAGAGAATATTGAATTTGATTTCAATTCGGTGAAAAGAACGTGCGGCAAATGCTCTGTGCCAAAAACAGTTTTATAGTTTCGGGTCTTTATTGAAATGAAATAAGAGGTGGATATGATGGGTGGATTGGCATTTCCATTTGAAATCGTGAATATTCCGATTTCAAGATTTTGTTGCAAGTAAGTAATTTGATTTGTATAATTATGTTTTATTAGACGGAAATTGTAAAAGGAAAAAAAAAAATGGTAAATTTCTTAAATAGAATTCGATATCCCCAATTCAGAACTGTAATGCTATGGTTGTACATACGTACTGGCGTTTTGCCAAAATTAATACCTCAATAGAGATTAATTTCGGAACAGACTATGCTGGAGTTGTTGCTAGGGGCAATCAAGGGGTCGGAAATTTTGGCAATTAGCCAAATATTCTACTTGAGAACTAATGACTTTGACAAAGACACTAATTATTTACACTCATTGCTATCATTCATTTTGTTACGATATCACGATATACGTTTTCTGCACACGTCCAAAGATAAAAGATGAATCCCCTTCTTCCTTTAACTAAGTTTTAAAATCATTTGAGGAGTCGGGACCACACTAAGAAATAGGCAATAGAGGGCGTCTGAAGAAAGGTAAAATCTTGTCAATCAAGGCAGCCTGGTGCTGAAATTTTGACTACGCCCAACTGGAAGAATAAGTGAGGTTATTAGTTAGTAACACCATCGAAGTCAGTACTAGGCTGCCTACTTGAGACTTAAAACTTGGAATAAAGAAGGCAGCCTGGTGCTGAACATCTGTTCTTACTAAAGTGGAGGCATTAGTGAGCTCTATACATCACATAAGTTTCAATTCGGCACCAGGCTGCTGCTGCCACGTGCATTCAAAGTGTCATAGCTCAAGGACGCAGCCGGGTGCCGAGTTGAAACTTATATGACGTATAGATCTAACCTTCTACTCTTTGGTAAAAAGAGATGCTCAGCATCAGACTGCCTTCTTATTCGCAGATTATGGGCTCAAGTACGCAGCCAAGTGTCATACTATAAACTAATATGATGTAATGTACTCGCTACTTCCTAAATTTTGTCATTTGTATTGAGGCACTTTTTTGAAATTTTAATTTTTTTTTAACAAAAGTTACTCTAGAAAAATATCGTTTTTATCGGAAGCGCTCAAATTGTAAACACTTAATTGTTCTAAGTTCTGAATTCTCAGACCCGTGCGAATAACGGAGTGCTTCGAAAAAATGTCTATTGGGCGTACCACTACGTTTTTGGTTACAAATTTCGACCCGGGAGATGGTTAGTTTTTCGTTTTGGGGTCAAAGACAAATACGCAAAAATTTTGTCGTCTGTCTGTCCGTCCTTCAACACGATAACTCGAATAAAACTTAACCGACTTTCAAAATTTTTTACTTCCCTTAAAGGTGATCGAAAAAGTGGTTATGGTATTGAATTTGGACAAAGTCAGTCAAGAACTTTCGAAAATAAGATCGAAAGCATATACACATACATACGCATCAGAATAGATGTTGCAAAAAGACTCGTAGCGAAAAACCTCTCCAAATCCCTAAAAAAGCCCAAAAATTGAAAAAAAAAATTGTAAAACAAATTCGAAAAAAAATTTTTGTACTGGGGCCGATCTTAGACCCGACTTAGAGCACTTAGGAGAGGTCTCCCATCCATACTTCCAAGAACCCAAGAATCCAAGAAACCACCAAATATCGTGTAGGGTCGCGTAGAGAGAGTTGGGCCTACACTAAGGACTCTACAGCCCGAACCACTCAACAGTTTTTCACTCAATTAATTTTCGCGGTTTACTTATCTTTCCGTCCGTATCCATCCATCAATCCATATCTTTTATTTTAACATTATGGAGCGATTTCCCTTCTAATTTTGCAGAGATATAAGTCAAGAAGTTTCACCGACCTTCAAAAAACCACGACCGTAACTTTGAAAGTTCTTAACCGATTTTGTCCAAATTCAATCCCGTCATAATTTTTCCAACTATCTTTCAGGAAAAAAAGATTTTGAAAATCAGATAAGATTTACCCGATTTATGTAGAATGTAGAATTAAAGCATGCCTAGCAGACTAGAGAGCCGCCGATCAAGCCGCCTCCGACCTTTTTTGGTCCAGCCGAGCCGCCGCCCGCCGACGAGGTGATGAAAAATCGGCCCAAGCCGGCTTGAAATCGGCTGGAGCACAAAAAAAAAACAATAAAAGAAATAAAAATTTTAAAGCAAAAAAAAAGAATTGAAACATACACACACTCACACACTTTATGTGAGGCAAGTTCTGTGCATTAACAATTGATATCTCATCGCAATGGGGTGATCAGGTTTACAAAAATCCAATCGTGTTACGTGTGACGTTATCGTAGATAGAATTTGACGCAGCCTGGTGCTGCAAACCTGTTTTTGCCAAAATGTTGGCAGGAGTAAATTTTGTATGCCATATAAGTTTCAATTTGGCACCAGGCTGCTGCTGCCACCTACATCCATAAAACAAAAGTTTAAGTACGCAGCCTAGTGCCGACTTCAAATTTATACGACGTACTACATGGGGTGAAAAGTCCGCGGCCTCACGTAGAGATGGCGTCATTACTTCAGAATTTTTGTTAACATTCAGTAGTACCACCCTTTACTTGTCTACAGCCAAAATTTCCTGACATTTGGTGTCATAGTTTTCGAATTACTGTCAATAGAGTGACGCAGGTTTTTGTTGTTCGTAAAAAATGGAAAATAATGAATTCCGTGTGTTGATTAAACATTGTTTCTTAATGGGAAAAAATACGGTGCAAAGCAAAGAATGGCTGGATAAGTGTTATGGCACATCTTCTCCGTCGTATACAACGGTCAAGAAGTGGCATGCTGAATTTAAACGAGGTAATACAAGCACCGATGATGCCCCACGTTCAGGACGTCCAAGTGAAGCAGTTACTGAAGAAAACATCAAAAGAATCCATCGTATTGTTTTGGCTGATCGGAAAGTTAAAGTTAGTGAAATAGCTGACATCCTCAAAATATCAACAGAACGGGTGCGACACATTTTACACGAGTATTTGGACATGAAAAAGCTTTCTGCGCGATGGGTGCCGCGTTTTCTAACAATTGATCAAAAGCAGCACCGTCTTGACGATTCAGAGCGTAATTTAGCTTTGTTCGAGCGTAATCCAACGGAGTTTTTGCGTAGATTTGTCACGATTGATGAAACGTGGATTCATTACTATACACCAGAGTCCAATAGACAGTCTGCAGAGTGGTTAGAATTTGGTCAAAGCCGACCGAAGCGCCCAAAGGCACAGCGTTCTGCAGGCAAGGTTATGGCCACGATTTTTTGGGATGCGCATGGCATAATATTTATCGACTATTTGGAGAAAGGAAAAACAATAACTGGCGAGTACTATGTCACATTATTGGAACAGCTCGACAACGAGATCAAGAGAAAACGACCGCATATGCAGAAGAAAAAGGTCCTGTTTCATCATGACAATGCACCAGCGCATTCATCCATAAAAGCAACTGTGAAACTGGACTCTTTGGGCTATGAATTACTCCACCACCCACCTTACTCTCCAGATCTGGCCCCCAGCGACTACTATTTGTTCCCAAACTTAAAAAGATGGCTACAGGGAAAAAGATTTTACTCTAATGATGAGGTGATATCCGAAACAGAGGCCTATTTTGCAGGGTTGGAGAAATCCTATTATACCAAAGGTATCCAAATGTTGCAGGACCGTTGGACTAAGTGCATTTCCCTTCAGGGAGACTACGTTGAAGAATAAAATTAATTTCATATGTAAAAGTTAGTTCTTTCATTGCAAGGCCGCGGACTTTTCACCCCATGTAGTATACTGTTCATTATTGCCGTTACGATGACATTGACCGATTTTCGGCACAAGGCTGCCTTCTAAATTGTCAATCGAAATTATCAAGTACGCAGCCTGGTGCCAAGTTCAAAACTAGTGCATAGTTGTGTACTTATTACACCATCCAACATTGTTATAGACACTTTTTTGGCACCAGGCTGCCCAGTCTGAAATGCAGACCTTTCTTCTAGCGAAAGATTTAAAAAAAAACTAAGCAATCGCAAGAAAGTAGCTCAACTACTAGATTAATAAAAGATGAGTGTAAACGGTCATTTAGTTACTTTTTTGAAAATGACACATTTTTATCACAAAACTATAGCTAGAAAAACATCGTTTTTACAGAGAGTGCTCCCGTGAAACACGTTTTCTCTAAAATTGTATTCTCTACAACTTTGGTTTTGGAAGCAGCTTTCTAATTTTCATAATTCTAGAGATATGGGTCTCACTTACTTTTTGGCGCTACAGCCACTTATGGGTCTTGGCCTGCTCTAGAATTCCAATCCAACGCTCCCTGTCGTTTGCCGCATATTGCCGATGACTTATTCCGAACGATCAACTCCACTTCGCCCTGAGGGGGCTCTGTTTTCATCCATGCGTGCTAAATACCCCGCCCACCTATACGTTTGGACTTTCACCATCGCCACTGTATCCAGCTCGCAAAAATCACGTTCCAATTCAAAGTTATATCGCCGTCGCCACCTCTCACCCTCACGCATCGCTCCAAACGTTAGGAGCAACTGTTCATCACTTTTCTTCATCGTCCAAGATTCGCATCCGTAGATCAAACTGGACGAATAAGCGTTTCGTAAATATGGCACTTCGTTTTCCTTGATATTAACTTAGATCGTAAATGTTTAATTAGACCAAAATAGCATCTGCTTGCCACCACGATACGTCTGTGAATTTCAGGTGTGTTGTCGCCATCTGACCGTATCAGCGCTCCAAGATAAATGAACTCATCCACTATCTCGAGATTGAACTCTCCAATGCGTGATTTGTCTCCCTGTTGATTATCTACCGGATTCGTCTCGGTCTTCATGTACTTGGTTTTTACAATACAGACAAAAAACCATCTGCTTTCGTATATAGCCAAGAAACTCAATTTCGTCTATTCCATTATTGCCAATGATTGACACCAAACGCACCAAATTTAACGATAAAACCATGTTTTTGATCACTTTTTCAAACATATCTCCGGAAACACTTGACCGATTTTGCTCATCTTTGAACTTAAATCATTGGACCTTTCTTTCTGACGGACATTTTTTTCGCTGATTCGTCGTCTCTAGACGATATTAAATGCACCCCCTTGCACTCCTGCATCGATGGGGTAGCCATGTTACAATCAAATTGTTAGTAGTAAACGTATAACACCTTTGGGTGCAAAAAGGAGCAACTGCGTTTTTTTTTGTTTTTTCTCTTTCATTTTCCTGCAATCACGTGTCACTTTTCCTCAAACCATGGTAAATAGAACTACAATGCTTAAAAAACCGCGCTGATGATAAAGATAGGGCAGTTAATATTTCCATTAAAGAGCAAACACACTTTGCTTACATAATGAAAAAACAGTTTACGGTGTTAGAGTTGGAAAAAATAACACCCACACTGTAAACAGTTCGGTGCAATAATACCCAAATGGGCTACAAAAATTTTATAAAATCGAGATGGTCAAAAGCGTAATTGCCGATTAACCAGAAGCATTAGTTTTTATCTTTACCCTAGGCATTTAATTTTAACGCTATATGGGTACTATAAAATAATTTTTAGTAATTAAATAAATTTGGTTTAACAAAAGCAAACACCACACAAAATATTTTTGTATGGGAATGATTTTTTCCAAACCAGCGTTCGTTGTATTTAAACGCAATATGGTGGCAACGTTGGTCGTTCGACCAGAAAATAAATAAAAATAATTAATTAAAATTTGTATTTAAAGTGTCATACATGTAGTTGGATCTGTTCGCATGTATGCAATAGTTTACCCACACAGCATGTAACCTGTAATTGCTTTCCAAATTTTAATTTACATATTTATCGATTTGTTCGTTTTCTGATTATCCCATTTAAAAAAAGCTCAACTGTTATATCGTAATGTGACTTTTGAGTTCCGATGATTGAAATTCGATTTGCATAAGATTACGCCATCAATTAATTATGGCTTTAATCAGGACTTAGGTACTGTTCGAACCTGTAGTGTATAAAAGAAGCCGATTATCGAGATCAAGGAATGAGATAATAGAGTGCGGTCCTTTTGAAATTGTATTTTTTATCGAAAGTACACTTCAAAAAAATAAAATCGGCTTCAGAACTTATTGAAAATTATTTTTCTTAACATTTATTTTGAAGTCCAAACTTTTCGTTTTCGTTTTGAAAACTATTGCGCTCAAAAAAAATATTGGGATCATTAGTTTTGTCAACGTGATAAAAAAAATTAAAATCCCTATGTCAACCGTCAAAATTTCTCTTATTCAAAAATCAAAAGTTGACAAACTCATTCCACTTATGTGGTATCCACTTATCGCACAGAATCTCATTTCTGATATAAAATGAAACCGAATATAAAATCACAACATCACTTAACTTGCTCATCATAGGTTTACTGATTAATGGAAAAAAAATCTCGTTTAGACGAGATTGTTTTGATGAAAATGTTTCTGCGCAATGATTCGAAATTTTTTGTATTTACCTTTTTTGTTTTGACAGTTTTGTTTTTTTAATTATTTTGTTGGCAGCTATAACAAAACATCTGTTCAAAAAATCCCATCTTTGTTTATTAGTATTTAAATTTGATCCCTCACCGGGATTGACTCGGGATTGAGAGCGTTTTTCGCGAATCGAAGATATTACATTAAAAAAAATAATTTTCAATAAGTTCTTAAGCCGAATTTATTTTTTTGAGATGTACTTTCGATAAAAAATACAATTTCAAAAGGACTCTATTGTAGTTTTTGATGCAAGTTACGTATGAAGGTAGTTTAACACACTAGATGTGAGATTGCCGACACGAGCCGAACGCAGGTTCGGCAACACATCGTGTGCGTTAAACTACCAGCACACGTAACGTGTATCAGACATCGTTTCTGTAATCCACTTGCGAAAATTTGTCGAAATTTCAATTATTTTTTAAAAGCGGTTTTTACCAACGAAACGAAGTCGAGTGTAGAACGTGTACTGAAAAAATCTAGTTACAACAAGTGTTACAAACAACGCTTTCTGCAATGAAATGCCGAAATAGACAAAACATACGAAATAATAAAATCATTCAAAAAGAAATTTCACCGTGAAAATTCTTTGCTTGAATCGAGACAAAGTAGAACCATTTTTTCTTCTTCTTAATTTGAATAAAACGTTCGAAAATTTTGACTGCTGAGTTCGCAATTAGCGCTATGACAGCTTCCGCAAATGACAACGCGGGTAACATGCCTTTCAAAATTTGAATTAATATCGAGTATGCGATGGTTGGTGTCTCAGATATATTCGAAAATTTCGCTAAACAGTATAGATGGCAGCAGTCATGGGGTTGTGTCTAAACTAAATGGTATGGTGTCCGAGCTTTCAAATAATTCGCTCTTAAGTTGTGATTACGTTATTGTTTTTCAATGTAAAATAGAAATGAGTTTTGAAAAATTCAACTTTTCAGAACTCACATGGATACTGAAAAATTGGATGTTTCAGAACTCATGTATGGATACTGATAAATGTCGTATTTCGGCATTGCATTGCAGAAAACAATTTTGTCGCACTAGTGTAAAAAGTGACCTCATGCGAAACCGAAATGACGCACGAAAAAGCAAGTTTTTTGTAGGTGAATTGCAAAAAAATAAAAAGAAGATTCAAGTTTCATAGCTACATACCCAAGCAGTCCAGATTCTGTTCAAAATTTGTAACGCTGCTTTTTACCAATCATAGGTGAAATTTGAGATCCCAGCGGTCACATCCAGTAGTTAACTATTGGTACCTCCCACACTCCCGCTTCATGCCGCTAAGGTAACTATTAATTGAATCGTAGCATTATAGTCACCTCCTCAGCGACTCAAACTCTGTAACTTTTCCAGCAAGATCTCATGGTTGACAGAGTCCATGGAAATTATCTTGCCATAAGCACATTATTCCAAACGAAATAAGTAATTCATTTAAATACTTAACCAAAAAGTAACCAAAAAAAACTTCCAAATAATATTTAAATTAATTTATTTTTTTCTGACGATTACTTTTCTTCGTTACAATGTTGTAAAACCAAATATTTGCAAAAAATATGAAATTCGACGTAGAAATTTTCATTTATTTTGACTTCATTCAGTTTCTCTTTTTTCGAAATAATTTCCTCAGTTTCAAAAAGCAAAATTCACAACATATTTTCGGTTATTCTCAGCAAGTGCATGTTTGTATACTTTTCTAACCAACCATTTTATGAAAGCACTTTGGTCTGAGTATAGAATACCCTTTTCATTCATATCATAACACACCGGAGTCCTTTCACCTTGGGAACAGTTGCTTTAAAATACATAAATTCAAAAGCGAGACTGTCGCTGATTTTTTTTTTGTACAATTTATTATTGTAGAGGTTTTTGTGTGCATCTTACATAGAGGACATTCTCTGTTTAAACAGAAAACAAGGACGTGGAATGGAAATTGAAAATCAAAACAAACGAACAGATAATAAAAAAAAGTTTATGCTAAGGGTTTGAGCGCATGCATAAACGTTAAACTATGGATGCATGGTGCGTAGTAACACTGTGCACACATGTTGAAGAAACTGAGTATAGATGAAAATTGTTAATTAAAAGTAAACATTATGTAAGTGTTTCGCTTTATCTACGTACTTATGTAGATTTACGTGAAACTCATAACTAAAGGATTTGTTATAAACAGCACACTACACTATTACAACTTAAGCATGTCAATGACTTATCGCATGATGAAAACATACGATTATGGAGCACAAAATTTCTGCGGTAGTATGCTTTTTAGCACAGAATTTCTTTTGTGTACCTCGAGTAACTTTGTAGTACTGTTTGCCCACTTTGCAGTACTCTTGGAAACCTTTGAAGCTCTCTGTACACAAAAGTATGTGTGACGCACGGACAACAACAACATATTTCGGAACTCGGTGGAGTCAACAAGGTCCTCGGCTGCGCCTGGGACCGTTTACTCCGCCCCGTTCCGAAATATTGATTTGCCGTCCTAGGACCACATATAACTGTTGTGTTCAAGTCAGAAAAAAATACTCTCAGCTCTAAGCAGCAAGAAAATATAGCACGTATATATACCAAAGAGATTAGTTTTATAGACCAATTACTCGATTCAGACTTTAAATTCTTCTTCCGTGAGATTCCCAGCGTTACTGGACCGGTGACACTTCTTTGTTACTATTTTGGATAATTTAGAAAGGACATATTTCTGCTTCCAATTACATTTTCAGCAAAAAATTTTTGTGGAAAGCATCCTTGTTACTACTCCCGAAGGTGTTACATCTTATATGAGACTCCAGGGTTGCACTAACATTACTAAAAGTATTTCTCACTCACTTTCTTCTCTAACATCGACAGTGATAACATGAGACAAAAGTGACAAAAGTTCTGTTGCCCTTCATCACATTTTTGTGACCATGCAAAACTCAGAACGGTTGATAGAGTGAAAGAGGGAAAAATAATACGCTTGCTGCATGGATCGCTTTCATATCGTATGCACTAACACGCATACAGGCTGATACAGCGCTAGACAACGCATACATGCTCAAAATAATCTGTCTTAAAAATTTTAGAGTAATAAAAAGTTATGTGCCGTGTAAATCATAAAAAACTTGAGATGAAAGAGAGGAAAGATTTCGTATGAAAAAATCCAAACAAAATCTTTTCTCTCTTTCATCGCAAGGTTTTTATGATTTCCACGGCAGTTATAGCGTGCGATGAGAATAAATCGCGTAAGTTTGAGCTTTCAACCGAACCTTAAGTGATTTATTTTCATCGCACACCCTACTCCTTTACTGGCAAAAATTTATTCTGATATTCGCTTTTGAAAATTTCCTCTTCAAAATTTGGTGGTGGGGAACAACTTACCGACCGCTGACGTAATAAGTATATTGAAACCACAACTTCCAGCTTAATGAAGAGTATGTTTGTCTAGAAGCTCGCTGAAATTCAATCCCTAATTTCTTTTTAATTTCATCATGGCAACCATGTTTATTGCCGTAAATGCAAAAGTCTATAAAAACGATGACTTGTAGTGGAACATTAACCTAAAACTTGGGGCTTTTGATTTTAGGGATAATGCAGTGAACATTTTGATTAGGCAATATAAAAGTAATATTTTTTACTATTTCTGTGTTGCAATCAAACCTTCTTCGTGGTCGTGACATGAAAACTTTTTTCTGCTAAGTTCTTACTATCAGTGTGCCTTATGACGAGTGTAAGGAATCGGTATTAAATGACTTAGCACGACATTGTAAAAAAAATCATGTTGGCTCCATTCTGTTATAAAATAATAATAGAATATTTTTATGGTCTCCACTCTTACGTACCGGGTGATAAACATAAAAAAGCTATTTGCTTTGAAGGATCGAAATTAAATCCAGCGTGCACGTATGCAGGACATAAAAGAATTTTAATATTTTCGGTAGAATATTGGGTTATTATTCGTAATATGAAAATAATTCACGAAAAGTCCTTTCTTTTGTTGATTTTACAAGTGTTTCCGTCAAAATAGAAATATAAAACATAGAATGTTTGACTACGACTGTGTGCTTTTAAATTTACTTACTGCACATACAAAATACATTGAGAAAAGAGACAATGTTGAAAACAGCAAAACACGTAAATTTAAAAGCACACGACCGTAATTTGAATGGAAGCTAAATTTTCTATAAGAGTGATAAGGTGTGGGAATCGAATCGGGGATTGATTCGAGTTGCTTTTTATAAGCTTGAATAAATTCGTCAAAATTAGTGATTGAAGATCTGACATTCAAATGACCTACCCAAAAATAAAAAACAATGGATCGACTAGACTATGGAATTTTTGCTGAGGGACGAAGTATACGGGGCTAATACGTTTACTGCGACGACGTTTGTGATCTCCTGAAAGGTAGTCGAAAAGTGATTTGGGATTGAAAATGGAGACTATGGCAAGGAAGTTTAAAAGATACGATTGAGCGAGGCTTTTGGTGGTCTGGGAAACTTTTTCGCTCATATCTCCATACATATAAATAATAGTCGCGCAAATCGCCCTTCGGGGCTTCAAAACAAAAACAAAGTTGTGAAAATCGGTTGAGTGGTTTGGACTGTAGGGTATGTGGTGTGGTGGGGTCTAACTTGTGCGATTCTACACCAAATGAATATTTCTGCAATGCTGAGGTTCTTTGTGCATGTGCAATGGTGTAGAGAAGTTAGTTAGTTTCATTTATTAGCATCAATTTTATACATTTATATAAATCGATTACAATTAGGTCTCCCGTTTGGACCTCTTTCGTAAAACCATTGCTGAAAGTTTGTTCAGTGCTCCATCCGGATTTCTTTAATGAATTGTATATGTCACCCAATCTTCGGTTTTTTCTGCTTTCTTGCTGTGTCTGCTTTATCGTTCTTCGATATTACTGGTACCCAGATCAGATTGACTGTGTTATTGACTGCTAGGTTTTGCATCGAGTTTAAACACACTAGCGTTAATTTAGATGAAGCAGTGACCGTTAAGCGTTTTTAATTTTTTTTGTGTAGAGAAAATATAGGGGAATTTTTCCATATGGAAGAATGTGTCGAAGGTCTCATATTGTTAGGTTGTAAGGATAAATTTCAATTTCATTTTCAATTTATTTTCAATTTTCAATAAAGAGAACACATTAGGGAGGGTTCATAATGGATGTCACGCAAAAAAGACCATTTTTCTGAAGATAGATCATTCCCTGTCACGCGGTTGTCACGCTAGCTCCAAAGACCATTTGACCGTTTTCTGTCACGTCACGAAAAAATTTTTTTTTTTTCCAAAAAATAAAATTTGCATTAGAAGAAAGGTACAGTAGAAAAGGTATGAAGATTATTCACAATCCCATGGATTCTTAAATCGAAAGTTGGCATCACGTCTTGATCAATGTTTAAAGCTGGTAATTCTAATGAATTTATAGTAAAAGCTTTGGTTATGTGAAAAGCGTCAAATCTGTCACATGTTTTATTCCGTTTTGGCAGAACTTTCAAATTAATTTTTTTAAGATGTGACGTCACGCGACGCTCTGAAGACCGATCCTTTTTGTCACAGACTGTCACGCTGGCCTAAAAAGACCAATCATCCTTTATGCATGACATCCATTATGAACCGTCTCTTAGTCGTAGACATTCTTTTTGAACTTTTTTTATAATTGTAAATTTTGGTAAATTTTTTTTACATTTTTATGGCAATTTTTTATACTGTTGCTTCGAACGAGTTTTTCAATATTGGCTGATGGGCACATCATACAAGAGATCTGTAAATTAGCTCACTCCAGATGCTCATGTGTAGATACATTTTAAATTTCATCCAGTTCTCTACACATATATTGGAACATCGTACAAGAGCACTATAAGTTGAGTACGGCCCTAGTTCACTCCAGAGCAGAGGCTCAAAATCGACAAATTGAGAACAATTTTTTCTATAATTGAATTGTAAAAAGTAGAGAGATCCGTACGATGTACGAGTCCCATGTGTTTACCACTACGTTTGTAAACAGTCGATTCGAGGGATAGGAGTAGGGGGAAGTATCGGTCATGGTGGGTTTGATATTGCAGATGGGCATTCTTGGACGAAGGGCCGATGAGCTAGGGCCACCTAAGTGGTTTTCGGTCTTTTGTACATAACTCGCGTAAATTTTTTCCGATTTTCATAATTTTTTTTTGCTTGAAAGGTCTGGGCATGCCTGACAAGCTATGCAAATTTATAGAAGAACATTTTTTGATTTCGAAAGGTTGCACTCAGCCACGGCCCTAAAACGGTGTCTCTCTACTGGGGCCTAACGACTTTTTTTTCTACATAAATCGGGTAAATCTGTTCCGATTTTCAAAATCATTTTTTTCCTGAAAGATAATTGAATAAATGATAAAGAATTTGAATTTGGGCAAAATCGGTCGAAAAATTTCGAAGTTATGGTCGAAAAAGTGGTCAAAATCGTGGTTTTTTGAAAGGTGTAGAAATTTTTCGACTTATATCTCTACGAAATTAGATTTTCAAGGTTTCAAATAAAAGATATGGACATTAAAAAATCACGTTAATGAAATTAGTGAAAATCTGCTGAGTGGTTCGGGCTGTAGAGTCCTTAGTGTGGGTCCAACTCACCCTACGCGACCCTAAACGATATTTGGTGGCTTTTCTTGAACATTTATTCAATGATGAGGTGATGAGGAAAATTAGTCCTAGTACAAAAAAAATTGTTTTTTGTGAAAATTTTTTTTAAATATTCTGATGCGTACGGGTGCCTTGCATACCTTTAGTAACACGAGTTGGTTCTAAAAAAGTCAGGAATGAAGGACAAATTTTCAGTAACATTTACTTTTACATTAAAACATGTTGCGGGAAATAGCGGTTTTGAGCTTTAAGTACTTTTAGTACACATGTTGCGAGTACATGGGACAAATTGAGGACAATTGCTCTAGGTCATGAAAATAAAAATCCGAGGTTAATCCACACGGTATGTCATAGCACCCTTTTATCCTGGGGCTTTTTTCAAAATCTCGTCCTGCAAGGGACTGTTCTATGTAATAAGGAAGCTGGAAAAATGTATGTTTACTTCGTATATGAGTTTCGGTCGTATACAAAGGCCGATACGTTGGCGAATGAAAATATTCGTTTAATGGAATTTTATTTTTAAATATTTTAGCAGACTCCCCTTCCATTTAAATGTCTGTAATATGTTGTAATATTGTCAAGAATATGGCTGAAAATTCAAATAACAACCGAATAATCTAAAATGTCTTAAACATTTCTTCAGCCACAGAAACCCATTTTCACAGAGTTTTCGTTATTACATACAACATAACTATGCGATTTAACGACGACATATACGTATAGGTATGTACAATCGGCGTATATCTTGTCTCGTATATGAACAACATATTCAGCATACTAATGTTATGGGGACATTTTGAGGACAATTTCGAAAGGAAATAATTTCACTTCATATTATTCTGATGTATCGGGTTTTCGTATAAATGCGTTCTTTATACTTTACGTTTAAACCACCTCGCCTTTTCACGGAGAAAATTTCTTTACTCGTCTTGTGTGTTGAAATAATGTAAGAAAAAGGGATGAATGGTATAAAGACATACAATTTGATCCGCACGGAATCGAAAATAAATTGCTTTAAGTTCGTTTGGGGTCGACCTTCGTAAGCTGCTTGTATTGCAAGGTATACACATCCACATTTGGCATATAAAAGAACTGTTGGTGGATGGGGTGGTGCGTAATGCGATTAAAGGAAACTGTTTTGAATTTGTGAATGTGCTAGGGATATAAAAATATAATATCAAACCTTTGGAGTCTCGCATTTTCGAAACATAACATGGACGGAACTGTGAACCAAACAAAAATTACATCGAATTAGAAAACGGTGTAAGAGATAGAGATGATTTAAGAAATTGCTGAGGAATGTTTATCAGGTGCTTATTTCAAATTGATATTTATTTTGAATTTATGTAAGTGTATTAGACGAAAAGGAAATTAAAATATTTTCGTTTTATGTGTTTGCATTCATTTGAGCTGAGCTGCTGCCACTTGGTATGGGGGTTTTTATAATTAAAATTGAAGAATTCAAATTAAATACAATGAATTCTACGAGGATAATGATAGGAAAAATATCTAATATGTTACGAGAACTGAAGTGTGAAAATGTTATTTTGTAATTTTCAATTCATTGGAATTAGAAGAGAAAAACTTCTATTTACAGACACAGCGTATTTGTTTCCATACGGTTAGGATGTATTTTCGTTAAGTGAGGGAATATACAAATTTTCCATGGGAAACATTCATTCTACCGGAAAATGAAATGAAATGTTTTTTTTGTAAATTTTTGATTGAATTTCGGCTTCAATGGTTTGACAATATAATACCAATATTCTTGTAGTATTTTAAAATTGCTTTATTATCATCGATAGAACTGATTTCATATCATATTTTCCAACAGAAGGTTTTCGAAAAGTTACTATGAAACTCTCTTTATGTTTCTATCATCTAGAGATTAGAGATACATTGTGACATGTATACTATTCACATAACAAATTCTACAGTAACGAGGGGAATGGTACCTGCTAGATGTAATTTGACACACACACATGCACACAAAGATAAGATGGCATGTTTCAATTACATTTTATATTATGAGGTTTCTGTAACTTATTACATACCTAAAGGGTATGTGTGAGGACCCTGAAATAGTATATTACAGAACTTGCTATGTAAATAAGTCATGCATTACCGAACTATTCATAAGGTGAAGCACATGTTAAAATATTTATGGAACGACAGAAGCGCAAATAAACGTTTCGGGGTCCCTTTATTTATGAAGCTAGCGTTATGCCCCCTCACTAATGGATCTATGAGGATCCAAGATAGTGATACAATGAGTTCATTCAAATAAGAAAGATTTTTTTTTTGACTGCGTCAACTCACTTTCATAATTTTTACCACAATATTATATTGAATGATATTTTTGTACTGGTTGGAACGAGCTACAACCAAAAATTTGGACTGCTTGAGCACATTATTTTTTATTGGCATATGTTTAACTGATCACCAAGAAATTCATTTTTGGTGACCAGAAATTTCAATTTTGATCACCAGAAAAATAAAACACTCTCTTTTAGGGCCAGGGGTGTGTCCGACCGTTTCGTTAAAGGAGGAATGTATCTTTAAAGCGGCTAACTTAGCGTATGCGTAACTAATTTTGCCCCTAATTAAGTTTTATTTTGTATTGGTGATCAAAATTGTATTTTCAGGTGATCAAAAATTATTTTTGGGTGATCGATTATAATACTACCCTTTTTTATTCTTTTTTAATTAAAAACAGCCATCTTCCCTTAGTAAGACTAGCTTGGGGGCCTCCGTTTGGGCCCATTGTGCTAGCTGTGCGGTTAGTCAATAGTTGTTACCTCAAATCTTCCGGTACTGGTGATGAAGTTCAGTATATGCTTTTGCTCCAAGTACTTGATCCTGTCATATTTGAAGGTATATCGTCCTAGATGTATTCTTCTTTTTGTGATGAAGGCCGGGCAATAGCATAGGTAATGTTCGGCTGCATCTGTGTGGTGACCACACAGATCGCAGCCCGGTTCCGCTCGTTTTTCGATTGTCATGAGGTGCTTGTTAAAGCCTCTGTCCACCTACTCCTACATCCTATCCTACCCGTGGTGACACCTGTTATAGTGAGCAACCCGCATGAACGATCAGGTAACAAACCCTGGTGTAGTAGTGTGGGTCACTTAGCATAAGGATGAG
>CM055403.1:71165889-71218516 GCA_029228625.1 Pseudolycoriella hygida
GAGGTGACCTCAAAAGTCTCAACACTTTCAATGCATCGAAATTATCTAAAATGAGAAGTCCTCAACGTGTACTTTAACTGAACCTAATTTTTTAATGGATCAAAATAAGGATTTTTTTAGACCAAGAAATACATAAACTTGAGACCAATGCGAGGTCTTTTTTTAGTTTAATTTGAGACTTTTTTCTTACTTGGGTGGTGTTAAGCTTAATTATTCTAAAATATGTAGTTGGTTTATACGAACCTCGACACGTTGTTTTTATTTCTATATTTCAACTTATTATATTATTTAAACCAAACATCCATCTTAACAAAGTGTAACATCGAGTCCTAATTCAATAAAATGAAGTATTTTTATTCAGGTACCTTGGCTCAACATACAATAGCGAAATAGCGCGAATTTCGCTATCGCTATCGCTATTTCGCTATAGCGATAGCGACGCTATCGCTATTGAATTTTGAATAGCGATAGCGATAGCGACGCTATTTTTTTTCAATAGCGTGGCAGCCTTGCAAAAAAGATCATGATTTTTAAGACTTTTGTGTACTTCCCGCTATATAGGCTCTCTGGTCCACAAACAGCACTGGCCGAAAGATCCTCTGCAGTGTTTTTGAAACTTCAAATCATTGCGCTTCTGATGGAATATTAGGTTTTGTTGGCTGCCGCTGTTAGCGCACTCTACAGCTCTTACAAAAAGTGCATTTTTTCAACTTTGAATTGCCCGGACAATTTTTTAATTTTTAAAAACTTGCCTTGTCAACCTACATGAATGAGGCCAATTTCAGTCTAATCCGAAAAATGATCGCGAAAATATTACGAAAAAACGTTTTCATAGACTTTGTTGCAGAGGTACTTTTCAAGAACAGAACACAATTTTTTTTAAAAATAATTTTCTTCTATGATTTTCTCAGGATAGTTCAGAGATTCGATTAAGATCAACTTTTCGAAAATCGAAGATGCGATTGGTTGACGTATTCACTCTTAATATAGCACTCGCTTTTATTGGTATAAAATTTACTTAGGTCTGCTAATCAGTCGTATGCAGGCGGGCCAATTTACCTCAAAACTATCGCATAGCAAAATTAGTTTGTGTTGCAATAGAATAACTGACAAAACGCATTCAATATATTTAAAAAAAAAAATTTTTTATACGAGTGGAAACACAGTTCTGTTCTATTGAGGAGTTTTCTTGTGTATCACTCGTATCACAAAATAAAGAACTTGAGTTTCGGTTGAGAAATTTCAAAAGCACGCTTCTGTTTTAGTCTGCAAAGATCAAAGACATATACAAAGTTTTGAGATGAAATCACAACAGGAGATTTATTTACGGAATCAATACACGGAGTAGCGTATGTGCTTTACCATTGCATTGTTTAATTGCATCCTTCATCTAATGGAAAGAAACTATAAGAACGACTTGAATATTTTCAAATGCAGTAAGACTTCATATATGAATAATGTCGGCGGGCGTATGTTAATCCTCATCGCCGCTGTCAATGCTGCTAAAACGACAATCGAATAGCATAAAAAACTCACTTTGACTTTAACGTTGAAATATGTCTAAAAGAATGTCATTAAGTCACTGTAGATGAAATTCAAGGGGAGGTAGTTGTACAATTAAGGTTTTCAAGCGTGTAATGTAACTGTAACTTAATAAATTGCAAGAAATTTCATCTTGACAAAAAAGTATAATATTAATCTCGTAGATTTCAGAAGCGATCATAATTAATATATCAAAATTGAACTTTTAACGTATTAATTTTTGCGGTGTTAAGGGCGATGTGAAAAAGAAAAGTCCTCCGGGAAAATGTCGACGAAAAACGTGAAATTAGGTAGTTGAAAAATGCAAAACAATTATGTATTAACGCACATTAAATTTGTAATACGGTTTGTAATAAATAATAATTTCCTGTCCCTTTTGTTACGCTCCCAAAATTGTCGTTTGCTTCATTCAAGCCAAAGATATTTGAGCCTCGTGTAAAAGTATGCAAAAACAACCTTCGGGTATGAAATGTGTTGTCCTTTATATTTTACGAACAATTTTTCCTAAAAAGGGAAGAAATTTCAAACATCTTCTTTCTGCTACTTTTTCTGTTGAGAGGGAGTTTCAAAATACGGTATTTCTTAAAATAATGTGAGTATGTGTGTGGTTTTGGGAACGAGTTTTAAAAGGATGAAAAACTTTGTGAGGGAAAGTTCAGTATGATTTAGGAACATTCCATGTTTGTAAGGATATTTTGTAATATACAATGCCAACTATTCAAACGCAGTGACATAACTTGGGGTATTTACGTCAGGGATTAAGTTGTGAAGTTAAGATAAATGACCTTCTTTTATTGTGGGATTAGGAATTTTTTTTTGCATTTATAAAGTGTACATTAAATTGTTAAATCTGTCTTCTAAAATAAACACTGCGAGGTATGCAGACTCATGTAATTTCGAATGAAATAGTAAGGAGTTTTCTTGCTCTCTCGGTGAAGAGTCTGGTGCACACTTGTCTGTAGGTATTGGAGATATAAAGAGACTTCCAATTAAAATTTTTCTTATCTCGAGATGAATGATAGCAGGCCAAGACTGCAATCTTTAAACCCAAAAAATGTCTACACTAACAATTTTTAAGATTTCAAGTTGAAGCCACATTTTTAGACAATAGAGGATTGGTGAAAATAAACTTCAGTTCCTTACGTAAATATTCGATCTTTTCGAAGTTTAAGATTTCACAGGAGTTTGTCACATTAATTATTTTCTGGGATTTTTTTAATTTCACTTAATTGTCGTTCTGTAATATTTATTGTGAAAAACACGATTGTTGTCTAGTGTTAAGAGTGATTTTGCGAAAACTTCGAACGATTTCGTACATTTTCGGACAACATGTCCTACTTTTTCCCGATGAATGTGTCATTCGATTCCTTGTTCTATAGTAAGAAAAGTAATTTCTCATTTTTGGAAAATTTGATATCTCGGGGGAGTTATGGTGCTCTAAATAAGTGCATGTCAGGGGTGATAAAAATGGTTTTTTGGCTATAAGGTATGGGCCAGAAAAAATCCGGGTAACTTTAAAGATGAATAACTTTTTTTCGTTTACACGAAATTAGCTGAAATTTATAGGTTTTGGAGTGGGATATGTTGCAATGATGTCTTGGTAATATTGCTTCATAAAAGTTTTAACTGACTGAAATATCCGCGATTGCGTAAATCTACAGCCAAAAAAATCTGCACAAATATTCGCAAAATCCACTAAAGTAAATTTCGATTAATCCAAAAACAGCGATAATTGCAAAATCTGCTGCCACAAATGTATCAGCTCGGTAAAATGAATGTTTGTGTGTCGAGGAATCAAGTGTGCCGCGAAAAAACGAGTCCATCTAACACGAAGATTCACTTTGAAAATAGTGTGCCATTCACTGAACATTTTCAGGTGCACTCATTAAGGCAAAGGGCCAAAATTTTTTTTCAAATGAAATAAAATCGAACGAGGGATGCAAAGGTAGAATGCTTTAGGCTCACAAATTTTTATTATTACTCGATCCTGGCTGCTATCGATATGTAATAGCCGAGAGAAATCACTGAAAGTAGTTTAACTATTCGTTGACCAAATTTTATGTAAGGTTTTTTTCGGTTAAACAAAAGTTTCTCAACATGGAAGTGCACATTATTTCTAATTTAAACAGTTTTATTCAGAACATGCGTCTGAATGCCCTTGATAAATTTCAATACGAAGAACTGGGCAAATATTAAAAGTCTTGATTATTTTGGGGCAAAAATGCACAGTTTGTCAAAAATGTTTGCTTTCATGAAACTTATCGCTAAGCATCGATAGGATAAGTGTCGAAAAACATCTCTGGGAACAGTTTGGCATATTTTTGAGAAAATACTAGTTATTTACACAAACTTTATCTTGTTTTGTCTGACACAGTAGCCTAAAAACATTATTTTAGGGGAAGAGTGACAGTCAATTCGAAATTGTAGATAGAGAGTTCAAAGTACTTGATCCTCCACAACTTCATCAAACAGAATTCTATCGGTCAGGAATCAAAGAATATTCGAATTTTCTTCTGTCAAAAAAAGACAAAAAACGTTTTATGCATGGCATCCAGGGCCTATTATGTAGAATTTTTTGGTGAATTTTGCGAATTTTGCGAATTTTGTGAATTTTTGCGAATTTTGTGAATTTTTGCGAATTTTGTGAATTTTGTGAATTTTTGCGAATTTTGCGAATTTTTGTGAATTTTGCGAATTATTGCTAATTTTTGTAAATTTTTGTGATTTTTAATAAAATTGTAAGAATTTATTTTAGAACTGAATCTTATTCTTGGGAACATATTTCGTTCCTGCGTTCTTCAACACTCCCTTAAACCAATTTTGTTTTTGACTTTTCGTGTTTGATTGAGGCTGCCTTCGCCTTTTCGCCAACCAAAACTGAGTTGCCGGTCGAGGATCGAACTCTTCTACAGAACTCATGTTAATGTTTACATACAAGTAATTGAAGAGCGATCGTTGAATGAGAGACGATCGGTCTGTGTCTTTGAATTTATTGTAGACATCTAAAACCGAATAATGAAGAACAGCTTTTAGCCAATTGAAATAATTTAAACTTACTAATTAATCTTTCGACGTCTGCAGAATGCGGTTTAGCTGCGACAATTCTAGCTAATCCAAGTTTGATTATTGGTAGGTCGTTGGGACAAAGCTCATGAAGTTTTTGCAAGTAACTAAGTGTGGTATCGCAACTATGTTCCTTCAACAAATTTACAGCCTTGTCGTACTCGAAGTAGAAATCTCTTACGTCATAATCAGGCAGCAAAAAAGAATGGCACCTTTCAAGGTCACTTTTTGACACTGTGTTATTGATAAGAATGAATGGTTTCATCGTCTTCTGGAATGACTCATCAATACCGAGTCGAATCTTTAGCTGTCCAATCAATTTATTCATTATAAATTTTCTTGTTTTTGAATTAAATGATGTTGATTGACATTTCGTCTTTCTTAATGGAATGTCATACAAATACGAAATGTTGCCGACTCTATACAATTTCTTTAAAAAAAGTTCTTCCCAACCTCCGTCAAGTTTACTGTGTTTGCAGTTTTCTAATTTAACGAAAAGATTATGCTGTTTCTTAATAACATCAAGCAAGGATATGGTATCAGACTGACAAGTTTTTTGAAACGCCTTTATCAGACACAAGACATCGGCCAAAAACGTCATCAAATGAATTCTGTCAACGATGAGCCATTGATTCTTGAGTGTAGAAAATTTGGTTCCTTCAAAGTATTTCACCGAACAGCGCCAGTTACGTAACACAGTATTGATCAAATGAAACGAGAACTCAGACCATCGTATAGCAAAAAAAGCTGGATATCGTTGTGGTTGACTTAAGTTTTGTTCAATAGCGATAGTTTTCAATGTTTTAGTTCGCTTTCCAGACTTTCGAAAGTGAGCAGCTAGCTTTGTGGCATCTAAAATTAGTTTTTTGATCGTCACGATGTTACAGGTACTTTTCCAAGCGAGATTTACTCGATGGCCAATACACCATATCGAAAATAAAGGCCGTTCTGGACTATTAGATAACAATCTATCTGCTTTAATCTTAGCGAAGAGCCCATTAAATTCGCCAGTGTTAAGATTTTCTCCATCAGTAACAAGAGAAGTCATTAAAGTTGAAAACTCATTCCAAGTTACTATGTCGTCAATAATTTCCTTCACACATTCGAAATAGCCGATCGATTTATCTCTCTTTGGAGATTTGAAACCTAGAAAGGCTGTAGACAATGTCGAATCAGACCTTACAATGTTGACCATAACAAATACATTGTGATCTGCAGTACGATCGGTTGAGCCATCGACTCTGAGTGACACCGCTAACGAATTTCGTATCATGGCCTTAAGTTCTGTCATGTTACTTTGTACAATACAGTCAATAAACTCTGAGTGATTTGTAGGAGTTACGTACTGCAAATTAATATCATTCAACAAAAGACCATTTGTTCTATAATTGTGTGAAATTTCCGATGTCACATAGCGCCCCGGCCAAGACCAACCACTTAATGTAGTACGTTTCGCGTCATTAAAAACGGTGATTATATGGGAACCAATCAAGTTAAAAAATCTTTTTTCATTGTCAGCAATAGTTTCCTTAATAACCTGAGTACATAAAGCATCTGTAAAAGCAATAATTTATTATGTGAAATAGATAAATCTTGTTGTCAGTTACCCTCATTTGTGTTCAGTTTATTTATTTCAGTTTCATACAACTTTCGACATTCTTTGGCTATGTTCGAAATCATGCTAATTTGTCCACCAACCAGTTTGAATTTGTCTTGGCACCGCCAGTAGTACCCCAAATAATCTTTTGTTGTCTCGCCGGATCCTATCATAACATCACTGAAATCATTCCGCATAAACTCCTCAATACCACGTAGTGATTCTTCATCAAAATTTAAAAATGCATATGCACTAGTGTATTGAGTGATAGTTAGAAGGTTTTTTATCATTTTTGGGATTTTGAAGCTTAGGAACAACTCCAAGCACTTATAAAACTCATCATCACTACTTTGCTTGAGATTATTAATTAATGATTCAATATTCATTGTAGACAAATCGCTTATTCACAAGAAAAATGATTATTTTTGACAAATTTATAGATATATGCATGTAATAAGTAAATACATTAAGATACAAATGAGCGCGTAAAGATAATTTAATCAAACATTGGCGTACAAATATTTTGCACTCCGTTTGAATTGCAAAATTTACCCCTTTCAAGTGATACGCCAATGTGTTTTTCGTTCGGTATCAAGTACTTACATTTTGAAACAATGCAATTATTTATGAGCATGTTCCCACGTCAACTATCAGAATTTAAGGAATATCTTTGAATGAAGTTTGATTTTTTTGTGGTCTTTATTCAAATTTAAAATGAGTGATCAAGCCTCCTTAATAGTGAATAATCTCAAGCAAAGTAGTGATGATGAGTTTTATAAGTGTTTAGAATTGTTTCTAAATTTTAAAATTCCACAAATGATAAAAAACATTCTAACAATTACTCAATACACTAGCGCATATGCGTTCTTGAATTTTGATGAAAAATCCTTACATGGTATTGAGGAATTTATGAGAAATGATTTTAGTGAAGTTATGATAGGATCCGGCGAGACAACAAAAGATTATTTGGGTTTCTATTGGCAAGACCAAGGCAAATTCAAGCTGATTTGTGGACAAATTAGCATGATTTCGAACATTGCCGAACAGTGTCACAAATTGTACGCGACGAAGGAGACGAATCAAAACGAGGTACCTGACAAAGTTGAAGGTCAGTAAATAGAATCTCCGTAAATGTTTTCCTGTATGAGGTCATTCTCTACAGTCTCGATCCGAAAAGATGTCGATGAAAAGGCTGAAATAGTGAAGCAATTGTTTGTCAACGTTTTTCATTGGATGAAAACGCGTCAGTGTTTACATAAGGTAAAGAATTGCGAAGTGTTCTGAACAATTGAATCAAACTTTAGTTTTATATTTACTACTAACTACTTAGGCAATTGAAAACACACCCGATTTCAAGGTGAAAAAAGAAAGTTACGTGACCAAAGCCGATGGATCAATCTCAGTTTTTATCAAATGCCCCGTAACTGAATGCAAGGAAGGTTACACCGCCATATATAAGGGTTACCGTCGTCGTTCGAAAGAATCGACAAAAGAAGATAAGTCCGCAAGTTTAATCCGTCCGAGATGGCATTATTCGTCTCTAAGGAAACACTTACTACTGTCCCATTCAAGTAACGATGTAAGTTCCATTGATGACGATATCGAAGACGATTCTCATAACGATTACGAACTTGAAATGGATCTCAATGACACAAGCAATGCTTCTTCTAGTGATGACAATCAAAGTAGCGATCGCAGTTCAAAGGTGGAGATGGACTGCAATGGTGATGTCAGCACTAGACACAGTAGCAAATCTATAAATGTCTCTGCCAAACAGACTCAGGGTATGTTGTTTTTAAAAGACGCAAAATCGTCGGGAGGATTGCTAAGCAAATTTTTCATTATAGCTGTTGGGGTAACGTTACGTTCCAGGGTTGTGTGCAACACAGAAAGTGGAAAGACAAATAGCAAGTATTTAAAAAAGAAAAAATTGACTTAATGATTATGAAATAAATTAAAAATGAAACCAAACTAGCCATTGGTAGAATAAGTTTCAATTTATTTTATTTCTTGAGCAACGTATACACCAAAAATGTTGGCGAACATGGTAAAACCCCAATTTGTTCTAATTTGTTATATACATCTCCATATGCAAATTTTGTAAATTTTTACGAATTTTGTGAATTTTTGCGAATTTTGTGAATTTTTGCGAATTTTGTGAATCTGTGCGAATTTTGTGAATTTTTGCGAATTTTGTGAATTTTTGCGAATTTTGTGAATTTTGCGAATTTCTGCGAATTAATTCACCATAATAGGCCCTGATGGCATCGTTGAGAGACAAATGAGTTTTTCAAGTTTGTGCAAATTTTTTTGGCGGCACTTTTACGCAATCACGGATATTTCAGTCAGTTAAAACTTTTATGAAGCAATATTAACAAGACTCATTGCAACATATCCCACTCCAAAACCTATAAATTTCAGCTAATTTCGTGTAAACGAAAAAAAGTTATTCATCTTCAAAGTCACCCGGATTTTTTTCTGGCCCATACCTTAATTCGTGTAAAACGAAATGAAATCAAATTAACTTTTATTGGATCGTAAGCCCCAATGATACAAAGGTTTTTCATCATTGGATTCCTTGGAGCCTTCCCCCACTCCTGAAGTTATTAGTCATTTTAGGTGAAAACTTCGGGAACGCTTTACTGCTTGAAGCAGCGATGAGCCGAAAAACTGAGTATAGGGTGTTCTAGTATACTACCCACACTATAAGACCATGCAAAGACTTCCCCGGTTTGAGGCTGTTGCACCGGTCTAGAACAATTTTTGTAAGAAAGGTCAATTTTTGACACTTTTTCTTGACTATTCTCAGCTGAAGAAGTCTGTATAACTGCCCTGAAACATGGTCTGCAGCTGGATATGCGAAAAGAAGCTGTACACAAGTGAAGAAAGCGTGAAGATGTTGACTTTTATGAGAAATTACTTTTCTTACAATGGAACAAGGAATCGAATGGCACATTCATCGGGAAAAAGTAGGACATGTTGTCCCAAAATCCTTCGAAGTTTTCGCAAAATCACTCTTAATATGAAAAACTTAATACAGAAACTTCAGATTAAAATAGTACAAAAAGAAAAAAGTTAAATTCCCTGTAAGTTTATCTTTCCTGGAGTTAAAGGTCTGGGTGCCGCGTTTTTAACGAATTCCGGGGATTGTCAATATTCTTGAAGATATTACGATTCTTAGCGGACTCGATCAGCAAATATTGAGACATACTAGAGTCGAAATGGCAGAATTTAAGAGAAAAAGTTATTTTGATCTCATCGGATAACAATAGCATTTTGTTGTACTTGGGATGAAAATACTGAATTTCAACGAGAGGGAAAGTTTGCGGCCAGAGCGAGGTTGGGGCGTAATTCGCTCGAGTTGGATTTCAATTTTCACCCCAAGTGTAACACAATATTTTTTGTGATTGCGCGTCAGAAAACAAGTGTTTCCACGACAAAATGTTCATTCAGTGTAACGTGGCAGCGGTAAGAAAATACCTACTTTCTCACCTGCGTTTGGCACCTACTTTTTCACCGGCAAGAATATGTAACTTTCTCACCGCTTTTGCGGGGACTAAACACGAGTTTTCTCACCGCAATCATTAAAATAACCTTTTCATGCTTCCTACACGGGCAAAATAAAAGTAGCTCTTGTTGTTTTTCTGGCCAGTAATTTTCCTCATATTTGGCTGCGGTGCATTCGAACGTTGTAACCATCCATCATCACGGCTAATTATCAACAAGCAGGACAACAACAGCCAATTAAAACATTTGACCAGCAATACAACAACAAAAATATGAATAACCATTTAGAATGAAAGTTTTAACTTCTCGGTATGAAAATGACTGTTCATGCTTGCGGTGAGAAAACCCGTGTTTTGTCCCCGCAAAAGCGATGAGAAAACTCGTGCTTTGTCTCCGCAAAAGCGGTGAGAGAGTTACACATTCTTGCCGCTGAGAAAGTAGTTATTGTCTCACTGCTAACATGTTACACTGAGTGGACGGACATTTACTCAAACTCGTTCTCTCACGCGCAAGCACAAAAAATATTGTGTTACACTTGAGGAGAAAATTGAATTCCAACTCGAGCGAATTACGGCCCTCGTCCGCTCTGGCCGCAAACTTTCGTTCTTATTTGAATTTAATATTTTCTCCCCATGTATTACAAAATACTATTTCATCCCAAGGTGTTAAAACTTTTCATCCTTTTTCTTTGAAGTGAGAAAATGAGAATTTTCGCCCGCCTAGCAATTTATTTGGAAAAGTCAGCGTTCGCTTAATTTTCTCTTTCCGTAATTTTTATAAATTGACAAGCTAAGGAAAATAAAATGTAATTCGATGTTTTCTTACTAAAAAGTACCTGCTTTATAAATAATTCAACTCGGAAAGCAGCCTTAAAAAATCGCAACGAGTTCACTCAACCTCTCGTTAGAGTACACGTCAATAACTACAAAAGAACAACAATGCCAGAAATAAAAGTATACGGTTATGCGTCGTGTATGTGCAATATTTCAGTAGTTGCATTTCTGAATGTAATAGAAGTTGCAGCTCCATAGTTTTTTCATTGAAAAATACCCTTTGTAGTAGCATGCATCAAAACATTCAAAGCCATACTAAAGTTCGGCGTCTCTACCAAAAAAACGAACGAACCGTAAAAGCTAGACTGTAAATGTAGCACATTCCGGGGAGGTTCATGTGTCAAAGACGAGAGAATGTAATTTATAGTTTTTATGCACATAAAAATTTTCCGAAAAAGTTGTTTATTTTCTTTTTTTTTTGAGGAGTGATCTGATGCACAAACAGCCTTTTCAACATAAAGAGAACGAACTTTTAAATTTAATTGTAAAAGCGCCTATATCTTTCAGTTAATGCTTGCAAAAGTTCACATTGAAAAGCTGTTTCAAGCTTTCAACCATCAAGTGTGTCATAAAGTAGTTATTTTCATGACAAGGAGAGAAACTAGAAAATTGCTTAACAACTCGTTGCAATTTTCTCTGCGAGGGCCACAGACTTCAAACGAGTTAAGAATTTTCTATTTTTCCCCGAGTTGTGAATTAAACTTTTCACATTTGTTAGGCGAAAATTCATAGTTTCTCCCGAAAAAGATTCGCACTTTTTATCACTATTACAATTATTGTAGATAACTTAATACATTGAAGCATGCAAAAGACGAATTTCACAGAAAACATAGAAAGTAACTCAAAAACATACTCGACTGTGTCGCTTTTCCAGACTCTTACATCTCGAGAAATATTTGCCAGATCAACAAATGAACCACTTTAGAGTAATCCTGAGCTCATGAACTATGTGCTGGCATTTTGTTTGGCTGGAATCCGTCGAGTCGAAAATTAATTATTTTTTTGTTTACTTTCCTCATCAATAAAAAATTCGTATGATCAGGTTGGCCATTATACTTTTCATCCCGTTTCGAACTACTCATGAAAAAATCAATTTTCGCCCTCATTTGAGGTGAGAAAATATGAATTTTCGCCTAACAAATGTGAAATAGAGTTTTTCTGTATTCAGTATTTCTCTCTTCCAATCATCAAATAGAAAATTAACGCTGAAAAATATGTGGATAAGTTAAGTAGACGACGATGTCAGAAGAATGCACGACGACAGGGATTTTTGCACTATTGAAGCGTTTGTATTGCTATTACTAGTATTTAGTTCTTCTAATCTGATTAATTAAATTCATCAAGAGTTGCAATAAAATAAAAATTCTGTTACCTTGTTTCCAACATCTCTGAGAAAACATTTTTGGTTGTCATGAGTGACAATCAGATTTTAGAGTCATTGGATGCCGTGCCTAGAAATAAGATTTTTTCCGGTAACCGAGTCAAAATTTACCGGGAACCAGAAACCAGCTTGCGATTTCCCTAAACCTTCGTTGGGATTCCCAACGCACACTTTTCAATTCCCAATACATATTTCCTAATTCCCAGTAGTACACACTTCCCAACAATTTTGCTAAATTACACTTTTTCGGAGTTTTTGAGCAAAGTGATGACCTTTTTTTTAGGCCACCAGTAGATTTCCCAAGTTCAACATGAAACTTTCAAATTTTTCATGACTTCCCTAATTTCCTTTTAACTTTTCCATGCGAACTCAGGGAAAATATGTGATACAAGTTTAAAATCGAGGAACCAACATCGGAACGCCTCACTCATGTCGCAAATAATCCGGTTTACTGGTATGCAGCCAAAAGTACGAGCGCACAGCCTCCGGGAGAACAAGAACTGTGAAAATAAAAATTTTCTCACACGAATTTTCATGAAACAAAAAGTAAACATTTAGACAAAACGCCATCTTCTCTCTGGAGAAAATCAGATTGATCTTTCCGCACACATGAAAATTATTTTAATTTCAACGTTGATTTATAGTACAAACCATCTCTATTAAAAGTTAATAGTCCATAAGATTGGACCCTGCGAAAGTAATTCATTACATGAGGAAGCAATTTTGTGAGTGTTTTTTTGAGCAACAAGCTTTGAAAACGTTATTTTTACGAGTGTAGAGCTTCTGTATCCGAGTCGAAGGTGAGGTATGCAACTTCACGAGTCAGAAAAAAGGCAGTTTAAAAAGGGTGTTGCTAAAAGTACCACGAGTGAGTTTGCGAATTCTCAAAATTGTGCCCGAAGTAACGAATAATGTAGCAGGGTCCAATGTATAATGTTTTTTTGTCGATCCATCCGAAAGTTGAGCATTGCAAAACTTTTACTTCACTAGTGAAAACAAAAGTTTTATTCGCTGTCCCATAGGGAAAGATGTCAATACAATTATATTTCCCCCATGCAATGCGGTCTGTTGGTCCATGTTCTTTCGATATTTGTGTCCACATGTAATAAAATTGTTTATGTCATTATCACCGTTCTAGTACCAACATTATAGTCGAAACGGTTGAAACTGTCGCATGTTCGAATGATGTGATCAGATGTTCGAAAACACGTTTCCTTTCGTTTTGATCTATTCTTCAAATATATTGGAGAAAAGTTAAAATTTTAATTGTGTTGTTGTGGTTTTTTGTTTGATGGTGGGTGAATGTACATGTATTGACAACTTCTTCCCATATGGAACAGCGAATAAAATAGCATCCGTTCCATGGTGTGAAAATAATCAATTTTGTGAACTCGGGAACTCACTCATGAATTTTCGTACCCGCTCATGTCACAAAATTGATCCCTCATGTAATGAATTATTTTCCCTGCGTAGAACGTAATCTACTATTTAAAAAAAAATTGTTCGGCCGCCACAAATGGTCAAAGTAGCTCTGCACCGGGGTCGCTGAAAAAGTGTTTCTTCAATATCTTTCCGAAGACTGATTGTATTTGGCTGAAATTCACACAATGTTTAGATATATGAGAGTAGATTTTTTTAAAAATATAATATCTGAAAAATATCACGTGGTATGGGACGCTAGAGCAGTCAAAAGGTTTGGGAGTGCCCTGTTTTGGGAGTGCCCTAGAGGGCGCTAACAGTGGCTACCAATAAAACCTAATATAAGGCGAGATGCGCAATGATTTCTAATTTTAGAAATACCATAGTGATCTTCTGGTTCGAACTGTTTGTGGTCTTAGTATTCATTTTTGTGGGAAACATCGAATTCGGGAGCGTTTCTCTAAGTCTACCTCTCACAATACGAAGTAGATTTAACTGATATTATTTTTGTCAAAAAGCTACTTCAAATACCTTTCTTAAGATACCTCACTCGAAAAAATTAATTCGAAATTGCATTTTTGGCGACTATTTGAATGAGGGGAATCACAGTAGCTCACCACTGAGAGTAGTCTAAATTACATTAAACTCAAAATGAAGCCTAATATCCAATTTTTTTGACCAGGGTTCCATTTGAAAGGCATTTTAAATGACTTTTCGAAAAAAAAATTTCAGGATATTTCGGTCAAACGTAGTAAAGTTGTCACCAGAATGGGATGTTTTTCGATTCTAATTCTCCCACGTTTGACCGAAATATCCTTAAGATATTTCCTCATACATATACCTCGCTAGTGAAAACAAAGGTTTTTACTTCACTGGTGACGACAAGAGTTTTACTTCACTAGTGAAGACAAGAGTTTTGCTTCACAAAAAATATCCCAAAATCCCCCACATGTAATGCATGGTTTCCGTAGGGTGTAAATATACATGTACTGCTGAACTTTCGGATGGGGTAGGCAATAAAAATCACATGTTCGAATGAACACCCCCGTTAATTTCTTTATTTAAATACACTGAAAAATGTAGATGAATCGTAATAACAAATTTTAGTGAATTTTAAAAAAGTGATCATAGAATTGATAGTGTTAGTAATCCGTTTTTAAACAGAAAATAATTAAATGCCATCGTTAAACTCCGGCTGAACTCATTATTTGTTTTATGTCTGCAAAGAAAATATATCGGATATGCATAATTCATTCGTTTCATCGTATTTTGTATGTTGAAGTTATAAGAGTTCTTTAATATTTTGTATTTTGGGATGATGACGTACGATTTAAATATAAAAGAATTTTCCAGCACTCATAAGATATAAAAACTCAAACAGCACAAAGAAACGAACTGCTTTTATTATCTATTTTGATTTCGTCTATTAAATAAAATATTTTTTGCTCAGAGCCAAAACGAATGAGACGAACACACGAACACACGCACAAAATGACTATTTACTTTGTTTGTTCTCCTTCAAAGCCCATTTTGATATAATAAGAATTTATTATAAAAGTCTATTATACCGTCGTCGTGTACATTATGATATTTTTGAGAGATAAATAAAAGCGATATTTCAGTACATAGCCCAGGGTTGTAATTTTGAAAAAATGGTAGACGGCGGCAAAAAGAGAGGCAATAGTCTAATTGTTAAAATTCAAAAGACATTCTGTTTTTCTATTTCAAGGTCATAGTACTCCATATAATGTCTTAAATCTGAACACGTGTTCTCTTCCTAATCGAATTTCAAGCAGCTGAGTAAGAACATATCTAAAATGTTAAAGTATGTAAGGACAAAAAGCCATCTGGAAAATTAGGCCAAGACTGCAATTTCTAGAGTAGTTGCTTGAGTTTAAAAATTGAGTCACTTTCGACAATATGAAAGGTTTTAATCTTATATACTAATGGGATACGCTCTCAAGAATTCTATGAACTGCAAAAGCTTCAAAACGAAAAGTATTGAGACAATACAGCCGTTCAATACAATAGAGTCCTAGGGACAGTTAATGGGCCTTGTAAAATCCATGAGAAGAACACCATAAGACAAAAAAATGTAATGAAAGCCAAATCACAAAATCCAAAAAATAGGAATGAAAAACTTCGAAAGGAAATCCACCTTCCGTTTCCCCGTACTGCACCCGTGGTATACAAATATAAAAAATATCTATGGAAAAGGAAAATGATCATAAAGAAATCGGGGAAAGTAGGTAATTTAATTTATAAGAAAATGATTGATTCCCTTCATCCATCAATAACAAAAGCTTTTCATTGTGAAGCTTTTATAATACACATGCATAATTTGACTGTGTTTCAATGTATACATTTAATTTTTTTGAAAATGTTTGTTTACAAACCATTTTCATTGAAATTTGTTTATCAATGCAAAGATTATCGAAATGTTACATGAGGTGAAATGTTAAATAGGTGTATTCGTTTCAGAGAAGACAACTGCTAATAAATTTAATGATTGATAAACTTGACATTTGCGCCTCAAACGCACTCACCAGTAAATTTTACCGTATAATTTATTACTTTTAGCATCGGTTCTGGTTTTTGGTTATGTTAATCGAAAAAACCAAAGCACAAAGTTTGAAATTTCGATGAGAATTATATTATAATTAGATTTTATCACAAAATTTTCAACTGACGCTTTTGTGTAAGTTTTATTATACTGAATGTTTAATTCTCTTTTTCTCCCGTGAATTTAATTTAACTTTTCTGTCAAATTTAGCTAGACGTTAAGTTTATTGGTGAGTTAAATAGTTAAATTTATCATCCTCGTTAAATTCTGAACGGAATCTAGCTAATGTTAGTTAACCCTGCAGTTCGCTAAACAAAACAAGTTTGTGTTACACAAATTACAACGATGCCACTGTAAGGTCGGCGGAGCGCCACCTGTTCTCATTTCTTCGAGCTGTATTTACGTCGTTAGCGCCATGTTAATATAAGTTCCATGCTTTTTCCATTATACATGCATAATAAACCATTAAAATGGTATAAGAAAGTAGCGGAAGAGTAATTTGTTGAACAAACAAATGTCAGAATGTCACTTTGACAGTTGTCTTTTTGACATCTGTCGCTTTGACAGGTGTCTTTTTGACAACTGTCAAAAAACGTGCACAGACAGCCAGAGCATTCCCGTAAAGTACCGCTACTTAATAAGTTCATACAGTTTGAAGACACCAGGTGTGTCAATATTTCGTATTATCAAGTTCAGCGCTATTTTAACCAAATGCATGAAGCTTAAGACAATTTATACACACACACAGTGTAGCTTTCATTTTTGCCACCAATTTAAAAGTATTAAGTTAGTGTTCGAAAGTTTGGTATAAGAAAGTAGCGGCAGAGTTATTTTCTTGAAAAAACACATGACTTTGACAGATGTTACTTTGATATCTGTCATTTTGGCAGCTGTCGCATTGACAGCTGTCACATTGACAGCTGTCACATTGACAGCTGTCACATTAGCAGCTGTCACATTGGCAGCTGTCACTTTGACATCTGTCTTTTTGACAGTTGTCTTTTTGACAACTATCACTTTAACAGCTGTCTTTTTGAGAACTCTATAACTATTAAAATCGGATTTTTCGTCATACCAGAAGATCTGGCACAAGCCGACGCACGAGTCTAAAGTACACCATGCGTAGCACTGGGAAAAATGCCAGATGAAATTCTTACCAATGCTAATTTACGCCCGGTGTATTTTTTTAAATTTTCATTACAATCCTAGCAATTTGAAGCAAAAATACTTTCCGTTGATAAATTGAAAGTTCAGTTAACAATATCCAAAGAAACTGAATAAGTTTTACAAAATTTAAAAGCAATAAAACCGAAAGAATTTATGCTAACAAAGAATGAAATTTGTGAAAGATGAATTCAAAAAAAAGTGTATGATGAAAGATTGCTGTGTATTAATTTTCCCTATTACAAATTTCCTCCCAATCTTTAGCGAACATGATGAACCACTTCCTCACAAATATATTTCAAGTGTCATTTTTTATTAAGAAAGAAAAAAATCTCAATAACAAAAAGGGAACTTGAAAAGAAAATGGAAACAAAACCGAAAATGTTCATTTCGCATATCTTGACTTTCCAAGAACATAAACAAAGTCAAAGAACATATTATCCTTTTTTAAAGATATACATCGTACCATCATAAACCAAAAAGCTAAGAAAAAATTTCAAACTTTGTTATTCATGTCTTATCATTTATGACTTGAAGCATTTAAACTCCCATTGCCTTTCAAATTAATGCTTCCAGTTGAATTTATACATTAATATCCATCGCTCCATCCGAACTTTCAGAAAGCTCACAGCATAACATTTTGAAATTGTTTACATTAGAGATAACATTCGAAAAAGAATCTCTTGTCTTATGTATGTTATCGAGTGTGATGCAAATTTGTTTATTTGAGACAGCCTCTTATAAAGCGATAAGAAAAGTAACGTAGAAAGAAAGTAATCCTCGTCATATATACGTATGTAGAATTTGTGAAATCTGAATTCAAGTATGTCACAGTGAAGAACTTTTTCCAAGAATGCCTCACTTACAAACTTGTAATTTTCATCATTGTTAGAGCAAAAGGGCGTACGGACGACATCCGGATAGAATAAAGTCTGAAAATTTGTCTGAGAACGAAAAAAAAACGGAGACTTTAGTAGATACCTGAATTTTTATTATTGTATTCGGAAAACATAAAGCCCTGGCTTAATTTCAATACATGACATGTAGACACTACAATCTTAATTCCATTCCCTACCCAGGATTCATGGTGGCCAATTTTGGAGATAGGCACTGAAGTAAATACTTCAATATTTGCATGGACAAAAAAGTTCCTCTCGATTTTGCACAAAAACGTCATCATTAGAGAAATATTCGGGTCGCGTAGGGTGAGTTAGGCCCACACTATATACTCCAAAGTCCGACCAACCTAACCAATTTTTATCAAATTCATTTCGTGGTTTCCTAAGGTATATCTTTCATTCGAAACCTTGAAAGGCGATTTCCGTGCTCATTTCGCAGGGATATAAGCGGCGAAGTTCTTCGAAAAGGGGTCTTATGCGTTTACCACGACGTTTGAATTTTTATTTTTCATTTCATTTCTCAAAGGTAACATAAATCTTTTATGGGATTGAATCTAGGCATTGTCGGCCAAGCTAATGATTGTGGTCTTTTGTACATAACTCGCATAAATCTTTTTCGATCTTACACATTTTTTTTTTGTTTGAAAGGTCTAAGCATCACACATGAGAGCCGATTGAAAAACGTCGGCGGCGGCTAGCCGAAAAAAGAGTGTCGGCGGCGGCTTAAGCCGGCTTAAAACAACGGCTGGAAGTCAGTGAAATCAAAGAAAAAATCGGAAGAAAGTTTTAAAATTTTGCTACTTAGGCACAAAGTAAGAACATTACTTTGTGTGGTTGATGTTTCTCTGCCGTTGGTTCATAATGTTGGGAATTTTCTCAGGTTATCGGTTACATTGAAGCTGCAATGACCCAAGAAAATTCCCAACGTCAAGAAAATTATTGCTATATTTAAGTCTTTGTCAAAATTGAGATTTAACTTTTGAATGTTCAGTTGAAAGAATTGAGCTTCAACAGGTAGCCTTTCGTTATTAATGAGGTAGCCTATTTCACAGAATAATGCTCGGTAGCACCAGAGCTGCTCAGAAATGACAGTACTATCTTTGCCAAAGCGCTAAGATAACGAAATGTCGTTGTTAAGAACGGGTCCAATTTATTAAGTTATGAGGTGCTTAAGGAAAAATGACATAATCCTAGTATATGACTCTTGGAATTAAAAGTCGACTCTACTGACTGACGATATATTAAGGAGTGATTTTTTTTAGAAGTGGGAGGGATGACACATACGAGGGGAAACTCATTTCTGAGATTTGTAGATTAAATGGATTAAAAGGACTAAATGAATTACCCAATCAACCAAATTCTTCGGCGGAAAGTCGTTCGGACATTGAACAAAAGAATCTTTTGAAAGCCCTCATTGTTCTTTGTCCGAACGAATTTCCGCGGAAAAATTGGGCAATTGAGTTAAATTGACTAAATTGAAGTGAGTGACCCCTCGGACACATATCTATAAAATTACGGCAGTTTGAAGTTTGGTTCTTAAGGCAAAGTTTGTGAGAATTACATTTTAGAGAAAACATTTTCAGGATTTCTTGAAGAAACTACGTTGATCCTCTTTTTGATATGGTGCAGGGAAGAACATTTAGGCCATCAAAATCAATTGTTTCAGACGTACTTCGGTAGGGCCTTTGACATTACCTTGGGTAATTTCTATGGATCTTTGAAATTCTTATATTTATAAAAAGGCACAAAACATTGGATTGTGTGCCCATTTTTATATCTACATATCTATTCTGTTTGCCTCATCTATTCTGATACCTACGGGTCTTTGGTTATGTTTATTGTTAAGATCTAAGTCATCCAACAATCTTTCTATTTGTAGTTAATCTATCTTTACTCCATGACTTTGAAGCGAGGGGTTATCCACTTGTTATCCACTAGGGAATTTGCGGAACGAAGGAAAATGGGCAACGCGTTAGCCAGTCAATTGAGGTCGCATGTGTTTAACAAAAAGGAATTGAGTAGCGAAACAAAGTTAGCTATCCACATGTCTATTTTCAGACCGACAATTTTGTATGGTAGTGAGAGCTGGGTGGACTGCGGATATCTCGTGCATGACCTGGAGGTTTCTGATATGAGGGTTCTTAGGAGTATAGCGAAAGTTAATCGGAGGGAGCAGTGGGATAATCACATTAGGAATGACGACATTCGGGAAAACTGGGAATTTCGTCAGTGGAAGAGGGGACAAGGGCTAGTCGTCTGCGCTGGTTCGGGCACGTTCAAAGGATGGATAATAACAGGCTTCCAAAAAGGATCTTAGGTGCACAGGTCCCGGGGTTAGGACAAGGGGTAGACCAAGGAGAAGGTTTATAGACTTTGTTAAATCGGATTTGGAAGTTAGGGGACTTTCTCTGGGCATGGAGGGGGGTGGTACACCTTCCTAGGCTTGTGTCATAAAGACCTAACACCGAAAGGTACTTAATGGTCTATAAAGTTTGATGATGATGATGATGATGAATGAAATACAAGACGGCTAGCCGCTGCCGGGTAAATATTGACGCGGAAAATATCAGCTTCAAAAGAAATAAAGTTTTTTTTGCAGCAGGTTATTTGAAGCGAGTCGACTTTGTATTTTGAAGAAATTATAATTTGGAAGTTTTTGCCATTAAAAATTATTTTCTATTGTTTTTTTCCCGGTTCGAACACGGAAAATATTTTATTTTTAAAACCGATCGACGCTTATTGCTAAGTAACAAAATAACTCTGAAAGCTTTTCAAAAACACACAACCACATTACAAATAAAGAAAACCTTTTAGATCTTACTCGCATACGAAGTTTACCTCAAACGAGAAATGAACATATCTAATCTGACATGAAAAATTCTTAAAGCAAACACATCAAAGCTACCTTTTATGACAATTTCCTTTTCCATATTTTATATTTAGACAGCCAAGGAGTGAATCAAATATTTGTATCAAAGTTTATCTGTTTCTGATAGACGTAAGTATACAAGGCGGTGAAAAAGTACAGAAAAGCAGATTTTTACAGAAAATGTGTTATAAATGACAACCACGTTGGTTGGCGCTTTTACACCGCGCACCACCAAATTTATTTTAAAATCGTAGGCTATGCTCGAATATTTGTAAACCGGATTTAGCGAAAAATAAATGATTGGTAGAATGACGTGCTTTCTCAGTTATTAGGGTAATTCAGACATCATTTCAAAGTGACTTTCGAAGCAGAAACATTTTATTACAGCGACAATTTTATTGGGATTTTGAAGGAAAATGAGTAAAGATCCAGCAACAGCCAAATGTGGTAAATTCTTAGCAACTTCATGTTTTATAAGACATCGGGACTCTACTAACATCATAAGCAAAAACATATGCGTCGCGAAACTGTACGAATTCCGAAACGTTGCAACGATTAAGAGGCATCTATTTAAAAGCTCGGACACCCCATGTAAATTCAATGAAATTTGCGCTTGAACACTTCCAAAAATTTTCCATAAATACGAAGATTCCAGACACGATTAAGCACCAAAAATAAACTTTGAACTTTGTTTCATTAAGTGTTGGTCGCACTTTTCCCATTAATTAACATTTTTCACTTTAAAAAAATATTTTCTATAACCCTTGCAAACATTTCCAGATTTACAAACACTTCCACTTTTCTATTATTATTTTGTATATTCGCCTGAAGCTACTATTTGTGAAAATTTTTTGCAAAAATTCCCTTCCAGATCTTGGTTATGGTTTTTCGATTTATTGATTACATACCCTTTATTTATTAAAATTAATTTGGAATCGATATGGAGTAGCCAAATTCTAACTTCATCAAATCAAGTAGTCGACAGTATATGTACGCATGTCTCTGTAATGTGATGTTATGCCTTGGTGTCGGAAGCTCGAAATCTGGTCATGGCAAGAAATTTTTATTTCATGCAAATATTCTTAAACTAAGTAGCATTGGAAATTGTTAAAAATATTTTTTTGGGTTGTGGCCGAAGTAGAACCGATCTGTGACCATAAGGAAACACATCACACACATGTTTCCATAAACAAAAATTTTCTCAATTTTCTAAGCCGCATAGCATAAAAAATGGCTACACCGGCCCGAAATCTTTTCTTGAACAATGTTAAGCTTTCAAAACCGCAAAGGTTATTCGCACCTGGATGTGCTAGTCATATGAATTAACAGACTAAGTTTCTAGATGCTTTATGAGTGAAAAGTGACTGGTGATTCGTATTGCTTGCTGATTTTGATAAAAACGCGGGCAGAACAAATATTCTGAACACAGGTCTACGGTCAGAAATCTGACGAAATCCAGAAAACTTAGAAGGAAATAATGAATATCAAATGGTTGTGGTCGAAAGCTTTTATATCGTATAATGCGAGGGCTGTTACAGCCTCAGTAGATGAATGCTTCGGAGCAGCGCCCTTCAACTGTAATTGCGCGACTGTTCTCAAATATTGGAATACGTTTTTCTGTTGACTGTTATAGAGAAGCTGTTGAATTTAGGCACAAAACATAAATTAACAGCTATTAAGAGATTCTACCAAGTGTTTTACCGTCAATTGATCTCTCTTATATGTTTGGTAAAATAAAAAATAGCTTGACAACCCTAGAAGACAATGCACGAACAATGTGAAACACCATTACCGCACGTAAAAAATTGCATTCTTTTACACATATGAAAAATGGTTCAAATCCATTATCATAATTAAAAGCGTTTCTCTCGCTTCTTCACCTCACGCTGCATAGTTTACTTCTGATTTATTGTTTTCCAGCTTAGACAGTTTACTTTTGTGCTTGATTATAAGTGCAGATCTTGTGCATTGTACGTTATGTCGTATATGCTTGTTATAATTTCATATTACCATCATCATAAACTACATCCAATAGCAAGGTGTTGTTTTAACAAACAACGCATTTTCATCATGTGCCAGCAACCAAGCGATTGTGCGAGCAAATGACCTTGCCTTACCGTTTGGAACTTAACGGAGTCGCATCCTTCACCAAGGGAATTAATTGTTTCTTTACAGAACAGGGATGTATTTGCTAACGAATTTTTAGTTGCAATAGCGTAAATAGTATACAATTTGGCGTGCAAGTCAGTGGCGCCGAGTATAAGTGAAAGTGTGTGGGAGGCTATGGCCCCCATGGAATGGAAAGACAGTATTGACTGTAGGCAAATGATGAGAAACTTCCTTTTCAATTTCCAGTTATCTTTTCTGTTTCACAGTCTAAAGAATGCTCTGCTCAGGAAGCTCATACGATTAAATGTAAGTCCTACAATATAATTCACAGCCTACCGCCTAGCTACATCTTTGATTATCGCAATCATACTAAAAGATTGTAGGTATTTTGAATATGCACAACATCCTTAGGAGCCAGGGTTCGCTTTACCCACTACATCCTAACCTAACCTGTAGTCAAATCTGTTGTAAAAGTTATGATAAATTTCGTAGTTTTTGTAGTAAAAGTCGTAGTAACAGTTGTCGTAAAAGTCGTAGTATAAGTTATAGTAAAGTACCAAACTTCGTAGTAAAACTTGTAATTTTCCAAGTAAAAGTTGTAATGTCAGATGTGGTTAAAAGAAGGTTAGGTCATGTTATGGCGACGAAAGCATTTCGTCAACTCGACCTATGTCGACTAGATTGGATTGGTTCGGATCTCAAATTACTACAATTTAACGAATTGGGATAGTAAGCGCGTCAAGAGGTGAAACTTTAAGAATCTTGCCTTCCACCAAAGAAACAGAAGTCGGCGCCTCTGGTGCAAGTATCTAACAAGCGTAATGCAAAAATTCATGAAAAACCGATTGATTCATGGACTTAAAAGTCAGAACTTTACTAAAAGTTTGTATAGCTTGGAAACGACCAGCTTTGTTGCCTATGCAACAGGGGGAAGAAATTACGTAAGTAAGTAGGTAAGAACGACTACGCATCAGAATAGATGTTACAATGGCTCAACAGACTTTGACTAATTTAATTTTCGTGATTTTCTGATGTCCACTTTCTACATCTTTCATGCAAAAGAGCAATTCCCGTCCTAATTTCGCAGAGATATGAATCAAAAAACTTAATGTTGATGAACCAGGTTTTTGATCACTTTTTCGACCGATTTTGCCAATTTCCCCAAATCCAATCCCGTAATCAATTTTTTGATTATCTTTAAGGAAAATAAAGATTTTGAAAATTGGATCAGATTTATCCGATTTATGTAGAAACAACTAGTAGAGACTCAGTTTTAGGAACCTGGCTGAGTCCAAAAGCTCAAAATCAAAAAAGGTTCTTTCATACATTGGCATGCCCAGAGCTTTCAAACAAAAAAAAATCTGAAATGATTTACTCAGCGGCCCTTGATCTGACAATGCCCAGATTCAATCCCAAAAAAGATTTTCTGGGAAAAAAAAATTTTAAAAGTCGGTGACAGACAGACGGACAAATATTTTTTCGCATTTTTCTTTTGTTTAGACCCCGAGGCGAAAAACTAACCAACTCTCGGGTCGAAATTCGACTGTTTACAAACGTCATGGCAAACGCAATAAGTCCCCATTTCGAAGAACAAGTCTAAAGAGAAATTGCATAGTGAAGTCCAGATGTATTTGGATTGTATTATTTGTAAAGGTTTTTTTAGAATTGTCCGGTCGTTTTGGAAGTTTTCATTTATTGAAAAAATTTTTCTACGAAAGCAAATTTTCTCAGAAAAGAAAATTGTCTTCGAAAAAAAATTATCTCCGAAAAAAAGTTTCTCCACGAAAATTTTGACAAAAAAATTTTCCCAAAAAAACTGTTCTCAAAAAAGTTCTCCAAAAAAAATTGTCTTCAACAAAAAGTGTTCTCAGAAAAAATTGTTGCTCAACAAAAATTTCTCCGAAAAAAAGAATTTCTAAAAAAAAAATTTTCTCCAAAAAAAGTTTTTCTCAAAAAAAAGTTTTTCTTCAAAAAAAGTTTTCTCAGAAAAAACAAATTCTCCAAAAAAAACTTTCTCAGAAAAAAAATTTTTCTCCAAAAAAAAATGTTCACCTTCGACTGCCTTCGGAACGTGTAACATTCAGATACGTTCGGAACACTTCGGAAAATGTCATTTTCAATCCTGGATATCTCAGCCAATTTTCAACCGATTTTGATGAGTTCGGGCTCGTTGGAAAGCTGCTGCGATATAATTTGGAGGGGGAGGGTGGGCGAGGTGAAAAAACTCAAGAGTTCGCCTTGTCCCAAAGGTTTTTGTATGGAGTTTTTTGAGTTTGTAGACGTTTTTTTTGGGATGTGGGAACTGCGTCACGCCCTCCGCTACCGCTCCGGGCATGATTTTGTTATAAAATTTATTACTCGATCAATATTTCTTCATCACACTCAGTTTTAAAACTTTAGGACCACGGGGACAGTACGCCAAGAAAAAAAAAAAAAAAATTGAGAAACGATCTAAACTAACTTTGTTTCAAGGCTTACTGTCGACATCCAAGGAGGCAATGCAACATCCCTTGGCAAATTCACTTGAAGAGATCTTTTATTTGCTTTCCAAGCAAATATTGAATTAACTCCATTGTTCTGTGATGTATATTTTTTATAATAAAACTAATGTCCTTATGTGAGAGAAACAATTTCTGTGAATGTATCAATATTGAATTATGCAAAATGTTTGCCTAAAAGCAAATTGAAGGTAAATAGTTATTTTCGAACCAGAGAACGATATTTAGGTTCTCTAAGCTCAGAACACAGAACAGAATTAAGAAATGCGTCACAAATGCCGGACCCCCCAATGTAATAGTTTTTCTGTTCTTTCGTCAAATCTGAAAAACAAAATTTAAGTTTTGCGTAATGTGTGCTTTTGGCGTCACCCAAATTGATATCAGTTGTTTTGGAAAAAGGGACGAGGACTTGCGTCACATTTCCTTTTTAGAAAGTGTTTTTGTTGTGATATCAGTGGTTTTGGAAGAAAAGAGAAAACAAATTTTAGAGAAAAAATTCCCGGCGAAAAAAATCTTTCAGCGAAAAAAAATGTCGGCGAAAAACATTTTCCGGCGAAAAAAAATTCCTTTGACACGAAACATGATAGATGACAAAAAAAATTTAAAAAAATTCAATTTTCCCCCTAAATTCGTCCCATACCGCCGTCGGCCATTTTGTTGGTCACCCTGACACACTACACATCCAACCCAACAACTTTCCCTTTGACACCAAACCATACCCTATTTTTTAAAAATATGTTAAGAAACTTACGAAATCTGTAGAAATTTTTAAGAAATTTTAGAAATATTTGAGAAACTTTAGAAATATTTGAGAAACTTAAGAAATATTTGGGAAATCTTAGAAATATTTGAGAAATTTCAGAAATATTTGAGAAGCTTTTTTGGAAATTCTAGAAATGTGAATTGGAAATTAAAGGAATCGGTTGTGATTTCAATAAATGTGTATTTAAATCCGAGTTTTTAACAATGAAAAGAATTACTTATTTTTTTTACATTTTTTGGCTTCAGTGGTCAGGAAATCGGTTTTTCGTTTTATTGAAATTCGTTGGGTTCGTCTCAAAATTTGTTTGTTTTTTTGTGGGATATTTGATGGTGAACCGATTTCCGAATGATTTTCTTCCCTACCGAATGAATTTTCAGATGAAATTTGAATTGATTCAACTTCATTTATTGGTGGAAAATTGTCTTCCTGCGGTTCTTCGCTCAATTCCACCTGTGCTAGAGATGAATGACGACTAATGACGTTAGATTGATCAGTTGGATTGCTTTCATTTATATTTGTAGCGCCATCGTTCTCTGAGTTTTCAATTTCATTAATGGGGTTACTAACAGAGTGAAATTGCAGAACATGACGCTCGAGAGATGCGGTGTGCCACTTAGGGGCGATATATTTAATTTGAGCTGGGTCTTTTTTATGTACGTAAGATCCTTTATATGATTTGTAATTCACGAAAAATGAGTAGATGCAAGTTGATACTGGACATACCATTTTACACGTTATAGTATCACCTTCACGTTTGAAAGTGTCTTTTAGCACTTTGAAAACCAATTCGTCCCGACGAATCTGAAATACGTTCTCGCGGTAACAACTGCATTCGTTACATAAATTCATGCTGGTTTTACCTGTAAAGTGTCTCGATTTTGAATCCATCTGTAAACGCCCCGAAACAGCTCAGATATTAGCTCTTTTTTTGAAGCTATCGTCGGTTCTGGCGCAGTATGAGTGACGTCCATCGAAGTTGCTGGATCAGTATTCATTTGAACGGAAGATGTGGAATGATTTGGAGTATGACTTTTTTGCAGGTATCTGCAATAAGCTGAATTATGCCCTTTTGTCCACATGAAAAGACGAATCTTTCTTGGCATTTAGCGAAGCGCCCCAAGTAGTCCTCAAGTTTCTCTCCTTCAAGTAGCATGTCTGCGTTGAATACATTTTTCATAAAATTTTCAACATCAGCGATGGTGTTTTGGTCGAATGTTGTGAAAACAATTGCTGTGTCCAAATCATTGATCATAAGAATGTTCCGAATTACAGGCGAAATTTTGGTTTGTAAATAAACTTCCAAGCCATCGAAAAATGGATGTCCAGCACAATTCAAAATATTCAAAAAATTGTTCGAATTAGACTCAGAAGTAGCCATTGTAGATTGATGGCAGAATATTAGACTTATTAGTTGAAGCTATTTTTTGGCGCGAATCTTTTTTTCAACTTTCAATATTAGTTACAGATTCGCGCCAAAAAATAGCTTCAACTAATAAGTCTAATATTCTGCCATCAATCTACAATGGCTACTTCTGAGTCTAATTCGAACAATTTTTTGAATATTTTGAATTGTGCTGGACATCCATTTTTCGATGGCTTGGAAGTTTATTTACAAACCAAAATTTCGCCTGTAATTCGGAACATTCTTATGATCAATGATTTGGACACAGCAATTGTTTTCACAACATTCGACCAAAACACCATCGCTGATGTTGAAAATTTTATGAAAAATGTATTCAACGCAGACATGCTACTTGAAGGAGAGAAACTTGAGGACTACTTGGGGCGCTTCGCTAAATGCCAAGAAAGATTCGTCTTTTCATGTGGACAAAAGGGCATAATTCAGCTTATTGCAGATACCTGCAAAAAAGTCATACTCCAAATCATTCCACATCTTCCGTTCAAATGAATACCGATCCAGCGACTTCGATGGACGTCACTAATGCTGAGCAGGATTCACAAGACACTGACCTTTACGAAAGCGCTGAGCATCCCGGAGAACATGAAACAGTTCGTTTTTTTAACTACATTGGATCACTAATGATAACTGTCTTTAACGACGCTAAAAGGCTCACACTTAGTGCTTGGTCATGGCCATCTCGACAATACGCACAAGAAAAAGCAAATTTGTTCAAAATGAATGGCAGGCTATTGACTACACCTGTTTTGCAATACGTCAATCCAGCTCAACATACACAATTTCTTGACGCAATTATCCAAAGCGATGTGGAAAAGCTGTCATGTCGTATAAAAGAGTCACTCGCACTATCGGTAAGAGTTGATGGCGCTGTTGATAGAACCCAAGACCACAATTTGTTCGTCTTGGCAAAACTGGTAGGAAGAGATGGAGAAATGGAAACAGTGTTTTTGGGATTCGGCATTCCCGAAAGTGAAGAAGGGGATGATGCTGGTGCTGCGGCAACACTTAAATGTATGAAAACAATTATAAAAAAAATTTTACCGTGGAAGGACTTTTTGAAATTGTGCAGTTCCTTGGTGACTGACGGCGAGCCACTTAACACTGGTTCACAAAGTGGTATCTGGGCAAGAATGACAAGAGAACATCAACTGTCCAACAGTGAGAGTCTACCTTTTTTCAAAATCTGGTGCGTAGCGCATCGAATCACTTTAGGATGGAAATCTGTGTGCACCGATAATTCCATTGTCGCCACCATCATAACCTCGACATCTCAATTGTGTAAATTTTTTCGCACTTCTGGCAAGCGTACGGGAAAATTGAGGAACGTTGCGGCAGCCAACAATCTGTCACAGCCCCTGCAGTACCCATCCTATAATTCAACTCGGTGGGTGCAATATACCTATAAACTACATTCCGTAGTTTTGAGAAATTGGAGATGTTCAATGTTGTATTTCAAGTCAGAAAACGAACGATTGTGGGAAGACATTTGGCTCAACTATCATCGAATACATCTTCTTACATTTCTGACCGATATTTTACAATTGTTGAAAACATTTCAAAAGTCATTTGAATATGACTCAAACACGATTTTGGAATTAACGGGTAAAAAGCAAACATTTTTTGAGCGCCTGGTTTATTGCATTGATAACAGTCTGGAAAATGGATGGGAGCAGCACTTCTTGAATGATATTATTTTTGAGAACGATGGTACATATTTGCTCGGCCACAGATTAACTACTGAAGGCAGGACACGAAGCAACAATAGTTCTCTCGTATTTACATCTGAGGAACGAGAAGCTATCGTAAGATCATTGTTGCAGCATTTAGATCAGCGCCTTAGCCTCGATGATTTAATGCAGGAATATTTGAAACCCCTTCATCCGATCAATATCTCGGCATCCGAAGAGTCTCTTCAATTGTGTCACAAATTCATTGCTACGGATTTCGAACCAAATACCTTCATAGAAGAGTACCGGGCTGCAGCCGATTTAGTTCATAACTTTGAATGTAAAGGTCCACTCGACACCATTAAAGCATTACGACAACTTTCAACAGAACCGTTCACGGCTATCAAAACAGCTTTAGGAAGATTAGCAGCTGCAAAACCACATTCGGCAGATGTTGAACGATTCATCAGTAATAATCTGTCATATCGCATTAATTCTTGTTTTGTAACGTGATTTTGTTTAGGTTTATACAACAAAACTAAAGATGCAGATCGGGCACCATTATCCGCATCAAGTTTATCTAACATATTGTACGTGAAGATGAACATGCCTACAGTGGAAAAATTTGACCCAAGTCCTGCAGTACATCATTGGATGGCTCAGAAAAATAGAAAGCCAATTCAGGGGTCCAAGACAAGACAGCAGGAATGGTTTGTAGGCGTATTTGACGAAGCGGAAGAGCTTTTCGAACGAAAACATATGCAAATTGTGAAATTTTGAGAAAAAAAAATACAATTTCTTGGGCAAATGAATTTACAACAAAAAAAAAAACAATTTTAATTGAATTCCTTATAAATTTTGAGAAACTTTAGAAATATTTGAGAAATTTAAGAAATATTTGGGAAACTTTAGAAATATTTGGGAAACTTTAGAAATATTTGAGAAACTTTAGAAATTTGAGAAATGCAGTTTTCAAAAAATAGGGTATGCACCAAAGATTTATCTCCATCCTAACACAGTCCAAAAATTTTGCTCATATTTGACCCATACTTTGAATACACTAACACACACATACAAAACACTCTTTTATATGGGCTTTATACGGAGCCCTGGCGCCCAAACATCGCTACCGCGCGCCCATGATTTAGTTTAATAGTTTTGAGGCTTTTCTGAGAAAGTGAAAGTTTTTTACTCGTATAATGTGAATATACAGCTTCGAATTTATTTAACAGAATGAAGAAACTGTGAAACTGTAAGAGAGCCAGTCAAAAACTATGTCACATCTTTTTCAACCTTGTGTCACAGACTTCCAACTCTACAAATAACATTGAAAGTTGGCTTGCAATTCTTTCCTGTAGGGTAAGCTACGCCCCTGAGGTTGAAATCGTACGTATTTTCCCTGGTAATTATCGTAAATTATAACAAAAAACACAGACAAAACAAAACAAAATTCAACAAATGAACGAACGAAGTAAATTTATTCTAGAATTTCTCATTCTTTTATCAAAAGTAATGTAAGAGTATGCTGTGGAAAATATTGTACCTCTTTCTCACGTATAGAAAAGAAAATCGTTAAGACGGTATAAGGAATAACGTATAAATCAGTAGCTATATAGACTAAGCGAAAGTTCGTTCACACAAATGTGCCAGAGTCAGGAAGTGTATTGAGAAAACCCAGTTTTTACAGGTATAAAGTAAACCGCTTTGTCAATTAAATGTGAATGATTAGTCAAAGGAATGGAAATACAAATAGAAATGTGGGCTACTAATAAATGCGGAAAGGAAATTTAATTATTTATATAATTAGATGTTAATTGGATAACATGGTTTGACGTTTGCGAAAGCTTTTTTTTTGTATTAGATGGAATTCATAAGAATGTAGCAACAGACATAATGCTTTAGTAACCATAATTTATATAATTCGTACGGTAGTAATACCAGTGGCGGAAAAATAGATGTGAATGGAATACGTCGTCTAAGAATTCATTTTTTTTGCGGAGGCGATTGCAAATATTGAATGGGACACTTTAATACAAAACAATGCGAACTTTATTTTTGATGGATCAAAATATCTTATACAAATTCAACGAGAATGTCGATTCTTTATCTTAAAAGTGCGAAAAAATCCGTAAGTCAATTTCACTTTTCCTTCACTGATTGATTTTTGTAAATACTTTCCGGTAATTGGTGACAAGACGACTATCTGATTGACAATAGCTCAGTGAAATTCAATAATTTTATTTTAAAACTATCCATAAATTGATAATGTTGCATTGCATACAAAAAAGTTTTATTTCAGTCGTTACTGTTTTTCGCTGTAATGTGTATTTCAAAATGACAGAGACCTCTCGCAAAAAAAAAACAATTTGAAAAGTTTCTTCTAAATGACTAAAAACTTTTAATTACAAACATTTTCCAAAACTTTATGGTATATACGAATACAAAAGTTCCAACAGTCTGTTAAAATTATTTCTTCTGGGAATGATAAGCTTCAGCACATAATAGACCAACATAACTCGCCCTCCCCTTTCTACCAGAGTGCTTTACCCATTCAATATGTGTACCTCTACACAGACAATGACAATTACGTTGACATGATTGGCCTTGTTCGGTCTATTTTCTTTCATTTTATATTATTTCTTGACTTGGTATTTCTCTTATTTCATTATTCGTCTGTTCGAATGTGTTTTTCTACAAGGACAACACAATGCGATTTCCCATATTATCTGGTGGAAGAATTTCGTCCTACACATTATACGTAGAAGAAATTTGCCAAATCTGCGAATTTGAGATAAAAGTTTTAAATTAATGCTTAAAATTATTGGATAAGCTTTCGATCAATATATTGGGGGTGTTTTTAATGGTTACTTATTTCAGACATGAACTGATTTCTTCTCCAATTTTTTTTTCGTCATTTTAGTACGCCTAGTTCGATGGTAACGTGATACTTTCGCAAATAAAATTATCCCCACTATTCTTTACTCTTAGGATGATGCTATTTAATGGCGTCCATTCAGTGAAAATCAAGTTACTAGACTGTAGATTTTCCAAATAATTTTACTTTAAGTAACCATTTCACACTAGTCCTTCGGTGGGTCAGGTTATGATCAAACATAACTAAAGACCCGTGCGTATCATAATAGATATGGCAAACAGAATAGGTGTTACAAAGCGCAGAAAAACTATTACGTTGGGAGGGTCCGGCATTTGTGACGCATTTCTTTAATCAAAAATGAAAATATGTGAAAAGAATTTTTTGCGTTCCGAAGCTGTAAGCGTCACAAAAGTTGATATCAGTTGTTTTGGAAGAAGGGACGAGGACTTGCGTCACGTTTCCTTTTAAAAAGGGTTTTTGTTGTGATATCGGTAGTTTTGGAAGAAAAGAGAAAACAAATTTTGAAGAAAAAATTTCCAGCGAAAAAAATTTCTGGCGAATAAAAATTTCCGGCGAAAAAGTTTCCAGCGGAAAATACTTCCGGCGGAAAAAAATTTCTGGTGAAAAAAAGTTTTCAGCGGAAAAAAATTTCCGGCGAAAAAAAAATTTCCTATGTTACTATGACCTAACCGCTATAATCAAGAAAAATTGCTACTTCAGCCAAATAAATATAAAAAAAATTTCCGGCGAGAAAAATTTCAGTGAAAAAAAATTCCGGCGAGAAAAATTTTCGGCAAAAACAATTTTCGGCGAAAAAAATTTCCTTTGACACGAAACATCTATCTTCAACAAAAATTTTTGTTTAAAAAAAATAAATTTCCCCCTAAATCCGTCCCATACCACCGTCGGCCATTTTGTTGGTCACCCTGACACAATACACACTCAACCCAATAACTTTTCCTTTGACCCCAAACGCAAACATCTATCTCAAACCAAAAAAAATTAAAAAAAAAAATTCCCCCTAAGTTCGTCCCATACCACCGTCGCGTCGGCCATTTTGTTTGTCACCCTGACACACTACAAACCCAACTCATGAACTTTTCCTTTGACACCAAACATCTATCTCCATCCTAACACAGCCCAAAAATTTTGCTCATATTTGACCCCTACTTTGAATACACTCACACACACAAACAAAACATTGTTTTATATGGGCTTTATATGGCGCCTAAACGAGGCCTGTACCACCCTCCCCCTTTTTTTAAATCTTATATGGCGTGGAAAATTTATCGAGCCGTTTTCGAGCACGAGCCAAAAAAAGTCGGTTTTCATACAAATGGCTCTGGAACTAACTAACGTAGGATGTTTCCATTAACTTGGGCTTATATGAAGCAGCACATTTTGTATGGAAAATGACGATTTTCTAAAGGTCATATCTTCGGATCCACTGGACCGATTTTAATGAGCAAAATGTCGATTTCAATCAAAATTTTACGTAGAATCTCAGGGGGGTACGACGCAAGGGAAAAAAGTCAAAACTTAGCTGTATGTATGGTTTCGCCGTCTACGAAAAAAAAATTTCTTAATTTTTTGATCGTATGGGGTTCTGCGTCACGGGCGCATCGCTACCGAGCGCCCGTGATCTATCTATCTAAGAGACTTACTTAAAACGGCACTACAAAAAACTGTCGTAAATTACGAGAAAAAACAGCATAAATTATTTTTTTCTTCCACATTAAATGTAGAACGTCTAAACGTCTAAAATTGGCGAAAATTTTCTTTCCAGTTAAATCATATGAAAGTCGGTGGATCTGAATGCGCGCTAACGCTGACGTGTTGACACATCAATCAAATTGGTGTAGTAGATAAAATTAATTTTTGTCTTTGCGCGCCGGAAACTATTATATTTGAATTTTCCCGCAACTCGGCTAATGTAGTTTCTGCTTTTTAATTCATTAAAGACAAATTTCTGGCGTTCTCGTCCTGATAAACAATCTGATTGTTAAAAAAGTTTTTATTTATTTTGCAGTCAATGCACATATTAAACATGGATAACAGAAAATTGTGTCACAGTTGCGTATAATCCAATAAAACAGGATTAATGCATCAGAGGCAAAACCTCGATTTAAACATATATATAAAGAGGGATAGTAAATTAGAGCTACAATTAAATTGTCGACGTCAAATGGTCTACTTAAACCATGCATTGGGCTTAAAATATTTTGCAATATTAGCCGTTTTGCATAAATTGGTATGTGACGCTACGATATGATGGTTGGGAAAATGCGCATCGTCCAATAACTTGCTGCTGAAATCAAGTCAATCTTTTATTATTCAATGATTTTTTTTTATAAATTTCAACAAGAGTAAGACTTTCTAATCTTTTTTGTCAGTTTTAATACTGTGTTTCATTTTGTTTGCCATATTTATACTGAAGAGAGACGGTTTAATGCCATTTTAGTATTATTTTAGATGATGAACGTTTATGGGATTTTGAAAATGCTTTTGCAATTAGAACTTTCTGATGGAGGATGACAAATAAAAAAAAAATTTAATGTTGAAGTCATCTGACTAAAGAGTCATTGTGGATTAGTCGAAATCGCAATTAATTTTTTGTGCTTTATTGTACTATTTGATGTTGTAGTGAAGAGTAGATTGAAACATTTTTTGTTGCAGAGCTGCAATGTCTATCGCGTGAAACCATAGGGCTGATATTTTTGCTGGGACGAACTCGCGATCGCCAAAAATTTTGATTTGCGGGAATTTTAGTCTTCAAATTTTAATGATTACAGAGCGGGAAATGACTAGTGAATGCGAAATGACGTAAATGGGAAATAATGGGAAATGAGTAAGAACTCGAAGCGAGTAGTGAACGGAAATTATTAGGGAATGACTGAAGAACGGGAAGTACACTCGCGGAAAAGTAAAAACCGACACATTTTTGGTTTATGTTGTGAATTTTTGCATGAATTTTTATATAGAGAAGTCAATAAAGTCAAACCACAAAACACAAAAATGTGCCAGTTTTCACTTTTCCGTACACAAAAATGTGTCAGTTTCCACTTTTCCGTGAGTGTAATTAGAGAACGGGAAAAATTGAAAACGACTAAAAAACGGGAAATAACTAAGAAATGGAAAATTATTATAAAGAAAAACGTTAACAATAAAAAAAGTGATTTTCTCTTTATAAAAAATGTTAAAGCTTGATGTTTAAGTCGGTAAAATTTTATTTCGCTTGTTAGCTACTCTTACTTTCTTTTCAGGAAATATCAACTCAATTGAAATCAGAGCCTTAAAAAACAGCTTCTCCAAGCGAAAAATAGATTCTTACGGAATTTTTCGCTCACATCACTCGCTATTTTTATTTTCTCTCTAAGAAGCCACGCAATTTTTCGCTCACTCTGCTCGCGACTTTTAGTTCCTTTCTAAAATAGCTTTTCTCAGCTGAAATCAGACCTATTCGTTTCTTCCACAACTTCTTTGCTACAAAAAAAGATCCGAAAAAATTTTTTTGGTCGCTCCTCTTGCGATTTCCAAGAAATCTTTACTCAGCCGTGCTCGATATTCTAAGCCCAAATGATCTTTGCTGAACCAATAGAAACCAACGCACAACTTTACAGCATTGCTACTGTAAATTTCATAGTACAGGAAGGGAAAAGTGAAAACCGACAAGCTTCTGATTTGTATGGTAAATCAGACACTTGTCGGTTTTGACTTTTCCGTTTCTGTACTAAAATTATTTTCAATTATAAATCTCGATGTTTTCGAGCATTGTAGATTCGAAGTGAAATCGGCATACGTTCTGTGAGAAATTTTATTTGTAATGAAGTTATATAGTAGCGGTTGCTATTTTATGTGAAAAATTGGTCTGTCCGTCCGTTTGTGCACGTTCACCGATGATTCACCTGAGATTCTTCGATAATCCACCGATGATTCATTCATCAGTGAATTGTTGCTGGCAGTGGACTTGCAGCGATGAAATTGTTAATAAGGTTGGTAATGGGTAAATGCGGTTTCTTGTAGAAAGTTTCTTTACCCGTTGCATCGAAATGAGTATTGTTGCGGCGCGTTCCATGTGAGGACGGTGATAAAGTTATTAGTCTAATTGGTGGAAAAATCGCAAATCGAATTGAGAAAATTTAATAAGTAAATTGTGGTTGATAAGTGTTACTAAGAGTTGAAAAACTCCATCTTGAAACTTCCGTCGATTCTACAACTTTTCCTTTTTCGAGTTGAAATTAACAGCAGCGATGTTTATTTTCACTTTAGAACTGTTGTGGCTGATTTACAATCGAAAAAAATGGAAATTTTGTCAAAATTTACTACCAAACTTTACCACCTCATAAGTGGAAAAAGCTGTCGGATTTTTTTCAACATTTCCTTTCGATTGATGGTAAGTTGAAAAAACTCAGCGGAACACTTTTTCGATGGCATCTATTTTACTTTCGGGCATCGTTTGGAAAAATTACCACTTTCACGCTACGCCACTGCAACGCTATTCGACCGTTTGTCGCAAATGAGATATCATTTGAAAGATTGACCCACACGCTGTATTTTAGAACGGTTTGTGTTGAAAAAAATAGCAAAATGGATGTCGTAATTTCCAACGGAAATTTGCTTCTCCGCCTCCTAATGTTGATGTCAAAATTCTATTTGATGCAAAAATGCATTTGCCCATGTCGGGGGACAATTTTTTCGGTGATAAAAGTGGAAAATGTGTTGTCTCTAAAATGCGTGCGAATGTGGAAAAACTGTTCCCGAGGCTCTTGTATTGGGCTAATTCCATCGGTACCGTCGCCTGGGTAACGAATTTCATCTCTTTCATTCTTTCAATGAGATTTATATTAATATGAGACAAAACACATTCGTTCCCCAGGTGACATGGTAGCGACAATGTATGGGTTACCGATGGAATTAGCCATTGACATTTATGAAGTAATTTGGGTAAAAAGATCCGTGTCACGGTAGGCTTTTTCCGAATCTAAAACTCACAAATTAAGAGGTGGTAACATTTTTCATAGCTGAATTGACGTCTCAACATAGAACTATTCCCTTTTCTAAAGTGGCGTCATGCATGATTGCATGGCTGAATACGGAAAAACATAAAACAAATCACACAATCTACAGTCAACTCGGATTGAGCTACTATTTCACTTTATGCAATTGGCGAAGCAAACAGCCACACACTAGCGGTGAAGGTCAGGTCCAATGGTCCAACGACCTTCAAGTATTTACAAGAATTACAGAATACCATTGCTTTGTAAATGACTAATTCCATCGGCAACCCATACATTGTTGCTGCTTCTGCAGAACGAGTGTATTTTGTCTCATGTTAATATAAATCATGTTGAAAGAGTGAAAGAGAAGAAATTCGGTACCCAGGTGACGGTACCGATGGAATTAGTTAAATACTTAGAGGTAAAAATCGATGAAAATGAAAGAAAAATGTAAATTTCTGTAAAACGTAACACAGAATCAGACCCTCATAATCCTTGTTACACTCTGTCATGCTGGGCCCGAACGTCTCTCTTGGAACGTGACATACTTTATGGACGACCCCTAATCCGTACAGACCGTAAGCCCAAAATGCCGAAAATAACGAGCTATTGTTTAAGACCCCGAGGTAACAACCACCAATGCAAGAAGTGAAGCTTTTTTTATGTTTATGATGGCAGTAAAAAACAATTGTGTTGGCTGGAAATGAATAATTTTTGGTGTAGTAAAAAACGAATTTGCTTGTCATGAATTTCAAATTTTCTGGTTAAAAACAATAAAGCTTGTTAAAAGGTAAGCCTGAAAATAGACTGCCAATATCACACACAGTTCACTGTTCGGATAATGTTGTACTTGGAATGTCTTTACTTTGGTTATGAGACACGAGATTATAGTAAGTGTATAGTATTTTTATGGTAACGTTGGTAGCGACACGTTTCAGACACGTGTAATACCAGTGTTCGATTGAGAGTAGAAAATTCACTGATTAAAAAAAATAAAATTGGCGAAAAAAGAGTGTTTTGTTGATGAAAAATATATTTTCCCTCCCCTAGATCGTACACTGATGAATTTGACGCCATTTCGGGCAGTCAGAGAAAACTTTAGCCAACCTCTGTGTTTAATCTCTTTTTATGTACATAAGCCGTGTGCAGTAAACAACAAACAGTTGTTATATTTTCTGTTTATAAAGCAAATGTTACGAAACGGAATGCAATGCAATCAACATTTTTTATTCATATTTAAAATAACTTGCAAACTTCTTTATGGTACTTACGATCAAGTGGGTGCGAAAAGTGGCTTCCTTAAATACAATTTCAAGCACAACAGTCAGTATGAAATAAGAAAATCAAACCCTACTAGAGCAACTCTCCGTATCTTTTACAAACTTAAACTACTGCAAAGTTTTGACCAAAGCACATGTAACGGTTCATGCATATATATGAGGAAAATAAATTATACAGCCAGCCATAAGTTCTGTATTCGTGGGAAGGAAAATATTTCTACACAAATGCTAATGCTAAACCGAATGTACGCATAACTTTATGGAATATAGAATAAGATTTTTAAGTGGGTGATGATGTAATTTGAATCGTTGAAATTGATAAAAGATTTCTTCGCAAATATTTCGATCTGTCGTAAATATGTGTGTAGAAAGAAATATGGTTCTACATTTTCAGAGAAGCGAGGAAGATTTATAGCCTTCAATTGTATTTATGAAGTTAACTATATGAAGGAGTGCATTCCGAAGTCAAACCTTGAAGTTGATTTTAGAAATAAATAAGGTGGCGGGCGCTAAAATATTTGAAGTTTCTTCAGTGGAGAGTTTTGATAGGACGCTTTTTAAGCGAGTTTCAAAGCAAAGGGGGATTGTACTGAAAAATGTATGCTGTCAATATCTTCCATTATGCTTGACCAAAGCACCTTTGAAGTGTGAGGTCTTCAACCAGCTTCTCCATGCCAAGTTGTAACTCGCCAAAGATGGTCTTATCGTCGAATGCGATCCCCTTAACTTCTAAATCCGATTTAGGAACTTCTTTCTTACCGAATACCCGCAACCTTTGCAAATAAGATGCTCTATGGCAGCGTGCTCTGACAAATGTTTCTACCGACTAAACGTTTAAATTCTCCCTGTTACCGTTTTGCTTAATATAATTATCCCGCATGCCATTAACATCTAACTCATGTTCATTAATGCACTCTATGTTGCGCTGCATTAAAGTTATCTGCCATGAATGAGGCCTTTGATTTACTCTGCCAATTGACCTACTTCAAGATCTAACCTAATAAACATTATGAAGGGAAGAAAAACAAGAACCCTGACACTCACCCTCATCTATTTTAACGCAATTTTTCTTTTTATCGCCTCTAGCAAACTTCCCATGTCAATGACATTTATCGACATTGACTCTATTCACGTCAATCCCCAGGCATTTTAGATTTATCAAAGTGGGACGGATCATTTTCTGAATCCTAATACACAGATCTGTTGATCTTTTGTTTTTTTTTTGCTGTTCACCATGTAAATCATTGAAACCTTCGGGTATCCACCAAGAACCTGTCGAAGACAACAGGTACTAGCCCTGGGACTTCAGAGAGTCGAATCACGCAGTCGCCTAATGTCATACTCCTTAGAAAATGAAACTTCGGGCATAATGTGGATGCCTGTTTTCTCCTTTAAGCAGTAACATCTTGGGTCGTCCAAAATTGTCATTTCGGTCAAAGGCTTGTTCAACCCACAATCCCCTGGCATGGAACAAATGTTACCTTCCGCGAACCAATCTGAAACTTTCCGCAAACCGACAATTTTCCTGATTCATTTTTCGCTTTAGCTCCGTAATAACAAAAACTATATTTTAATGAATAAAAAAAATATTACTTTCTCTCGAAGGAATTTCCCCTTTAACAAAATCCTCAAATAACTGAGCGACTTTTAGCGTAACGTCGCGTCGGAGTCTCGGAAAAAAGATAGCTTTGAACCGCAATCACTGTAACATGTATCGGTATAAGCGGCCACTCTAACGGGGCCGAGGCAAGGGGGGTCATAGGGCGGCACCCATTTGTATCAAAAACATACGACCGTTTTTCTATTTTGTGCTTTAAAACGTACTAAATATGTACATACGTACACATAGTCTAATGTACATTGTCCTCATCTATTATATAGCTCTTGCGACTTCTTACTTACTTACTTTACTTATCAGCCTTTCTAACCCAAGCGGGTTTTGGCTGACTCTACAACGTTTCTCCATCTGGAGCGATCCTGGGCCAGACTTCTCCAACGTGGTCGTCGTTGTTGAATCCGTCCGTTTATCCGAGGCTCATTGTAGAGTTTCTTGAACTGTGATTTTTTTACGAGGAAGAGGCGGTAACACTTCGCTCAACCCACTGATCTGTTTCCCCGACAACCCGTAGGCAAGTTGTCAGGTAGCACTCTTAAGTTTAGCACAAAACTCCGAAGAGAATTGAGGTCCCAGGGACTACGACGTGGACGTAAAAAGAGCACTTGATAGTTAGACAGTTGCACGCCTGGCATACGACCCGGACTACCACACTCCGCTCATATGCTATCAAGCGCTACCCTATCTAACTACCCAATCCCTAACTTCACCCTCCCTATTCTGACCACGCAGGCGAAAAGTATACACATTACCACAAGTTCTCTGTATCATACAATGAACATTACTTAACATTAGATATGCTAATATTTAGCTAAAACTGATACATAGGGCAGAGATGCGACGATAGAGTCTGACAGCGGGGCGAAAAGTACTCAAAGGTTTCTGAATCAGGATGATAATCTAGTTATATTTTTGAGTCGATCTACATTTTCGCTACCCCGATCTCGTTGACATCTCGTCAGAAGTTGTTGGACCCGTACGAAGTACAAAGGTCCTATACGTTTACTACAAACAATTTTATTGTAACATGGGGTAGATCGAGGTGGGAAGGGGGGATTAGGGGGGGTAGAGAATTAAATTTAAGCGGACCCAAGTTTCAGGGTTTTGGTGAAATATGGCCCAATACTAGTATATGGCCTCTTCCATAATTGAGCAGGATGACCCAGATCTTCAGAACTATGAGAGTTAAAAGGTTGGTTCCAAAGTGGAAGTTGTAGAGAATTAAATTTGAGCGAATACGTGTTTCAGGGTTTTGGGAAAATATGGCCCAATTCTGACATATGGCCACTTCCATAATTGGGTAGGACGACCCGAATGTCCAGAACTATGAGAGATAGAAAGTTGCTTCCAAAGACAAAGTTGTAGAGAATAAAATTTTAGAGAACACGTGTTTCAGGGTTTTAGGGGTAAATGACTTAGTCCTTGGATAAGATTTTCTAGATTTGAATGGTCTGAGACGTACTTCGGTAGGGCCTTTAACATTACCTTGGGTAATTTCTATGGATCTTTGAAATTCTTAAAGTTGTAAAAGAACTGAAAACGTTGGATTGTTTGCTTATTTGTATATTTAGATACGTTCGAGTCTCTTTGCCTCATGTATTCTGTTTGCCACATCTATTCTGATACGTACGGGTCTTTGGTTATGTTTTCTTTTAGTTTCTCTCTCATTCCATTTGGCACTCAGGGCGCTGTTTTCACACTTCGTTGCAATTTAAAAAAAAATTGTATTGATATCGCTTCCACAAGGGACTATTTTTGAGAAATTTTGGGAAACTGAAGGAAAGTTTAAGAAATTTTGAAAAGTTTTTAAGAAATCTTGAAAAAAATATTTGATAAATTCAGATTTCTGAAAATAGTCTCTGACTTCCATGAAGTAGTTAATGACGGAATTCGGTTATCCACAACGTCTTACATCCAATATATGTGAACGGTGACAACCATCGATTTTGTACGTTCATCAGGTAATCCACATGTCGCTTTGTGTATGTTTTTATGCTAGAAATAAGTTTTGCTGACAACCATGTTTCATGATACTGCGAAATCTAAAAGTACATGATGATGTACGATTTAACGCTGAGTTGCTGGTTGATGTCACATCTCTGCGGTTCAAATAACAATTTCTGCTAAAGCATTCAATCTTTCTACTTAGAAGCGAGTTATTTCTACGAGCCACAGTCTCCGCATTTTTAATGCCATCCACTTATTTACCTTCATTTTGAAAAAATATTATTCCGCTAACATCACAAGTTCTTCTTTTTTATTAATAGATAGAACAATATCTTTCTTTTCTTCTTTTTTTTTCCTCGAGAAGCTTTTTGTTGGTTATAGTAATGCCAGAAAATGAAAACACATATCATTTTATATCGTAAACATAACGTATCTCTCGTACCTACATAATATATGAGAGGTGCTTAAGGAAATGAATTTTTTTAAACCGAGGTTGGGGCTTTTCTACTCTGTTGAATATGGTACGGGAAAAACATACAAATGCGACAGAAATTTAAAATGCTTGTAATTCATTACTCCATTTTCCTAAGGAATGCATAGTTTCGTTATTATGAAATGGATTAAGAAACACACAGTGCTGAAGAAGAATTTCAGAAATTTCACGAATTGTTGGACTGATATATGAGCAATGAATTTAAGAACAAATTTCCAAAAAAAATTGGAACTCATATTTAGAAAATCTTTGCGATGTGCGGCGGCTTTATGCAAAATGTAAATTAACGTCATAAAGCTTAAAAATGTGAAATTCCATTCTTTTCAATTACGAAATATGATTTCTATAACTTTTTGTAGATGGCAAACATAACCGAAGTTGAAACATAACCAAAGACCCGTACGTATCAGAAAAGATGTGGCAAACAGAATAGATGTGCCAAACAGAACAGATGTTGCAAAAAGACTCGAATGTATCTAAATACAGAAATGAGCGAAAAATCCAACTTTTAATGTTCTTTTATAAATCATCGGCGCGCGGTAGCATTGCGCCCGTGACGCAAGTCCCCATACGATCAAAAAAATCAGAATTTTTTTTTTCGTAGACTGCGGAACCATATACTGCTAAGTTTTGACTTTTTTCCCTTGCGTCGTACCCCCCTGAGACCTAGTGTATCGGATTCTACGTAAAATTTTGATTGAAATCGACCTTTCACTCATTAAAATCGGTCCAGTGGATCCGAAGATATGACCTCTAGAAAATCATCATTTTCCATACAAAATGTGCTGCTTCATATAAGCCAAAGTTAATGGAAACATCCTACGTAAGTTAGTTAGTTAGTTGTGACATTGCCATTTGTATGAAAAAAACTTTTTTGGCGATTTCTCGAAAACTGGCGGTCAGATCTTCTTTAAATTTTGCAGGGACCTTCGGATGGGCATTCCACGCCATCTAAGATTTTACAAAAATGGGGTCACCGGCTTCGTTTGGGCGCTAGGGCTCGTGGAAGCTCCCATACAAATCCCATATAAAATAATGTGTGTGTGTGTGAGAGTCACAGTTGGGTGAGTGAGGTATTCAACTTCCATTAGAGTTTTTGATATTTTTCGGTTATTCTCGACATGAGTGAGGTCATCCAATGGGGCTTAATAAGTTTATGGGATTCTTGCGGATTTCTCTAGCACTTTTCAACTTCCATCAGGTTTTTTGATATTTTTCGGTTGTTCTCGAGATGAGCCAGGTCATGCAATGGAGCTTCCTAGGTTTATGGGATTCTTGTGGGTTTCTCTAGCACTTTTCAACTTCCATCGGGTTTTTTGATATTTTTCGGTTGTTCTCGACATGAGCCAGATCATGCAATGAAGCTTCCTAGGTTTAAGGGATTCTTAAGGATTTTTGTGGATTTCTCTAGCACTTTTCAACTTCCATCAGGTTTTTTGATATTTTTCGGTTATTCTCGACATGGGTCAGGTCATGCAATGGAGCTTCCTAGGTTTAAGGGATTATTAAGGATTTTTGTGGATTTCTCTAGCACTTTTCCACTTCCGTCAGGCTTTTTCGATATTTTTGGGTTGATCGCTTTCAATTGCTTCCAAAACTACTGATATCACAACAAAAACCCTTTTAAAAGGGAAATGTGACGCAAGTCGTTGTCCCTTCTTACAAAACAACTGATATCATTTTGGGTGACGCTGAACGCTTCGAAATGCAAAAAAACTTTCAAAATATTTTCACATTTGATTAAAAAAATGCGTCACAAATGCCGGACCCACCAACGTAATAGTTTTTCTGTTCTTTCAGTTTTATACGCAAAAATTTGACTTCTTGTACAAAAATACTTCAAGCATTCCTCCATACAATTCAAATTTTTGCGGTGTGAAAGCTGAAAAAGAGAAAAACTATTACGTTGGTGGGTCCGGCATTTGTGACGCATTTTTTTAATTAAATGTGAAAATATTTTGAAAGTTTCTTTCTTTGCGTCACACAAATTGATACCATATGCTCCATAAGCTTTGAGACTACTTTCAATTGTTCACACCTCTACATAAATGAAATCGAGACGCCAATCAATTTTCATAGATTATTTGGGAACTCCTCCGCTTCACTTTCATAAATAAGATGTTCTGAAAATATCATCCAGAGTTCACCAGGAGATGGTCTTACGTAGTCATGTTCTAACCCATTTTGGCAGACCCGTCTCAGATCGAACTTTTGATGATCTCAATGACGAAACGATTCCTCGTAGAAAAGTTTCCCTTGATTTGGGATGTTGTTGTGAGGGTAAGCAATCGAGAATAAATGAAACGAGTTGAACAAAACATCACAGCATAAGCAGTATTGCAGCGAACCCTAGAAATAAGGAAAAAATCGGAACTCCTGAAGTTATGAGCCAGTTCAGAGGTTTTGAGGTCAGGTTATTCCAAGAGAAACTTGAAAATTTGACGTTCCAAACACACTTCAAAAGGGACAAGTTTGCCTTCCTTCGAAAATCTCATCCACTCAAATATGTCCTAAGCTCTTCCGATCAATTATCTCCGGACTATTCCGACTCGGCAGTTCCATAAACTTCGGATTAGAGCCAGAATGAGTCTGTTAGGAATTGTAATCAATCACTCGTGCACTGAAATCACTTGCAATATGAATTGAAGGCTTTTTAAATGAAACTGATCATAGAATGCAAAGATTTGTGTATAGAAGGAGGTGCCGCTACAAAATCCGGAGGCTACAAAATTCGGAGGCGTCAAAATCCGGTGGCGTCAAAATCTGATGGCGTCAAAATCCAGAAGAAAATAAAAAATCAGGATAAAATCTGGACGAAATACGTATTGTTATTTACAGCAGCTACAGTTTATTTATACAAATTGTGTTATGAATATGTATTGCTGCGCCGCAGGCCATGAATAAAATGTAAAAAAAAGCGGGGTCGAGGGGCGGCAGCCCCCGCATAGGGAGTCAAGGGGGAATATCCCCCTTGCGGGGTCTAAGGGGCAGAGCCCTTTGCACATATGGTCGCCTGCAGGGCGTAACCAAGCTCGCCGCAGGCGCGGGGGTGAGGGGACATAGCCCCCAAATATTAAATATAATTAAGAACATCGCGTCGCCAATGAATTACAATCATTCATTCGCTGTGATATATTTGAATGTTAAATTTGTAAAATATTCAAAATACAGTATTGTATACTTAGCATTAATAAAAATCCGGAGGCTACAAAATCCAGACGCACAACATCATCAGGATTTTGATGCCTCTGCATTTTGACGCCACCGGAGTTTGACGCCTCCTGATTTTGAAGACTCCGGATTCTGACTTTTCGGATTTTGACGCCTCCGGATTTTTTGTCCGGATTTTGACGCCTCTGGATTTTTGTCCGGATTTTGACGCCTCTGGATTTTGTGCCTCCGGATTTTGTAGGAGAAACATAAAAGGAACGAAATCATGAGAATAAATGTCATTCAGAACGAGGAGTTCACGACGACAACATCCCCAAGCGAATCGTTTTCTTTGTAGAAAAGTGTTCTCCAACCAGCGCTTGCGAGCTGGGGTGCATAACCTACTCGTTGAACACTTAGTAGAACGTGTAGAGGTTGGAAAATATGTTCAAATATTAGCGCTTGCGGGCTGGGGTGAATAACCCACTAGTAGTTGAACATGAAAGTAGAGATAGAACGTAGAAATTGTAACAGAGTCATCATTTGACAAACATATGGAATTAAATTGATAAAAACTAAGAACTTTGTCCGCCAAGGGCTATCGGGCATGGCTTGTGTTGAGGTGCAAAAAATCTGTAAAGAATGCATTTTTGCTACGGTTCAGGTTTATAGAAGATTCAGAGATGGACAAAGTATTCAGAACAGTGACGATTTCGGATTCGATTCGTTGCACTGCATAAAAAGCAGTTCAAAAAGTCATAAGTTTTGAACATATGTTATAACAAATTCAAAGATCAATAGAAATTTCCCAAGATAATGTCAAAGGACCTACCGAGGTACGTCTGAGACCATTGATTTTGATGGCCTCCTAAACGTTCTCCCCTGCACCATATCAAAAAGAGGACCAAGGTAGTTCCTTCAAGACATCCTGCAACTTTTTTCTCTAAAATGTAATTCTCATCAACTTTGCCTCAAGAAACTTCAAATTGCCGTAATATAGATTTGATATATGATACTCTTAATTCTAAAAATTGCTTTATCCCGAGATTTGATAATTTTTCCCTAAAACCCCATAACACGTGTTCTCTAAAATTTTATTCTCTACAACTTTACCTTTAGAAGCAACTTTCTCACTGCCATAATTCTAGAGATACCCTGATCGCAACCCTGAAACACGTGCTCTCTAAAATTTTATTCCTGGGATTAGAATTAGGAGCGATGACTCATATCTCTTGAACTTTGGCAGTTAGAAAGTTGTTTCCAAACGTGTCTCAGAGTTTTCCTGAAAAATGTCCCAATTCTTGGCAATCAGTCACTTCTAGAATCAGGAGGGATGACTCATATCTCTAGAAATATGGCTGTTATAAAGTTGCTTCTAAAGGAAAAGTTGGAGAGAATTAAATTTTAGTGAACACATGTCTCGAAAAATGTCCCAATCTTTGGAATTCAGTTACTTCTAGAGTCAGGAGAGATGACTCATATCTCTAGACACATGTCAGTTGGAAAGTTGCTTCCAAAAGAAAAGTTGTAGGGAATAAAATTTTGGAGAACACGTGTTTCAGGGTTTTAAGGAAAAATGACCCCATCTCGGAATATATCCCGTACTTCGGGAGGATTTTCGACATTACCTTGGGTAATTTCTGTAGGTCGTTGGAATTCTGACAGTTCTAAAAACTCTGAACCAATTTGCAATTCTGATTAGTTCGCACCTATTTGCAAAATCTGTTTGTTCGGTTTGTCACATCTTGTCTGATTCGTACGGGTCTTTGGTTATGTTTAAGTTTTTCAAGTTAGATCAAGAGCGACGGTATACTTTTTGATCAACCGTCTTTAATTGGTTCATTAGGCTCTTAGTCATAATAAATTAATAAAATGAAACAAACTGAATTTTCTTTTGTGGACGGACATTTAATATTTGCCTGAATGTAAATAGAAGAAAGAATTTTCGAATAACTTACTATCGAAGTAGTAAAATTTTGGGCATGGAAGAAACACTCATTCTATTGGATAATTCTTGCTCAGATTGACATTTGTTTATCTCTAGTCTAGAAATTGTTTTTCTTAATCAAATATTACCTGACGCTTTTAAATTTTTATTACATTAACGGGGTTTAGTTAGTCAAAATATGAGTTTGAGTGTAGACGTAGACGTAGACTTTAATTGCTTGAGGCTCCTCAGCATCGACCCGAAACTAGCCCGAGACAACCAAGTTCTCCATAAATGTTATATTTTCTCCCCACATTAACCCAATTAAAACAGGGAATTTACTCAAAAGTTTACTTAGGATTAAACGCGATAAATTTTCAATATGTGCGCCAGTTTGTAGAGTGTAATTTTCAATATGAATCCACAAACACGATACAACTTGCTATGAACCTCCAAATAATAAAAAAAAAAACAAATATTTAAAGCGGTGTTTTTACTGGCTGTTGGAAATTTTGGCCATATGCCAGCCGACCAATTCTCTTATATATTTTTTTCATTCCTGCAACCTGTACTATTATCTACCGGCGGATATATAGTTAGAGATATGTTAGGGTAGTCTCCATTTTAAGAGACTAATGTTCATGAAGTCCTTTTCAATTTAAGCTCTTGAGGGAAACTATAAAGAATTTTATAATTTCTTCAACAAATATCGCAATATTACTTTCTTAAAAGTCGAGGGCAAATAAACATAGAGCCTTCAAATTCCGTTAAATCTATCGACAACAAAATTCTCCAATTCGAAAGAAAATTATTGAAAATCCTTGGAAATCTTCTGGCGATTTTCTTTTAGAAAATAATTTTGTAACTGAGTGTTTTCATTGTGGTTACAATAGAATGATGAAGATGGTGTAGAACACCGCTCAGTTACCGACTATCTGCACCTCGCAAAAACATGTGCCAACTGCGTCAAGCAAACAAGTGAATAATATGTTACTTACATGCGTCAATGCCAAAAATGAGGATTTTTGTGAATCTTTCTCTTGACTTTGATCCTTTGCAAATGTGTAAAAACATATTTTTTGTATGCATGTAGCACTCTCTCTTATCATGACACAACAAGCGAGATTTTCTGAAATCAAGCATCCGAAGCCCGAAGGGTAAATACGTTTTAAAGAGGTGAATGTGTGTCTTTTTTGAGGGAGAATTTTCGAACAAGCTAATAATCCATTCCACACAACACAACAAGTGGCTAAATCATTAGCCATTCGAAGAAGCGTCAATGAGATTAAACGAAATGAAAAAGCTAGAGAAATGATATGTTACGTACGCTGTGCTTGGATATCATGTGCATGTTGATAGATGTATTTTTCATGCTGTCAACTTAACATTTCTCTGGAAAAAGCAAATGTCAAAATGAAGAAATTCTAATTAGACATGTGCGCCGGTAGGTATTCGATCGGCGGCGGCGGCGTGATGAAAAATTAGCCATCGGCGGCGCGCAGACAAATAGAAAATATCGGCGGCGCAATGAATTTTTCAATTAAAAGTAAAAGAATTGTATTTTGGAAGTATTTTTTACTAAACTCAAGCATTGTAATTACATTTGAATACTGCTGGGAAATGCGGAAGTCGCAAAAGAATTTCACTGTATAGTTAGTCTCATGTTGAAATGCCGTTTTATTGATATCGTTGATATATAGGTTGCCATTGAACGGTCAATGTAGTCAAACTAATTTTTTACCTTGCGTTACGCTAGCGTTACAGGGGGAGGGGGGGGGGTCTAAAAAATGCCTATTTTAGCGTTACGTAATTTATGAACGGCCCCTTAGCTTATTTCACGTAGTACAGTGTTAGGCATTGAAAAGATGAATTAATGTGGAAACAGAACCCGATTTTTTGTCGATTATGTGCACGGTTACATGCATTTTCACTAAAAAGAAGCAACAATTCTAATTCTAATGTCCAAATAAAAATTATGAAATTTCATTCGCCCTAGATCAAAATAACTAGACGTCAAATACGGAGAGGTACATTTCGATTTAAACAGTTTTAGGTTTGTTAGAGTTTTAAATGTCATTAACTTCAAATGAAATTTCTTTTACATTGAGATACTTGGTTTGTACGTGCACGTTGCGTCTCTTTCTTGCGCATACATCTTACGTAATGTGACATTTAAAACACTGTAACATCAAACATATCTAAAAAGTGTTTAAATCGAAATGTACCTCTCTGTACAAATTCAAAAAAAATTTCGAATTCTTATAATTTTATTACACTTTACGTGGTATTCACACGAAAATGTCCACAAACCAAAGAAATGATTAGTTGGCATCTCTGTGCCAGGTAAAGAATGCGCGTCTTAAATAAAAGTATGGATCGAATGCAAACAATAAAGAGAATTTTGGTTCTTTCAAAACTTCCATTTCACATTTCTGGTGCCAACTTATCATTTCTCTGCCACAAACATTCTATTGTCTCTTATGTAAGTACCATCGAGAAATGAGAGGGTCATGGCGGGCGCTAGACTTCCATGCTCGTGAGGTCTCCTGTAGCTCGTAATATACCTAACCGTAGACCGTAGGCATTCAATTCACTACATCTATGTAATTTAAATTTTCTACGTGTTACCCTACCAAAGGTCAGTTTTTTAATATTTGATCTAACAGAAAATACGATGCTCATCCATATGCATGCACCCATATGCACCGATAGCAGGAAAAACTAAACTGACTTTCAGAATTAGTGCAGGCAAGAGCATTATATTGAGATAAATATTTACCAACATTTTCAATTAAATAATTTTTACAATTTTATGGTCTTCGCTTCAGAAATTATTTATAATGGTTCTTTTTACCTTTGGTGAGCTTTAATCCACAAATTGTGAATATTTTAATATAAATTAAATATCTCTTAAAAATGTAATTTGTATAATGAATAATTTTGCAAAATACTGCAGGAATGTATTAAAAAACCTTCGAGTGCGTAGGTCAGGGCCGTAGTGACTTAAGGCCAGAATCAGGTTTGAATGTTTTACGAAGTACAAGTCCTGGAGATATGAATTTTGCAATTTTACATGAAAAATTATTGAAAATTTTTCTTATTAGTTACTCGGTTCCAGGAAGACACCAGACAAGGGGTGTGTCGATTTTAGGTTTTTATTTTTGATCAGACCTGGAACACCTTCAGCTTGATTTCCATCCTCGTACGTAAATTTTTGAGAGAGATGGCAATAGGGCAATTTCTTATAAGGTGTAAGGGGCAGCGCCTGTATTCGTAAAAACATTTTCTCTATTTTCACGAATTTTTGAGAATTTTCATTAATTTTTGCGAACTTATGCAAGAACCCGTACGTATCAGAATATATTGATCCGCAAAAAAACCTCTTACAGAGGAGGTGTGACGCAAGTCTTTATGCCTGCTTACAAAAGCTGTGACGCAAAAGTGTGACGCATTAATCAACTAAGGTAAAACTATTTTCTTCCAGTTACAAAAGTTCTGAAATCAGAGGGGGGTGACGCATTAAACTTCGATTCGCAACAAAAATTTTTAAACAAAATTATGTTGAGTTCAAAAAATTGCGTCACAAATGCCAGACCCAACGACGAAACAATTTTTCTGTACTTTCAGTTTTTACGCTGCGAAAATTTGACTTTTATTTCTTATTACATCGTTTAGGGTAAATTTTAATTTTTGCGTCTAAAAATTGAGTGTTGAAAAATTATTCCGCTGGACAAGACGGACATGGTTGGTTGATTGGTTTATTTGGGAAATATAATTCGATTTGTATACAAACAAAATACATCTAAATACTTTAGAGCTAAATTAAATGTATTCATTCGTCTGATTTACGTCCTGAATTAAAGCACTGAGGCCATCCTTATTGGGCCTATTGTGCTGCCCTACCCTTTCCAAAAAGAAAATCTTTTAAAATCTCCTTTCGGGTTCATTAAACCGCTTGCTCCTCGTGATAAAGGAAAGCACATCGGTCAATTTTAGTTTCAGATGCTCTTCAGGAGTCAGATAGAAGTCTCCTAAAAACTTCGTTCTGAGACTCTTCAGAGCCGGACAACTGCATAACATCGACTACAAAACAATGATGTATTAGAGGTGAGAACCTGAACTCCTTTTCACGGGTTTGTGTTTCGGGCATTCGGGTTTAAAAAATCCCGGTCGGTCGGGCTTCGGGTTCGGTCCGGGCCGGGCTTCCAAAAAAGATCGGTCCGCACACCTCTAGCTCTGGCCACAAACTTCACTCTCGTTGCAATTTTCTCTGCTTTGACCACAGACGTCAACCTTGTTAAGCAATTTTCTATTTTCTCCCCTTGTCGTGAAATAGTTATTTTCATGACAAGGGGAGAAAATAGAAAATTGCTTAACAAGGTTGATGTCTGTGGCCAAAGCAGAGAAAATTGCCACAGTGCCACAAACAAGCAGAAAACTTGCAACGAGAGTTGCAATTTTCTCTGCGAGGGCCACAGACTTCAATCAAGTTAAGAATTTTCTATTTTTCCCCGAATTATGAATTAAACTTTTCACATTTGTTAGGCGAAAATTCATATTTTCTCCCGAAAAAGATTCACATACAAATAACGAATTTCACAGAAAATGTATAAAGTTACTCAAAAACACATTCGACTTTGTTGTTTTTCCAAACTCTTACATCTCGAGAAATATCTGCCAGATCAGTAAATGAACTACTTTAGAGTAATCCTGGGCTCATGAACTATGTGCTGGCATTTTGTTTGACTGGATTCCGTCGAGTCGAAAATTAATTATTTTTTTTGTTTACTTTCTTCTCAATAAAAAATTCGTATGATCGAGTTGGCCATATTATACTTTGATGACTGAATATGAAGCATAACCAACTTCATGTGAATTTCTTTTCTCACCTCATTTGGAGGTGCAAAAATATTTTCGCACCTCGTTTTATTTTCGCACCTCCAAATGAGGGGCGAAAATATGCTTTTCATCCCGCTTCGAACTACTCATGAAAAAATCAATTTTCGCCGGTGAGAAAATATGAATTTTCGCCTTACAAAAGTGAAAATG